>JAPDEO010000006.1:0-600000 GCA_027569155.1 Aspergillus haitiensis | reverse complement strand
TGAAGTGCTTGAACTCCAATGTGAAGTTGTTGGGGCCGATCAAATTTGGCGAAGTCCGAAATCAGAAGCTCGGGCTTTTTGATCTGTTCGGAGAGAGGCTGGAAATCCACAAATTTAGGCATTTTCACCTGAGTAAAAAGACCTCCACTCTGGTACGACCCCAGGCCGGACACGTCGCCAATAGAGAATGTATAGGGGCCTTTGACGGTAACCTTCTTTGGAGCGCAGTTGTTCAGACCATCCATGCCCTTAACCTCAGTGAAAGTGACATAATCGCCATCTTCCAGGCCATGTCGAGTCTCATCTAGGGCAGAAACCAGACCATCTTCATCGATATCGGCCACAATTCCGCTCACGGCTTCTTCGCCAGTGGCATCACCAATTGTAAAATTCTTTCCGAAGTCGTTAAAAAGATATCCGAAAAGACCAAAGGTGTCTGCGATGGTGAGGTAGATCCCGTTCTTGTGGCAGAAGTCGGCAATCGCAAGCTGCTCCTTCAAGGGGGTCAGAGTCAAGACAACGGCCTGATAGCGCTTTAGTTGTTCCAAGTCATCCGCAATATTACCGCTCTCGTGGACTGTGACGGGTACGTAGGAGTTCAGTTCCGCAACCCTGGGGGCGGTGACCTCGGCACGCGGCTTGCCCACATCTTGCGGCTGAAGGAAGAACTGGGAGGAGAGATCTGAAATAGCGACTGGGGCGGGGTCATGTAATGTAAGAGACTTGACACCGGCGAGAGCGATGTTTTTGGCTATAGTACTTGTTATCACCAGCGCCTAAGCGATATACTTCGATTGCTCAAACCTACCGATTTCGACGCCTAAGCCTTTCAACCCAACGATGAGGACGTTCGAAGAGCCCATACGCTTCATCGCTTCATGGCCGAGGACATAACTGTAAAGAAAAAAAAGAGGGGAAGAAGAAGAAGAAGGAAGTTAGAGCTAGAGCTATAAGAGCTACAAGTATCTTAGCTGGGGGTACCTACAGCTGTCGGCTGTACAAGGACTCATCGATTTCGCCATGCTTGATCCGCTCGACCGTTTCCTGTAGGGGGGTATCGACCTGCATGTTGGGATCCTAGCATCCATATTTGATTAGAACTTGAGGACAGGGATGAAGATTGAAAAGCGGAGGTGACCAAGCATACCGTCATGACCTTCTTCTCCGGTCGAAGTTCCGATTCGGCAGACGCTCTTCGCTTTCCCAGCTTCGCAGCGTCACGAACGGGAAGATCGGAGGGAATTGTGAAGATATGTAGATGAAAGTCTTGCTGGTAGGCAAGACTTTCTAGCTATGATAACTCGTGTGTCTACAGCTCGCGGTGCAGACTCAAGAGGGGCAGAAGCGGTGAAGGCAGTGACGGTAAGTGGGAAGAAAAGCTATCGAGAAATAATGTATAGCTTTCAAAGATGATTTCTAGGGGTTGAGGATGTCGCAGAGGGGAAAAAGAGTTCAAATAAGAGAGGTAGAGGAATGGAGAACAAGGAGGAGAATGAGAAGTTGATTAGCAGTGTGAGAGGGGATTAATAGGATGGTGACCTAAATTGGTGCCTCAGGTTAGTATCCTGATTATGCAACTGAGCTGTCCATCTGAGAGGGGCAATGACTCAGCATCCAATGATTGGCTAGAACCCCACCATGCCCTGGGCGGTGAATGCAGGATTACCTACCTGAGAATTAGGTAATCAAAAGTTGCTGCTGGAAGATTCAGGCGGAAGCCAAGGAATCGAGGAACTGCCTCAGGCACCAGACGGACCCGGAGGAACCAGGCAGGACAAGCATACCTTCCAAGAGGAATCATTGCCAGTGATGTCGGTGATGGGATGACCGCAAAGTCTATTATGCGTCTGCAGATCCTGCCCAAGAATGGCGGTACTCTTGATCCTTACTTAGAAAGAATAACGCCAGACGACTCGAAATCTCAACTCGCTCTCGAATTGGGTTGAATACTTTGAGCCAACGCGACGCGACGTACAGTACCTAGTTGTTGACCAATTCGGATCATAGCTCCTCATGACAGCACCTATCCCACCATATACTTTATATGTGTCGGTTAGAGATTCTTGGAAGTGGACTTTTGTATTGGCAACGTCATAAGTCAAAACAGAGTAGAGACCTTCCTTATAGATTGGTGTGCGTAATGACACTAAAAAAACACCCAATTCTCAAGTCGCTACCCGCTTGGACTGACCCTGGATATTGATAGCGAACTCCAGCCAGAATGCTCCACGAGATCCTGCTCTCCCTCTCGGGCCAGCAGTCGCCTCTTTTCGGCCTCCAAACCGAAGAAGATGTCGTCTCTGAAGAATCTTTTCCGCTCCTGTCGCCTCCAGAAAAAGCCCTCCTCTCCTCCCTCGCCCGTCTAAGTCGTCTTCATGCTAAACTACGCGCACACACAACTCTTATATCTTCAACACACAGCTCTGTCATATGCCGGGCAGTTTCAACAGCCATTAGTACACAACATCTGGGTGCATTTCAAACGAAGATATTGGAGGTGGAGAAAGCGATTCTGGTCGAGGATAGTGAATACGTGGGTGGATATGGTATTGTGCCACTGGCGACTATTGTCGGAGAGTTCTCGCCTTGGACTCGACGGCTCGAATGGCTTTGGGAGTTGGTGCGGTTCATTCAACCCGTGAACAAGAAAGACAAGATATCAATCTGCACAGGCGCTGCTTTGATTGATCACCTTCGAGGGGAAGCGCAAACAGGATATGTTGACCTCGAAGAAATGGCGTTGCACCTGGTTGGGGCAGCTGAGACAGCCTGGATGCGACAACTCTCAACGTGGTTATTATATGGGAACCTTCCTATTCTGGGCAAGGATGATTTTTTCATTCAAGTTGATAATGGGAGTGAGGTTGCCCAGCCTGCCCTTGCAGCCCAATTTGTTATTGATGCAAAGCTGCTCCCCCAGTTCGTTTCTCCCCATTCGGCATCCTCAATATTGTTTGTTGGAAAGACGTTAAACTTGATAAGAGCCAAGCGCGGGACTTCTTCCGGCCATGCTTCAAACGATTTTCTCACATCCCCGGTCACCCTCCATGGTGAGCATATCGATCATCTGGCTGGATTGAAATCACCCATATCCGCCTCAAAATTATCTAACACGATTGATTCCATTCGACTCTCCTTATCGCAGAGCACGCTCTCAAAACTGCTTCCCCTGCCTAAAATCCTTGAAATACTGTCCCTCTTGCACGACTTTTTACTCCTACGACGCGGAGAGTTTGCCACGGCACTAGTATCCCACGCTGACGCCCGCCTCCGTGAGCGTCAGCAGAGGTCTGAAACAACAACCTCAAGAAATATCATGTCAGGGGGGCTGGATAGTCTTGCGATCAAGGAAGGTGATGTCTCAGCTACCTTGACACAAATCTGGGCGGAGCTCTATTCCTTGCAAGGTGAAGAAGACCCCGTGGATGACGGGCTTGATCTAGCTCGGGAACTTTTACGATTAAATATTGATCCCAAGGGCCAAGCTGTTAGATCGTCGTCTGGAGATGACCTAGTGGCAGAAACTACCAACGTTCTATTTGGCGACCTTTTATTTCCTACTCCAACGATACTCCGCCTTCAGGTTCGCCCTCCACTTGACTTGTTCCTTTCAACTTCCGATATTTCTATATACTCGAATATTCACTCCTACCTTCTCGGTGTCCGGCGGGCTCAAATCCGCCTGGGCGATCTTTGGAAACACACATCGCTACGAAGAAGCTATCCTTCTCCCTGGGGGCCGCCTCGAAGTAGTGGCCGCTTCGGTCAGCATCGACTTCAAATGGGAAGGCAAAGAGAGAATAGTAGGATTATTCAAATGAGGCCGATATGGGCAACGGGCAGCGCATCTCTTTTCGTGCTTTCGGAAATTGGGGGCTTCTTCCAAGGGGAAGTCATCAACGGGTCATGGCAGCACTTTAGGGATTGGATTGAAGCCGGGGTATCCGACACAGCCTCCATGTTGGGATCTCGACCGGGAACTGCCTCCTCGTCCAAAGGCAAATCTCATGACCACTCCTTGGCGATGGAAGATGGATTTGAACCAGGATCAGAGGGCTCTACGCCTAGGCGCCACGATCCTGAGACTTTGACAGCTGCTCACCGTCGGTACCTTTTCTCACTAGTCCAGTCACTATTTTTAACCGATAAGCCATTTACACAAGCCTTGCGGGGCTTACTAACAAGGGTGGACCATTTTATTGCCCTTGTGATTCGTCTCGAAACCATCCAACGAAACATGGATTTAGAGGCCGACGAGGGCGTGGTGGATGCATTGGTTGACTATGGCAGCGAAGAGAGGGAGGTATGGCAAGCACTCCGTACGGCACGGACAGATGTTGAGGACGGTATGCAGGAGGTCGTCTCCCGGTTGCGAGATATTGACGACAGCCGAGCAGAGGAAGGCCGGAGGATGTTCGATCTTGCAAAGAATGCTCACGGGAACTCGCTGGTCGGCCCAGGCAAAGGGTCTCCGTATGTGCCACGTAAGGCGGCGGGCGTGGATCGACTGCTGATGAAACTGGATTTTGGATGCCATCGGCAATTAGTTTACTTGGAACGGGCATTACACGGGATTTTGGAGTAATGAGCATACGGGAGGGGTATCATTATCTTTTTTTTTTTTTTTTTTAGCATATTTCGAACATATGGGATCTGTGATCCCTTATTATGATGACCAAAGGTGGATACTAGTTCCGTTCTGGATGTCTTATTTTGCCCTCCAAGTATTGAGCTTGAGTTTACAATGATAATTGGGCACAGAGAAAGATATCCGAATAAGAAAAAAGTGAAATAGACGGGATAGAAAGAAAGTTGACACAAATTTGAGGTAGTCAGTACTTACTCCTAAGTAGGCTACTTATTTGACTAGCTGAGTGAGTCTATGCAAGACCAGAATAATATTATAAAATTAAGGGGACAGAAAAAAGAAGAAAGAAAAATATACACTACAAATACATATGTATGTTATCTCAGAATCAAGCCAAAAGACAATTTCAGACTTTACACATGACCGACCCTTCAAGGTTGGCGGACAGTTTGTTAAAACTATTTTTATTCAATTCCTATTCTTTTTCTCTCGGTTTCCTAAATAGGTAACCCGAGGACTGCCCTGAAGGGTTAGAGTACATACTTACATGTACCGACCTATTGAAGAGGGTGTCGCTCGAGTGGCTTCCTTAATATTGTTATTTTTTTTTTTTTTTTTAAAAAAAAAAAGAAACAAGATATCATGGGTCAATGCCGTTGCCACTCCCCTTCTGTCTGAGTGTGAAGAAAACATCTATGTTTTAGTTTATTATGTAGAATTTTATGTGTGTTGTTATTTTCTTTTCTTTTCTTTCTTTCTTTCATTTTTCTCTTCATTTCCTCTTCTTCTTCTTTTTTTTTAATTTAAATTGAGGCCAAGCAAAACCCTAGAGCCCTACCAGCAGCCTGCACTGGGAATGGATTGGAAGGTTGATCTGATCTAGGTAGACCCTTTTACGATACTATGTAAAATAAGGTATTCAACTATGTATACACCGTACATATAGACACATTTTTATGTATGTATATGTACTGTACATACATACATAGCTATTGAGCCCCATTGATTAATAGTGATGATATACCTACCCTACATAAACTAAACCCACTCGACCAGGAAGTTTTTAACATGAAATGACAAAAGTACCTTAGGAGAACCCAAACGGAAGCGGTGGAATGAACGTGGGGAAGGAAAAAGATAAGATAGTAGTAACTAATAGTACTACTAAGTGTATGTACCTCAAGAGTAAAGAAATATGTTGTTAAAAAAAAAAAATGAAAATCAAGAAAATCAATGATCAAAACAAGGTTCATTGAGATTACACCACCACTTTTTAGTATTATTTTTGGAACGATGCCGAGATGGCTATTGGCGGCTTTGGCATTCCGCGGGAGCGCATGCCGAACTCTTCTCCATACTCCGGAGTCTTGGGTACTTAAATTAGGTAGAGAGATATATACTTTTTCCTTTTTTTACTTCTCATGTGTGGATCGTCCTGATTATTAGAAATATATATATAAAAAAAAAATACAAACAAAAGAAACAATTAGACAGATATATGTCGGAGTAGATAGGGAAAAAAAAAAAAAGAAAAAGAGGTCACAAGATAGAAGAAGTCAAAGAGAGAGAGAGAGAGAGAGAGAGAGAGAGAGAGAGAGAGGGAGATTCTCGGCCCCCCCAGACTCGGGTATCCCGCTTCTCTCGTTCCATTCATTTCCTCCATTCATTCATCCATTCCTTCCATCGATGGAGCTGCATGATCGTCATATCCCTCGATCAAATGATCACTAGGCTGTGGAAACCAACCGACCGTCTTCAGTCTCCCACGTAACCACAGAATTTTCTTTCAAGGGGAAAAAAAAAAAAAGGTTCACGATAGTTTCACGCTGGTACAAGTCACACAATCTCTCTGCATCTGACACAATCTAGATCATTCTTTTTGTACGGTCTATTTTTCTTGTTTTTTACCCTGGACTACTCGAGCTTTTATTTCTATCATTTATTATTACCTATTATCACTATTATCGTTATATCTTAACTAGGTAAAATTAAATACCTACTCTAACCTCAGCTTAACTATAGACCAACAATAAGTAAGTATCGAGTCACAAAACAGTAGAGGTTAGATAGATAGGTATTGTCCCATCTCCTCCACCCCTTGTGGCAAGGACCACCTAGAAAGTCACTATGTAAGTATTAGTAGTTAGCTCTCTTACACACGCGCGCGTACGCACGCATGCACGCATCTTGGTTCCGTGGAATCTTGTCAGGCGATACGGTGGTCTGGGTCATCATTGAAGTCACCGTGAAACCAGCTTTCTGGACCTTCTCCTCTACCACCAGAGTACCATTCCATACATATCCTTTGATTAGCGGTCGGTCTCCATTAAACATTGATCACGCGGGGGTTTATACTTTTACCTTTTTTTCATGGCTCTCCTTTTTCTTTTTCAGTATTATTATTACAACTTTGGGGGGGGGATGTCTTTTCCTTTACCCTTACCACCAATGTTGTTCGTTTTCGGATAGTGGAACCGTCTCCATTTCTTTTTCTTTAGATATGAAAATAATGAACTATGAAAAATCCTTTATAATAGGTATCTTGAGGGAGTGATGTTAAACGAGTGGGAACAGAAAGTAAATTTGAACCTTTCTGATTTTTTTTCCCCCCCTTTATATACATTGTATCTGGTCGCATTGTCATTTCTTTTCCCCTGCCCTCCCTAACCATTTCCCTTCCCTTTCCTTCCCCTTAATATATATATACATACATACACGTACCTCGTAGTTATGCGCGGTGTACTCTCTCGGTCGCTGCTGTCTGCAGCACGATCAAGTACTCGAATTCCATATGCTATCCCCCACCCATTCACACGATTTACCTCTACCAACATCAACACCAATAACAATCATTATTCTACCGTCACCACAACCCCAAGCACTCATGGTTCCAATCACATCCAAACGAGAATCCCTCCCTTAGGAGATACCGCTGTGAAACAAACGGGTCATCGATTCCGCGAATTCGATTTAGAAGACCGCGTGTTTGTCGTCACTGGGGGTGGACGGGGACTCGGTCTTGCCATGGCTGAGGCTCTCATGGAAGCCGGTGCAAAAGGTATGTCTTTGTTTCTCTCTCTCTGATTCCCTCTCACTACCCTTTCACTGACAAGGAAATCCAAAAAAAAAAGTCCACTGTCTCGACCGCCTCGAAACTCCACATCCAGATTTTGCTGCAGCAAAACAACATGCGGAGAACTCCTACGGCGGCAGCCTGAACTATCACCGGATTGATATCCGGGATGAGCCTGAAGTGAACAGAGTTTTTGCTGAAATTGCGGCCCAGAACCAGCGATTGGACGGGCTGGTCGCTGCAGCGGGCATAAACCACCTGCAGAGTGCTCTGGAACACTCCCAAGTTGCGTTGAGAGAAGTTATGGAGATAAACTATAATGGAGTGTTTAATTCTGCCACAGCAGCTGCGCGGCAGATGTTCAATTATCAGCAGAAGGGATCAATTCTGCTCATTGCGAGTATGAGTGGGATCATCGCGAACAAGGGGATGACGTCGCCGGTTTACAATTCGAGCAAGGCGGCAGTAATTCAGCTATCGAGAAGCCTGGCTATGGAGTGGGGGAGACATGGAATTAGGGTGAACAGTCTCTGTCCTGGCCATATCATCACACCGATGGTGGAGCAGGTATTCCAACAAAACCCCGCTAGCCGGGCGGTTTGGGAGGCCGAAAATATGCTGGGGCGGTTGGCCACCCCAGAGGAGTTCCGGGGAGCCGCGCTGTTTGCATTGAGTGATGCTAGCAGTTTCATGACAGGTAGTACGATGTTGATTGATGGAGGACACACTGCCTGGTAAAGGAAGGCCCCGCTGGTGCCCTAGAGTTAAAAACGGGGTGAAAGACAAGGAGGTTATTATACATAATGCACACACACACACACATATATACAACCTTTCTTTTGTGGTGTTTGAGTTTTATATTTATTTATTTATCCCTTCGTCTACCCTCTCATGATTGACCTTGGGGGGTTCTGCTTTTTGCATTGGACCACGGGCGGGGAGATGCTCGAATGGATCAAAAATAATCTGGTATCGCGCCTGGGGGTTGGATTCGGTTTTCCTTCTTCTTGTCTTGTCTATCTTTCTTATACTTTGGTCCCCACGCGCTAATATCTCAATTGAGCGTGTCGGAACCTTTATTGTTCCAAAGCCGTTTTTTCCTTTTTCTTTCGAATGGCGCTCTTTATTTATCCAACATATGATAAAGGTGTAAGGTATCAGGGTATCGACTCTATATGATATATGTAAATCGTTCCTCGTTATGCTCAATATTCCCACGGCCCATGAGCACTTCACGCTCTCCAGAGGCTCCTTCATCGTTATTAGTACTGGCTCGGCTATTTGCTCGCCCTAAAATAACCCTGAGTAAATAGGCTAAAAATGCCACCAACCCCATGAAGAAAGCGCATATCGCCATTCCGCGCACATACCAGGGCCCGTCGCTACTGGGGTAGAGCCTAGTCCCGAGAAGCGGCCCGCATTGGCCGATGATATTGAGGATGGCTATGCTGGCGCCTTTGCCTTCCTTTTCAACGCGATTATCCATGGACCAGGTGATGATCAACGTGATTGCAGAAAAAAACCCGGAGGTGGCCGGGTAAACACAGAGGTACCGAATGAAGGTGTGAACGTTGGTGGGCATATGACCATGATAGTGGCCCGTTAGGGCAATAAGTAAATAAGCTATGGAGGAGATCACAGCATGTGCAATGAGATAAGGGCTCCGCGATCGGCTACGGTCAGATAAGTATGCGGTGACCAACACCACGATGAACGAAACGAGGTAAGGGGGTGCACTGAGTGCTTGCGCGCTGATAGAGGAGTAGCCCATACTGTATCGCGGTTTTTCTCGTAAGTTTCTTGTGCAAATCGACTAGTCTTGGTAGGCAGGTTATCACCTACTCTTGTAAAATTGTTGGTAGAAACACAGGCATAGAGCTGAATGCAACATTGCAGCTAAAAAACATAAGCTTGACGGATGTTAGAATTGTGAGTTCTGGTGAGGATTATGAGTAGGGATGATACTAACGGCCGTGATGTAAGACTTGGGGTCTGCTAAAGCCTTTCCAACTTCGCTCCAGTTGAATCTTTTGCGTTGACTAGGATTGCCGGATTTACCATCCCCCATCCGCACCTGGGCCACCATCCTTTGACGGGGCTCAAGGAATGACGCAGTGCCTGGCGAGTCGGGAATTAAAAACCAAGCAAAGACGGCGACAACTACACTGGGGAAACCTTCCACAAGAAAAAGAGTACGCCAAGGTGCAATAGGCCCATCACTGCTGGACCTTACAATTAACCAGGCCAGGCTACTGGCAAAGGACGAAGCAAGGGGCGCCGCGGAGATGAAAAGTCCGTTTCGAAATGCAAGTTCTTCACGTTTGTAGAATAGTGAAAGATAGAATGGAATACCCGGGCCAAATGCCGCTTCAGTTATGCCAAGAACTGCTCGCAAAAACACCATAGTTCCGAATGAAGTAGCTAATGACTGGAAGGACGCTACAAGGCCCCAACCGCACACACAAAGTGGGATGTATATATGGGCAGGAACAATTCGGTAAAGTAGAGTCATCCACTCAAAGAGAATGTAAGTAATATAAAAGGCAGTAAGAAGCCATTCATATTGCGAAGAAGAAAGGTGCAGGTCATCGGTGAGACCCGCAATTTTGGCATTTCCGATATCTAAGGCGATGATTAACCAATATCGCTCAAGCATACGGAAGAAGTCAAGAAAAAAAAGGGAGGGGAGCATACTGGAACGATCTAAAAAGGCTAGCAAGTATAAAAGGGCTAAGAACGGGATTAATTTGCGGTCAAACTTCTTGACAATCTGCTGTTCTTCGATTGCGGTGTACTTTGGAACCCTTGGCCTGTAGAACTTGGGCTGTGATTCGTCGTTGTAGTTATACTCATCGTCATCTTCAATAGTGTCAGAAAATTGGGATTCCAGAGTGCCAAAATCAGTTTGAACTCTGAGCGAGCCAGAGGTATGACGAGTGTGGTGGGAGGAAGGATGGTCATCCACAGATCCGCTAGACATTGGCGTATATTGAACATTTGACGACGATGCACTCCTTGAGTCAGACGCGGCCCCGGTCGGGGAGGTTTGCAAGGAGGTCATCTCAACAGGCACGGCAGGGAGCTACGTTGTCCTAGAGAGCCATTTTTGAGTCCTTGTGCAGTTTATCTAAGGGGATTAAGTGGAGGCCGCTGTAGTTATGGAAGAAAATTTTTGTAAAGGGAAGAAATGAGGCCATAAAATAGAACACATTTAGCTAGAAGGCACGTGTTTCTCTCTCGGTGAGAGTGGGTGTGACTTTACCCCGTGATGTGAATTATTGTCCTACACGCCAAGATCCCACCAATTGAGCGAGCAGACAAGCGTCAAGTAAATCCCTCAAGTTGATCATTTCCCTCAATTCAACACAGAGTTTCCAATCGCAAGGGAGCGACCATAGTTCAATAAAAAAAGGAAAATTAAATGTAAGCACAATGTTCAAGTACAAACATCATTATGCAGATTTCGTCATTATCTCGAATCCTTCATGTCCCAAATACGGCAACCCAATCCTGCGGGAATAAAAAAAGGGGGAGGGGGAGAGGGAAATAAGTAAAGAAAGAAAAGAGGGAAAAAAGAAAAAGAAATCAACAAAAAGACAACTATGAAGAAAATGAAGAAACCACTCTTCCATGCTCAAGGGCTATGCCTACGCCTACGAGGGCGATATGAGTCGAGAACTCGCCGTCCACGCTTCCTGTTGCGTCTCTCTTTGCCATCATCGAAATGGCGCTTCCGGCCACCCAGGAGCTCAGTGGTTTTGTCTCTCGCAACACCGAACACGCGCTCAAGATCGGGAACGCAGCTGTGATTAGACAGTCCATTTGCGCGAAGATACCGGAGGGCATTCTCGGCTGTATCTCGAAGAAACCTAGCTGCACTGAGACTGTCCACTCCATCTCTCTCTTTAATGCCGAAGTAGTCTTCCTTGGCCTGATGGTAGACCGCAAGAATTCTTTCCACTCGCTCATGCAGTCCATGCTCATTACATCTCTCCCACTCGTCGTCTGATGTTGTGTAGTTCGCCTTGTAAACCCGGGCCTCATCATGCGTTATCCCAAGTCCACCCTGGCTGGCAGTGTCTGTGGTAGAAGTTTGAGGTTGCTCGGGTGGGAGTTGTTCCTGGGTCAATGGTTTTGGTTGTATTTCTGGAGTAAAGCCAGATGCTGGGGTTATCTATGTTAGTGAAAGTTGAAGTAAAAATCCCATTGTGACAGAGAATCTCCACGTGCCTTTGGTCAGGACATCATGCAGCTCAAGATGGCTAGCAGCTGTATCTCTGCTCTCGGAGAACGCGGCGATTGGCACTATTCCAAGGAACTCAGTCAAGTAAATCTCTAGTGCTCCTGGATTATCAGGGACATCTCCGTAGTTCGAAAGGATGAGCAGCGCCTTATCGTATACCGTGATCTGACCATCTTCGAAGTCCTGGGAGCGGCATTTGACAAGAGAGACCTGACGCCGAACGGCGCTAACTAGGAGCGAAGAGCTTTTTGAGCTGTTAAGAATATCCCGAAGGACTGGACTGGGATGGTGGCTCTTCTGATACTTGCGTACTAGCTCATCAACCTTTTTGAGCTGGATGTTGGTTTTAACACGGTGAGGCTGTGAGGAGGACATAGTGCTTTCCAGAAGAAGGGAAAAGACGATATAGGAATACCCTTGTAAGAAGAAATGGCGGGGAGATTGCTCAAGGAGAATAGAGATGATGGTTGTTGTCTATCTTGGAGACGCTTTAATGATGACAATGGTCTTTGGACTGTAAACAATGACAAAATAAAGATGCGTTTGTCTTAAATGAGTTTGTTTCTCAGGTGGGGAGCAGCTTTGCTATTTCGAAAGTGAATGAACATTTTGCACCTCTCGGATTTTATCACCCTATAAGAAATATTTTATGCCATAATCCTAGGTCCTAGGCTTGCCCCAACATCCACAATTGTTATCTTTCTAGAAAAGAAAAAAAAAAAAAAGTCAAATCAGTATCTCAATCAAAGAAGAGGAGAGAAAAGAGAAAAGAATGTGGTAAAGATCTCTAGGGGAGCTTTTGGAAATTGAAATGATGAATAACATATCTAAATACTTGAGAAACAATAATTTTAATAAAGTCTATAACATTAAAAGTTAGCTATTATATCTAACCTTTAATGAATAGACTCGGCCATTTACACACCATCTTCACTATGGCTGAAGAGGAATAACATATGGGATCTCTTAGATATGATAGTACCCATATATATTATCTCCACCTGTGACCTATGGTGAAATTAAACTATTTTCTGACACCTCATAGAGCCTACCTATCTGTAGGTTCTCTTTATCAGCAACACCTTTTCTATGAGCTTTAATTACCAACTCAGCACTGCTGTGTTACTTGGAGTCTGCCTATCTTATCTCCAGCTGAATGGGCAAATAAGTTCGCATTCATCAGTAAATTATTATTACAATTTCATTCAAAAACAACAGCGTGTCACTGCCGAGGAAACTTCAATTTCGTTGGTCCCAAAGCCGCTTGATTTCCTGGACAAGTACCGATACCTTACTGCCTTGCCCCCCTTTAGCACAGTCTCGCCAAACTCCACCATCTCGGACACACCAAACAGCATCATCAAGACGAAGAGTACAGCTTGTACTAACACCAAGCTCAGCGCTGTGGAGTGCACTTTCCCGCAGAAGCGCAATCCCACTGAGTGGAGCTCCTCTGTTAGGTTCATCGTCCTGTTGACTGGCACACTGGTTTAGGGCATCAAAATCAATCCCATGCTGCCAGGCACATCGCTCAACCAAGGCTCTGTTAGGGATCCGTTCATAGGAGCTCATGAGACAGTTGGCAAAGCCAAGGGATCGAATAGTTGGGGTTCGAGACCCTTCAGAGAGGGCAATTTCGGAATTCAAGGGGAACGGAAGATTTGCAGCGCAGAGCATTAGCATGTTTCCAATGCATTCGGCAGGTCCGTGCATGCAATCAACGTCCGAAGATTTATTAGATACGCTGTTCAAGAGTTAGCTTACTTGTTTATTTTAATAATAAGATTATTTATTATTAGGTATTTTTTTTTTCTGAAAAGAAAAGCTCGACCCCATCCACATACCTTGCAATAAATGATAATTTAAAGTCCACTTTATCGCTGATCTGTTCCATTGCAGGCACCAGAAGCTTTTGCATGCAATCATGCGCATCGGGACACTTGCTCATAATATGAGCCTCGAGCGGAATACCTTGGCTCAGGGGTTTCGTGCCAAGCGGGGCATCTCCTGGGAGGTCTAGCAAGGGCAGTTCCTCGACATCATGTAGAGGCTTCTTGTGTGAAGTTTTGGCATCTTTAGAGTGTTTAGAGCAAGAATGTAAGTTAAGATTGGAGATTTGGATAGATGGTAGCCCATGTGAAGTGAGATAAAAGAGCGCGATAACACCCAGAAGGGCGGTGGCTCGGGTGATGATGCGGTCGCGTTGAGACCAGCTTGAGCGGGAGCCAACGGTTCCTGCAGCTTCAACATCCAAATGGTGATTATTTTGCTGTTTCTCCATCATTATTGGCCAGTACCCTCCAAGCGTGGTGTGGATATTATTGTACCTAGTACCTAGGAAAGGTAAGTAGTTAGTGCCTGAGGAGGGGAGAAGAGGGAACCTCTCAAGCGATCTGGGTGCTTTTAGGCAGGGATGTGGGGCTATTTAGCCTAAAGGCACATTAAGTGTGATTAACAATGACTCAAGCAGGATCCCACAGTACCTAGGTACTTACATGTTGAAATTACACTATACCCATGGAAAAGATTATTATTGACTCTAATTATTATTTGTAAATGTCAATCCTATCATGTTATTGCCACTACTGCTTTTAATCCATAGAGGGTGGAAAATGCAAGCAGATACATTGAAGCTAGAATTGTTGTGCTCTATAGATGAAATAAAATTAGTGATATCAGCAGGTTCTTACTTTAATACCCTATATAATTTTTATTATCATGATAGCCATACATGGGCAAAGCACTTCAAGTGCTATAGCATTTACGTGATATCCAGCCTTCTTTACACAATGGCTTAGGGTTCTATAGAGTAAGTAAGCACATATATTTCATCTTAGTATGGAAGAAGACACATAGTATACTACAATGACCTTTGATTTTGAGCAATATAGAGAAGTTTAATATTCATTCATACTCTAGTCTTTATCATAAAAGGTTCTTGAGGGTCGACGGATGCGGGTCCAATACTATTTCTTAATTGAAAGGATAGCAGTCCAGAAGACACTTTTGCCTATTTTCATTATAGTTGATAAGATTAACACAACTAACTAGCTTGAGATATACTGTATATAAGATTGAAGAACTATAGTACTATAGAGCCAATACATAAACTTATACATTTCTATGATACCCTGCATATTCAATAATCTACATTTTAGTGCATCAATGGGGATCTAGAAGAAGGCTGAAATTATAATAGAATCTTAAATAGCTCATTTTTCCAGAGAATCACCTCGAGGTGCCTACACACTAATTGAATCTCGTGACTATTGTGCGTTGCTATTGCCTTACTATACAAAGTATCTCATAGATTCATCGCCTGCCTACCCCACCCCCCTCTTTCTTTTTTTTTTTCCCTAAACCATAAACAACTTTTTGAAAGAGTTCATCTGGATTCAATACTATTCATCTATTGCGTCAGCCTAAAATGAGTTCAAGCCAGAAGCTCAGCGAACACGAGGCCAAAGAGCCCAAAAAACCAACCGCAGCGCAGTTGGGCAAGATAAAGGACTTCGGGATTCCAGCGGATGAAGAGGATTGGGACTTGCTTATCAAGAAAGCAGGCCTCAAACGAGCTACCATAAATAGCCTTCCAAAGTCCTTGTTCGCGTCCGCATCACGGGCCTCAGAGAAGCAGTACGCCATGCTGCGTTCATTCTCACCCCCTACTCAGTCTCCCGAGCAATTCAACCAGAGTATGGAACGGTTTGGATTTACCAATTCGCTAATAAAGAAAGCATGTCACTTACTGGGGGACTGGGAGGAATGGGATCGGTACTTGAGAATCTTGGAGAATGATACCTGTCTTGACACAGTTAGCGTGAAAGATCAAAAGGCCTGGCCAGGTTCCTTAAGTGTGTCTCGAAGGCTACAGGAGCAAACTGTAACTGTCAATGGAATACACGACAGGGCTCGATTGCATGACCCCTTACCAGAGCCAAAACGCCTGCGGAGTACGATGGACATGGGTGGCTGGACTAGGGCACAGACTATGAACCTTCCGGATGCAGAGGATGAGGCAATACCAAATGCAGCAATGATTGTTCTTTTGCAGACAGTATCTCACATATTGGCCGACTCTGGCTTGGAATGGGTCATGAACCGAGTGCATTTTTCTGCCAATTTTAAACTGGGGGCATTCAATGCGTACACAGATGGAGCATTGCGCTCCAAGAGATCTATGGAAGTATTCGCCATTACCGAGGCAAAAAAAACAATCCGGAATGAGCGGGCAAAGTCAATATTCATCCAGGAAGCTTGCGAGGTAGTAGGGTGGTTGATGCAGTCATCTTCTAGGATGGCACATTTCAATGACCAGTGAGTTGGCCAGCCGGACTACTTAACAAGAAAATTTGCTTATCAATCTGCACATATCTAGCTTTTTAGTGGTATCAGGGGACCGACATGAACTTTTTCTAACTTTTGCTCCCTACCACAAATGCCTAGAAGATTATTATACTGATAGAGGTAGCTCGGAGAAGTTCCTTGTCATGAAGACATTCGGTCCCTGGAATACCCAAAACCCACTGGAGATGAATCATTTCGCAGCAATCATTTTGGCGGCAATTCTACTTGTCAAGGATAATTAATATCACATCATACGCCAGGCGATCTTTACAAATTCCAGACTTTTATGGCGGCTACATTGGGAGTTGGTAAACATGTAGCATAGTGGCTTAAGGAAATGGAAACTTGATGAAGTAGTATCAGCTCCCATTTAGTGTAAAGATGTTGAACACGTATTACTCCGCATATATGTAGCCAACGGCACATCTAACGCTGGGTATTCTCTCGAAGGGTATCGCAATCCTCATCTTCGAAATCAAACAATCTCCACCATGAGAAGTCTTGGGCATCTAGGTTGACTTGTCTATGTAGTTCATGCTCATCAGAGCGTGTGATGGAGTGCCCCATAGTTTCTTGCAACATTGTGTTTCCTTGCTCATCGGAACGTATGTATAGACGCCTAAGGCTATTCAATGCGGAAGATGGCCAAGGAGTAACTCGAAGCGAGGGAATTGGATTATTTTCAAAAACGGATATGGGAGGTCCCCTTGCACCTGCGCTCTCTCGAATAAAGGAAGATGATTGGGGGTCGTATACCAAGCGTCCACGACGGGTCTGAAACAAGTTCCTAATACCCTCTCCTTGAACCATTTGTGCAGGGAAGATAGGATGGCTAGGTTCAATCTATAAACTAATTGTTAGTTTCCATATTATAAGTTATAACGGATTGTCAAAAATACCCTTATAATATTATTAGGGTTATTTGTTTCCCCGACCACATTGGAACCCATAATCCCCATAAGGATATCTAAGTTTCGTAAACCCTCCTTGTTGGAGGAGAAACTCAGGAAACCAGTCTTTCGTATCACAAGGCCCTGTTTGCTGTAATAGCCCTCAAGGACACGCACCTTCCATCCCGCAAATATAGTTATAGCCATAACCTAGTGCAGCACGAAATAAGAAATTTAGTAATTATTCCATATTGCTGACAAACCCATTTAATATAATATTGTGCAAGCCTGAGATTTAATATGTAACTTACAGGAATGGTGTTGTGCTCTAGACATTCGTCTCCTTCCAAGCGTGTGATCATCACTGCTGCTATTGTGAGCAATTCCGCTTTGAGGAGACTGGTTTCAGCTTCTCGACCAATCATTAGTGTGAACATGACGTGAGAACCCTTCCTTGATTTCCAAGCAGCCCCTGGGTGCCACACAGACGACCACACCACTGGACCAAATTCATCAGCAATTATCGAGGGTGATATGTCATCCCTTTATAAAAAATTGGCACACAAGTTAGTCTTCAGAATATATAATACAGCTAGCCAAGATTGAAATATTACCTTGGTACCCAGTTTGTTGCATGCATAAGACTATACAAGGGCTCGCCATCTGGCCGTGGAACATCTCGGCGAAACTGTCGAAAACACTGCAAGATATAAGACGATAGCGAATTCACTTGAGACATTGGAGATCTTAATAGAGGGTGATTCAGATTTTTTCCGAAATTGCTATAAACCCTTGCTATCTCACTCTGAGTTGAAGGAGTAGGAAGAATTGGTGGAAGGTGAGCAAGCCCCAAAGGTTTGAAGAATGCAGGCGCTAGACGATCCAGGTATTTTCCATCTTCTGTTATATGGAGGTCCTCACATTTGATACCTAGAGTCTCATAAGAATCACTTCTGATGAGTTTTGACCCATAATCCTCTATACGGTCGTACGTCTGGTTGATGCCGTCGATAGCCTTCAAGCGGGACTCATTAAACACTGTTTGGCCTGCAGCACTCTGGCGAAACAAGGAGCGAAGATCAGAAGACATATCGTTTGACGTATTTTCACTTATACCTGTGGATATTAGAATGTACTATGAAGGCTAGGTTTTTCCGCCACCGTTCGGGATGATATCTGGGAGCTATTTGAAACCGCTGTAGGACTGGAGGGGGAAAAGGGCGACCACAATGATAGTAAAGAGCTGGTGGAAGAGAAAAGAAGCTATAGTTAATTCAGCTTTTTTCTTTTTGGGGGGGGGAGGGGTCTACTTGAGCAGTTTGTCATCACATCAATGACAGTGAATGACAGTACCACATTTAACCTTAAAATTTGTATCATACATATCTCATGATAATAAATATCTTACCAAGAGTATATTTTATTATACATAAATATTGTAAAATAGCCAGTCAAATATAATATAGCCCTTTTGTATAATATGGGCAATTAAGAATATTCCTTAATATCTTATACAAGCAATTAAGCATGATTTTCTAATAGAGGGTAAGTTAGAGGGATCTTGAAGAGTATCTATTTATTTTTTATGAGAATGTTTTCCACGAGTCCATATTATGCTTTTACACCAGGAGTTAGTACTACTATTACATAGTATCGACGGAGTTGAATGCTCTGATACCTATTCAAGGCTCATAGAAAACTGCGGTATTCGATGCAAGAAGATTATTAAAAAGAAGGGTAATTAGATTAGTATGTTTAGAAATGTAAGAGTGTAATCTCCAATAAATTGTACTTGTCTTTTTCTTTAGTATTTAATTAGTTGTTTTCTCAAATTGGATTATTAGCTGCTTTGAGTTTATAATTATTGTTATTATAGATTTCCTTTTGTTCTTCATCTTCTTAAATTTATATGGGAAGATAATCTATTCTCTGGAGCAAATCAGTCAATAGCAGAAGTCAGTGACAAGGGGAATTAAATACCTGTGTAGCCAGGATCCTTCTCTTCTATTTTTGCCTGATGCTTATCCTGATGCTCAAACCAGTAAACAAACTCCTTTCTCCTTTGAATATTTCTACAGCAAACTGCGAGTTCTTCAAGCAACAGCCTTTCTTTAGCTAGCATATTCATTGGTGTTTGCGTGCTCCTCATAAGACGTGGTAGCTACTAAAGAAATATATATTGTTTTAGTGTAGATGAAAGTTCCCATTCTTAAACTAAAAGAATATAGATCTAGTGTCTTGGTGGGGGATCTACTGGAGTCTTATAGTGGGCAAATAACTTGATTTGGAATAGCAACTATTGAGGGGTTTTCTTGATTTATTTAATTTTTTTGTACTCCAATGTAGTCTTAAGTAAATAGTTATAAATACAGCTAGCAACCCTATAATATCCATGCATCTGCCTGTATTCCAGAATTTAAAGTTGTGCCCCGGTTCAAGTTCTTCTGCCCTTTTTAATAGGTAGGTGATCTAATTGAATCATGCATCTATATATTGCAAAGCTTACTTGGTATGTTGCTGTGACAAGATTTAAGCCCTCTAACTGGTGAATTTTATACAAATATATACCTTTGATTGTGATTGGATCTCTACACTAGTACAACCTGGGCCAGGGGGTGTACTCCGGAGTATGATACCACACGTGTTAAAACGCTAGGGGTACTACTACCCTCTCAAGAGATTTGGGTGCTTTAGGTAGGGATGGAGGGGAAGTTTTGTAATCTAATGTGACTAGATCCATGACGGCTAATTTACCTAAGGGCATATTAGGTGTTAAGAATAATGAATGACTCAAGCAGGATCCCACAATAATAACCCATTACTCAGTGCCCAGGTACTTTCATATCGAAATAACTCTGTGCTCATGGGAAAGATTATTAATGACTCTGTTTATGATTTTTTTTTATCTTTATCATAAAGATTAATATTATCATTATCATTGTTCCTACCGCTTTTTAGTACGCCGTTAGTCGGTGGAAAATGCAAGTAATTTTTATCAATCATCCCAAAAACACGCCGCTTATTCTAGCCAACTCAGCTTGGCCGTTGGCTGACCTATTAAATTATGCATCAATGTTGCATTGCTGCAGTGTTTCAGTGCGGGAGATCTTAGTCCAAAGCAAAGACCACGGCATATTCAAGCTATGGCTGTGAAAATGAATCCTACAAAGTGGGCACAGACCATAAGATGGTGAGTCTGGCAGACTGAGGTACTCCCTTGAGCACCTTACGTGCGAAAGTGGAGCGCTCCATCCACCCAAGACCAGCCTTTTTTTCTTCCCCCTCTTCCTTTTTTTAAATTTCATGGATAATAATGTTTATTTTCGCTCCTTTTCTTTTCTTGGCCGGGGCCTTTGCCGAGTCTAATTGGAACTGCTTACCAACCTTGAGAAAATTATTCATTCGTGAGCTGATGAGCATACTGTAGACACGCAACTATGTAAATACGTGCCTATTGTTCAGATAGATGACAGTTGACCATATGATTATTCCTCAGCTCACACAAAATAGATCCTCTCGGGGTTGAAGGAGTCTCTGTCATGGGAATTGAGTAGTTACTAGCTCGGTTGACTCATCATAGCAAAGATAGCAAAAATACGAGATTATTTGTTTATGAAGAAACATAGAATGAGTATGCACCAAAAGTATGCATATCACATCAAAAGCGCGGTAACAGAGCTATTAGCCGGCAGAAAGAGAGATTTGAGGGGATATGATAAAAATAAATAAATAAAAATAAAATAAAACAAAAAAAAAAAGTGAGATACAATGAAGCCGCCCCTCCCCCAACCAAATTAAGAAGTCGGAATAACTCCTAAAAGAGTCCTTGGGAGAGAGACAAGAAGATGACGTGCTGAGGGGCTTAAAAACAGGTGACATGAAAATCCTGCACACGAACTACGTTCTGAAACGCTCGGGATTGCCGTCTGTTTGCTATTTGCGACTGTCGATACACCCTACTGCAACACCCTACTGGAGTAGGTAGGATATCTAGAAGTCTTGTGAAAGTTGCATATTCAACTAGTAGGACTAGTACTTGAGAGAAAAAAATTTTTTTTTCTGAATGACTTTAAGCAGCCCGGATGGTGATTATTATTTCGAGAAACATGGATAGCAAATCCCATCATGCAATCCTAATGCATTGTTAATTATCAAATAAGAAGTATGAGCACCTAGTGCACCTGCCAAGTGGTACCTATTGTGCCAGCCGGGCCACTCCACTCCAGAGCACTTAGGTTTACATGCGCAGCTCCAAAGAGCAGACTTGACAATATTATTACGATTTTAACTTCCGGATAGACCCAAGGGACTTGTCAGTCTAGCCCTTACTATCGCGGCAAGATCAAGAAAGGAAACTTTCAACTCCAATAATCTTTAAAGGGTCTCCGACTTCGGACCTAGCCCTGACCTATGACGATGTGAAATTTACCTAGTAGCAAGAGGAACCAAATAACCGGTATCCTTTTGGGAAGAGGGGGGGGCCATGGTGGAGGAGGAGGAGAAGGAGGCAATAATATTTCATTCCTTCTTCTTCCGAGTCTGCTCTATATGTACAATATATCCTGACAGAGTGTCGTTGGTGGATTGTGGTTCGGCCGGTTTCACGATCCACTATTGTTTGTACTTTGTCCTCCAGGAAGCAAAGAACTACCTAAGATCCTACCGAGCACTTACCCACTACTACAGGTACTACGAGGCAACCGGAGTAATCACTAAATCCTACCTAGGTAGATGGTTATGGCGGACACTGACCAAACACACGGGTCCGCCTTGTTTCTGTGGGCTCACCTGCGGGGTCAGTTGACAGGCTTGTGGCGGGAGAACGACGAGCACGAGGGTGACGAGATTTTACCTGCTAGGCACTCCTCCTCCTCACTAGTTCCCTACTGCTCTGCTGGAATCTGGAGGCATTGGATGGCCTCTTGAGTTAGTACAGCCAGCTAGGTAGTCTTGTCCCATATAGTATTAATATAGACTTCGTATCGAGAAAGCGCTATTATTCTAGGTCAAGCCGGACAGATGTTTCATCCCAGCGTCACGGCCATGGCGCCGATCGATCCACGCGGACGTTTGAACGAATCAGGGTCTGACTCCTATTTTCTATCTTTGGGTGAACTACCTAGGTACCTATAGTACCTCTAGTACCACCTTTAGGTCAGCGGGCTGGGAGACATACTGGGCATGTGCAGTGACGCACAGGATTTTTTGACTTTGTAGCATATGCTGATGATTTGTTTAGTATCATTAATATCGGGCCAAGAAGTATACCTGCCTATCGACCAAGTTAGGTATTTTGGAGGGAATTTGCCCCACCAGCTAGCAACCACATGGCTGAATAGTTCCTCGAATTATACAATAAATAATATAGAGTAATATACTGGAAATGGTAATAATTAAGAGAGAAAAAAAGTCAGAACCATAAAAATACGATGGTTTAGGTGCTAGCAATGTAAATATTAATATTAATATTAGGAGTTGGAAATTAACACTCGTCTCTTTTTCTTTTTTCGGAAGGGGGGGGGATTTTTTTTTTCGACGTGATTTCATTGCATGTTATATTTTATTTTCTTCCTTCCTCTTTTCTTTTCTTTTTAGGTCGCTTTAGATACCACTCCAAGTAACTAGAGTAGAATGAGCCAAGACTGGAGACGTGTGGAGACTGGCAGCGAGATGATGTTGATGACCCGGAGCAAATGGAGAAACTCCGACTCGATCTCGTTTTGGCGTTAAGAATGCTTCCCTAGAGAACTAAAAAGTAAGAGGAAAAAAAAGTAAAAATCGGGAAGAAAGCACAGAACCGGGAAAGGAAGAGAATCAACCTGTAATTTATCAAGAGGGATCACAAGAAGAAGAAAATTTAACTGTACATACATAGAAGGAAAACGCAATTCCCACTCATGATTGTGCCCAGGACATACAACCGACCAGGCAGCGTCACATCGTCTGGCTGATGGTCGCATCCCATCGCTCCGTCCAAGCAGCAACATCAATCCCATTTCCATTTCCATCCGCCTCTTGTATTTCTGGCCTTGCTCTCCGAATAAGTATAGTACCTATTATTACTACATCATTATTACTTTTTGTTTCTTTTCTTTTTTTTTTTTTTTTTCTTTTTTCTTTTCCACTTTATCTCCTTATTTTAATTATTCATTATATATTTTTTTCCCCCTTGTGTTTCCACCCCCTTTCCCTTTTAAGTCCCTCCTCTTCTTTCTCGCCCTGTCACTCCCCAAATGGTGGGGAACGTCGCTGGCTGGTCCTGTGGCTTTTAACCTTTTCTTCTACCTAGGTAGCTGGCTTCCCTTTCCCTTCATCGTAAGTAATCATAATACTTAATTGCTTCCCTCTTGCCGCTTACTTCCCCCCATTTCCCCAAAATCCTTCCTTGTGTACTCATCTACCACCACTCCCCCCCAGTGTTTACAAGCATATTGTGAGAGGTAAATGGTTTTTTTATCAAGACTGTCCTTCCTATCTAAACCAGTCTTCCCCCCGCTTGTACCTAGGCTTCCTGCATGATGATTGTTACCGTTGTGTTTTTCTATTCCATTGCAGCTATGCAGACATGCGTCACTGCATCGGTCTTCATTGCAACATTGAGTCTGACTGTTTGTCAATGCTGTATAGATTTATTGCATGTCTCCAGACAGTTGTCCGTCCTCGAGGACCCCTTCCCGCCATTCTCGCCCAAGGTGCTGCTGCCCTAACCTACCTGTTCACCTCGCATGCACGTCTACTATCCTTCGGGCTTAGTCCTCATTCCTGTGTATCTATCGGACCCTCCATAATTCCTCTCAACAGAGAAGCCGAATATAAATACAGTCCTTGAATCCATCCCTCAATAAGGTGCACCGTTATCTGCCCCAGCTTCCGCGAATACGAAGTGAGTCACACGGACCAATTTCGCCAACCACCCAGCTCCATAGTCGCGTCGATTCCCCCAATCCACATTCCAAACTCTAACATGTTATCTAGCTTCTTCACATTCAGGATGACTCCCATCAGTCTTACACATACAGAAAAGAGTAGATATGAAGACCCTGAAAATCTGCATGATTACCCAATTGATGAGGATGAAGAGCAGGAGGAGGATAGTTCTGAAACGGATCCCTCCGAAATAGAGAATTCGGAACGCCAGCAAATAGTGGACAGGTTTTTGTCACCCTTATCCCTTGATGAAGCTATTCTATATAAGCTTGCGCGACGATTCTCAGACACATACCGTCATCTTGCCCGACACTCAGATCAGCAGTTCCTTCCTACTCCAGTTACGAAACTACCTACTGGTCTGGAAACTGGCCGGTATTTGGCTATTGATGTCGGAGGCAGCAACCTGCGGGTTGCCTTCATTGAACTATTAGGCGAGACAGCTGATTCCGATATTTCCTCTACAAATGCCTCTGAGAGACCAATTCGTAAGGCGCAGCGACAGCGTGTAAAACGGACTCTCGAAAAAGCATGGCCCATCCAAGAACACTTGAAAATGGACAATGCAGAGGATTTGTTCTCGTGGATCGGTGATTGTATCGCAGAGGTAGTGGCTGAAAGCTTGAGCTCGGATGCAACGAAAGGCAAAATCCCGGAGGAGCTAGAAATGGGTATCACCTTCAGTTTCCCTATCATGTAAGTTCTTATATCCCTAAAAGGGGAAGCAAAAAAAAAAAAGACTGTTTATCTACGCTTTTATAGCTGCCATGTTCAAATCGACGCCAGCGACTAACCAAGTTACAGGCAAGAATCCCTTTCAGAAGCTACATTAATGCCAATGGGTAAAGGTTTTGCAATTACATCAGACCTCAACCTTCACAAGATGCTGTTAACCGGCTATGAGAAGCACACACGACGCCCAGAAGATGAGCATGAGCCATCTTCCAAGCGCAGAAAGCTTTTTGCACTTCCCAAACTCAAAATCGCTGCCATCACTAACGACGCCGTTGCCACTCTCGCTTCTCTTGCCTACGCTGTGAAATCTCTACCTAACAGCCGAGTCGCGATGGGTATCATCGTAGGCACGGGTAGTAATGCAACGATCCCAATGAAGCTTAATGCCTTACACGAATCGAAGGTCAAGCATGTTAAAGCTATAAACCCAGAAGCCACAGAAATCATCATCAACACAGAGTGGACAATATCGGGTGCAGCGCCGCCTTTACAAGAGCTAAAGATAATAACTGAGTGGGATAGTCAGCTAGATAGGCAATGTGCTCGACCTGGTTTCCAACCATTCGAGTACATGACGGGAGGCAGATATATCGGTGAGCTTATTCGACTTATACTCTCCGACTACTTGATCAATATTGCTGGAGTACCCCAGTCTCACCTGCCTATCAAGTTAACTAAACCATACTCTTTAACGACCTCGTATGTATCAGACAAAGTCGCTCGCTCCCCCGTAAACAAGGAACTTGCGGATGAGTTAAACCAATCTCTATCACCACCAACAGATAGTCCGTGGCGTTGGGACACGGCCTCTGCGAATGTTTTCCGACAGATTGCTTGGACTGTACAGAGGAGATCTGCTGGATTGACAGCTGCTGCTGTTGTTGGTCTATTAGCCTGCGCAGGAGAAATCGAATTGAAATTAGATAGTCATGAAGGCACACCACAAACTTCCGGACCGGCTTCACCCGAACACAATGGTGGGGCGGATCTATTTCCCCTACCGTTTGTATCCGGTCCAGGCTCGAATGGTCTTAATGGCGGTCGGGGTCCCATCGTTCCTGTTCTCTCTCCGTCCCCAGTTCCTGCAGATTGGCAATCAGGCCCTGAGGAACTGGTTGTTGCGTATACTGGCGGTATTATCCAACATTATCCTAACTTTAAAGAAATGTGTCAGCAATTTATTGATCGTCTTATTATGCGAACTGGTCCTCAGAAGAGTGGAAAGTCAGTTTTTTTGCGAGAAGCCTCCGATGGTGGTGTTATTGGAGCCGGTGTCCTAGCAGGCATGGTGGGGAACCAGTAACTCCATCCAGATATGTGGATGCTTCGTTGTTATATGATATTATTGACGTGAAATGATTTCCGAGTCTCACGATACTTTCACCTTACCCGATTGGAGTTGATGGCTTTTCTTTTTCCCTTTATAATAGAGAGGCCCCTTTTTGGTTATGCAGGGCGTTCTTTAAGGGCACTCTACTCGATCGACTCTCATTTTTCCTTTTCTCCAAGTGCATCTACTCTTCCCTCTAATCGTGTCATATATAATATACATAGTACTTATTGGATGAGGTACATAGTAAATACCCCCCTACAACCTGGAGCATGTTAAGGTTTGATACTAGATTTCAGATAATTCCATATAAAGTTGAATTAAGATTCAAATGAATTTTTTCAAGTAGTATGTGTGAAGGACACTTAGAGGTCCACACTTGAGACATAGCTTTCATATCATGGTCGACTGCAACCCAGCTGCTCTAACCGCCAAAGAAAGCGAAATTCAAATGTAGCGAAACATGTTATTTCGTACACTGCGTTTCATAGTCTGTGGTTTGCCATCTTCATATTCGATCCCTGAAGCTCCGCCCCCGCCAGACATTTGCTCTAGGCGTTCGCGAAGTTCTTCATCTGCTTCAGCCACAGTTTTCTTCTTCTTGTTCTTCTCCAGCGGGTCGGTCCCTGGAGGAGAAGGTTGATCTGATGGTCTGGTTAAATGCTTGAGGGGCTGGGATGCTATTTCCTCTGTTTCACTTAGTAAAGATAACTATTGCGATAATAGTCAAGACACTGGTTCACGAACTTCCTTTTAGATCGTATAGTAGTTTTCTTGTGCAGGATAATGCTCGAGGTTGAATAAAATTTTTTGGCAGCCTCTCCAACACAATCCGTGGGAATTTAATCAATCCCGCAATCTTAAGCATTCCTTAGTGTTTAAAATAATCCCGAAATCCTTGTGTACCCTATCTTTATCTTTTCTCTTTGGACACACTGGGAACTGTTGTTGTAGTCACGTGATTTAGTTCATAGAAATCACGTGTGGATCTTACTTGAGCCTCCTTCACCCAGCCTGAGTCAACCTCCCCAGATTCAACTCTCAGCCTTGTCTTGCTCATTTTCCTGCCTACCCCGCCAACATGAGCGCCCAGGCATATTACGAGCTTTACCGTGGGAGCAGGTACCTTTCAATTGCTCTAACTGAAAGATAGCCCTGTACTGACTTTTCCTTCCCCAGTCTAGGTCTTTCCTTGACTGACACACTCGATGATCTGATCAACGAAGGGCGGATCGAGCCCCAGCTTGCCATGAAAATCTTATCTACCTTTGATCGCATTATCACCGAGGTTCTTGCGGACAAAGTCCGCACCCGACTGACATTTAAGGTATATTTTATGACACTTTGAAGGCGGGAGAGGGGCAGAGCGGGGCGAGTGCCTGCGTCCTGGAAGGGGTTATGATCGATACCGATAGATCTGGGTTTATTGAATCAAGGCTAACATATTGGTTTTCTTGTTGCTTTCTAGGGCCATTTGGACACATACCGATTCTGCGATGAAGTGTGGACGTTCCTCATCAAGGATGTCACCTTCAAATTGGATAATCAGAGCCAAGTTCTTGCTGATAAGGTGAAGATCGTTAGCTGCAATAGCAAGCGGCCTGGAGAGGCATGATTACTATTTATCATCGACGGCTATTTCTTTCTTGTTGTGTTATACTTTTTTTTTTTTTTTCCAACGGGCATTATTGGTCATCGTTCGGCGTTCTCGGACATTTCACATGCAGGCATTCAATTTATCTTGTACTATTTTATGGATCCCTTATCATAGGGTAGGTAGACACAGACAGACTGAGACAGATACCCAAATCATTCAACGACCCAGTTTTTATTTCTTCCTATGTGTTGAGAGTAATATCCGTATCTAAATCATTACCAAGAAGCGAACAAAAGGCGGTCTAACATCGGACTTGGCATCTTAATTGCGCCCCAAATTGCGGAGCGGAGCGCGGGGAGAAAGTCCGGAAAGTTGCCGCGACCCGCGTGCACATTTCGCGTTTCTACTCGATCGATCGAGATCTATCTTCCCGTTGCAATTTCAACCTCGAATCTACACTAGCATTTCATATCTTTGGGCGCTTCCATTTCATACAGTCACTCTCTTTCCCTCTCTCAGAGTCCATCATTTCTTATCAATTTTAGTTGAAGAACTAGCCGCGAACACAGATATAAATGCCCCGAACACTTCCGTGGCTAGTTGCTAGTGGCGGTGTTGCGAAAAACACTCTTCTTACCTCTCGGGGTTCCAAACCACAAAGTAGACCACAGAAACGTCCCAAGCAAGATGATGATGATGAAACCCCCAGTAAACGGGGTGTTACTCCCAAACGCGATTTCCTAAAATCGTGTATGTGATATGGAATACAGGGATCCCTGGTTTCAGTGTGGTCTTCGTTCGTATTAAGGCACTGGACTGAGCTGCTGGCTGACGATTTTCATTTGGATAGCTCCGACTCCTCCGTCTTCTCCTATACACCGATGTCCGTCGGAAGAGTATGTCTTTGACTGAGTTGATAAATATCTCTATCTCCTCTCTTTTTTACTTCTCTCTACCCGGTCGATTTAGCATAGAATATATTGAATACCCACGATGCTAACTTGTGGACGTTTTCAACCCGAACCTCTTCCCTCGGCCAAAAAAGATACATTCAAGAAGGACTCGACCATGATGATATATACATGATGGTAGAAGATGAATTCTATGCGGTTGCGCAAACATTCACTCAACATCTCCACTATGCCGAATATGTACGGCGAAAGCGGGAGGCAAAGTTACAGAATGCCGACGCGATTCAGGATCTCGCACGACCAACGGATGGGGTGACACCGATGAGCGCAGAAACAAAAAGGAAACAGGAAGCTAGGGAGCTTTCGGCTCGTCAGCGAGCCGGTCTTGATACGATTCAGACTACGCGACCGCATGGAGACTCCGTGAAAGAGGACTCTGCGAAGAAAGAAGGAGAAGGAGAAGATGGAGATTTGGACGTGGATGCTAGTGCTAACTGGGTAGGAACTTCGCTTTACGATCTTATGCTGAGCCCGAGAAAGGTGAAATCACTGGTCGGAAAGCAGGGAATCAAATCTTCAACTAGGGCTGCGGCGGGGTTTTCTCAGTCATCAGGGGTGATTGGGGATGAAGAGAGAGAAGAGAATCGAAGTGACGACACTAGGAACAAATCAAATAAGGGGGGACCGACTTTTTCACTGGATGAAACTGCCTCGGAAGAAGATGGCGAAGACGATGATCTAGACGTGCAAATACTTTCGACCTCTACAAAGACCCACAAGAAAGATCAGGTACCAGCGAAATGCGAAGACTTAAATGTGTCACCTCGTCCCGCAGTTGCTAGTTCAAAAGGGAATCATGTGAAGGAAAAGACGTTTGTGAATTCTAGACACAAGACACCTACAACGACATCAAGAATAAAATCGGAAAGGAGAATTCCATTTGATGACTTTGACGCACTTCCGGAGCCACGCAAGTCAAATATTCAGTCCCAGGCTCGAAAACCACCGCCTATAACTAAACAAACGGAACAGAAAAACTTCAAGAGTACTAATACAGGGTCGAAAAAATCGAGGCTCAGTGACGTGCCAACATTCTTGTTCTAAACATGGGAGGAAATTATCTGAGATGAAAGGGTGAATTTTTTTTTTGTTCTTAGGATTCGTAACGGTAAACTGTCTGGAGAGGCAGCTGCTGGCCGAAATCTCGGCCGCAGAGTCTCCCATGCAGGAAGGCCTTTCATTCATGATCAACAAGTGGTCGGGCCATCTTGACACTCAGTCTTCTGACATGGCTCTTGATTCTGTCTCGGGCGGATGGTTCCTGTTCAATGGATTTGAAGATTACTGTGTCTTTCTCGATTGCTGTGCGGCTGTGCAGGGTCAACGCACTGCCGGGTGGAGTGGTTAGAATGGTGGTCTAGATAGATGAATGAGGATTGGGTACGAACTCATCATCCACGAAGAAGGATATTTCTTCCTTTCGGAAATCGGTTGGTGGTCCCTAGAAACCGTTAGCCCAAGATTATTACAAGGTATCCTTGCATAATTTGCGGAGGCGTCCACTCACAATCTCCAAGATGCGATGCTTATTGCGGCGGAACGGGGATTTGACGAGTCGGACTATCTGACGGAAGCACTCCATAGCGCAAAAATATAAAGAAGGAAGGATTTGGGTGATTAGGAGTCTAGATAATCGATAAATAAAACGAAGGTTTTGAGAGGTGGATGGTTGGTGTTGGTGTCGGGTATCGGCCTCTCTATACAAACAGGACCGATGCAGTGCTAAGAAGCTTAAAACAGGAAACGAATGAATGCTAGGCAAAATATGCTCTATTATAAAGAATGGACAGTTTGAAACGAGAGACAATGAAATGAAACGCCAAAACAATTAAATGCGACAATTAACGAAAGACTGGTTCTGCACTCTATGGCATTGCAGTTGACCTGAGGGTGGGAGGGGAAGAGGGAGGGAAAAAATAAAAAATTGGAGAGCACGAGCTGATATATACCAGATCAGTGCCAGCTGCAATGCTTCCCTGGTTCATTGGTTTGGCGCGTGCAAGCTCCAGTCAGATCGGCAAATTCTGTGGTATTGAGAGTTATGCGTTGTCTATCGGGTACCTGGCATGCGACACATTCCCTACACGATTCTTGCCTTGCGTGAAAGACCCGGTCTTGTTGTCTTGACTGGTCGACTGAGATGTCGCGAACGGGTCTGGATTCAGAAATTACAAAAAAAAAATGAAAATGAAAATAAAATAGGAAAAGGTGCCCCCTTCCTACACAGGAACAAAAGTAAAAAATAATAATCATAATAAATAAAAAGTAAAAAAAAAAAGTGGATGAGTAGAATGTTACACAGCAAGAAACTCCTCAGCATTTACTCCAGCAACCTACCCTTACATATCCATGGATATTCTCCCCAAGGTTACGTATCGCCTTCAGCCTATCATAAGATGAAATGTAGGATTTCCGAAGGCACCGAATAGTAACTAAGCCAGATGTGTGTGCTGGCTGCCTAAGAGACTTGCTTTGCCTTCCACTCACCCACGCGACATACGTGAATTAATCCCTTGGTTACCCAAGGGATGTTTTACAGTATCGCTTTGGAAATAGCTAAGGTTTCCTCTTGGATCATTTCTCGAGCTGTCATCGCCGGTTTTGTTTATGATGATCTGTTTCGAGTGAATTGTCTCGACGGCGGCAGTAACGACACATTATGCTTCACATGCTTCTCTAACGCCTCTAGTATTCTTTGCTTCTTGCTGGCCTCCCACGCCAGGAGAGGCAAGCGCCCAAGCCCCGGTATCATTGGCTTGGGTTGTGGGAAGAAAGAATTATCACAATCCTTTCTGATCGCCGGGGCTAATCTTAACTGCGATGTCTTCCTCGAATCAAAAGATGACAAAACATTCCAGCGTTTCTTTTTTTCCCATTCTTCAACTCGTGAATGGCGTCAGGGTTCGGGTTCATCCCTGATTGGGTAACTGGCTAACGCTCCAAATACCTGCTGCCCAGGGCGTGAAATCAACTAGGAATCCTCCGTCTGCGCGTTCGCGCGTAAGGCCCACATAACAGGAACAATGGCAACATGCCGCGCGCAATATGTGAGTGGTAACTATCAGAAGTACCGATTTTCTCATCGTTTTATGGTGTTTATGTAGCCTCGGTCTCCCTCCGGAACCCCCTTCCCTGCCTCCCTCGCATGAACTCGCCTCACTGAACCCACGTACGGGGATGAACGAGTGAAAAATCTCCGAGCGATTCATTAATTCGGAGAGATAATTAGACTTTAACCTCCATTTTCCTGCCGAAAAATTGTGACATGGCTAATGTCTCAACAAAGTCAAGGTAATCATTAACGGTGGAGGTATAAACAATTCAGCCAATTTGAATGGAGCCGGAAATCACTCTGTTCCGTTCCGGTGTGTCTTTTGCGCATAGCTTCAAGTCATCTGCAACGGAGGAAACTCATAAGTTGGGCTTGGTGGGTTTGGGGTTTCCAGGGCAAAGAAAAGAGACTTAAAATTGAGTCATCAACGTCTCACTCGTCACAAAGCCGATGGAACAAAAGCTAAAAATAATGGAAGAACACCTAGAAACAACCCATGAGCTAACTAGTTCATTTTGAGCTTCGCTCCTAACTAACAGATCATAACCCATGTCGGCTAATCCTCTCGACCAGCCCAGTGGTTCAAGTGCGACAGCCCCTGCTTAGAGCCACTCCCGGTCTCGTATGTCTAATTCATCTTCTTGAGGACTTCCTCTCCTTTTAGTCGGCCCTTCTCTATCCTTGGCGATTGATTTCTACAAAGATCTGGTCGTTCTCCTCAATCGACCAATCCATTCATCGCCTATCCATGTTCGAGTGGCCTTTAAGCCGGTTTAATAAGGACCTGAATATGTATATTCTTTTTGACTAATACTGGAGCTGCTAGACTCAAAACATCAACATGTGAACCAAATTACGCGATCAAATATATCCCTCGATCCTCAAAGGTGCTGGTGCTATATCGTCGCTGTCTTGCTCATATGTTCGGTGAGACTATTGAACTTGCCACTGCCTCGTGGCCAAGGTACTGTGCTTTGCATGAACCATGAACCGCTAGCCAGTCCTGTCTAGTCATCATGGAACAACATAGGCACCCCCATATCAGTCTATTTTTTAGCCAGCCTATCGGTTGGATGCAAAAATTTACTCATATACCCCTTTTTTAACTTGAAGCTCAGAATTGAATCATCAAATGTGGCTTCTTGGTAACCTCCTCCCTCTTGCGAAATATCCCCCATTCAGTGGATTACATTGGGTAAGAGCTGAGAAAACAGATGCACCACTCTATACCCACTCTGATAATCATGGGGTAGGGTAGAATGGGGACGTATATTAGTATAAAATCACGCGAAGGAACTCTATTTTCTCGACTAGAGCGGGGGACGGAAAGATACCAAGTTCCAGCAAAACGCCTCCTCCAGCACATTTGTTTTCCCCAACCGTCAAATTGAGCCAATACGAATGTTACCCGATAAGAACCTGAAGGGACCTAAGCATATCCGATAGCACCTAGTTCACGGCTGAGCTGCAAGAAGACTGTGACTGGTCGGAGATATGGAAAGCTTGGGTACGAGGATAAAGCTACTCCAACAAAATCAACGAAAATCATCATTCACGGACATTATCCACGTTTTTGGCATTTTCCGTTTCCACCACGTTTAGGTTCTAACGTGGGGAAGGCCCTCCTCTCGCCTATCTAGTTTCTGACTATTGTCTTGATGGGATAGGACACTATCCGACTAGTCACTTTAGCTCCCCAGTCTAGTTCTTCCCTATCAGTCATGTCCTGTCTGTGATGATTGCCTCTAGATTACTCGATAATAATATTTCTCTTTTAATTAGCTTAAATCTGTAGCTTGAAAATAGTATATATTCTGGCAGCTGGAGTGAAAATCCAAGGAACCTAGTAATTAATTTCCCCTCCGAATTTAAATGCGCTCTCCCGAAGAAAGCCAACAATGTCAATATCCAAGAGAGAAATGGATGTAGACGCGGAGAAAGCAATCCCCATCACCTCCCAAACTCACCACGACAATGACGCTTCCTCCTCCACCTCCATCTCTAGCTCTCCTAACACCGGACAAATTACTGAACTCACCTCCTCTCCATCTCATCCAGAAAATAAGAATGAAGCCGATGCCACAGCTATCCCCGACCCCATGGTCACTAATGTACTACAGCGCTGGGCCAACAAATTGACTAAGATTACCGGTGCTGAGGGCCGAGGCATCGAGCGTGTGGATGAGGATTTACGGACTGCTCCTCCATCCCTCTCGCAGTATTGCGATATGGGAATGATTTGGTTTTCGGTTAATTTGACCGTATGGTTTTTCTTTCCTTCTTCCCCCCTCTCCTCTAAATTCTTTTTTTTTTGTTTTTTTTCCAAAAGGAAGAAAGTCAAAAAAAGGAGAAAAGCGAAAAGAAAAATGAGAACCCCACAAGCGGCTTTAGGTGGATTTATCCTAACAGGATGTAGGCGAATATCCTCACAATTGGTGTGATGGGTCCAACGACTTTTGCCTTAGGAGCGTTGGATTCAATGATGTATGTTCTTCTCTATCTTCCTAACTTCTCTACGCAAGCGATTACCACGTATGGATACATAAATCTGATTTTCAAATTCATCAGGTGTTGCTTTTGGGGAACAGTCTTTGGCTCAATCATCACTTGTTATATGGCCACTTATGGACCACTAAGTGGATGTCGGTCGTTGGTCGTTGCTAGATATACGTGAGTCATAAAAAATACTCTTCGCATTTCCATTTTTTGCTTCTTACCTCCTTTAATTTTTGGGTGAACATAGCTGACTGACTGACCTATGGGGATACACAGGATGGGATGGTGGGCTACAAAGCTCTGTGTTCTTCTTGCTGTTGTGGTACGTGGTGGTTTGATATCTTTTTCTTCTTTTCTCTCTTTTCTTTTCTTATCTTGCCATTTCGCAGTCCATAGTTAACTTCTAATTCAACATATAGGTTATTTTAGGATACGGTCTTGTCGGCGCTATAACAACAGGCTTGCTCTTTTCAGCTGTGTCTGGGGGAAGTTTAAGCACAATTGCTGGAATTGTAAGATTCCCTCCTATCCCTCGGAAAGAGGAAGTCTTGCACACTCTCTAACCATATGCATGCATTATAAAAGATCGTCTTCGGTGTAATTGTTTGGGTCGTATCTATGTTCGGTATTAGCCATCTGCAGCTCTATGAGCGATATGCCTCCATTCCCCAGATTTGCGTGGTACGTCTTGGACAGCTTATAACACCGGATCGAGAAAAATGCCTATGTATTAAATAGACTAATTCTCACTGCGTTCATAGCTCTTCGTGTTGGTTGGCATATCGGCACCTTATATGGATCCTCATGCGAAGAGTGCTTTGACTGGGACCACTTTGGTCGGAGCTCGAGTGTCATATTTCTTCGTTTGTGCATCAGGGTTTGCTCCCCCTTTCCCTATTTAATCCTCTACAATAGCTAGACAAGTTGACGCTAAAACTAAATTTGAAATAAAAACTAGACCTATGGGCTGGGCCCCCTTCATCGCAGACTCATTCTGCTATTACTCCCCCAAAACTAGCAGATGGGGAATCATCACAGTTACATTCCTGGGATTTGTCGCTTCAAAGACCTTCGTGGAGTTTGTTGGCATTGGTAATTCACCCTTCCTTTCCATATGTGTATTATGTTTAAAGAGAAGTATTAATGGTGGAACAAATCGACGTTTAGGGCTCGGAACCGGCCTCGCAACACAAGAGACGTGGGCAAGTGGATTCTCTGCTCTGGGCGTCGGTGGCCTTCTCATGGCTGCCTATGCCCCTCTGGGTGTATTTGGAAAGTTTTGCGCTGTCATTATGTATGTTTAGACGTTTCCCATCATTTAGACCTCTTTTTCATTGACTTGAGGCTAATCACGCATTGCAATATACGATAGGGGTCTCGGAATTGCCGCAAATATGGTTCCCGGTATGAGAATGCATGCCCTCAAGAATATCGACACACTTGAAGACAAGGAAAATAAGCTAATATTATGTGAATCTGGACGGTGGTATACCTAGGCAACTACTCCGCTGCATTTTGTGCACCGCTTCTGGGTATTTACTCCTTTCTATCCCTACTTGGTCATTCTATTCCCCGCGGCAAGTGATGAACAGCGCTAACAAATGATTTACAATAACAAACAGCAAGCAAAGCTGCCAAAATTCCCCGCCTGGTGTGGAATACCGTTGCAACTATCATTTTCGTTGCCGTTGCCATTCGTATGTACACCGTATTACCTAAACCTAGATGCTCCCCTTCCATCTCCAATTCTCTTCCTTTGCAATCTCAATTACTAAACTAAAATACTCCATACAGCCGGTCGTGATAAGCTCCTCCCTATCTTCTCCAACTTCCTCCCCTTAATCGGATACTGGTAACCCTACCCACCCCATCCTCCCTCCTTCCCCTTGTGTCTCCCTATTCCTCTACCACAGACACCAAGTTGCTAAAAGAAACCCAACACCATGACTAATAAAAAATCTCAAGGGTCATAATCTGGATTACTCTCTCCGCCGAAGAAGAATGGCTCTTCCGTCGCCGAAACATCGCCTTCACCGGTCTTCAAAGTCTCAATTACGACTGGACAGCTTGGGACGAGCCCAAAAAACTCCCCCTCGGCATCGCAGCCTTTACAGCCTTCATCATTGGCTGGGTGGGCGCCATCCTCTGTATGAACCAGGCGTATTATACAGGACCGATTGCTAAGTTAGCAGGGGGAGCCGATTTGGGTTTGCCGGTTGCGGCGGCGTGGGCGGGCATTTTGTATCCCGTTCTTCGATGGTGGGAGATTAAGAAGTTTGGGAGGTGATATTTGTTTTTCTTTCTATTTATTCAATTATTTTGGGTATCTCTCTAGGGCCTTATCCCTACCTAGGTCGGTTTGGTTAAATGTGTTTTTAAGTGTAATATTCTAATTTGCTCTGCTAGTTAGTTCCCTTTAGAAGGAAGTGTTATGGTTCAGGAATTCTGGCCTCCTGATTTTCGCTCACTTGTTAATTTAAGGTTAGCTAGGTAGTAGTGGTAATGAAGTTGAAGATAATTGATTATTGTTAATTGTTTATTAGACAGTTACAAGATATACAAGAATTTAATTCATTCATTTCAGGTCGATTTATTTAGATAAGCCCTCTAATAATTTCATTGCTTCGTAGGCGGCCGTCCATCTCACACTCTTCAGATATCTCGCTACCTCAATGGACAATCCATGCGTACAGCATTTCGTCAACGTGCGACGGATATCCGTTGGTGCAACAGACGCCATCAATGACACCAGATGATTCATCAGAGCGCGCGAATGACCCTGGCTCATTTCTGTTCCACTTGGATGACTACAGGAGATTTCGTCACTAGCGAAACGATGGAATGTCCAGCAGGTCAGTGTGCCAATAACTAAGCACCAGGGGTAATGGAAGATACCATTGACATCCCAGTTAGTTAGATAGAGAAGTCCCTCACGGAACATCTGAGCAGCATGCCAAGCGGCATGGTCGGCTGCACTTGAATGCACGGTGATCCACTGTCGGACCCAAAGGATGCTCGCATCACGGTCTGCGGGTGTCACAATGTGACCAAAGATGGCCTTGGCACCGGCAGCGGCCTGTAAATGGCGGATCTCACAGTTTATGACGATGTGGGCGGTATGATAGAGGGCTAAGAGGGCGATGCTTTCCTTTTGGTAGTTGGCTTGAGCGTGAGAGAGGTCTTCGTCGCCCCCGGCGACCGAGACAGCTGTAGCATCCATTGATTGTACGGAAGCCATGGTGTAGGCGTCATATTTGGCTTTCCAGGTCTCAAGGGCGTGAGTCATGCGGCGCCGCCAGGGCGTCCAGGAGACTTCACCTTTTTCGAGATCGCCAAGGTAGATGGAGCGGTTGTCGAAATGGACCATGTCGTTGCACATGGACATGAGACCGTGGAGGACGAGGGTGAGGGAGAGGCCGTCTAGCGGACGGGACTGGAGTTTATCGCCATCCTCGACGAGGTATTTGACCATGTCATTAAAAAATGGCGGTTCCTCCTCCTGGGTTTGGAAAAGGTGAATCCACTCGGATTCAGTTCGTGCTTCCCAAAGTTCTTTGGAGCAGGGCAGCCGGACTTGGATAGTTTGTGTGGACATGCTAGGCATGAAGGAGTAGCAGGAGACGTTTTGAGTGTCCCACATGAACACGAAAAGGATAAGTCTATTTTTTGGCGGTAGGTTCATCGTTAAGGATGGTTCACCATGAAATTCCTGTGAGAGAAAAATAAGTACCTACCTTTTGTACTGTTCCGCATATGCAAAATTCCTCCACCCATTTTCAGGGTGAGTGAGAAGATTGGGAAGCATGATTCCCCCGCGAACATGGTATCTAGATACCCGACGGATGGCCTACTCATGTCAATTATCTCAAAATCCTGCATAGATGAATTGTAAAAAACTTACGCTGAAGAGAAGGGTGTGAATTAGCATAGCGTTCTCACGCTGATATGGCCCTGCTCGATACATGCCATAGCACTCGAGAATGAGAAAGGCCTGTAGAGTGGACAGATCCGGTAAAGGTATGCTCATCAGGCCACTGAGGATATAGGGCACCACTGCATCATACAGACACACTGATAATTGATGTGAGCCTTTGTTCTTATAAGTAGCTCCGAGAATGATCATGGAAAGTAAGAAAATAGGCTCTGCGGTCCGAATATCCAATGTAGCAACATGGATCATTGGATACGAGGTATTGAAACAGCTAAAGAACAAATCTAGATACTCCTGCATATTGGGCAGCGACATGGTATTGCCATCTACGAGCGAGCCATCTGGGTAAACAGGCCGGATGTCCGTGAGTAAATCGATGATTTCGCCTCGCTTATTCGAAGTGAGTTGAAGCTCTCGTGGGGGTGGCTGTAATCGACGGTCTGTAAACGCGACTGAGTCGCCGTCTGTCATCTGTTGAACGACATCATGAATCGGAGTTTCTAGCCGTCCTCTTGAATCTCGTGTCTGCGGCGGAAGTACCTAAAAATTACCCAATGAGTATTCTAGAGCTACATGGTGGACGACAAGGGCCCGATTGAGTGAAAGGTGGATCGGTCTAAATGGGCTCTCACCCTAGAGATATTCAAGGGCGACATAACATTCATGCTACGCTGCAGTGCTGGGGAGGGGTTCGTCTCAGGTCCATCTATCCTTCGAGCCAAATTCTGGGAATTGATTTCTGCCCAGCTCAGAGCCCTAGGTGAGCAACGGAAAGGCAGTGCGTGTTGCAGGTCTTGGCCATCATTATCGCAAGATCTGCCGCCATCAATGCTCTGTGACATGGAAGGCGTTGCCGGGCTGAAGTCCGGCGATAGCCGGTTAAAGCCCATTACATCAAAATGCACCGAGTCAAAGGTTGTATCATAATACATATTCCCAAGCTCGCACAAATTCGTGGATGGGCTCAAGAGCCCAACCATGCCAGACGCATCCAGCAAGGGCATTGATAGGCCCGCCATATTGTTAGGCAACGCCACATTGAGTTGCTGTGGCTCCCCTCGCGCTATGTTAAGCTCAGCATCTTTGTCAACCAACATGTGGTTGGGCTTGGAAGTTGGATTCATAGATACTTGACATCCTTCTGGCTGCGGAAGGGGTTGCGTCCCTTCGACCTCCACAATCAATCCTGTCGATGAGCTGGCTGCATTGGACACAGCTGAAGCGTCGGAAAGGGACTTGCTGCGGGTATGGGAAGCTCCCACACCCGAACCGCCTGGCGGCCTATTCCTGGGTGCTCGTTCCGCCTCAGCAGCCGATCCTATCGATAAGCCAGTGGCGTCAGGAGCTGCAGGAAAGGTTTTCCTGCGGGTTTGGAGAACTCCCAGTCCGGAGCCACCAGCTAACCTATCCTTGACAAGATGACGGGCCTTGTGACGCTCTGGGCGAAAGTAAATTAGAATAACACCATGACTAAGATAGTCCTCGTTAACTTACCTAAGAGGTCCAAGCGCTTAAATGGGGCGTTACATCTGTTGCAGACCCATTGAGTGTCAGAGTGGTTCAGAGAATGACGCTGCAAGTGGGACAGCCGAGTGAAAGCTTTCCCGCATCCAGGGATGGTACAGCGATGGCGTTTGGGTTTCAGGGTCAGTTTGGGGCCCCTGTAGCTAGGCTTGTCCATGGTCATCGTGCAGTGGGGAGCATTTGGAATGGAGAAAGGTCATAACAACAAAGGACAGTGTCCGGGCTGACCAAGAGGGTAGATAAGAACTGGACAGAATGGTGGAGCAGAAGTTGCGGAGTCATTGACGGACTGCTAATCTAACCCGTCAAGCACTCTAGCGTAGTTTAAGGTTGGATAGTGCTGCATCACTGATAAGGAGAGGAATGAGGATTCCTGGGGTAATAGGCCGATTATTATTATCGAGATAAATATTTGTGGAGCTGCTGGTTGATAGTCTCTCGCTAGTTATCTTAGCTCACCGTTGCTACAAAGGGGGGGTTCCTCGGTTATGTCCCACACTTGGAAAATTTGTCCCCACGTAAGAATTGCACTTTGAGCCGAATTTAATCGATAGCTTTAGAGAGACAGACAGAGAGCTCTAAGATGGGGCCTATTCTGGGTGCTCAAGTAGTAATATATTTTCCGGGCTTCTGTAGCTTTAAGAAAAAAATTAGCAAAGGGTGACAACATTGTAGAGTTTGATGATACATTGTGTTAGTTACTATCAAGATGGCATCAGAAACGCATTCAGCAGAAGTTATTATAGTGGGAACTGGTAAGAAAAAAAATTTTTCCCTCCATCCACAGTTGTTGTGAATGATAAGAAGAAGTTCTGACCGACGACGATCAAACAAACAGGTGTGGGAGGCCTTGCGGCCGCAAAAACATACCTTGAACTCGCCCCTCACACAAACCTCCTCCTGCTCGAGAAACGACCTACGTTGGGGGGTGTCTGGGCAGAAGAAAATTGCTACGAGGGTCTCAAGACCAATAATCTCCTTGGAACCTATGAATTCACCGATTTTCCCATGGACGACAAGTACGGCGTCAAGAGCGATGCTCATATCCCTGGTTTTACACTACACAAGTACTTCAACGACTTCGCAGACCATTTTGATATCCGGCGGCGTATCCGCTTCAATACTCGAGTCAAGGAGGTCGAGAAGCTTGAGACTGGCTGGACATTAACAGCAGAGACCACTGGTGGTACATCAGTGACATACTCTTGCGATAAGCTCATCATCTGCAGTGGATTGGCTTCAAATCCAAACCCGATTACCATCCCTGGACAAGAGGAGTTTGGCAAGCCAGTTCTAAACCATTCCCAACTACGCGATCAGGCAGCAAAGATTGCTGAGGACCCCAATGTCAAGTCGGTCACTGTGGTGGGCGCATCCAAGACAGGCTACGACACCGTACAACTCATGGCCTCACACGGGAAGAAGGTGGAATGGATCATCCGTGAGTCTGGAGGAGGTGGAGTTTGGATGACAAAGCCCTGGGTCAATATGGGATTTGGAGAAGTTAGGCTGGAGAGCTTAGCTACAACACGGTTCTTGACCTGGTTTAGCCCCTGCGTTTGGGGCAACTTCGATGGCTTCAGCTGGGTGCGCAAGGCGCTCCATGGCACAAAACTAGGTAGATATCTAGTGCATTCGTTTTGGGAGAAGATGCGCATGGACGTCATTGAGACCAATGGTTATCGCAAGGAGCCTGTGTTGCAACACTTGGAGCCCCAGGAAAGGTAAGACCGCAGCCCGTGGAAAGGCACTGCCCAGCCTTCCTTTGTTTTTCTTTCTTTTTCACCCCTATTAACTCTCGCCATAGTCTCTTTTGGTCTGCACGAGTGGGTATTCTCAACTACCCCGGTGATATCCACGACTATCTTCGTTCTGGACAAGCCACTATCACCAAAAAAGATATTTCCCATTTATCTAGCTCTGGCGTCGTGAACTTTGCCGACGGTACTAGTCTACAGACAGATGCCTTGATCGCAATCACAGGCTGGAAACTAGCGCCTACCATCAAATACAAGCCAGCCGGACTCGATTCGAGCTTGGGTATTCCCAGCAGCAATCTGTCATCAATTGAGGAATCCTTCTGGGAGAATCTCGACAACGAAGCTGATGAGGCTATCCTAAACCAGTTTCCATATCTACGTCACCAACCCCGCGCAAAGATTCCGTACACCCAGAGCGTCAGCCCGTTCCGACTCTACCGCGGCATTGCGCCTCCGGGACTGACTGCAAAATCAGATAATTCTCTTGCTTTCATCAAAATGGTTCACAGCACGAGCAATATCATCATTGCAGAGACCCAGGCTCTCTGGGTGTATGCGTATCTAAACGGGAAACTGGATATCAAAACCAACGACGTATACCATCACACTGCATTGACAAGTCGGTTTGGCAAGCACCGTTATCCGTGTGGCTTTTCGTCGTGGTACCCGGAGTTTGTATATGATGCCATCCCGTACGCAGATATGTTGTTGAAGGACCTGGGAGTGAAAAATCATAGAAAACCAACCTGGAACAAGGAGGTCTTTGAAGGATATTCAATTCATGACTATAAGGGGATCAATAGGGAGTGGAAGGAGGCACAGCAGAAGAATGAGAACAAGAAGCTCGCGTGACTACCTTTAGACATATTTACCTGTACATAACTTTTATACTTTATACAATTTTGCTAATTTAACCTCTTCTTCTCTGACTCCAACTGTCTAGACATTGAAGTAAGGGTCGATAAATGGATTCGCCCTGTCAACAATAATTGCTGTCTAAAAGGTGTAAATAGACACGGTCTTGAATATGTAATATGCAACATACCTCATGTTTCTCTCGCAAAAGCCCATCTCTCAAAGAACAAACTCATTACCCCAACATTGTGTTTCTCGAAATGGAGATGACTTGGATTGGGACTCCAGAACGGGCGAGATCCGATCCGATCTTGCGTGGGGACAGCGTCCCACTCTAGAGTGGTGCAAAAAGCCACAGAGAACCCCTCATACGATAAGATAAATCTTGCCCTATTTTGCTTTTACTCCGCACTGTGTCATTATGATTGTTGATTCTAAAGTAGCTATATGAAGAGCGACCTGGTTGTAGACCGTCATCCTCCCAATTCAAACAGTGTTGAAACCACTACCAAACGCCGCTAGCACCATCATCATCATCAGCATCATCATGAGTTCCTCAATTGACATCCCAGTCCAACCCCTCCCAGTTCCCACTGTCACTCAATTAGCTCCAGGACTATGCCTCCTCCAGCCTCTCTCCCGCAAGGGTAGCGGGCCAGGAATGATTGTCTTGGTGCCCGATTCTACTTTGCCAACCACTGCTATCGACGACGGCTCTCCCTCACCCGCACTTAAGTGGGCAGAGGAGGGATACACCGTCATTGAAGTTCGAGAGTCAATTGGAGAACAAGAACTAGGAACCGTAGTTAGTAGGGCGCTGGAAGAGTTCTCGCGTCAGGAGAAATGTATTCCTCAAGGACCCGTTGGCATGGTTGGTATGCTACTCCCCCTTCCGCCTATATTCATCACCAAGTGAGATTCAATTTACTAAGAGGCGAGAGTGGGAACCAAAAAAATATAGCCTACAGCACCAGCCTCTGGAACAAGGTTATTTCTCTCTCCAATTCTACCATCACCGAGAAAATCGCGGCTGCGGCCGTCTACACCACCACCAGCGACATCACCACATTCAAGGCTTCGACTACGATTCTTCCAACTGTCGTTCACATTGCTGGTAAAGCCGCGCACTCACTCGAAAGGAGCTCTGCCCTCATGGAATATGAGTACCCCGACATGACAACATCAACTTTTGCGCTCTCTAACTCCCCAGATTTCCACTACGGGACTGAGGCTGTCGCACACACCCGGAACCTCACTTTCCTTAAGAAACACATGAATGGTCCTTATTGGGATCTCGAGGCAATTTGGGAAGAACATACTTACTTTGAATTCGATAATCGGTCCGTGGAGCATACCATGAGTACCATGGTGCAAGAGCCATATGTCAATCATATTCCCACGGTACTGCCTCCACATCCTCTACCTCTTTTCATTTTCCTTCATAGCCCTCTCACTAACAAAAAGATATAATAATAAAACATAGATAACTGGTGGTATTGGCCGTGACCATCTCACAAATTTCTACCGCGACCATTTTATCTTCAACAACCCACGCGATACCAAGATGGAACTAATCAGTCGAACAGTGGGAATTGATCGGGTTGTCGATGAATTCATCATGGTTCTAACGCATGATCAGGAAGTGGATTGGCTGTATGTCTCTCCCCCTCCCCCCTTTCAACCCAAACAAGGCATCCAATTGAAACAACAAAATCCCAAAATATCCGATAGTCGGTAAGAGTATGTAACTAACCACGGATCGACAGAGTCCCCGGAGTGCCTCCCACCGGTCGCAAACTTGAAATCCCCTTAACTGCCGTCGTAAATATTCGTGGAGATCGTCTTTACCACGAACATATCTCGTGGGATCAGGCAACGGTCCTCGTACAGCTAGGGTTGATGCCTGAGTATGTGCCATTCCCTTACGCCTTGGCAAATAATAAGCAGCCAGCGCCTGGGAAACGATTCGAGGTGCGAATCCCGACTGCTGGCGTAGAGACAACGCAGAAGATGCGGGATAAGAATTCGGTGCCGTCGAATCAGTTGTTCCAGGGGGGCATTCGGGAGGTCTAAGTGTGTGTGCCTTTACCTATTGTTAGAGTTGTTGTTAGGTTTTTGTTACCTTATGTACTGTACATATAAATAGGTTCATTAGTGGAATACTCTCACAATCAGTTGTCCCTAGTGGAGGTAGCTACTACGTAGACTTTCGAAATTGTATTGCATATTCTAATAATTTGTGGATCGCGGAGATATTGATATCTTGGGGTTATTCTCATCATCAATGTCTTTATGGGAAAGATGACTATTGGAGTTGAAGTGTCATAAAGTAGATCCAAAGTGCTCATGTTTGTTTCGTCTCGGAATTGGAGTCGAGGCAATTAAATCAGTCTTTATTTTCGCTAAAAAGTACTATAGCTACCCAGAAAACTAAAAAAGTCTAGTCTAAATCTGTAGAAGGGCTTCATAAATCATCCTTTTCCTATTGCCCGAATAGCAGAGCAGGACATATCCTCCGCAGACTCAATCATGCATTCTCCTGGCTTTCGTAAATCATATCTCTCGCGACACAGTTATGCCTTCCCTCGTCTCTCCCTTCCGATTTAGATAGAAAGACTGCGCAAGAAGCTGGTTTTAATTCGGGAAATAATGGGATAACACTTTGTTCCGTAGCTTTAGCAGCTATGTAGGTTCCGAGAGGGTTGGTTGGGAGTCGCAAAGTGTTTCCACTCAAGTGAGAAGAGTGTGGATGGGCCCTTTCTTGAGCGTATATCGAGGCCTTGTGAGGCTTGACCATCAAAACGAGCGGGTAAGACTGGTCGGACAGCTTCTAATTCTTTCTTACCACGGAATTATTCCTGCAAAATGCAACATCAAACCTTGCGTTCATGCGCGTTTGGTAAAGTGCCCTTGGATCCAACAACGGTACATTTTCAGTTTCCGTTGACGATTGACCACCAACCGACGGTCGTAGGCCAAGTTCAAAATATTGAAAGCACCCTCCTTTGTGTCCTTATCACCATCAGGAGCAGGTGTCGGGGTGTTATCTTCTGCAGTCACATCTCCAATCTCTCGCTCAGGTAGTCCCTTTTCCGGCGTCCACTGACTCCACATTACTTCGAGTTCATCCCGATCGAAAAAGTAGACCCGGGTGCCATCTCCTCGAACATAGAAGTTCTCACCCATATAGCGTCCCTTTTTGAACCGGACCTGCGCCAGATCTCCTCGGCCATAGTCACGGAACAGAACCTGTCCACCGGGTTTTAACACGCGGTAAATATTACGAATTGCGCGATTCCATTGATCAGGATTTAGCGCAGAGAAAATAAAAATAAGTATAACGACATCGACCGAACCCTCCGCAAGACCAGGAGGTAAGGAATCGTTATTCTCATCCGCCTCCGCGCTCACATCCCACACATCCGCCTGGATATATTTCTCGTTGTAATATTGACTTTCGCGCATGACCTTGACAGCGGTTTTCGAAAAGTCACAAGCGTGGACCTTGAGCTCTTCATTCTCATTATTGTTGATCAACGGAAACGCCGTGTTGCCAGCGCCTGCCCCGACCTCGAGCACAACCTGCTTGCCCACGCCCTTTTGGGTGATCTGCGCCAGGACCGGAAACTCCTGACGCAGCCATTTGCGATCCTTGAAAAAATTTGCAGTATTATTCTTGTAGAATAGATTCCACCACTTGGCCGGATCCGCATTGAAACGTGTTCTATCAAATTCCGACACGGGCGCTTCGCGCTGCTTGGAGTATTGCTCTTCTGCAAAGGCGAGAAACTCCTCATCAGGCTCGACATGGTCCCAAGCGTTGAATTCGAAGACGTCGTCACCTTCCTCAAGAAAACGGGAGCCAAACTGGAAGGGATCGCTTCGCTTCAAGTTGTTGGCGGGGTCGTGTGAGCGATGCGGGGCGATTCGTGGGGGAGACACTCCCTGGGCCACAGTGGTGATATCTACCGGAGTAGAAACGACCGGAGTGGAAGACATGGCGATGATAAAAGTCCCTTGTGAACGAGGGAAGGGATATCAACAAGAACCTAAAAGAATGAAGGACTGTTGGAATGGCAAAACGTGAAATAAAAAAGAAAAAAAAATAATTTTTGGCAGAAAATCTAGAATTGCCTCTTGCCCCAGGCAGGGATACAGACCGCCCGGATGTAAGGAACGGTAATAAACAGTATTCCAGATCAGGCCGTAGCCAATCAGAGACAGCTACAATATAGATGCCTAAGGGATCCGCGATCGTGTTCACAGCCGCAATTCAAAGTAGCCCAGTCTGACTGCCACTTCGTATTCCTCCTCTTTTTCCTGTACCCTCATTTTCCCTCCTCCCCCCTCCTTCATCTTCCTTTCTTTCCTTTTCCAGGCTTCGAGAGACCTGGCCTATTCAAGGGCCACGTTTTCATATTATATTGTGTTGTTGTGAAGAACTCCCCTCGCATCTCACATTCACTTACTTACATCCATCATACCCACATCACCGAGACTTACCCACTTCTCTTCTATACTTGGTTCCCCTCAAAGCAGGCTCCTAGATTTCCATCATTTCTACCCATCAGCACAATTACATCTCGGGGATTTCTTAAGCTACCAATCGTTTAAATATATATAAAGATATATAACACGAGGCAACCCCACATCAGAGGCAACAGCACGTAATGTCGTGCCTCTCCAGTCTATTTGGCTGCTGCCTTCCCATTAATTCATCATCCACATCCACATCGCCAACGACAGAAACAACGCAAATCACTTCCCTCAGCAACAATACCAATAATCCCGATTTAATCCCACCACCGGGCCCAGACAATGGGTACGAATCCCATGTTCCACTCCCCCGTTACACACCCCGCCCAATGAGCATCCAAGAGAAAACACTAGAAGCCCATATGCGCGATCCCCCCATCTCCTCAGCTCAATACTATCAGCATTCTATAGATGAAAAACAGCGTCTTGCCTGGGAAGAACGCCTTTCCTCGCCAGATTACTATCCTCGTCCAGAAGAGGTCACTTCAGACGTCTCGTCCGCCATTTCTTTCCCGAGTAGTTATGGGAATACCTCTACTGCAACCAGAGAGACTCCACCGCCACCTTACTCCCCACCAACCTTGTCGCCTGCTCCCTCAAGATCAATGTCAATTTCCTCCATTTACCCTCCACCCATGATGTCGATTGCACCCCCGCCGCCCGTGTTCCAACGACCGGAGGCTCTTAGTGCTGGTTCTCGTGTCCATGCTCGGGATAGTGGTTGTGGTAGCCAGTTTATGCCATCGAGACAAAGCATAGATGAGCAACTAGCTTCACATCCGAGAAGGTTTTCCTGGGAAAGCCGCTAAGAGTTAAGGTTTATGGGTTCTCTTCTTTTTTTTTTTTTTGCATTTTCACGAGTAGATGAAAATTTTGCAAGCGTTACTGCTGATGCTTACTTCATATCATTGTTTGAATCTATTTTTTATCGCTGGTTTCGGATTTGGGAGGTCGTTGAATTCGGGCGCTGGCCTTTTTTTTTTCCCTATTTCTTTTTTCCCTTGACATGATTTTGGGATGTTTGGCGCAATTTAGTGCATCATTGTTTGATGCCTCAATACAACTTAATACTATTAATGACACAGCACATATATTATATGTATACAAAGTAATCGATGACAATATATATGAACATTGATTTGGCTTTTTTTCTTCTTTTCAACCACAGCTGCAGTTTGAAGTGTCTGCCACAGGGGCTTCTAAATAATAATCATTAAAATTCCAATTATCTATATAAAATCTAAAGACCAACGCAAAGGGTATATTAAAGTCTAAAATAGACACATGCGCAGAGGTAGGGACTGCATCTCGCACTCCATTTTGTATCAACCCAAACTATACATCCTGCCAGTATGCATAGGGATTCATACAGTTTTAAAACGACCTCTCCTATCCCCCGGTATATATCTTACTAGGCAGCGGAGCTATGGTCGGAAAGCTCATCCCCGGAAATACTGTCAAGCTATTCATTCGTTCCTCGGGGGTGTCACTTTTGCTCCCTCGGCATTTAGAAACACGGGGCATCACTAAACATTAGTTGTAGGGGACACTGGGAGGGTTGGTGCATTTCAGAACCTTGAGCAAATAGTCTCCTGCTTGCTAGCTTCTGGTCTGGACAGTATTTCAATATCACAGACAACGCACACCAGGGCCAACGCTACCGGTATCGAAGATTTCGATCAAACCAGCACCAATCGCCTCTTCAAGAACCCAGCGAAAGCTCATTCCGTGGAATTCCTTCCATTTCTTGGTTTTCCCGGGGAGAAGTCCAGAATACTCTCCTCTAGCTCTCTTGGCTACGCTGAAGCTTTTCTCCGACTCGGTAGCGCCATCCCAGCGATCACGAAGGAGATATAGAGGAGCCTCGCCATACTTTGATTTCTGTAAAAGGGATATGAGATGTGCCCGACCGGCACCTAGAAGGCGAAGGTAGGGCCCTGTGTTAGGCAAAGAAAGGAACAAAGTTGCGGTGTGAAACTGGTTCCTACTGGACGAATTTGTGTCACGGGGTAAGGAATCAGACTCGCTGCGACTAGCCGGGGATGTAGCCGGAGGTGTCAAAGGGAAGTCGGGGAGAGAAGGGATACTTGATGAGCCCTTTGCTAGAGTTGATGACGAAACGATAAACCCGGCACGTACTAGGGCAGTGTGCTCTGAGGAAGAAAATGTTGCTCCAGAAATCGCCGAGGCGCCCCCGATCTGACCGAGAACGTCAAGAAACTTATCTATGGAGCAGTCAGCCGATTAACCCAGAGCGCATGTATGAAGACAAAGAATTATAAAGTTACCTTTGAGAGACTGTTCCAGCCCACTGCTGTCTCTAACGAGTCTTTCCCAGTCCTCAGAAAGAACCAAGCAATCGCCTAATCCAGCAGCATCACCCCCCCGTCCTGGAACGATCAGACGACGTATGCGACCAGATTTGGTAAGCTCCACAATCTCTCTTTCCACCTTAGTGGGCGCATCGAGCAGAGTATGGACATGCGCAACCGACGCAAGAGGCGGCAGCGATCGACGGAAGTTAAGCAAGTGGGAAATTTGGGTGCTATTCATCCCTGCCCGCGCAGGAAGGTCCTCAAACATATTGTCTCGGATGTACTGAAGGGCGAGCACAACATTGTCGACTGATGCTGTCTCGGAAACATACTGGGTTGAACCTAAATCAGGCAACGGACCTTGCTCTCCCGGAACATCGGATTTGAAACCACCGGGTGAGCGGACGTTGGCTTTTCGACGCGCATGGTCAGCAAATATTGAAGCACGAGGCCTTGATGGCACCGACTGTTTTCGCTTTTTAATGCCAGAGACAGGAGCAGATGTGAGTCGCAGGGGCATGACAGAAGGGAGGTGATAACGTGAGATGAAACAGTTGCTCGGAATGGAATGCTTGGAAAAAGCAAATCTATCTAGATAAGACGGCTGTATCAGCACGTGATGCAACTATACCCTAGTGGGAACCTTGGGAAGGCAATCCATGTGACGGCTTTCCCTTGTTATTTCAGGATGCTGAATTCCTCGCTCGCCATTAGAGTTGGAGATATCATGCAGAATAGGCCCCACGCATTATGTATTCAATGCGTATTGTGCATAAGACCTAGTCATTTGAAGGCCCTATTTCTGGTGGAACATCCAGAATACCATGGGCCGGCACTTGCTTTTTTGGCGCTTTACAGGTCATACTTACAAACCAATATTTAACACGACGGGAGATGGTGGTTGACATAAAGCCAGGGCTAAATTTACTCTGACCATATGATGTAGATTTCAAAGCTTAAATAATCTAAAGCCCGGTGTATACCACCCGGGGATTTCCCTAAGCTTTAGGTACCCAATCTAATTGCTGCATGCATCGAGAGCGTGGGGGGAAACCAAGAAAAGGCTAAGAAAAAGAAAATAACAATAAATGAACAGGGACTCGGAATGGAGAGCAACGTAAACTCTATCACCTGCCACAGGAAAAGTAATCAATGTATATATATAAAAGTAAGTGGACGGAACCCGGCCAAGAGAATATTCTTAAGAGCAAGTACGGACAAACATTTACTTGCTTTTTGGTAGTTCTTTCCTACATATATTTAGCCTTGACAACCAACAGAATATTGACCTAAGAATATATTCTTTTGAAGTCCTCCAACTAGACTACCTACCTCATAATGCTCTTCACTCTTGCTCTCATCTTCTCCATTTTGACTTCCACGGCTACATCAACACCTTCCGTGGATGGTTGGTACTATCTCAAGACTCACGATGAAATGTACCTTTCCTCATCAATTACCTATAATGGCAATACCAACTACGTCCTCCTGACCGACGCATCGCTCGCCCAGCCTGTCAATTTCTACGGTGGTGATGGTTCGATAACCGTTAACATGACCAACGTCATCGGCGCAAGCTCTCAGGGCCCTCTGTACCTCTCAAACGATGACGGGTTTTCGAAATTATACAAGCAGGTCCTTCTCGGTGATCAAAAGGCTGGTGTCTATACCAAGGGCTTCTCATTTACCAAAACTGGTGCACTCAAACTCACAAAAACTGATTTCCATGGGTTCTTTGCGTGTTCTGCGGCAAAGGGGGTCAAGCAATTATACTGGGCTAATCAGGAACGTGATGCCGTTGCTTCTTGCGAGAGGGTTCAATTCACGCGGGAGAAAGGCCTCCAATGAAACGAACCATATAGAATGTCGGGGGTGGCGGGGATGGCTTACGGGAAAAAAAAAAAAAAATTGCGTCACTTGATACCCTTCCTTAGGTTGTGTTGTCGCCAGATGAAGTTGTACTTGGCCCTTGGGTTGTTTCAGGTTCTAACTACATTTGGGTTATATTCTTCGACTAGATTATGTCTCGAGTCTTATCTTATAGCGGCTCGATGGCTTCTTTCTTCGACTTTCCTTCACGAATATCGCTTGAGAAACAGAAAAACAAATGAAATGAAAATATTACTTTTGAACAAAAGCAGGGGCGTAGTCAACACGCTCGATCTGTTCGGGGGCTTTTACAATTTAGGATTAGCTGCTGATCGTACGCAACTCGATACTTGTGTAATGTGGGCTGAATACTTGTGGCCTATCAACGCCACAATCACTGAGGAAAGGAGGGAGGGGCGTGTTGGAATGATCGACGCCACGAAATGGGGTGAAAGAGAAAAAATCGAAATACCAAGGATTGACGCATGCAGAAGTGATAGTAAGGGTCACATCAGAAATGGATCTCCAAGCTTCAGGTTAATAGTTCAACGGAGGGTTCTGGTTCTTTGTTCGATGCTGCGAGGTGGTTGTACAAAGTATCAAACTATAGGCACGACAAGGTTGGGTGAATTGCACATTCTGATATTTAATGGCATATTTTGCCTGGCTCTCGGGGTAGGCCTGTTGCTCCAGTACTCTGGGATGTTGTTTGCCCGAAATAAGGTTCAAGGATTCCAGGGCAAAAAAAAAAAAAAAAAAAAGAGGAAAGAATGAAAGGAAAGGAAAGGAAAGGAAAGGCGTGTATAAAAAGCGGAGAAAAAAAAAAAAAAAATAGTACAAAGTGACCGACGCAGGGGTCGAACCTGCAATCTCTTGATTCGTAGTCAAGCGCCTTGCCATTGGGCCAGCCGGCCTTGATTAATAGTCGGTGTTTTCTTTTATTATATATCTCAGTAATAAATCCCAGTGACTTAAAAAAAACTCTTGATGGTCGTTAACTTACCATTAACAATAATAAGAATCCACATAAACACCCTTCTGCAGCAAGTAGTGGCATTTTAGTATCCAGATATCAGTTCAATCACAGTAGTGAGATTTTTTAAATAGATTTCCAATTGGCCATTTGCCCCTTAGCTAGTGCTCTGGTTTAGTATTGCACAGTTAACTCGGATTATATATAAACATCTGCATACAACTTGAGAAGTAAGCTATAGGAGACATCATCCATGGTTTAGCAATAACATAACCCCATCACATCACCATATATGCCGCTAGAAGGATGCATCATTTCAACCAAACCAAAACATAAACTAAGTCCCCATCAGGTGTAGCTGAAACAAGGCATGTATTACTAGGTACCAGGGCCAACTCAAAGGCGCAACAACTTCACTCGTACTGTCATTAAAAAGAGAAAAAGAAAAAAAAAAAAAAAAAAAGGAAGAAGAGATTCCACCCCTTCTAGAAAACACCGTATTTTGGACAGCACCAAGGCCAAATTGGGCTCCTCCTCTAACTCCACACACTATTGTTTCACGCAACCAACGAAGAGGTGGCAGTTAGACCGCTTTGTCCCCATCAATGAAGAAGGCCAAGAAGCCGGGTAGAATCTTGAGGAGAGACCTTCTTCCTGGCCATTACCTTACTATTAAGGTGATCAATGATAGGTAGCTAGGAGTAGATACCCCATACGTTACGGTAGCTACAATAGGCTAGGGACAAGCTGTCTTTGCCTGGTAGGTAATGTTGAGGGGCATAGTGAAAAATGATACGTTGCTTTGAAGATCATTATAGCTCGTGCGCAGTGGAGACTCGGATGGCATCATCTCACGCGCATTGAGTTTAGTATAATGATAGGTGGCAATGTTATTACCGTACTGAGATGAGTGTTCTACCTGTCCACCAAAACCCCCAAAAAGCGCACCATTATAGAGGTGAAATTCAATGACCATATACCGCCAAGTTGGATAAGATGAAAAAAGAAAATGGCCTCTGACGGAAGCAGCTCGGTTTTGGAGGATGGGCAGAGTATATGCGACATTCCAAACCGAGGCCAGCAAAGTGATCGACGACGGCACGAGAACCCTGTCTTGAAAACAGAACATTCGTGTTTCCTGGACAGCTAGCCGAGTGATAATAATAGTAGAGGCTTCAAGAGGTTAGTGTACGTAGTTACACAACTTAGCAACAAAGTAGGTAGCTCAATAACAGTAATACTTCTCCGAATTATTACCTATTACTTAAGTTTTCTATAAAATCGACTGGGTCTGCTTAGAGACCAATGATGCATTACGTACAAATACACACGGATGGAACGGATTTGTCCGCCCCTTCCCCAACGCTAAACCCAAAAAGGAGTTTCTGTTACTCAACGCAAACTATATGACTGGAAGACCTCAAAGAAGTCATCCCATTGCAACATCCAGGATGAGTCCTGGATCCATCATGGGGTCTTTGCTACGTTCTGTTCATATACATTTTGCTGCCCTCCGCGGAGATATCATAGGTGTTGTTGCTGCTACCATGTGTTTGAAGGACTGAATTTTCAGTGGTAGTCTTCGATTTTACCTTCACTTTTACCTTCCTTCTTCTCGGGCTTTGAACAGGATCCAAGCGGTCAATGATGCACATTGGAGTTATCCTAGTGTAGTTTGATGCAATAAGGCTGGTCCCCGCACTAGATGACTGTTCATTTCCTGGAGTAAAAGCCCTTGGCCCCCATCGCAAAGTGAAATATACTTATACCGAGGACTCAGTCCCCTCCTTTGATCTGCTGCAGTGTTTAAGAAAATCTGACAAACCATGCTCGCCCCTGTTGATCTCTAAAATCTCCTGGTATAAAGGTGGCCCTAGATAAATACTCTGAAATCTAGAGCTGGTAATCACTTCGGAACACCAAAAATCGGGGCCTGCTGTATAAATCAACCGCCACAGCCGGGATTAATGCTCAAGAGTTGCTCTCTAGCCATCGACTCAAACGATACAGCTCGGGCAAAGAGCCTCCCAACTAGCTATAATGACGCACAATCACTCAGACCAATCTCAATCCGCAACAAAGAGACGACATATAGACTTTTCTCGGTGGCATTTTGACATTGATGCTTGGCTGAACCCGTTTCTGCCGCCTCCCCCATGGAGATTACTCCCTCGTCCCCTATCTCACCTATTTGGATACAGGGGAGACCATCATATCAAGCCCGTTGGAAATCTCGTAATCGCACTGTGGGCGCTTCTCGGGGTCTTTAGTGGTGTACTTCTAATCGCCGAAGTGTCCCTTCATGTCCCGTCCTTTAGGAGCCACCATGCCCCAATTATCATGGGCAGTTTTGTAGGTGCCTCCTCTCAAATCTCTATCATGATTGCGTTAGCAGAGAGAATATCACTAACTGCCACAAAGGGCGCAGCCGCAGTACTGGAGTTTTGTGCTATCGAGTCACCGTTCGCCCAACCACGAAATGCTATTCTCAGTCAGCTCATCGCAAGCATAGTTGGCGTTGCGGTTGGGAAGCTTTTTGCATTAAATCCTAGTTCTCACTCCAAGCCCGAGATAGGAGGTGCTCTTGCTTGCGCCATAACGACCGCATTGATGGTGCTCACAAACACAATTCACCCACCAGCAGGAGCAACTGCTCTTCTTGCCGTGACTGAAGCTTACGAAGTTGGCTGGTTTTTGGTTCCTATAATGCTTCTAGGGTGTGTACTCATGTTGACTGTCGCCCTATTGGTCAACAACATCCAGCGTCGATTTCCCGTGTACTGGTGGACACCACACCCCCTCTCACGGCCGAAACATGAAGATGTCGAAAGTGGCGAGAAAGGAAAAGAGGATAGCTCCACAGATGGTAGCTTTACCGACCTCGATATCTCTGACACCCCCATGCAGATCGTCATCCAAGAGGGAAAACTCTCAATCCCGGATAATTTCTGGCTTACGGCTGATGAGAGAGAAATGTTAGAGAAAATATGCGAGCGACTACAATAGTGTGGGCTGAAGATTTCAAATTCATTGAAGGAAAATAAGGGGAAAAAAAAGAAAGGAAAGAAAGGGGCAACAAAAACAAAAGGGATGGGATGGTGAAAACAGACATTCTTTTTTTGAAACCTTGTAATTAGTATGAATGATGATGAAAATAATGATAATAATATGGCTATAAAGACAGAAGCTCTGGAGGTTTGATTCACATACCTACCTTACCTAGTTGGGGAAAAGACATTACTAATCTAATAATATGTCTGGATAATAGGGCCATAAATCACGTGAATATAGATGCCCAATCAGGCAAGGCGGCGCCACAGCCCGAGCGGTGACGTTGCATGGCCAATGAATGTCTGAATTGAGACCCACTGAGTGAAGGAATTTTTGACTGTTCCTCAACCACAATAATAATCTCGACTAATTATTTCAGATTCTTTTCCTTCGAGGTTCATTCCCACCAGCCTGATTGTCATCGAGTCTCATCATAAGGCCCCTCACGCATTGAGTCATCGGTCGATTTATTAGACTTCTTTTTTCTCTCCACCAGCTGCTTTTCTTTTGTCTCTCGAGCCTAGGCAGATCTACCTCTATTTGGTTGGATTTAATTTTCTGGGTCTATCGATAAGGGTTTTCCAAGGAACTTCCCCCCCACCCATAGAAAAGAAAGGCTCTTTCGGTCGCCCCCCTCCCACCCCGCTATTCTTTGATCCACCTTTTTCGTGTCGAGTTCATTTTTTTCACCTTCAACTCGTTTCCACGTCAGGCTTTAATCCTGAACTACCTCTAATTCTCGCCCTTCCACCCTTCCTAAATCCCGTTCACAGACAAAATGGTGTCTGCCTCTAAAGCTGCCCGTCTCGCCAAGCGTGCCGCCGATGGCGATAAGAAGAAGCTAGGCAAGTCGAAAAAGGAGCCCGTTGAGGACTCTCCTGCGGCTGACAGTGATGGCGCTGTTGATCAGCCTGCCACCACCGAGGCCAAGATGAAGGAAGTTGAGAAGCTCACGGCACAGATGGATAAGCACGGTTTGTCGGATCGTGTTACCACTGGTGTGCTCTCCTCCATGGAGTCATCTCGTGATGTGAAGGTCACCTCTGCCTCTCTGGTATTCCACGGCAAGGTTCTTATCACCGACTCTACACTCGAACTGAACTTCGGCCGTCGGTATGGTCTGTTGGGTGAGAACGGCTGCGGCAAGTCCACCTTGCTTAAGGCTATCGATTCCCGAGAGTATCCCATTCCAGAGCACATTGATATCTACCTCCTGAACGAAGGTGCCCCTCCTAGTGATTTGGGTGCCCTTGAGTGGGTTGTCACTGAGGCACAGAACCAGCTGGATCGTATGGAGAAGCAGGCCGAAGAGATCCTGGAGAGGGAAGGCCCCGATAGCCCCATTCTGGAGGATTTGTATGATGTTAGTCAATTCCCTTATTTCCTTCATAATTTCTTCCCCTTCCCCCTTTGCACCCCCTTTTTCTAAGCTGTCTACTAACGTATATGTTTAGCGTATGGATAAAATGGACCCCTCAACCTTCCACACTCGTGCCTCTCTCATCTTAACTGGTCTTGGCTTTAACAAGGTCACCATTCACAAAAAGACCAAGGACATGTCCGGTGGTTGGCGTATGCGTGTTGCCCTTGCTAAAGCTCTATTCGTCAAGCCTTCCCTCCTGCTTTTGGACGACCCGACTGCTCACTTGGATCTCGAGGCGTGTGTGTGGCTTGAAGAATATTTGAAGAAGTGGGAACGCACTCTAGTTCTGGTTTCCCACTCTCAGGATTTCCTGAACGGTGTTTGTACGACCATGATCGATATGCGCATGAAGCAGCTCTTGTACTACGGTGGTAACTACGATTCTTACCATAAGACCCGTGCTGAGCAGGAGACCAACCAGATGAAGGCGTACAACAAGCAGCAAGAGGAAATTGCCCATATCAAGAAATTCATCGCCTCCGCCGGTACCTATGCTAACTTGGTCCGCCAAGCCAAGTCTCGCCAAAAGATTCTCGACAAGATGGAAGCCGATGGTTTCATCCAACCCGTTATTCCCGACAGGGTTTTCACATTCCGCTTCGCTGACGTTGAGAAGCTCCCCCCCCCTGTCCTTTCTTTCGATGATGTTTCCTTCTCTTACTCTGGAAACTGGGAAGATACCCTCTACGAGCATCTGGACTTCGGTGTTGATATGGATTCTCGAACTGCGCTGGTCGGACCCAACGGTGTAGGTAAATCAACGCTCCTGCGTCTTATGACCGGAAAGTTGCAACCTATTGGTGGCCGTGTCAGCCGTCACACTCACTTGAAGCTCGGTATTTACAGCCAGCATTCTGCTGAGCAGCTTGACTTGACCAAGTCCGCCCTGGAGTTCGTCCGTGATAAATTCCCCGACAAGAGCCAGGATTACCAGTATTGGCGTCAACAGCTAGGTCGTTATGGTCTTACTGGTGAAGGCCAGACCGCCCTAATGGGCACTTTGTCCGAAGGTCAGAAGAGCCGTATCGTGTTTGCCCTTTTGGCTATCGAGGGGCCCAACATGATTCTTCTTGACGAACCGACCAACGGTCTCGACATCCCCACCATTGACAGTCTGGCAGATGCCATCAATGCATTCAGCGGAGGTGTCGTTGTCGTGTCTCACGACTTCCGTCTGCTTGACAAGATCGCCAAGGACATCATGGTGTGTGAGCACAAGACGATTCGTCGGTGGGCTGGTAGCATCGGCGAGTACAAGAATCACTTGCGCAAGAAGATGCTTGATGCCGGTGCTGTCTAGACGAAACCGTGCGAACATAAGAGACAGAATAATTGGAATGACAGAAAGTAAGCGGCGGAAAGCTTTTTCTCCTCTTTTTGATGATTGGAATGCTAGAGATGATGCAAATAAAAACGGCTGGGAGGGGAAAAGTTCTTTTTTTGAAATAGGATCCGGGAGTGATGAACCGTCCCGGATGATTATAGGACCAGTTTCCGTTTCCTTTCTGCTTCTGGAGATATTGATTTCCTCTTCTTATTTGGGTACTATGTTTAGATGGCTTGTTTCATACCTCGTCCCCCACTAGACCTGAGCGTTGGAGGACTGAATTTGATACTCTTTGCTTATGATCTATTTGTTGTTTATTTTTATTTTATTTCTTAACCTTGGGTTCTCCCCACCTCCTTTTCCTCTTTTTTACTTTTCTTCCCCTATGTTATAGATACTTGGATGTAGGCTTCCGCGTCCATTCTCCTTTTCTCGATGTTCTCTCTTGATGGTGGTTAATGACAGAAGTTATTATGCCGATTGACTATCTTCGTATGTGTCTGTTGTAGGGCTTATAGGAAAGGTTAGCTGCTACACAGTATGCGGTCGGCTCCTTAGGGTCGTTTTCCTAGTATAGAGTCCCCAGTAATAATTAACAGGTTCAACGCCAACTCGTCACTAGACCAATGTCCAAGACAGGCTAGGGTAAAAGGAAAGCATTAGCGGCTTGTGCCTCCCCGAAGCCTAAAGCGCCATGCAGGGAAGACGGAGGACTAGTGGATGTTCACCCAACGCCTCTGCTCCACATTTGGAAAAACCCATAGGAGAGATCTCGCCGTACATCACCGGGTCATCGGGGAGAAATGGGGCAAAGGCGGAGAAAAGTCAATAAATAAATGAATTCGAAGGCGGAGGGAGAAAGAGAAAGGGAAACGATAAAAGTACTTCTTCCTCGGCTGCTAGGTACACTACCACTGACTTTTGCGATGTGTTCAGGAATGTGGTGTCCCCCAATACTATTGGGCTGATTGGTGAATATGGATACCATGGATGGGCGATATTTCTCCTTTTTCTCTAACTCAAATGTTCATGGTGATAGGTATGTATAGTGCAGAAGTTATTCATCAACCAGTTTTATAGATAATGATAGCCATGACCTTGAGCTTGTAGAGGAGGTTAATTCAGCAAAGTATAACAGTAAAAAAGGAACATATTAATTTAAGGAAAATTTTCTTTTTCTTTTCTTTTTATTTTTATTTTTTTTTTGGCCCCTGCAGTTGGTTCTCTACATCTCACCTACAACTCTTCTCATTTATCAATGTTGATGTGGTTGAAGAAAAATACAAAATAATCATTTACATGCATGCATGTATATATTGTATCTATTAATCTACTTGATATGAGACTTTAAGTGAAACATAAATATCATGGGGCTCATCAGTTCTAAGTTTCAGTTTGATAGGATGATTCCTCTTACAATGCCTTGCTCTTGGTTAATGTAGAACCACCTTAGTGGTGGCCGAGCTAGTGAAATATCAAGTTATATTCTCGTCTACCTAGGTTGGTAGATACTTGAGAACGTTGGGTTAATTAGTTAGTTACAGAATATATATCTCGTAATATTGATTCACATTTTTGAATAGTGATTGGTATAATTTAATTAATTTAAGTTTTTAGGTATAGGTATAATTTTACTCATGTGTCTGTCTCTCCTTAGTTCGTTGCGTTACTAATTCCCCTCCAAAAATATCTTGAGAGTCCTTCGTCTTCTGCTCACGCTCGAGCTTTCTTTTTTTAGCCAATCGCTCCATTTCACTTTCGGATGTGCCAGCATCGCTAGCAGCGACTGCGGCTGAGGCCGCAGCCGCTGCGGCGGGGATTCGTTTCTGCCCGGCAAGGTTTACTTTTTCTGGATTCTGGCAGTGATAGAGCTTCTTGCCGATACGGCGCATGGCCTTCTTTTGTTCGAGATCGGATGCGAGTGGTTTGTAGGATTGTAGGAGGTCAGAACAATGAGTTAGAATAGTGAATATTTTTTCCCGCAGCTCGAATAACGGGGTTCCCGGTTGTAGCGGGATAGTGGTAGGTCCGCCGAGCTTAGAGTCGAGGTAGAACTCGGCAATAGGACGGTCTGCAATGAAAAGCGCTGAAAGCCATATTTGAGAGGGTGTGTAGAGGAAGTATGCGTCCGTCATCTGGGCAGCGGATTTGAGGATTTCACGCGTGTTGTGATGAGCTCGGGCGAGACGATCAGATATTGTGGAGGATGAAGGAGCAGTTGGGGAAGGTGGCAGCGCTAGGAGTCCACGTTGCAAGTCGTCTGGTGTATGATTGGGAAGATGGGGGGCCGGTAGGCCCATGCCTTGAGAGATCGCTTGGAGTTCCATCACTCCACCTTCGAGACCACGGAATGGGTGGCGGACATCGAACGTGAACCGGAGACTCTGCATGACTAGAAACTCAGGGGCGATGATATCCTCTGCGGTGGTATCGCCGGGGACTCCATCTGCGAATTGTCGCAGAGACATGTAGTAATTGTCTGTCTTGGTCGCAAGGAAGAGTGCGCAGGGCATGATTGTTTTAGGGTGATACGTCATAGGTGAGTTGGTGAGATAGAAGCGGCGCAGATATTGAATTGCAGTGGCCTATCAAGGTAATCCTTCATTAGCATATTATATTTTCCTGCTAACATGCATCTCGAATCCTTGACATACTCTCACGACGGTCGGCAAAGGGGGCTTGTAGCTCTCCCCTAGCTGTATGATTTGCTCGCAGAAATATCTCACTAAATCCTGCTCTTCCTCCGGCGTCAAGCACTCGGTATCCTTCTCTTCCCCCCCTTTACTGTCGGCATCACTTCCAGTTTGGTTCGCGGTTGGAGTTCCTGCGACTGAAGAGCTGGCCGACTGTCGCGCTTCTCGCGCCCTCCGCAATGCAGCCCGCACACGCTCACTCGCAACTTTGTTTGTGGTCATTCTTAGTGACCGTAGAGAATCATCTGTAAAGGACCATAACCGAAATTGGGAAGACGAGCGATAGAAATCATCTTCGATCATGGTGGATGGGGAGTTGGCGCCCGAACGGCTTCAAATGCTTCAAGTGGGAGAAAGATCGGTATATACGATAGCTTGGAAGTTAGTTCTGCACTAGTAAAGAGAATATCCTCGCTACTGGAGCATGTTCATCGTCTCATCTGTCCATAATTAATCTATTAGTCGAGAGGGTCGAGATGGGACGTTGGAGAAAGTGCGGAAGATGAATGAGATGTTGCTCCACGTGCTTATCGATACGCACCGCCAAATTTCAGTTTGAATTGAAGAGCCGTGAAAAACAAGGAATAGAAATATGAGGTTACGTTATCTCTATTATAGTTTAAGGGATGTATTATCGTCTTACTACCCGAATTCTTATATCATGTTACAGATCTAGATTTTTCGAAGGAAAAAAAAAAGCACTTATAAACAGATGAATTGAAGAAGCACAATATAAATCAAGACTGAGTGGGGCCAGTCTCAATTTCAATACAAGGAGATGATTTGCGTTATAAAAGCAGTGATATAGTAAACATCAATCATTAATCCTAATGCCCCTAAACCAAATGAAATGGAGGGAAAAAATAAAATAAAATAAAATAAATAAGGGTTAGTGTAGAAAATAACAGATTCGCCAGGCACCGTGCTCGTCATCATTTCCACCCAGTCCTCGGGTCGTATAAGTAACAGGTTCAACCAAGTTGTCATTTTCTTCTCACTCAAGGCTCTCCAAGTAGGCGAGCAGTAATGTCGCCCATGTAGGCTTCCTCTAATTCATAGTCCTCGCCATCCGCACGATCGATACCGTAATATTTGAAGGCTGCTACGACCCGATCAACATCGAAGCCCATGCTACAAAATCGGTCAATCAAGTCTTTGTTATAGCCATCGTACCTATCCACAATGGTAAGAAACCGTTCACAATTTTGTCTTCATTTTCAACGAAGGCCCAAAAATAAAATGTTAGCAATATGATACGCACTTGGATAGATCTTCTTTTTCACGGTCTTCTTTCTCTTTGAGCTCGAGCTGTCGCAGGGACTCATCAGTTGCGCCACCGCTACCTTCTCCTCCAAGCCTCCTAGGGGCCCCAGCGTATAAAGTAGCCCATTCTCGGGCTACCCGCTCAAACTCTTTCGGTTTCCGAAGCAGCATGTTTGCGACCTCGGCATCTTGTGGGTCCTTGGGTTCGGGGGTGCTGAGTAAAGACTGCAGTGATAGGAGAGCAGCCTTAATAGTAAGGATAGGGGACCACGCTGTCGATAAAGTATCCAGGCAAATAGCACCCTAAAAAGATTATAGATTAATCATCGTGGGATTCTCCATGGCGACATCAGTTAATGTAGACCAACCGTTTGACTGCTGATGTTGGGATGCCAAACTTTCGTTTCAAATTTCATCACTGGCGGCCGGAAGGGGTACTCGTTTGGGATCCTGATATCAACTGTATATGTTCCTCCTTCGTATGGTGTACCCGGAGGGCCTGGAAATGAGCCTCGAAGATGCGTAATATCATCATCATCACCCAGTGGCTCCGCAGTGATCTGCGAATGAGTATCTGCAAGGATGTCGGCAATCTCCTTGGCAATGCGTCGAGCTCGGTTTGACGCCATGGATGCACAGGTAAGGCGATGCCTTGCTTAATCTAATGATGGGGTTCGTCTCGATCGTAAAATGCGCTGTCAGGAGAAGAGGGTGGGTGAGTTGGAGGGATGTGAGGGCGTTATGATATATATGTTTACAGTTAGGGGATCACTAGGATTATTTGACGTCTGTGGAAAGATATACTGGTCAAAGAAATAGGGAAAGCCTGGGCAGTGTTAAAAGGTGTGACGTGGTTAGCCAGAGGAAGTCATGTTTGTAACAGGCCACCACAGATAAATGACTTAAAAGAGGCCCAGGTGCGGAAGAGCCTCACCTAGGGTTGGAGGGGAACTCGAGGGGCCGTCAGATGAGGGGTTTTGGCCAGTAGAAGTAAAGGAGCTCTACAACTGTCGACGGGAGGTTCTTAGGCAGAAGAGCTGGAAATGACTCAGGTAGATGGGGAGGGTAGAATGTTGGAAGGCGAAGTGATTCGAGGCGCCTCGGAGCTTTCTCGTCACTGGGTGGACCTTTCCGTTTGGGCTGGAGAAGCCCAAATAATTGTCAAGCATACAAGCTTAGCTCACTCTGGTAATACCCTTCAATAATACCAGACTGACGTCCCCACGCTAAGTCGGATATTGGCTCCACCGAAGCGCCAGCATTATGTGGCATCATGTGATATATTTATCATCAAAAATTACATCACGTGAAAATGTACCCGACTAGTCAGCGCCAAGCCTGTGCGTAACGACAACAGCAGCTTCCAGCAAGCTCATCAAGCTTGAATCCGCCCTCTACACCCTCTCGCCCTTCATCCATCTCGCTCCCTTCCCCATCCCATCCTATTAGGATATCCCATTTATTGCTTGACTCTCTGTATTGGGTCGTTTGTAACCACATTTTTTCTTTTGCAATTCACATCCTCGGACTATGGTAAGCACCTCTCCAGCTTTTCCCCCAACAATGGCTCTCCTATCTAACAACCTTTGATAAAATAGGGTAACCAACAGTCCAACATCGGTGGCGGCCAGGGAGGTGATGGGAGAGATGAAAAGGATAAGAAGGTATGCAGAGACCCTCATTATGACTATGTGATCGCATGCGCTGATAGTCATTTCCCTCTTGTAGAAGGACAAGCCCAGATATGAACCACCTCCACCACCCACAACTCGTATCGGTCGCAAGAAGCGTAAGGCTGCTGGCCCTAGCACTGCCTCTAAACTACCTGACATATTCCCGACTTCACGATGTAAATTACGATATTTAAGAATGCAGCGAGTCCATGACCACCTATTGTTGGAAGAGGAATATGTGGAGAATATGGAACGGCTACGGAAATCCAAGGCGCAAGCTTCTCAGGATACAGTTAGCCGGGGGGATTTTGATATCATGGATAGGAACGCGGATGAGCGGAGTCGAGTTGATGACATGAGAGGTAGCCCCATGGGAGTCGGCAATCTAGAGGAGCTGATCGATGATGATCACGCGATCGTCTCGAGTGCCACCGGGCCTGAATACTATGTGTCAATCATGTCTTTTGTCGATAAAGACCTCCTTGAGCCAGGTGCTAGCATCCTCTTGCACCACAAGTCCGTCTCTGTTGTCGGTGTCCTGACAGAGGAGTCCGACCCGCTCGTGTCGGTGATGAAGCTTGATAAAGCACCGACCGAATCTTATGCAGATATTGGTGGATTGGAGACTCAGATTCAAGAGGTTCGAGAATCTGTTGAACTGCCTCTGCTTCACCCTGAATTATACGAGGAAATGGGTATCAAGCCACCAAAGGGTGTTATCCTCTACGGAGCTCCTGGTACTGGTAAAACATTACTTGCCAAGGCAGTTGCAAACCAGACTAGCGCAACTTTCCTTCGGATTGTTGGTAGCGAGCTGATACAGAAATATCTTGGTGACGGTCCTCGCTTGGTGAGACAAATCTTCCAGGTTGCTGCGGAACACGCCCCATCCATCGTGTTCATCGACGAAATTGATGCGATTGGTACAAAGCGTTATGACTCGACATCCGGTGGTGAGCGTGAGATCCAGCGTACCATGCTTGAACTGCTTAACCAACTGGACGGGTTCGACGATCGTGGTGATGTCAAAGTCATCATGGCTACGAACAAAATCGAGACCTTGGACCCTGCTCTCATCCGTCCAGGACGTATTGACCGCAAGATTCTGTTTGAAAACCCCGACCGTAAGTATAATATCTCCTATAGATGGCTGGTATTCGACTAACAACCCACAGAAAACACCAAGAAGAAGATCTTCACTCTCCACACCTCTAAGATGTCTCTTGGCGATGATGTCGATCTTGACGAGTTTATAAATCAAAAGGATGATCTCTCCGGTGCTGATATCCGTGCCATTTGCACCGAAGCTGGGTTGATGGCCCTGAGAGAACGCCGTATGAGGGTCCAAATGGAAGATTTCCGTGCCGCTCGAGAACGGATCATGAAGACAAAGCAAGACGGCGGTCCAGTTGAAGGATTATACTTGTAAATCCGTTTGCTAGATCTAGTGCTCTTCTTATTTTGTATTGATTTAAGTAGTAGCACTTCCAAGCATAGAATTTCTACTGGTGTATTCTATTTTCAATGAGCCACCCCTTGCAAATTACTGAATAATATTTATTTCATACCTAATACCTACCCTAAAATAAAATATATTTTGGTTGTAAGCGATTTGGAAGAATCTTAGATTTATCACTTAATATGAATATTTAATGTGATCACATTTGGATTTGCAAGACAAACACTGCAAACAGTCACAACCATGCAAATAAACCCTTCACGACTCTACAACTGATAAGTCTGAGCTCATCACTGAAGAGCTATTCAGCGCAAATAGCACGGAGACGATTCACGATGGATGGATTTGACGAGGAAGCATTCAAGAAGTTCTTCCCAAGTGGATTTGGGAAACAAGAAAAGAAAGCCGATATAAGCGCCCAAATAAGTCAAACAAAACGGACCAGCCAGCTCGACAGCGACGAGGAAAGGAAGACAAAATTAATCAACGCCGAGACGACGGCAGATGAGGAGGTATCACAAGCTCCTACTGACAATAGTGGAGATGGAAATAACGATTCAGCTTCAGATTCCGATGATGATGGCTCCGATGATGACTCCGATGAGGAGGACGAATTCCCTGTATCCCACGAACTTGTTCTGAAAACACATGAGCGCGCTGTTACAACGATTAGTGTTGACCCGTCTGGGTCACGATTGATTACCGGATCGACAGACTGTACAATAAAACTCCATGACTTCGCGTCCATGACGCCGTCCACTATACGTTCATTTAAATCAGTCGATCCTTCCGTTAAGAAGGGCTCCGCCGCGCAGGAGGCTCATGCAGTTCATTATGCTGCGTTTAATCCACTCTCCCCCGGCTATGTCCTCGTTGTCTCTGCCACCCCACAGCCGAGGATCCTCAATCGCGATGGCGATACGATTACGGAGTTTGTGAAGGGTGACATGTATCTGAGAGATCTCCATAATACCAAAGGTCATATCTCGGAGGTGACTAGTGGCGCATGGTGTCCCACTGATCACAATTTGTGCGCTACCGCAGGCACGGATAGCACAGTGCGTATATGGGACGCAAATGTGGGAAGATCGCAAAAAGAAGTGATTGTGCACAAGTCGAAGGTGGCAGGGTCCGCTGGGCGGAGCAAGATGACGGCGGTCGCATGGGGTTCCCCAAAACAAGGCGGCCCCAGCGTCCTCATCTCAGCTGCCCTGGACGGTAGCTTAATGATGTGGAGTGGTAATGGGCCACATACACGACCTAGTGCCGAGATAAGGGATGCGCATACTCGGGATACTTGGACGAGTGGAATTGACGTTAGTTCTGACGGAAGACTTGTCATCACGAAGGGAGGAGATGACACGATAAAACTTTGGGACACCAGAAAGTTCAAGAAGCCAATCACTACGGTTGCTCACCCATCAAGCTCTTCACGCTATCCTTCTTCAAATATTATATTCTCGCCTACATCAGCGAACGTTGTCACGGGCTCAGAGACTGGCCATTTGCACATTCTCAACCCAGCTACACTAAAACCAGAGCTCGTTACACCTGTGACGCCAGGATCCCCGTTAATTAACGTTATCTGGCATGAAAAGCTTAACCAAATTCTCACTGGATCCGCCAACGCGGAAACCCATATTCTCTATAATCCTAACACTTCGACCAAAGGCGCTGCTATGGTTATGTCCAAGGCTCCAAAGCGCCGCCACATTGATGATGACCCTAACCGTACCATGAACCTTGCAACTGGCATTTCGGGAGACTCGGTTGTGGTTGGCTCGAATGGCGTTCCGCATTATAGCTCAGCCACCTGGTCTGCTCGACATCCAACTATTGGACTAACGGCATCGGGTCGATCGAGGGACCCACGAAGACCTCACTTACCAGCAACAACGCCTTTTGCGAAATCGCAGCCAGATGAGAGGCATATTCGGGAAAGCATCCCTCTTAGTTCTATGCGTGATGAGGATCCCCGAGAAGCTTTGCTCAAATATGCTGAAAAGGCCGAGAAGGATCCTATCTTCACGAGAGCGTGGAAGGAGACACAACCGACACCAATATATCGGGATCTCAGTGAGGATGAAGAACCAGGACCGGAAAAGAAGAAGGCGAGACGGTGATTGAAAAGGCATTATATACGTGCCGATAGAAATGCCTCGACATGGAAGTAGGATGTATATCCTTTTTTATCGAATGCAAGGGTGTGGAGTTTCACAATGCAGATTTCCATTTACGTTTGTAGGTCTGATGACCAGCTACCCACCCAGCAAATATCCATATTTCTTCTCCTACAGCGCACGACAGAGGAAGTTCCAAGAAAGTTGCATAGAAGCGCATAACTACTCGGCACTTGATTAAGCCATGGTGAAAATTTCTCAAGAGTTTTCTTGCTGGGGGGGCGGGGGACCCAGTGAGCTTGATCGGATAAAAAGCCTTTGACGCAAGGAGAATCGAGGTGGTCGGTGGGCCGCTTGACTGGTTGACTTAGGAAATGTAGACGTTTTTCAGGGTAATCGCCAGCTATAGAAAGCCCAGTACGAAGATTTTGGGTCGGTACCCACTTACTATACAAACAAGCGATTGGAGGCGGGGCTTTGTTGTTATTATAATGTATATCTTTGATGGATGTTGATTCTGGGTACCTACCTAGTATTGATACAAGCCGTAGTTCCCCATAACCTACAACCAGTAATTTACTACTTCAATGGCTACCTTGAGGAATTATGATGGTATGTACATAGGTACACTTGTGTATGTAGCAAGTACGTACCTCTAGGCAGACTCGCGCCACGTGATCCGGCGCGGCGAAGAGAAATACGTTATTTGGTGGTTAGTTTTACTTTCGAGTTCACGCCATCTTCCGCCCCGACTCACCTTGGTCGGGAGACGATGGCTTAGGCTGCTTTCCCACCACTCTTCTTCTCTTATCACCTTAAATTACGACCACTGGTTTCTGTCTTCTCTGGTTCTGACATCTCCTTGCTCTCCTCCCCCGACCTCCATCCAACTGAGCGTCCTCTTTCCTCGGCATCTCTCGGAATCATTATTGATCGGCTGTACCGTAGCCTTTTCTACACCGATTCCCCCCCTCCCAAAAAGGCCCTGACGAGATACCCCTTATTTTGACCGACACATCACCCCTCATTCTCCGCTTACAGCTGCTCCCTGAGGCGCAAAATGTACTTCTTCTCTCCAGCATGAACCCTCTTCCCGAAGTCCTCGATATTCAGAACAATCGAAGGGCTAGAAGACTATAGCATCTCCGTCATTAAAACGCATATCTTAAAGGCTGGGGGCTATAATTTGTATCAGTACGAGGTGGCGGCGGATTCATTTTCTCCCATATTATTTTTTCCCTTCTACGTTCTATGCACCTTCCTTTATCTGATTTTCTCCACCACCCAAATTATTAACCCCTTTTTTATTTCCGCATGGATCATATACAAGAGGTTCCCCTGGCAGCTGGTCTGCTTACTGCCCTCGCTTCTTCAGTCGTTCCTACGCCAACTTTTCTCCCACATGCCTGGTCGCAACCTTCCCCGACGTTGCAACCAGAACCTGGGTTCGACAACGGGGACGATGGAGGAGGGCCGTACGAATGGTCCTCCCTAATTGGTATTATTACTGCATTGACTGGGAACGTATTGATATCCCTGGCGCTCAATATTCAAAGATATGCTCACATCAGGATAAATAAAGAATGGGAGCATGAGAAATTACAGAAAGAACTAGAATGGAAACGTGCGCACCCAAGTCGAGATGCCATAGGCCCTTATGGATCAACCGGAAACCGTGGAGGCAACAGAGACAGCCGGGACCACAACCGCTCTGGACAATATAGAGACGATTCGCCCGATAGGTTTAATGGGAGTGTTGCTCCAAGAGTTGATCGCGACCAGGACCTCCAAGAGTCCACATTTTCGGACCGAACGGTGCGGCCGGACGACCAGAGTTTAAACCATGGTGATCGGAAGTCCTACCTTCGTTCGCCGTATTGGTGGGTGGGGATAGTGCTCATGACTCTGGGAGAAGTTGGGAATTTCTTGGCCTATGGTTTCGCCCCTGCTTCGATTGTTTCGCCTTTAGGTGTTGTGGCTTTGATTTCAAACTGTGTCATTGCTCCATTTATGTTAAAGGAAAAGTTTCGAAAGCGGGATCTTTGGGGCGTTGTCATTGCGATTACTGGAGCAGTAGTTGTGGTCTTGAGTGCGAAATCATCTGAAGAGAAAATTGGACCTCACGATATCTGGGTCATGATCACTCGTTGGGAGTTTGAGTTATACATGGGAATCACATCTGTGTTAATTATTGGTCTTATGTGGGCAAGCGGCAAATATGGCTCACGAACAATTCTGGTTGACGTCGGACTCGTCGGACTATTTGGTATATCTACACCTATTCGTTGCGGTTCATGGTTATTAGGTGGCTAATTGTTCTCCTAGGTGGATATACGGCTTTGTCTACCAAGGGTGTATCGTCCCTGCTCTCATTTACTTGGTGGCATGTCATCACCTTCCCTATCACTTACCTGTTGGTATTTGTTCTTGCCTTCAGCGCCTTAATGCAAATTCGATATATCAATCGAGCTTTACAGCGCTTCGACTCTACACAGGTGATCCCAACTCAGTTTGTTCTCTTCACCCTTTCCGTGATTATTGGAAGCGCTGTATTATACAGGGATTTCCAGTCCTTCACCGCAGAGCGTGCAAGCAAATTTGTGGGCGGTTGCCTCCTTACGTTCCTGGGCGTGTACTTTATCACTAGTGGTCGAGTTCGTGCTGATGATGAATCTTCCTATTCGGTTGATGATGAAGAAGAAGCTATCGGCCTTCTAGCTGGGGACCATTACCAAGACGAAGTCGACTTGCCTCCTCCATTTCACCACACCAGAGCCAACAGTAGACCCCGGCAAAGAATCCCAGAGTTGCCTGATAGTGAGTTCCAGTCACCCTCAGGATCACTCTTAAGTCGCGACATTGAGGACCTTGATGGCAACGCCAGCACACCCAGAGCTACATTATCCGCCACATCGCCGTCTCCTGTCGGCTCTTTGACAGCTGAGACGCTTTCTCAACCATCTCCCGGGTCTTCATCGTCCTCGCCCTCCAGGCCGCAATCTCTTATTCGGAATCCTTGGGCTAATTCCCTAGAACAGACATGGGAAATTGCCAAACCTGAACATCAATTGCATCGCCCTGTCACCCCCCCACCACAATCTGGACACAGGAGGGATAGCTCGACTATCCAGTTCCGTTTTCCATCTGCACCGGGTGTTGACGAGGGCAGTCAACAAACGTCCGCTTCTGGCCCAGACGGCGCACGGCTTGACACTCGAAGCAGCACCGTCCCCATGACCCCTCCGGGGAGGCCACGAAATTCAATCTCCTCTCGTTTTTCACCTGGTCCTCTTTTCCCTACGCTTTCCGCGGGTTTCAGTGCTGTTGTCGCTGAGTCGCTTCGTCGAGGCGAGGTGAGCCCGTCAAAGCAGCGAAAAAGTACAAAAAAAGGCGGGAGGAAGAAGCTTTTGAGTACAACAGTTCTCGACTACTTCCACCAGCGTGGTGACGACCAAGGGGAAAATGCTGAAGCTGGGACGGCCGACCCCCGATCTTCAATGGCAACGGCGCGACCTGGCTCTAGAGACGATCTCGCTACCGCACCAGTGAGCGCTGGCCATTCCACTCCGGGAGAGCCAATCCATGAGCTGCATACCGATGGGTTCTCGCGGCTCCGCAGTTTAAGTGAGTCCTGGAGTAAGGATGTGCCGTGGTTGGGTGGCGCTCTACATAAACCTACCAAAAATTCATCATCAGTAAATACACTGGAGAGAGGACCTAAAACAAGTTCGGAGGTGCAGGGCCAGGATGAGCCGACTGACTCGAAGAGACCCACATGAGCATGAAGGGGCTTCCTTCTCTTCTCCAGGTGACTTCGATAGAAGTCATCAGTACATAAATTTCCTTATTCCTTCTCGTCCCCACTATCTTTTCATTCTTCTCTTTGACATATTTTAATAGTTGGCGTTGAGTTCTATACCAAGAGTGCGCATAGCATGCGAGTCACACCCATGTTCATACTAACTACATACTTAATTCTGAACACCATTCTTTTTCTTCACCCATTCCTATCCTAGATTCGGCAGAGACTGCTCTGCTACGCTTCTCATTCCCCCTCCTGTCGTAAATTATTGGCTTAGTGTATGTTTGTTTTACCATCTCCACTATTATTACCACTTAGATTAACCCGTGGTGGGTTTCTGCAGGTCGCTTTTTCTTTTTTGCCGAGGACAACTTCGATAGGTGGAAAAAGAACCTTGTAACAACACTACACTGTAACTTTCTTATGATTTTAACCCCCCCAAGAGTGGCTAGATGATCACTACGCTTTTTAGCATCGTGCTACCCCTCTCATGCCCCTGCTGCTGTATTTACCCGATTATTTTACCCCCATTGTCGACCGGTAAATTCGGATCGATAAACCAGTCGCATTCCATCGCCGTGCCGACTGAGATCTCTTATTGATCAAAAATTCCCCAGACTTACCATCTTTAGCATCTTGCTCACCCGGCCTCATTTCCGAGATAGCTCCTCCATGTTTCCCAACTGGGCTTGGCTACTCAAATTGCCAACGGTTGAGTGATGTAATGATGGCTAGATCGGTGAGCTGACCTCTTCCCTGCTCTCTTCATCGCGGTTAGTTTTCTGCCCATTGCCCTTGATTTTGTTTTATCTGACGACTTTGGCCTAGCCGGAGTTCCATGCTGGGGTTGGGATCCACAGGGATGGGAGAAATAAAACCAGCGCGGGGGCCCCAATTCTGCGATGGCTTTTGTCTTCATCTCCGCACGGAAGCTGAGGTGTGACGAAGAGCTTATTGCTAGACTCATTGACGTACTCCAGTCATGTTGTCGGGTCTGATCTCTAAGGGGCTATTGCTCCTTCACCTCTATGCTGGCCTGACTGCTGCAAGCCCTGACAAGCCCCAGCATCAGCCTCTCTACAAGAACCCCGAAGCGCCAATTGATGATCGTGTCGCTGACCTTTTAGGCCGAATGACAATTGAGGACAAAATGGCCCAATTGATTCAGGGTATGTTGGGGGTTTTCACAAATGGCCCTAGCCTTCGCTTTCTCCCCTGAAAGCCTATCCGTGCCTAACTATGTTTATTCCGCAGGCGATATTACCAATTGGATGAATTATAATACTGGAGAATTCAACTACACCGGGTTGGTGGATAATATGAACTGGAAAGCTGGCCAGTTCTATGGTATGAACGAGTGTCGCTCTAGTTTGCTTTGGGAAGCATCACTAATAGTCTTCTTGTTTAACTAGTCGGATACCCTGTTCCTTGGGACTGGATTGCAACCAATGTCAAGAGAGCTCAGGACTATCTGGTTCAAAACACCACACTTGGAATACCAGCCCTCGTCCAGACAGAAGGTATGAATTAGGTGCTCCCCATCCTTCGTTTATAGCCTTCGGGTCGAGGTTAATGTGGCTTTGTAAAACTACAGGTATTCACGGCTTCTTGGTTGGAAATGCCACAATCTTTAACTCTCCCATTGCATACGCGTGCTCATTCAATCGGGAAGTAAGTTGCCCCTAGTGCTTAATGATACTAGATAGATCTGTCTAATACGGTTACGCTATAGTTGGTCCAAAAGATGGCAGAAATAATTGCTCAGGAGGCCCTTACTCTCGGTGCTAACCATCTCTTCGCCCCCGTCGTTGATCTGGCACGCGAGCTTCGATTTGGTCGTGTACGCAGGCCCCTTCAATGCCCCCTTTTCCTTTAGTGAAAAAGATTAAAAGGGAAAAAAAGGGGGATAGTGCTGATTGAAAGTATAGGTTGAAGAGACGTTCGGTGAAGACCCATACCTTGCAGGTGAAATGGGATACTCGTACACTGTCGGCCTCCAGGCACACAATGTCTCCACGACTGTGAAGCACTTCATAGGCTTTAGCGAGCCTGAACAAGGTCTCAATACTGGACCTGTTAAAGGAGGCGAGAGATATCTACGCACTACGTAGGTGTTCCACGCTATTCATTGGCGGGCTGCTATTAATGTTAATTGTACAGTTGGGTCCCCCCATTCAAGCGAACAATCATGGATGCTGGAGCGTGGAGCGTCATGAGCGCATACCACTCGTAAGTTTATACTTATTTTCACTGCATCTAGCTTTTGTAAAGTGTGGATTTTTTTCAGCTGAATATATTTTGTTTCTTAGTTATGACGGTATCCCGTCCGTTAGCGACTACCATACTCTGACAGAAATCCTACGCGAGGAATGGGGATACGAGTACTATGTCATGAGCGATGCCGGAGCTACCGACAGGCTATGCAAAGCCTTCCATCTCTGTGAGAGTGATCCTATTGATATGGAGTCCGTGACCCTTCAGGTTCTTCCTGCTGGTAACGATGTGGAGATGGGCGGTGGCTCCTAGTAAGTCATAAAAAATGATTCGATGGGCTCTTAATAGGAAGCAAATCTAACCCGGACCAGCAACTTCCGCACAATTCCTCAGCTAGTCGAATCTGGAAAGCTTGATATTGAAACAGTAAATACCGCTGTCTCACGCCTTCTCCGAGCTAAGTTTGCCATGGGTCTTTTCGAGAACCCATATCCTGGTCTTCCTGAGAAGGACTGGAAGAAGAATATCCATACCAAAGAAGCGGTTGATCTTGCTAGGCAATTAGACAAGGAGTCTATTGTTTTGCTGGAGAACCATGATGATGTCCTTCCTCTTGAAAAGAAGGGTGATATCGCTGTCATTGGTCCTATGGCTCATGGTTTCATGAACGTATGACCACCCCGTCTCCCCCTCCTACATTTCTCCGGGGCTTTCTTTGTTTGTTTTTGTTTACTTCGCTGAAGAGAAACGGCTAATTAAAACGAACAATATGTATAGTACGGTGACTACGTCGTCTATAAGAGTCAATATCGCGGCGTCACACCACTAGACGGTATCAAGGCTGCAGTCGGAAAGAAGGCCAATGTTCACTATGCGCAGGGATGCGAACGTTGGAGCAATGATCAGTCCGGTTTCCCCGAAGCCATCGAAGCAGCCAAGAAATCCGATGTTGCCATCGTTGTTGTTGGCACTTGGTCTCGCGATCAGCAAGAGCTCTGGCAAGGATTAAATGCAACGTATGCCTCTTACCTACCTTCCTCCCCTGCACCCCCAACATTAGAAGACAACCCCAACCTGCCCTCCTCTCGTGGTAATATATCCTAACCAATTCTATTACCTTCTAGAACGGGTGAACATGTCGACCTTGACGACCTCTCCCTCGTTGGTGCCCAAGGCGACCTCATCAAAGCTATTAGTGCTACTGGCGTGCCTACCATTGTCGTCTTCTCTAGTGGTAAACCGATTAGCGACACCTGGATCGCCAACAGCACCTCGGCGCTCATCCAACAATTCTACCCCTCCGAGCAAGGCGGTAACGCCCTCGCCGATGTCCTCTTCGGCGACTACAACCCCTCCGGTAAACTCTCCGTCTCATTCCCCCGCAGCGTCGGCGCCCTCCCCATCGAATACGACTACCTGAACTCGGGTCGCTCAGTTGGCGACTCGGGCGTCAAGTACCCCAACGGCACCCTCGTCTTTGGTCACCAATATGTCCTCGGATCTCCACTACCCTGGTATCCCTTCGGCTATGGCAAGAGCTACACCAACTTCAAGTACGGCAAGGTGACCATCGACAAGAGCACTGTATCGGCAGATGATACGGTGACAGTCAGTGTGGATGTGACCAATACAGATAAGAAGCGGGACGGCACCGAAGTTGTGCAGTTGTATATGGTTGATGAAATTGCGACTGTTGTGGTGCCCAACCGTCAACTCAAGGGCTTCGAGAAGGTCTTAATTCCGGCTGGTAAGACCAAAACCGTCAAGATTCAGGTGAAGGTTCAGGATCTCGGTCTGTGGAATGCGAGAATGCAGTATGTCGTGGAACCGGGAACATTTACTGCTATGGTGGGCAGCTCAAGCAGCGACATCCGGGGCAGCGTTAGTTTTGTGGTTCAATAATTTCCTATTTTCGTTTCCTTTATCTATCTGTCACTTTGTTTTTTCCGGTGATGGCAACTAGGAAAAAAGTATAGAATATAGGAAGGAAATAAGGAAGAAAGTATATGTATATATGTCTTCATCCGTATATAGATAGACATACACACATACATACATATGAAAAAAGTCACACATATTCAAGCTACCTACTTTGACCTTTTAGCCTTATCCCTACCTACTCAGGTTTAATCCCCCTATCTCTACTTAATTCCAGATTCGATCACTTACTAACTACCTAGGAACTACGTGAATTGTATTATGTTATTAATAGCTTTGGAGTTAAATTTCCTTGTAGAGTTAATTAAGCATATGTTCTCACCTATTGGTCCCGAAGTCAATAACAATGATTGTTTTTTATGTGTGTGCGTGAGAGTTGTGGTGGCTAAATAATAAGAATATGGAAATTTTAATTTTATTATTGTTGGCCTCTCTGGTTAGTTGCTCACTACTAAAGTAAAAAGAAAATAACTTGATCTACACATAATCGGATAGCGATGTTTCTTTCTCCCTTCCCTTGCATACTTAGCTATCAGAGCCATCAGTTTTCCCGTCAGGATCATTAGAGGTACTCTCCTGTTCGGTGTCTCCGTTTCCACTAGCCCGAGCGGCCTCTGATCCAGGTTCTCCTCCCTGGACGCTCGAATTGTCTGTTTGTTTGGAATTTTGGGAGGCATTATTTCGAACGCTACTTTCTCGTCTCGTTTTGGCGCCCTCCTTGAGCTTCTCCCATCTTTCCCGATATCGAACAAGAACGTTACGGAGCTTCTCGTTTTCACGCCCGACTTGCTCTAGCTCCTTTTCGCTCCGTCGGATGATCTCCTCGAGATCTTTGATGCGTTGTTCCTGTTCGATAGACTGGGGTGTTGCGGGGGAGACACTTGTGATAGGTGGAGACGGAATGGCATATGGTGCGGTGGAAGAAGACTGATGTGGAACAGGTTCGGGGAAAGGGAGATTTTGGTTATGCATGGCTTTCAAAGACTGCTGAAGGGCCATAGAGGAAGATTGGGCATTGACTTCCCACATGTGGAGTCGTTTGGAGAGCGTATCAGACAGATGTCGAAGGGCTTGGTTTTCCATTTGCAATTCCTCCATTGTTTTGGTAGATTGCTGTTGGGGCTTGTCATTTTTGTTAGCAGTGATGCGACTCGTCTTACCCTTGCTCCCGCTGAAGCTCTGGAGCATTTCCGGGGAGGAAGGAGTCTCGCGGGCATCTACAAAGTCCTCATCCGCTTCTTCAAGACTATTTCGACGGGCCTCCTTTTCAGCCCTAGTCAGGATCCCAGCGTACGATACCGTCCCGCCCGTTGTGGGGACCACATAGAATGATTCTGCTGCGCCTCCCATGGCCCCCGCTACCCCGCCCGCTCCCCCAGTCGAGTCCCGGATAGCGCGTAATGCGGCACGGGAAAAGATCTTGCTGACGTCGGGTTCGACGGAGTGACTGGAGCGATCGGGAACAGCAGGCTGGCGGTCAATTTTGGGCTCTGCGGGTGACTTGCGGGAAGTTGCCGGATTTGCCTGGCTGGTTCCATCAGACCCAAGCGGGAGACCTGCAAATGCGAGTGGCGCGGATAGTCTCGAGATGAGTCCCTCAAAAGTGGAATAGAACCGCTGGAAGGAGTCATCGGCTGCGACAGGATGTCTTTGCGTGCGAAGTGCGGATTGAGCATCCGGCGGGACAATTTGTTGAGAAGTGATGTCGGTTGGGCTTGCACCTGGAGGCGACCAAGGTTGCTTCGGAGCAGCTGCACGGTTTGCGCGGTCTCTGCTTCCCTGGGATTGTGCTCCACGTAGTCTTGACTCGCTTGTCCGGATTCGCCCTAAGCCTTCGGTCATCTTGGCCCCCGCTTGCTGTGATGAGAGGGTCGGCGAGACAGGAGAGGCACGGCGAGGCTGTGCAGGAATGCCCCTTGCGGATGCAAGATTGCTGGCGATGGAAGAGCTTTCCCTCGAAGGCAAACGAGGGTTTCCAGAGAGCTTAGGGGGTTGTTGTTGGGCATCCGAAAGCGCCTTTGCAACCCCGAGTTCTGCTGCCAACACTTGAGTAGCCACCCCGATGGCCGCAGTAGCTGGTGAAGAGGACGTGGCGGTAGCACTCGATGACGGTACTGTGGGACCAGTCGCAGCGGGGGGATGTTCATGTTGAAAGCGTAATATTTGAGCGAGCTTCTTGTGGTGATGTTCGAGCAGCTGAAGAGTTCGTAAGGCCTGCGTAGAATGAAGGAGATCTTATCAACAGCATGTCCAATCGATAGGTGGGGAAGAGTGGAATAACGGGGCCAACAGGAGGCATTGGTACGCACCTCACGATCGCTGCTGGTTTGCGCAACAGTCGCAAACTCACCCGCAGCTAAGTCATGTTCTTCACTGGCAGCTACGGGATTTGATTTACGAGTTTCGAGGACAGCATTTCGGGCATGGGTATGAGCCTAGTGGGGAGGTGAGTACCTCTGTTCGAAGCCCTTTTGTGGGGAACTTTTTAGGAAAAAGAGGGCATACCAACGTGAGAGGAGCCACCTCCATAGTAATAGTTATCAAAAAGAGGAGACACACTCTCTTCGATCGGCTAGCTGGAGATGAAGGGAAAACAGAAAAGTCTCTCTATCTAACTGCTTTCTCGTGAGCTGGAGTGATGGTGGGAGGTGACGCCATATGATGACCGGGCAGCAAGATAAGATGGGACGGTAACATTACAAGTGGTCTTTCGCCCAATGCGGTCCAGAACCTAAGTCGGTCTGACGGCCTGTGACAATACGGTGACCGTGTACTATAATTAGCCGTATGAATGAATTCGGTGGAGCATTCATTCGTCCCGTGGTTCATCTTCATTGTCATTTCTATTCTTTATCATTTCTAAATAGTAGGGAACTATGCTATGGAAAGTTTTTCGATTTGAAAATAGGTATATACGACAAGCTCGAAAAATGGCCAACCAATTAGAAGAGCTATATGGATATCATTTCATTGGTACATAAAAACTAGCATCATGTGACTACATATGTTGCTGCCTAAGGCTTCAAATATTATTTTGATAGATAATCAATCATTTCCAAGCCAGATATTCATTCAATCGTTTCCAAGCTACATAATCAGTCATTTCTAGGCTAGACGTTTCTCATTTCTAATCCAGATAATCAATCACTTCCAGGTCAGATAATCGACTATTTCTACGCTAGATATGCAACCATTTCCCAGCTGGATAATCAATAGAAATAAAGCTGGATATAGATTGGCTCTCCCAGCGGTCCAGGGCCCCTCACCTAGTATCTGGTTCAATAGCCTTTTACCGCATGTAACCTGAACTACGGTTCTCAGGCCTGTCTTAATCACGATGACCCAATCTGATCATTGGAGTGATAATATCTACGAGTATGGACTACATGGGCAATCACTCCCCTTTAAGTCTACTACTTATTATCAAACAAACTATGCCCCGTTGCTCTTGCTTCGACGAGTCTGGTGCACTTACCTATCATTACATAGAGGAGAGAACGAGCATCCGCTATGATCTCCACTCAAGATCACACAAAACATCTCACGGAACGAGGCACGAATGGGAACTCTCAGCCATCAATGATATCTCAGAATAACAGCAAAACGGGAGCTGTCGAACATTAGGTTAGCTCTGGGGCTTGGCCGGATGCCTAAAAGTGGGAGTTTCAGAAATGGTGAAAGCATCAAATGACCAGACCTCAGCTTCCATTGTGACGGAAACAAAGCCACGAAGTGAGAAGCAGGCCCCTTACAGAGACAAGCAATACGGGTCTCTGCTCGAAACCTACCATGTAAGCTTTGCGAATGATTACGTGGGCGAGGAGGAAAATAACGCGAAAAAACAACGATTAAGGGTTTGCAAAATGCTGGTAGAGAACAGGGTCTGACTCCCGAGAGAAACCATATATGATGATATTGCTTTTAATGACGCCATTACCGCGTTGATAGACAGAAATGAACCAAAGGTCATTCAAGATATTGCCCGACTAGTAGTTTCTTCTGCAAAGCAGCTTTTTCTTCGAGTTCCTCGGAAGCAAAGGATCTTAACTAAAACTGTCAATGAGGCATAGACAGGTTGTGTACCCGTTCTAGGTACTCACCCATAGCCAGACTACGCTGTCGGGTTTGCTATTGCCGCTTTTACAAGAGAACAAATAAAAAAGCTCATCGTTCTTTGTCCCGGGGGGGGGCGGGGGGGTTTCAAACTTCAAAATGAGTTACATCGGAGAATCCTTGGTTTTTCAATCTCTCATGACAACAAGCCGGTCCAGATATTTGCTCACTGTCCGATCATATTTGGAGAGTAGACGGCTTGTTACCGGCGCGAAGTATTTTCCTTTGTTCTCAACAATGCAAGACAAAATGGACTGGGTATCATTTTATGAGAAGCGTTTCTGATATATGGACGCCTATCAACCACAACCTCATTTGCAGTGCTTTAGATGATTGGAAGTCTGATACGGAGTCATCGCCGAAAGAATCCTTCTCATCCCGGATGCTCGAAGCTCATCTACATACCCCACCAACGGGCTCCTTCGTGCTTGGTTAGTCCGGTCCGTCTCATGCTAGCAAAAAACGCAAGTGTGGGAATTAAAGGATGACTATCTATAGCTGTTGCTGCAATCGGGTTTGTTTTGTTCGTTCTCGTCCTTGCTGACTCAATCTACACAAGATTATTGCATTAGCGAAGCAGTTTTAGATATATGGTCGTTCATGATAGAATGGCAATTGCTCGTGATAATAAAAAACATAAAAATACTTCTAAAATGATACCATCTATTATTCTACTGCCCTCTATAGAAATTAAGACGTCTGATGAATGAGGTTCGAGTTCTTTAGCCATCCCCATATTTATGATTGCATATTCATAATGGGACTGGCTTTGCGTTTTATAGCCTACGAGATAAACATAGTTGAAATAAGCTTCAAGTCGATGGAAAAACTGATGAATACTAATCTTTTGATGAAAAGTTGATGGTGGTTTCTCTAAGAGTTCCAAGTCTAACACTATTGTACCTAAGTAGGTAGTAAACACAGCGAAGGCAGCAATAAGAGGCAAAATAGTAGCCAGCAGTAACGATGACGGTTTAAACCATCACAATAGTGGCACTTGGAACATTCAATATTGGTTTTAGATCTTTTTTTTTTTTTTTTTTTTTTAGTATAGTAGGTTGCCGGCACGCAGCTGACCAGGAGATAATTTCTGATTGATAAAGGGTTGTGTTTGGCCGTCGGAAATTGTGATATTTCCTATGATTCAAGATGGGAGGAAAATGGAGGGAAAGAAAGAAAGGAAGAAAGTGACGTATAAAAGTCGACTGATTCTATATGTTGATTGAAGATGTGGTGGTGGTAAGGGGCGGTACCTCAGTACGACGTAGTTACTACCTAGGTACTGTATGTATGTATCTATGGTATGGGTGGATACCTCATTATTATTCTGCCTACGCAATATTAACCACGAACTCCACTAACTAGTTAATTAACTACTCCTCATTTTCATCCCCTTCCCGTCCCCTCTCCATCCTGACAAGCTACGAAACTATTCTCCCTCCCTCTCTCGCCTCATCGACCGACAATCAGGCGGGATTGCACAAGACCACTTATGCTGCTGCAGCCGCTCCGACTTCGTCTGACTGCAGTAACCACCACTTCTCCCATCCAATCCGCTTCTTCCCCCTCGTCGCTCTGGCATTCCTCGTCCTCTGCATCAACCATGTTCTGCTAAAACACCATCCTCATGGCGATGGAATTTCAACACGTTCGCTCTTATTGAGATTTTTCCGCATGTACCAACCTTGCATGAGCCTTCGTTGATTTTCCTGCACCTTGGAAGTCAGCTTCAGCTTCACCTCCTTCCTCTCCCCTCTTTTCTCCGCGTCTCACCGATTCTTCTCTCGCCCGCTCGCCCTGATCTCGGATGGATCACCCTCCCCCCTCGGAGCCTCCTGAGGCTCCCTCATTGGACCCCAAATCTCTCGCGAAATCGATCAATCGCGCAAAGACCACCCCGGTTGACCTGGAAACTATGGTTAGCTCGGGGCGGAGTGACAGGCGCTCGTCGATCGATTCCACTTCTGACCGCCCCAAGTCGCAAGCGGGTGATGCAGATTCCACCAAAGGGTCCGGCGGGTTATCAAAGTTACTTGCCTCTAGGCGTCGGCGGAAGAAGAAGAAAGATAGTTTGAAACCATCGGACGACTTGTCTGCCATGTCCGAACTGGATGGCGCACAGTCGAACAGATCACAAGAAGCTGTTTCTGCCACTTCATCATCGCCCAATGACAACCAGAATTCCCCCGAAGATGATACAGCCAACCTTCTCACCGATGATTCCGAACCAGAGAGGTGTGTTTCTCCCCCTTTCTTCCCTCCCCCCCAAAAAAATGTCTTTCCTAAGCAATGAATTTCTGACCTTACTGTGCATGCAGGACCCCACCCCTCACTTCGCATGATTCCCACACCGGCTTCTATACCTCTTCGTCGCCCCTAATTAAAGCTGCCTCGGTAGATGCGACCGATATGGATGAGGCACACGGCGATGTAGAGTCGGCGATCAGTGGAACTACCCACGGACATTCGGACTCTAACCCCGATGCCGAGCTTGCTAGACCCATGAGCCAGCCATCACCAACGCTGAACGTGCCAACTGAACGCAGTGGGAAGCAAAGAAATATCTCGACCGGCCAGCGTATCAAGAATGCTTTTAGTAGCTCGGATAAGAAGAAAGCTAGGGACAGGGCATCCTCAACTTCGGGGGAGAGCAAAACAACTAGCAGGAGAAGCAGCTTGTCTTCAAGAAAAAGTCCAGCTCCTATCGCGGAATTTACGCCACCAGTTCCGGCTATACCAGAGCCAATTCGTACAGATCTTAAGGATGAGTCGGCTCGCAAACCATCGGACTTACCCCGTCTAAACACACCTCCACACACTGCGATTCCATTCCCCCACACAACAGTGACACCCCCAACCCCTCAGCTCGACCGTGCACCGCTCTTTGCATCCCCCGACGTCATGGAATCGCCGGAATCACTCAAGTCCAAAGAACTACCACCTGGAATCATCGTAAGCCATTCTGGAAATATGATCTCCCACCGGCGTGTACGATCTGCCTCTGCCGCAAACCACAAGCCCAGTAAGCTGTCAAATTCAATAGCTGTGAGTCCGACAATAGAAGAAAGCAAATCTGGCCCGAAAACACCCTCTGGAACCCCGCAGTCCGGCTTCTTTTCATCTGTCTTTTCTGTCGCACAGAGTGCTGCGTCTACGCTCACTAATAGTCTCAATGCGCCCAGAATTCGGAGTCCAACTTTACAGGATACCCTAGATTCTGACATGCAACCGGCTAAAGATACAGTGCAAGATTTAGAACAAGACCCAACCGAGGAAAAGAAACCGTTGGCAGTCGACACTTTGGGGTCTGGAGACCTGAATTTCAGCCATTTGGATATCGCGATCCCCCCCGGGGGTTCTATATCAACTCCGGATGGTGTTGTGATTACGAAGCCCGACCTACCACCGGAAAAGCGCAGGAGTCCCACAGTTTCACAGCGAGACGAGGAGGCTGCCCGGCTGGAGGATAAGCGAGTTGCACGAGCAGTCACCATGGCCTACGAAAAGCCAACCGATATCCCCATAGTCCCACCAGCCGAATACGGCCTTGATTCGCAATCCAACGTGTCCCTCCTAAAGGACGCAGTCGGTGTTCAGACCCCCCCAGGCGGCAGCGTAGTCGAAGCAGATATCGGGGTAAGGCCATATAGAAGTGGCAGCGTACGAAGTCGGCTGGCCCGACGGCGCCACCGCGGTTCGTCTGGGGCAACCGCTTCGACGATCGGTGCAATCGGTGCCAGTGCTCTTGCACTCGGTGTCCCAGGTGCTAACACGAGCATGCCACGGTTGACTGGGTTTGCAGTAGCTAGCAAAAAGCGTAACCGAGATTTTCACCAACTTTTTCGCAGCGTTCCCGAGGACGACTACTTGATTGAAGATTACAGTTGTGCCCTCCAGCGGGAGATCATTCTTGCGGGGCGGATTTATATTTCTGAAGGCCACATCTGCTTTTCGAGCAACATCTTAGGTTGGGTCACAACTCTTGTAATCAGCTTTGACGAAATTGTAGCCATCGAAAAAGAATCGACCGCCATGGTATTTCCGAATGCAATTGCCATTCAAACTCTGCATGCTCGACACACTTTCCGGAGCCTTCTCAGTCGTGAGTCAACTTACGACCTGATGGTTAACATCTGGAAAATCAATCACCCCTCTCTTAAAAGCTCCGTCAATGGGACAAGGGTTGCTGGGACTGGAGACAAGACCGAAAAGACCGAGGAGAGCGATGATGAAAGTGAGGACGAGGATGACGAAGTCTACGATGAAGACGAAGAAGAGGATAATGCTGGGAGTTTTTTTGACGCGGGCGATGAAAGCATTGGTGGAAGTGACACATCACTTCCTACAAAGGGGCTACCTAGACACGCGTCGGGGCCTCTACCAATAACCCCAGTGGCCCCCAGTACTAACGGGAATTCGAAGAGTGCCAAAGTAGCCCCAGCATCCGATTCAGACAGCGATTTCCCGGGCCCTTCCACTCATCCTCCAACCGAATATACTGAACCAGGAGGTCAATATGATAGACTGATCAAAGAGGATATCATCCCTGCCCCCCTTGGAAAAGTGTATTCCTATGTGTTCGGGCCCGCATCGGGGGCTTTTATCCCTAAATTCCTCGTCGATAATCAGAAATCTGGTGAATTACAATTTGAGAGCGACAAGAAAGGTCTTACAAACGAAAGTAGGACAAGGAAATATTCCTACATCAAGCCGCTCAACGGTTCTGTTGGTCCTAAGCAGACCAAATGTATTAGTACGGAGAACTTGGACCTATTGGACCTAGATAGGGCCGTTCTTGTTACTCTTACAACGCAAACTCCAGATGTACCATATGGAAATACTTTCGCGACCAAGACAAAATATCTCTTCACCTGGGCCCCAAACAACCAAACCCGCTTTGTTATGTCTTGTACCATTGAGTGGACAGGAAAGAGCTGGTTGAAAGGTAAGACAATGCTGCACCGAAAACGTGAACCTCAATCTATACTAAAGACACGTCAGGACCTATTGAGAAGGGCGCCATGGATGGCCAGACAGCATTTGCGAATGACTTGATTCAAGCTTTGAAATTGGCTGTTGTTCCTCGCGGTCGTACAGTTGCCAAGAATGGTAAGGGAAAACGGCGCAAGAAGGGTGATCTAGTCAGCGACGAGGCAGCTGTCGCCGCGGCGAAAGCAGCGAGTGACGCAAACGCAGGCAAGACCGAGTCTTGGGGTTTCCTAGAGCCACTCCGCTCGGTTCTACAGCCCGTCACCAGTATCTTCAGCCCGTTATTGGGCGGACCTACCTCCCTCTTGATTATTGGCTTTCTGCTATTCCTGCTTTTCTTCCGTGGGTCGTCTCGTTCATCTCTGCAGCATGATGCTGGATGTCCCGGCCACACCCTGCCCCAGCGCCTCGCTGCTTATGAGGAGATGTGGCGGAGAGAAGAGAGTGAGCTCTGGAACTGGCTTGAAGATAGGGTAGGCATGGATGGCATGGCTTTCCCAACAGCAAACTTAGCCCCTCAAAGAGCTAGTAAACTCCAGGCTGAACGTGACGTAAAGAATCGACTTAAGGAGGAGAAGATGTCAGACCGGGAGATGGATTATGCGATTCGCACAACGCGAGAAAGACTTGACACCCTTGAAAGGATATTGAGTAAACGGAAATTTGAAACGACGGCAGCAACTCCAGCATTACACGAGGAGCTGTAGGTGCATTGTCTCGTCGATGGATATTCCCGTCACCACTAGTTTCGAAGTATCAAGCATGCCAGGAGGATACTACACACCTCCAATTCATTTTTTAGGTGAGCTACATCGAGCTCACATGCCATTCACTTTTTGGCGCTTATTTCTTATTATCTACTTCGCTGGCTTTCTACGGGTTATGTTGACTGGATATCTTCCCTTCCCCCCCCAAAAAAAAAAGATCATTGCGGCATCCTTTTCTCATTTCCAGACGCAATTAGTTTGATTGTTGTTGGCGTATTGAAAGTCTGAGCGAGCCCTTTTATTTCCTTTGCATTCAATTTCCTATCTCTGCCATTCACCTTGCATACAAGACACATCGGACCTTTTATGGTATGTATGTCTTTCCTACCTGTATATTGGACTCAACTTACCCATACCTCTTCCTCTTTTTCTCCATACATATGACCTGATTCCTTTTATTTCCTTTCCTCCTTCTTATCAAAACTTCCATCTATTTCCCATGCTGAGCCATACTATTACATTTTCGTTTACTCTTGTACCATGCCACGCGAGTGGCGTATACATATCCATCTTTCAAGCTGTCATTTCTTATTTCATTTTTCATTTCGAACCTCCCACTCCTTCTACTAAGAAGCTATCTTGGTTGAGAAATAGCCATCTTGGGGATCTGTGACTATCTAAACTAAAGGCTTTAGTCCTTTATCCTGTTTCTTTCTTTTCTTTTCTCTAGGAGTAGCAACAGCGATTAGGAATTTTAAATGACCATTCGTCCTCGAGACATCCACTCAACTTCCAAAAGATAAGGCACGTACTAATTTCAAAAAATTATAAAAAGAGCTAAGTAATTAGGTATTGCTGGAGAGCAGTTGGTGATAGCATTTTGAGTAAGCCAAGCAAAAAAAACACAAAAAAATCTACAATATCGTACGCTCTTCAAAGATAATATATAATATATATAGAAAAAAGCAACGGGGGAATCGGATCTATTATATAGTTGAAAAATCACATCTTTCATGGTGCTGCTAATGCATAGAGGGGGCTTATAACAAAAAAGAATAATTAAACAAATAATTAAGGAGGAGAGAAAAAAAAAGGAAAAGTCAACAAGGACTTGCTCGCACACATGCTTCTTCATGTGTTTTGGGCGGGGTATGGAAGAGATAAACGGGTAGTAGGTAGATAAGAGTTTGCGGTCCATGATCATTAGTCGTAGTAGGTAGATTCGTAAGGAAAAGAATTGTTCGTTATTTCTATAAGAGGTGGGGACATGGAAATGTTTGGAGGAAATGGACAAGTTTAGGTTCCAGAATAGGGCTGGGTAGAGGACCGTGAGTCGTCCGATTGTATACCACTAAGCTCTGAATGACTTTTTTCTCCCTCCTTCTTCTTCTTTTTTTCAATTTTTTTCATCGCCTCTTGGGTAAGTTTCTGTCGGAACATCCGTTCGACAACGTCCTTCTTCCGGGTGCGGCGGTCCCCAATCATAATCAGGACACCACCCATGATATTACAGGTGATTGAGCAACAGAGAATCACGGTGGTTAAGGCGAAGGGACGCACGTGGTAGCTAATGCCCCAGGTGCACGCGCCTAGGGCGATCTGGAAAAGGGAATGACAATCCAGGAGAACGACAATCGCGACGAGCATGCGGAGGGGAAAGGCGTGGTGGGTAACGGTTTCATGAGGCTTGTAGAAGGTGTGCGATTTGGAGAGTTTATTCTGGTGGTGCATGAGTTTCTGCTGCTGGAGGCGTGTGAGGACGGAGAATTCATGATCGGGGTCCTGGTCCTGGTCCTGATCTTCTCTCTCTTTCGTCGCAGGATTGCCAAGCTCCAGGTCTACATCAATCTCGCGGCGCGACGGGAGGTCATTCTTGTCCCTGAGATCTGGAAGGTGGCGTTTCCGGCGAATTTTCCATGTGAGGAAAGTGTAATGTGCGACGAAGATCATGTGGTAGGTATCGATGGCGCGAAATGGGGCCAGCCCATCGCCCATTATTGCGAAGAGAGCGACAAGAACATTGTCGATGACGTTGATAATGTAGAGTTGTCGGCCTCCAACATTGATCCAACCTATAAACATTATTAGCAATGCTTCGAGAGAAAGAAGAATATATATCGTGGCGGGAGTTGGAAGGGATAGTTCAACATACCGATAAGGAAGAGCACCCAGGCCAATCCGAAAAGCGTGATTAGGGTAGCATATAAAGTTACTAAAAAACCAAGCGCTACATAGCTTGTTAGCAAGTGAAGACAGGAAAGGATAGGGGGCCACCATTTATTGACGTACGTTTTGAGACATATTTTCCGAATCCTCTCATCGCTCGTTTGAATTTCGAGCGTCGCGAGTGTAGCATGTGCCTTACATGGTCGTTCAGTTCCTCAATATCGCGATGAGACCAACCTTCGAGGGTGCGCCCTTCTGGAAGAATAGCAAACTTAGGTTCAGCTTCGTCTAGCACAGAAGAAATGGTGGTAGACGGCCGTTCAAGGGGTGGACGGGGTTCTGGTCGTTTGGGTATATCCTCCCCCTCGTCGGCGTCAGTTGTGGCTCCTTCTTCCTGGCTCGATTCCGACGACGCAGGAGGAGGTGATAGTGTGTAGGTCTGACTTCGATTCAAGAAAGGACCCAGATTCGGGATGAACAAGGAGTTTTGAACGTTGGTTAATGTCGACAAAGCCGAAACCTCGGGATCTATGTGGAAAATAAAATTTAGTATCGATTGCATGGTGGAAGGTCCCGGGCAAACTTACCTATAACATCCAAAACGTCTACAATGTGAGGATCATACTCCTGAATGTCGAGGGGAGTACCACCCCCAGAGATCGTTGCAGCGCGGTTTCTCGATAATCGATTCAAAGCGGCTATACTCGTCCGGCGGAGACGGCCCTGATTGTCCCCAGCCTGAGCCGGGGGTGGCGGTGATAATACTACCTGCTCGGAGACAGGGCGATTCGCACTGAGAGCTGGGGTGGGGCTAAGATTATTACTGGAAGACTCTTCCATCAGAGGATGCATCGGATCGGCTGGTGTCAAGCGCGATAGAGTCACCGGATTGGGCGCAGACCACCGACCCGGCCGGGGCTCCGAGTTGCTGCGACGGCGGTTACCCTCCCACGCCTCACCCTCATCGGGTGGAGGCAGATAGATGGTCGCATAGGAGGCGCGGTGAGCGGGAGGGCCCTGCTGGGTTGGGAGACTCGATTGATCAAACGAAGGGGGCCGTTGGAGACGAATTGTTGGACGACGAGAGCGTAGAGAAGTGGCGCGTTGACGAGTATTCGATGACGTCGTTTCTGGGGGTTGAGGAGACACAGTAATGGGTGGCGGCGATCGCTGAGGGGAGCGGAGGTCGTCTTGAGTCCGACCGGTCGATTCTATTCGATCCATTGAAGGAAACAAACAGATATAAGGTGGGACGCTTATATAGAGGGAGAATTTAGTTTCGAGGATGAGAAGAGGGGAGGAAGTAAAAAAAATTTGGATGAGAAATCGAGCCACCAAAGGTTGTTAATAAGGACGGCCAGATTCTCCCTCGCTGGTTTACTAATTTAGTGTTAACTTTTAGCTGAGAATTCCGTCATCCGCGAAAAACGTTGGAGAAACCTTGTTTTTAATGATCGACGACCTTGTTGGAGTGAAAAGAAGGCCACCCATTGGACATGTAAAATGCAAACACCAAGATGATGACTGTAGATGTGACCCCTTAGATTGGTGATAATTAGCGCTTCATACTTATTTTCTGTATAACTCGAGAGAGATACCCAAGCTAGTAAAAGGATGAGTTTCTTTTCATTTTCTCTGCCATCTGAGTAGGTAACGGTTGTCACATGATGATGATGCAGGTACCTTATGGATTAAGATTATAGAATTGGATCCATAGAGTTAACCTGTTGGCCGTCTGACTACTGAGCTGAAAGACATGATGAGCTTCTGCCGCTGGTTGATAGGTATTTGGCCAATTTTCAGGCTGACATAACTATAGACAGTAACTCTGCAATATTTTTGCACCACTCTCTAAGCGCTTACCCACTTCGTGTTGGTGGTTGGCTGCTTACTGGCTGCTCAGTTAGTACTTAGAGACTGATTACTATAGAATGCCTCTTACCTATTATTAAGCATTCGGTCCATACCCATCTATATTCAGAACAGCGTACTTGGCCTCACAATAGAGGTTGAGAATGTTTCATTATTAAGATGGCCTAATCACCTTTAGTTTCTCAAGGTGTACCTTCCCTTTTCCATCCCCAACACTAGCCCCCTAGAATAGGCAATGGAACGAGACTGAATAAGGATGTTATCCACAGCGGTGACATGATGCCGTCGTCGTCAACACGAAAAGCAGCACCGAATGGCAATTTTTCCATACGCTATATGGCCTCACTCTGGAAAATGTGAGTGACCTCAGTGTTGTCTACAAATTCCATTGAGAGAAGATGAGCAGTACCTTTCTTTGTGAGAACAACCTGTCTGTGGCTGAAGAGTAGTTCTAGACCCGCCAAAAAGCTAGATATTGCTATCTAATTAATCGTTTTCTAAGAAATGATCATCTTATGATTACTTGTACACTAAAGTTCTCCTTAAGTACTATAAAAGCTGACTTGAGAATGGTCTAACAACCAATTAAAGGCCCTTCCCTAGTTTGCAATTGGTAACTATAATTGGACGACACAAAAGATGGGACATGACAACATCCCTGATTATCTACCCTGAGTGAAGGGCGAGTAGATCACGTGTGAGTTTAATTTCTAGGTATGATCATAGTGAAAAGGATGCTTAAAATAACTTTAATAGTAGCTGTTTTTAATGCTGAATTTACTGCTACATAATATTGTGGTGTAACCCCTTTACTTTCTTTCTATCTATTCTTGATATCTTGCACTAGCCCTTTGATCAAGAATGAGGAGAAGAATGAGCACCAAAGGAAGACTGATAAGAGGAAGAGAAGAAGAAGAAGAAGAAAGAAGAGGAAGGAAGGGAATGAGACTATTATTTACCTGATATTTTTCTTCTCAACTAAACAGTCACTGAGCAACAGGTTGTCCCTGCATTGACTCACTGTTCACTATCACTGTAATCTAATTCTCATTCACTATCCTTCATGTGTTTCTCTTAGAAGCTCTTAATTACTCCCTCTAGTCTAGCAGCTGCCCCCAATGCCTAAATACAATCACTCTCACCCTCTTCTTTCTTCTCTCATTCTCCCTCTTTCTCTCCCATATCTTCTTCTACCCCATCTGCGCTCTACCTTCAACCAGCCAGTATATCTTCAAACCAACCTATCTTCTCATCTACCTTCACAAACCCTTCCACTACTTCTTTTGAAGCAAAGTAAGTGCTTAGATTCTCGGCTACTCGAAGACCCAAAGAGAGCTGGCGAGTATCTGAGCTAACAAAGTGCTTTCAAGAATCTAAACAATTGCCATTCTCTGATACACAAGACCTTCAGTCTAACGTATCATTCAAGATGGCGGCTAAACGTCCTGCCTCAGCAGAGCCTGAGCGCAATGTTCCCAACAAAAGAATTCACAGGCGCAATGGCAAGAAGCAGAGCGAGCAGCATGAGGTAGATTCTACCTCTTATGCTCATCCAGCTTCTTCAATTAAGAACAAGCGCCCTGCCTCGGCAGATTTAGAGCATACAACTCCACGGAAGAGAGCTCGCAAGGCCAACAATAAGGGTAGCAAGAACAACAAGCAGGATGAAAAAGATTCTTGCTCTCATGCTCAGCTAGCCGCCTCAGTTGAAGCTGAACGTCCTGCCTCGGCGGATATTGAGGTTCGCCTAGCTGCAACCAAGAATTCTACCTCCGTGGATATTAAACATAGTGCTCCACGTAAGAGAGACCGCAAAGTGAATGTTGACGACAAAGTTAGTGAGAAGCAAAAAGTACCTACCTCTGTTATTCATCCCACCTCCTCAGTTGCAGCTAAAAGCCCTGCGGCGGCGGATGTTGAGCACACTGCTCCACGGAAGAAACCCAGCAAAATTGATGATAAGGACAAGGCAATGAACTCTGCTACAAAGCCAATTCCCTCATCCACTGCAACGGCGCGTCCAGCCTCGGCAGATGTAGAGCAGAGTGCTCAACGCAAACGAACCCACAAAGCCGATGACAATGATAGCAGACAGGAGGCAGAGAACTCTTTTGTGAAGTTCCTCCCCGCTTCATCGACGGGAACTAAGCGTTCTGCCTCTGTGGGTACTGAACGTGCTGCTTCACAGAAGACGACGTCCACAATAAATGATAAGAATGACGTTAGGGGCACAAATGATACTACTTCTCGCTCGCTCCTAAAATCTTCAGCTGTAACTAGACCTTCTACCACAGCAGAAGTAGAGCAAAGTACCACAAAGATTACGGCCTCCAAGCCTAAGGAGAAGGAGAACATGCATGGTACAGATAAACCTACTTCTCGATCACGCCCTAGCTTTTCAACCGCAACCAACCCCCCTACACTAACAGAAGTGGAAAGCAGACCTTCACATAGCACGAACCACAAGTCTGATAAAAACGGCAGTGGACAGCGTGCGGAAGTCTCCCCCTCAAATTCGTTTCCAACTTCTTCAACGACAACTTCTGCTGAATCTCGTCCTCAATCCCAGACTCAGACTGGACAGACCACCAGGTCCGGCTGTAGTCGTACCTCTTCGGACAAATCGTTCAAATTCACGGATAGATTTTTTATGGAGTTTGCTGAAACCATTGCAGAAGTTTTCCCCTTCAAGAAATTTGCCAAGGCACAAAGATGTGACATTGGTGATGTCGCGAACGTGATGTGTGGGACAATCATCGGCCCCCTTTCGGATCCAGATTTCAAATGGTACGAAAACCAAAACATGACCATTGCCGAATACGGTACGCATATGTTTAATGCTTGGAAAGAGTATTATAAACGGAAAATATCAACAAGTTTGACGAAAGAATGCCAAACACTAAAAGAGTGTCTGGCTTTACCGCCAAATCCAACGCCCCTCTATCCCTATATCCCAGAGGAGGATAGAGTAGAGCAAGCGGAGCCGATAAGGAAGTTGGCCTCTAATTCCAATAGAAAGCCTCCCCAGCAACAGGGTAGTCGACCTAGTCGCAAAACAAGGGCTGAAGCAGCTGCCAACCTACCAGCACCCTCAACCAGAGTAACGAGATCAATGGCACGCCTGGCATTAGAGCAGGCTAGCGAGGCCAACCTTGGAAGTTCTTCTGCCCAACCAACCATGGAGGCTCAGGGAATGCTATCAGTGGCTCAAGAACCCCAGCCTACTCCGCAGCTTAAAAAAATGAGCGATACTCGCGTAGGGAAAGAAATGCAGAAAAAAACGTCAACGGCAAAGGGGAAGCAAGCTACAAAGATGGATAAATCGTCTGATGAAAAAGTCACACATGCGGAAGAAGTGAGCCATTCGGTGAATATAATAGGACAGCCCAGAAAGGACCGGCCAAAGATAGGAAAGCAGACCTTGCAACAGCCAGAAAACGTGAATGACACCAAGCAGACCTCGGCGAAGGAGAACTTGAACTACCATGAAAACGAGGCTTTTTGGCAACCTGAAAGGGTTGAATTAAAGAAGAGGACAATTCAATTAGAGAAACCAGCACTTGAAGAACCTGGAGCTATAGAAGGCCCATATTCTCGCAGAAGCGAAGCCTGGATGGGCAAGATCTCAGCGGCACCAGCCCCTTCTATTGTGGATAGCGAAGATGATTGCGAAGACGATGCACAGGTTGAAGAATTGATCATGTTTGCAGCCAAACATAGCCCTAAGATACAATGTCAGAAGTTCAGGAAGCCGGAATGGCAAAAAAGCCCTTTCCCGTTCAAGAAATCATCACAAAAAGAATTTGGATCCATGGAAAGCCATTACTCTCACAAAAGCGAAGCCTGGATGGGCAAGATCTCAGCGGCGCCAGCCTCTCCCCCTGCTTACAGCAAATACGATGATGAAGATGAGCTGGAGATTGAAGAGTTAATAATATCTGCAGCCAACAATAGTCCAAAGTTGCAGCAGCAACACGACCTGTTTGAATCGGACAAAAGCATATTTCCTCGTAAGAAAATACCACCAAGAGAAGAAAGCCCTTATCGCAGAAGCGAAGCCTGGATGGGCAAAATCTCAGCGGCGCCGCCATCTCCTTTCACTGATAGCGAATATAACGATGAAGATGATCCGCAGTTTGGGGTCTCGATAATGCCTGCAACCAACAATGTTCCAAAGCCGCAAACCCAACAGAGTCAGACTAAGCAGACCCTAGAGATGCAGCACTTTCTGCAGACTCAGCAAAGCTTTCATGCCTTACAGTCCTATCACTCTCTACCACCTCGGCAGTACTACCACTCTACGCCAACTCAGCAAAGTCCAAGAACCGAACATTATGACCTCCCTGAGCAAACCCAGTCTCCTCAACAGACCCAGCAATCCCCGAGAATTCAGCGCGCTGAGCTCTTCGAGCAACTCCTATCTTCTCAGGATACTCAGCAGACCCAGAGAACTCCGCGTTCTGAGCTCTTTGAGCAAACTCAGTCTTCCCAGCAGACACGTCAAACCCAGCACACAAATTCCTCCCAGCAGATGCAGCATGTACAGCAGTCGGCCAACACCCAGCCCAAAGGCAAGCAGAAACTTCCACCCAGACGGCCTTGTACGCCTAATATTCGCGTTGATAGAGTTCAAGTGTACCAGGATGAGTTCGGAAATTACATGCCTCTTGAACCCGAAAACGAAATCGACGATATCGATCTCACATTTGGAAGACGCTAAATAAAGGGCTTCGGCCAGGTGCAGGGCTGGCTTCTAGCTGATATTTAGGACATGAGGAAGATATAAGAGGAACACATTGGGCTCCCACTGTTTCTTTTCTCTTTTGTCCTTCAGGAGGGAAAGGAAGCATGTTATTTACCCATCGAATGTAGTTACTCAGGTATTGATGTCAGAGACGGATTTCTGGGATAGTCAGGTCTTTTTTTTTTTTTTTTTTTTTAATATTATTTCTTTGCTGGACAAGAAATATTTACATGCTTGGAACCGGTTTCTAGGATTGAAAGCGGAATGAATGGGTTGTCTCTCCTGTAAATACATACATGCTGGATGGAAAAAACAAAGACGATAACTATCTGAGGGCAATTTCGGTGTTTCCTCTGGCTGTAGCGTAACTTACAGGATATGTTCAGGAAGCACTGTATGTATGTACTTACAATTTGACCTAGGTAAAGTAGGCACCTGTGTCAGTGATTGACGAGCTAAGAAAAAAAAAAGAAAAATAAGAGAAGATCCATTCCTCACTAAATTCCTTAGGCCACATGGTATACGGAGGATTTCGTGGTAGGGTAGTACTAGATATTTAGCTTAGGTCGATCTTTTTTTTTTTTTTTTTTTTTTTTTCTACTACTCTAAGAAAAGTTAGATAAACTAAGTGTATCAACTAGGTAGGTAAAAGTTTAAAGGGGAAAATAATTGGATGTAACACCCAAATCTCATTCGTGGCTCGTATTCTCTAACTACCTACCTACCTAGGTAGTTAGTTAACTAGTTACCTCTTAGGTAGATAATTATGTAAACTGCAGCTTAAAAGACATGCATTCTTCAACTGTCTTTAGTAGGTAGGTAGGTAACTCCTAGTACCTACCTACTCTGTACCACCTAGTTACTACCCAAGATAATAGTTACCAGGGAGTTAAACCTACCTAAGGCATCTAATGCAAGGCTGCATCGACTCGACTGAAGAACGGGCCCGTGCCTGTCTCTAAATGGTTCATTGAAATTTAAGCTTCTCTGCAAAAGGAAAAAGAAAAGAATAATAGCAAGCAAAAAAAAAAAAAAAAGCAAGGGTGATTTAACAAAACCAAACCCAAAACTAAGAAAAAAAAATCATTCACATGTCAGATTGACATTATGCTGAACTCATGCTCCATGTTTACAGATATAACTAGGTAGTGCTTGAATTTACAAAGATACCTATTCTGAATATCATTTATCCATTATACATACATACATACATACATACATACATTCATTCATACATACATAGGTAGGTATTGATTAATTTCAATGCAGGTCCCCTGTCTTCTCTTTGAGAGCTCCTTTGTTAGATGCTGATTGGCAAACTCAGATTGCTACACACGTCTGGGACCTGCATTTAGAAAAAGGAAAGTGATAACTATAATGTGTAGCTCATTAAAGGCTAAAAAAAAAAGAAGGAAAGAAAATAAAGAAACAATCCTGCAAAGTCTAGAACATGCTAGGTACCTATCCTCAGGCTATTATTAGGGATGGTTCAGATAAGGGGAGCCTTTGCGGTTGGTTGGGCAGGTGGCCTTATATATAGGACAACTTTAGGGAGGTCCTTCGTTATTACACTGAGAGTTAATACCTACCTACCAAGGAGACTATTAGTACTTTACCTAGGTAGGTTGTAGTTAGTCAGGAGTTGGCATTTGCCCTCCAAAGCTACCTAGCCTTGCACCAACGCCATTCCTGGCCACCTGGCAGATAAATTCCACTCTTATGAGGCACATGTGTCGAGGCTGTAACTATATGGTATTTGTATCGAATTCTAGAGAATCTCGTAGGTACCTAATGAATAGATGACGGAAGGTATCCACACCACAAACAGAGGTACTTTCCACATTTAAAGGTAATGAGAGAATGGATTAATAACCACACCCAAAAAAAAGAAAAAAAAAAAAAAAGAGGAAACAAGAGAAAAGACCCGAGTCCCTAATAACACTAAAGAATAAAGCAAAGGTTGTCGCACCGGAGATTAATATCATATGATGGCTGATTTTCCCGATCAAAAGTGGCCAACCAACACCCCACAGCCTTAGGCAGGAAGCGCACCCGATCCAGCCTAGCGGACTCACCGCCCTCGCTGCTTGCCTTTTTCTCTCTCCTTCTCCTTTCCTCGCCGTCGACCTCATCCTTCCTCTCAAGGCAAATCGTCATCGCGTTCAACCAGATTTCCCTGTCAACTCGTCGTATCTAGGGCACGAAGCTACCCTTTCCTCCCCTCCTCCCCCCTCTTCAAGTTTTACCTCCCATCCACCAAGGAATCTTCAAGCACAGGCAGCCTCCAGCTCCCCTGAGTCCTTGACACACACAGTCCGGTCAAGTTTTACCCACGATTTCTCTGATCAATTCTCCTCAAGTCTCGACCTTTTTGTGTCCTCAGCCATCAAGATGTCTACTGCCGTCGACAACAACACCGACAACCTGGCCTCCGCCACTCCTGCCGCCACCACCGAGGCCACCAACGGCACTACTCCCGCTCCTGTGCAGTCTACCGATGCTGCCGCGGCCAGTGCTGATGAGGGACGTCGGCTGTATATTGGGAACCTCGCATATGCGACCACTGAGGGGGAGCTCAAGGAGTTCTTCAAGAGTTACACGATGTAAGTTTTTCGCCATTTTTGGACCACCTGGCCTCTTCTCTTCTTTCCTTGTCCCCTCTCCTCTACCCTCCGCCCTTCCTTTGTTCTAAGGTTTCTTGGATGGATCCACTGTGTTCGGGCGCGAACTACCTGATGCCTTCCTCCGCCCCCTCCTCCCAAGATCTGAGCCGTTTCCCGAACCACCCAAACACCCCTGTTGCCCTTGAAAATAACCTACCTCCTTTCCAAATAAAAATATAAAAACCAATTGCCCGAAAATATGCACGCAGGATCTTCTCTTGAGAGTATTGGAGTACCTCGTTTACTAATGTTTTGTTTTATAGTGAGAGCGTTTCCATTCCCGTGAACCCTCGCACCAGCCGCCCCGTAGGCTATGCTTTCGTCGATCTTGCCACTGCACAAGAAGCCACCGCTGCTATCGAGGAGCTTTCAGGAAAGGAAATCCTTCAGCGCAAGGTGTCCGTTCAACTAGCCCGCAAGCCCGAGACTGCTGAGGCTAAGGCGGAGGGTGCTGCAAGTGGCGGTGAGGGTGTCAGCGGCAACGAGGGCCGCAAGAGGTCGGGTGGTCGTGCCCGTGGTCGCGGCCGTGGTCGCGGCCGTGGAGGCCGTGTGGGTCGCGGAGGTCGCTCAGTACGTTTTTACATCCCCCAAACACCCTTCTTAGCGCAGCACATGAGTCATCTAATCCTTTTTTTGTTCTCTCCCTAACAGAGCCAGACTCAGAACGGTCAGGCTGCAGCTGAGTCCGCCCCTGCTGCCGAAGAAACTGCTCCTCTGGCCGAAGTCGTCAACCAAAACGAGACTGTCGCGCCCGCTGAGACAGGAAAGCAAGGCAAGCCTCGTGCTCCCCGTCCCCAGAAGCAGCGTGGACCCCCTGAGGATGGTATTCCTTCCAAGACTAAGGTCATGGTGGCCAACCTGCCCTATGACCTCAGCGAAGAAAAGGTAAGGATCGGCCCCCCCTGAATGATGCTTACTCCTTGCAATTTACTTTTGTTTCCTAACGCCCCTCTAGCTCAAGGAGATCTTTGCCGAATACCAGCCGGTTTCCGCCAAGATTGCTTTGCGTCCTATCCCTCGCTTCATGATCAAGAAGCTCCAGGCTCGTAATGAACCTCGCAAGGGCCGTGGTTTCGGTTTCGTTACCCTTGGTTCCGAGGAGCTGCAAGAGAAGGCTGTCAATGAAATGAACGGAAAGGAGATTGAGGGTCGTGAAATTGCTGTCAAGGTCGCAATTGACAGCCCGGGCAAGGAAGATGACGCCCTTGTCCCTGGTGAGAAGTCCGAGGAGACTGTTGAGGCTCCCGCACAGGAGAACTCTGCTCCCACCACCGCCTAAAAGACAACATCGTTCCTATCCCGAACAAGGACGGTCCTTTAGAACGGTATGAGCGGTTTATTCTTTAAACACGTGCTTTTTATTTAAGATATCGAACTTGGGACCGTCTCATGGAGACTTTCATAGTAGTTATCGTCCAAATGTCTTTTACTACGTGACGAAAACAACCAAAAAAAAGGAAAAATCAAGAGACAAAATCAAACCAAAAAAAAAAAAAAAAACAACTATGAATATTATTCCTGTTCGGCCTGGCCCTAAGGGACAAAGATAATGTGAGGATGAGCATTCATTTTTTTTTTCTTTTTTATTTTATATACGGATCGCCGAGAGGAGTTCGTATGAGAGAGACGAAAACGCCGTAATGTGAGGGTGTGTGAGTGTTTGACGGAGATGTGACCTGTTAACGAATCTTGCCTTTCTGCTATACTGTATCTTAGCAACCATTTAGTTTATGACTTGCCGCAAGGCTGGCCTTGTAGTTCTTGTTCTGTTCTTTATAAGCTTGGAACCCTTTTTTAGTAGTATACCGTTAAGACTAGATGCTGTATGCGATGCACTTTCGCAGGACCGAGAATTCAAAAGCAAACCATCATAGTCATCAGAATGGCTGACCAGGAAAAATAACAGCCGTCAAGAGGAGAAGGAGGATTACGGCCGCCAACTCCACAATCGAGTGTGGTTGGTGCCATGGGATGGTGGAGTGGAACTGCAGGTCTTGCTTGGCATGGATTTAACCTCGTTGACTGCCTCAATTAACAAGTCATGCTGGCCACACATCCGTTGAAATGTATCTGTCCGTTCGCTTCATCCTAGAGAAATTCCCGGTCACATTGAGTTGCTAAAAAGTCCTCTTGTCTGTATTGACAGGAGACAAGGGGGGCTTGCTTGCCTTCGCGATATTCTACGCGTGAGCCATCCTCAGCACCGAACTGGCGGCTGGAGGGGTCAAGTGGAGTGTTGCCCTGCCGTTCCTTACTCCCTGTGTTCCTCTCTCCCTCATCCTATCTCTTCAATATAAAGCTCCCCTGACCCATCATGTCTCGCATGTGGGAGGTTGATCCGGAGACGAAGGCCAAGGTTTGTTTATTCCCTCCGTGTTTGGTTGTGCTGCTACTTTGGGGCTCTGGGGTGGCGATCAGACAACTGTCCCCCCAGCCAGTATGGGGGAGTTAATGCTACACCTATGCTGACAAGACCGATTTCTTTGACCCATTTATATAGCTCCTTCAATACTCCAAAGTCAATGGAAATGACAGGTGCTGCGACTGCGGGGCGCCGTCTCCTCAATGGGTTCGTTGTCCTCATCCATACCTCCCACTCCTGCTCCCCTACAAACACTCCAACCACCGGCCGGTGTTAATCTCGACTTGCATCGAGCCCTATTCTCTATGAGAGTGTATCAAGGATGAGAAACGATAATAGATGCATTTGCCAACTGACTAATTTGTAACGTCGCTCCCCCAGGCCTCCCCCAAATTCGGAACCTTTATCTGTCTGAACTGCGCCGGCACTCACCGCGGCCTCGGCGTGCACATCTCCTTCGTCCGCTCAATAACAATGGACGCTTTCAAGAACTCGGAGACCCAGCGCATGGAACTCGGCGGTAACGAGCCCTGGAAAACCTTCTTTGATTCGCACCCCATCACCCAATCCGAGGGACGCACATTCGAGGACTCCACTATCAAGGAACGATACGAGGGTGAAGTCGGAGAGGAATATAAAGAAAGGCTCTCCGCTAAGGCTGAAGGACGGGAGTATGTACCTGGGCAATTACCCCCGAAACCGAAAAAGACTCCCACAGCTACTGTCTCAGCTGCATCTCCGGCCATCGGACGGTCCAATTCCTCTCGGTCATCGAGCACGCCTGGTGGGCGGGCAGGAGGATCTCCGGTTTCACTACAGGAGGGTCCCGGCGGTGTCCTTGAAGGCTCGGGTCGAAAGGTCCGTAATGAGGCTTATTTTGCGAAATTGGGCTCGGCCAATGCGACAAGGTCGGAATCGGTTCCCCCATCCCAGGGTGGGAAGTATACAGGCTTTGGGGGTGGGATACCGGTGGCTTCTACTACCAATACTGCTTCCTTTGCGCCGCAAAGCTCTTCTAGAGCCGGAGGTGCTATCCCCGGCTTTGATGATTTCCAAAAAGATCCCATGGCTGCGTTAACGAAGGGATTCGGTTGGTTTACAACCACTGTCGGTAAAAGCGCAAAGACAGTCAATGAGACCTATATTCAACCAACGGCAAAAACGGTAAAATTCTCCTCTTTTTCATACCTTGTGCTTACACAGGACAAACACGCACAAATGAAAAAGCTCTCAAATTTCTCTACTAACGATGTTGTGGGATGAAAATAATAGATAGCCGAATCCGACTTCGCAGCACAGGCTCGCATCCGCGCCAACCAACTAGGCCAAAACATTCAGGTCGGAGCTCGAGGCGCCGCGGACTCTTTCAATCGATTCGTCGAAGGATCAGATGATACATCTTCAGCGAGATATTCCCGTGCCCCCACTGGATCGGACCCCGAACGAAAAGATTTTTGGGATGATTTCTCTACTCTCGCCAACCAACAAGATAATCACCGGAGGAATATATCCAGATCTGGGGCTTTAGGGACGGCAGCGATGAAACCGGTCCCAACTTCATCTGCCACAACCACGTCTAGTTCATCTGCTAATGTTGCCTCTTCTACACCTGCCCCGACAACAGCAACAACGGGATCGACTGGGGCCGGGAGAAAGAGTCAGGATGAAGGAGGATGGGATGATAACTGGTGATTTCCCCCCCTCCTCTTCCCTTCTTTTTTTTTTTTTTTTTTTTTTACTTGGCCCTGTGTTCATTTTTGGCTTGGTTTGTCCTTATTTTATTTATTTTTCTTTTCTGTCCCCTTCTCTCTTTTAGATGAGTAGTTCGTTGCGTCTTCCATTGTAAGTACGTAGAAAGGTAAAACTAATACCTTTTATTATTTGCCTTCCTTGGAGTGTTAGGAAATATCTTTTTTTTTTTTATTATTATTAATCTGAATATTTATTTTCATTTTTGCGGGAATATTGGAGATAGCCCATGATAATATACATACATACATACATACCTTCCTACCAATCCTTGACCGAATGTCGAATGACTCTTTGCCATTTACCAACCAATACCCATAGTACCCATAGTATACATATATTTATCCATATACATAATATATATATAAATATCAATCTTTTATACGCATCTTATAATTAACTTAATTTATTTCTTCCCTTTCAGGAGAGGGGGTGGATGAGATGAGGAATTAAAACCCCCCTCTCAATTCAGCCAATACCGCCTTTTGTCTTGGGGCACTCATCCTCTCGAATCGGTCGACACTCATGACGAATGTCCCTCTACCTGCGCTTAGACTGCGGAGATGTTTAAGGTATCCGACCATTTCTTTTAGGGGGACCTTGGCAGTAATGGTGCGCGGGCGATTTGGTGTATCGAGAGAGGAGGAGGAGGAAGAGGAGGATGGAGAGGAAGAGGAAGCAGAGCCGCCTGGTGAGGGAGTTTCGAAGGGATCGAGGGGAGCGTAAATTTTGGTGGGGTCGATAGGTGGGAGGAGTTCGTCATCTACTTGTTGTTGGGAGGGGAGTTCGTCATCGAGGGAGACGATGTGACCGCCACGGGAAGAGGAGATATCATGGACGACGGCGCCAAGACTGGCTTCGTCAACCGTGATAGTGACGTTCATAACGGGTTCCATGAGACAGGTACCACCCGCCGTGGGGTTAGAGGAGAGAAGATCGCGGAGGGCGGAGGATGTTGCGAGACGGGCCGCGGCAGAGAGGGCGGAGGCGGTGGTATCGGATCCGAAGAGGTGAGTAGCTGGGTCGAATGTGAGAGTTACACGGGTGCTATGCATGGGGAAAGTGAATTGAGGGCCACGGGCGAGGGCGGCGAGACAGCCGTTTTGGAGGGCGGATCGAACGGTTTCGACGTCGACACCGGAGGGTAGGAGAGGACTCTCCTCAATACCCTTTTTATTGGTTTCGACTTGCAGTTCGGGCGCGAGGATGATGACCTGATTTCCATGAGAGCATTTGACCGACAGAGCTGTCTCGTCGAACGCGGGGAGAGATGATGACTCGGGATCGAAGACTTCTACTGTTGCGGTACAGCCGGCTTTAGCCTTTCGACCGGCGATCTCCTTGTCGAAGATCTTGGTCACCGGGCCAGATTGGCCGAGTGGTGATTCTCGGTATCCAATTTCAATGCGCCCCATGGAGGCTTTGGCTTTAAGATCGTTAATGAGCCGGTCACGGGCGATCTCTAGATGGAGCTCTCCCATCCCACTCAATAGTGTCTGCCCAGAGTCTTCATCGACACTCACATGGAGGCTAGGATCTTCGCGCAGCAGAAGGGATAGGGATTCTTGTACTTTCTTTTCTTCGCTTAAACTGTGTGGCTCAATACTGGCAAAGAAGACAGGAGGCGGGACATCGATGGGGCGAAGCTGAAGCGTATTCAGAGGCTCAGGAGGCGTCGGTCGGTTGCCAGAGCAAGATACCAGCGTATCCCCTGTCCTAGTATGTTTGAGGCCAACTACGACACCGACCTGTCCTTCGGGGATGGAGTCCACTTCGACAGCATCATTGGCATACATCTTAAGTAGACGGGGGGCACGCTCCGAGACATTCAGATTCGTGTTATAGAGGATGCTATTTCGATCCAAGGCGCCTGAATACACTCGGACGTAGACCAAAACCCCTCGTTTCGCATCGTTGACCACTTTAAAGGCTAAGGCGCAACCATGAAGCTGCTCAATAGGGCCGCGCGGATCGGTTGTCGCAGTGGACCGCTTTTTATGTTTACCCTTGCTTATAGTGGCCTTCTCGGTTTGCTCAGCCAAGAGGTTCCCGGAAAGTAGACGCTGTAGACCTCCTCTGACACCGCCAATGCTCACTTCGGGGTCGGACGTTTCAGGAGGGCCCGGAAGGAGGTTAACAATCCCATCGAGGAGGGGCTGAACGCCGATATTTCGAAAACTAGCGCCAGCAAACACAGGTATAATTTTCCTACCCTTGCCCTCTAGAAGGCACCTGCGTAGGCTTTGCAATATATCATGAGGGGAAACTTGGAGGTGGTCCTCGTCGCATTCGAGGAATTTCTCCACCATCGTGTCGTCATGCTCACTCAACAGCTCGACAAGCGCTACCCGCGCACGCCGAAGCTCTTGCGCAAGCTTATTCTCAGCTTGATCCAATTGCTGTAGATCTAGCATTTTTATTGATTTCCCATCTCCCTCTTCCCATCGGAGGCCTTTTAGATTGACAGCATCTGCCACACCGACAAAACGTCCATCTCCTCCTTCAAACCATGGTATCTGGCAAACAGCGGGCCATCCGCCCAGCCGCATACCCACCTCCCGAACAGTTCTCCCAAAGGCTGCGCCATCTCTATCCAGCTTATTGACGTAAACAATGCGGGGGATATGGTATGTGCTTGCCTGACGCCAAACTTGCTCCGTCTGAGCTTCCACACCAGCAACACCATCCAGGATACACACCGCACCGTCTAGGATGCGCAACGACCTCAAAACCTCAAAAGTGAAGTCGGCATGGCCGGGTGTATCTATTAGGTTAATTAGATGTGGGGAGGCGGACTTGGGAGCTTCTGGCTCGGATTGAAGTGTGGTGTTGCGTTCTCCGGCTATTTCAGGCGGCCAGTTGAAGGTAATAGCGGCGGACTGAATTGTGATCCCCCTCGCTCGTTCGGCAGGTAGGAAATCGGTGACGGTAGAGCCCTCGTCAACATCTCCCAGCCTTCGAGTGAACCCGCTATAATAAAGCATACGCTCTGTCGTGGTTGTCTTGCCCGCATCAATGTGTGCAATAATACCGATATTTCGGGTGTGGTCGAGAGAGTCTGCATTTCGTTGTGCGACGCGTGTCGAGAATCTAGGAAACTTAGAAAGCTTCAATTTTTCAGGGATTCGGGATCGAGATGATCTTGCAGTAGATTGGCCGAGTTGGAGACCATGGCAGGAGGTCCGCAGAAGCCGAGCTGGGACCATGACGACAGCGCTGCGAGACAAACCGATGAGAATGGGAAAATGCTGCCAGTTAGCGTCTCATTCGCATAACGTCCCTGGTGGTGCCAAAAGAGGCGAATACGAATCCAGAGCAAACAATTGAGAGATGGGAAGAAGAGTATGTAATGACGAACTCGACTGTTGAAGCAAAAAGGTGAACACAAGTGGTCAGGGAGCTCTGGTAGCCTGGCCAATCAGGCGCTGCAGGCAACGACGTAACCTTCGGCTGTTGGAATCCTCTCCACCCTCAACAGGCCTCCTCTCTGTACCTTTCACCCTTAGCTTGTGCTTTCATCCATCCCATCCTCTTTGCTGGATTTCCCATTGGCTTACTATCATCTCCTGGTAAGTCCGACCGAGTATACTGGTGAACTCCCCTTATCCAGTCAATGTGTGCTAATGAGTAAACCCCCGCATCGCCGTGCAGACGTGGCCCCATCCGACGCATATTCCTACCCATCCCAGTCCACGCATAGCACGGAGGAGATGGACTACTCCACCTTATCGCAAGACCCCGATCATCCTGCGGGATCCTCGCCTTGGGCTTCTCCGCGACCTACCGAAGCTACCTACCCACCCTCTAGCACTAGCGACATCCCATCCTCACCGTTACCTGCCCGCCACCAGTCTCCCTACGATGTGGACAGCGATTCGCAACCTACCGGTCCATCCGAGTCCAAACAGCCTGGAGAGGGAAGTGTCGGTTCACCCGGTCTCGCTGAGAGGGTGCAAAACACACACCTCGGTGACGAACAGGCCGGCCCAATTCGAACGCAGGTCCCTGCTCGGTATCAAACGGGAGCTAGGCAGAATGCTAAGCAGTCGCATCCGGTATATAGAATACAGGCAAAGATTACTGGACTAGAGAGAACAGGCAAAAAAGATCCTATTCTCCGGTTTGATGTTCATGTGAGCTAGACTCTTTCAGACTCCCTATGCTCCGCTAGTTGCTAACCCCAATCCCAGACCAACATGCCCAAATTTAGGACAAGCCAGTATCGTGACGTCAGACGCACTCATTCCGAATTTATTAAACTTGCTGAGCATCTTATGTCGGCGAATCCTGAAGCTTTCGTTCCCGCAGTACCCCCACCTCTGACTCCTGCCGGCGCAGGTACAGACGAGGACGAGTTTCGAGTTAAAGCTTCCATGCAGCGATGGCTGAATACCATCTTGAGCAATGAAGTCTTGATCCAAGATGACGAGATAACCCTCTTTGTTGAAAGCGATTTTGGCTACAGTCCCGTGGTGCGGATGAAGCAGCCTGCAACTGGCGTGCGGCGGAAGGTTTTGAAGCAGTTTGCCCCCCCACCCGACGACACACCAGAGCTGCAGAATGCACGGCCCACTGTGAAAATGTTTTATCTGGGGACTATGGATGCTAGCCACAAAGTCGATCGTGTAGTTAAGGCTAGACGAGGTGCGTCTCCCCCACAAATTCTTTCCTTGTTAGCTGAACCCACGCTAATGGACTAAAGGTCTCGGTCTTGCGGAGTCAGATTTCGGGGTGAAGCTAGGGCAGATGCATGTTCAAGAAACTCACCCAGGCTTAGCCAATGCATATCGGAAACTTGGGAAGGTCATTCAGTCAGTGGGCGACTACCATGCAGTCCAGGCGACTGCGGAAGCAACCACTCTTGAGGATCCACTCAGCTATCATTCATCTGATGCATTTATCGTGAAAGAAACCCTTACCAACCGCCATATTCTTCTCCGCGATCTTATCCAGGCTCAGCAGACTACGCGCAGCAAACGTGCAGCTGCGGATCGATTGAAAGTTAGCACTTCCGTGCGCCCAGACAAAGTGGATGAGGCCATCAATTCCCTAGAAGAGGCCCAGAGCCATGAAGACTATCTCACCAAGAAGACACAGCGAGTGACATCAAACCTGCTTATGGAGAAGCGCCGCTGGTTCAACCAAACATCCAGCGACCTCTGGATGAGTCTTCGCGAATATACACTCCGTCAAATCGAGGCTGAGCGGAGAACCCTTGCCACGTTAGAGAGCGTTCGGCCTGATATACGGGCGATTGATTCCTCTGGAGGGCTTAGCCGCTTAGGTCGCGAGGCTCACCCGGCCGTACGCCGATCTAATCTAGGATCAAGCCAAGGCCCGAAGGGCGATTCATGGAGCGGAATTCCCCGCCGTAGTGACAGCCTTGGACGCAGCATGAGTGGCAGCTTCATGGCTCCTGGAAGCTCCGATGACGAAGAAGTGAATGGACAAGGCACCAAGGGACGACTTCGTTCGCCCAGTGGCGTCGGCTCCATTGTCGAAGAAGATGACGAGGACCGACTTGATGCAAAGAATGCTGCCAGTCGACTAGCCGCCAGCACCTTTTAAGGGCCCTGTTTTGTTTTTATTTTCCTCTTCCTCTACTTTTACATGATTCCCTAAGGTTGTTTGCTTTTGTAAATTATGGGTATACCTCATTCTCTTCAGAGATTCCCCTCGATGACAATTTTTCTTTCCCTGGAGTCTTTGCAGTGCTGTAAATGAAAACATATCTCCCTATAGTGTGTCTTCATGGACTTTTCCTGCTTGACTGTGATGATTTCCCCATTATGAATATTTCAGTGTGCCCTTGTATCGACTTCTAAAGTGAGCTGTTTCATGACCTAGTGCTTGATGTTTGTTTTTTGCGGCCCTTTTTTTTATTTATTAAAGAAGCCGGGCAATTCAATAGTCCATATCTCTCTGCATGGGATGAAGGTAGTCTGTATGGAATAAAAGCGAGACCTGATAAGTAACTATAGTATGTTGATTCCTTTACCTCCCTCTCTATTGTTATGTTAACCAACCGATCTTGCTTGATTTAACTGTGAGGGTGCTTCCAGGTTCTAAGCTAATATCAATATCAACTAAATACTATTAGGTAGCTACCTATGTGTGTAGGATATAGCTAGGTAGGCGCCAGTAGTATATCCTTATGACAACTGGTTCAAGGATATTTACAAGGTGAAAAATAAACGTAAATCGTTATATAAATTAGCATGATATTGATAATTACCCACAAGTAATACGATAATTATTACTCCCAAATCTTGTCTATTCAATAAAGAGGGGTTGGCTAGGTAAGTCCCTGCTTTCCTCCTCCTCCATCAATGGAGGCCCGTAAGTGGGGTGGTTTCAGCGTCACTTTAGCTATCCGTCAGGTGTGTCCTTGTACTAGTACATACAGTATATACCTGGCACCTAGACCTGGTACCTAAGGTACTCATACAATTTGCTCATCCCAAATTTTATCTTTAGGCTCAGAGTGTACACTTTTGAGGAGAGGGAATAGCGCCCAAGTACTCACTCCCCTCCTTACCCATTACCAAAATTTTAACATCTAAAGTACAATCAATTGTATATTTCAATTGCGAGAGCGAAAGAACTAGTTGTCTTCTAAGATGACCTTTTAATTTTCTCCATCAATTGCCTTCTTTTTTCTTTCACACTTCTTACTTGGATTTAATAAATGTGTTGGTTGGGTTATAGTATCATGAGGTACAAACAAGCACCCCACTCCCCACTCTTAGATCCAGTTTTTTTTTTTTTTCCCGACGGAGTGCTTTTCATAGACTACCTAATATGGCGACGATCCATACTTTCCCACCTTTTGATTTCAAAGCATGCAATGATGCAATTATCCCGCTTTTTATTATGTTGGGGAAACTAATATATAATCGACACCTGGGCCCCTCCTCTTCTTAGTAGTTGGTGAATTGCTCAGTCTACCTGGCACTCGTTATTTCATCATTTCATCATTTCAATTCCAATTCGTATTTACATAGAAAATAATACCAAAACTAAACCAGAATGACTACCCCCAAAGTCTTCCTGTAGGCTCCCCCCCTTTTTATCTCAGAGCCACTTCAGCATGTCACAAACAAACACATCTCAAATACTGATTTACGACTAGTACAGGAGCTACAGGATATATTGGTGGGGACGTTTTCTACGTAGTGGCCCACGCACACCCAGAATGGCAGCTTTCGGTCCTCGTTCGTAACAAGACCAAGGCGGACAAACTAGCCAGCGAGTATCCAAATGTCCGGATTGTACAAGGGGACTTAGACTCAGCCGATATCATTGAGGAAGAAGTCAAAAACGCTGATATTGTATACCGTATGTCGCTTCGTCCCTTAGCTTTTCTCGAATTATTCTTGCTGACGATTGGTTAATTAAATTACCGGATAGACTGCGCTGACTGCGACCATGTCGGATCTGCAGTTGCCATCGCCAAAGGTGCTGCCCACCACACCGCCGACAAGCCGGTGTGGATCATACATACCTCCGGCACTGGCATCTTGACAGTGGAGGACTTTCGTACAAACACATGGGGTGTCGAACGACCTAAGCAGCATGATGACTGGGATGGTGTGGAGGAGCTTCTTAATCTCCCCGACGATTCACTCCATCGAAATGTGGATAAGATAATCATCGGAGCTGGTCAAGGTGCCCCCACCAGCATTAAGACGGCTATCGTTTGTCCACCCACTATCTATGGGCCCGGTCGAGGGCCCGGCAACCAAAAGAGTGTCCAAGCATATTGGTTGAGTGAGGCTGTCTTAAAACGAAAGAAGGGGTTCTTGGTTGGAGAGGGAAAAAATATTTGGCACCAGGTCCATGTTCACGACTTGAGCGATCTCTTCTTCCGGTTGGGGGAGGCTGCTGCGAATAATGGGGGTAGCGCCACTTGGAATGACAAGGGCTACTACCTAGCAGAGAATGGCCCATTTGTGTGGGGGGATATTCAGCGAGCAGTTGCCCAGGCTGCATACGAGAAAAAATTGATCCCTTCTCCGGATGTCGAGAGATTGTCGGATGCACAGGTGCGCGAGTTGAACGAGTTTGGGTTGTATGCTTGGGGAAGTAGCTCAAGGGGCTATTCCTACCGGGGTAAGAAACTTCTTGGGTGGTCTCCAAGTAAACCAAGCTTGCTGGAGCTTATTCCCTCCATTGTAGAGATTGAAGCGAAGGGATTGGGGCTGCTTTAGAGTTGTCACGCCCACTGTAAGAGGGGTTAGCAAGAAGGAAAACAAAGAGCTGAGCACTAATTAGTCTTTAAGACGAATAAATGAAAAGTATCTAATCCAGATAAAACTACAGCTAGCAACTAGATAAATTATGATTGTAGAACCATTATGATCATAATCACCTTGGGGTGTCGAATCAATGATCAAACGCTAAACGCGAACTTGGGATGTGTGCTACTAAACCGGGTAAGCGCGATAGGCGCGATGGCCTGTGTTAGTTTACGGGTGGGTGATTTCATGGCCTTTGAGAGCGTTTTTGTCCCCAACCAGCGAACTTTTTAATTCTCCAAGCTGTTGCGGTTCTCCAATCCCACATGCTATTTCCACTGCAGGTTGTTCTTCCCCATCCCTGGATCTTTTTCTTCCTTCTTTGCATCCGCCTATCCTATGCATCGCTCCCTTTTGATTGTGAATGAAGCTGATCAGTCCGAACCGCAGGATCGCCTCATGCCTCGCGACCTGTCGGGAATTCATCGGTTCTCTGCCTGAGTATCCAAGCTTTGACAGAAGCTGTCATGGCTCCAGGTGCTACCGGAGGAAAAAGGAAGAAGGTTGAGAAGTCGTGGTCTGCGGAATCTGGCAACGACGGCCAACGCCCTTCTCCCCATAGACCAGGCAACCTCAGCATGGCGCAACATAACCAGAGCTCGCCTTCCCCCCAGTCTCGCGACTATTCCGAAACGCGTGGTCGATTAAGGAGGCAACCCGCCCGAGGCGGAAGACACAACACCACCAGGAGGCCAAGCAACGACAATCAGAGTTTTACCGGTCCCCGGAAAGATACAACAACGGCCATGTCGCCTCCAAGCACCACCCCAGCGAGAGATGTCTCCGATCAAGGCCAAGCGAATGGGATGCCATCTGCAACAACCCATCTACAACCCCCTCAATCTCCACTCCCTTCTGCTGCCGCCGCCTCTGCACAATCACAACCAACCCCCACACCCCAGTCGCGCATGTCGCCCGCCCAACCAACGGCAGGCCCACCACCACCCTACGAGTATGAATACATTACTAATGAACTGATTGAGACCTGGACATCTTCAGGGAAGCAGAAACTTCTTGAGAGTGGAATACAGGCAAAGGATGAACAGGACACCATAGCGCTGTCTTCGATATACCAGGAGCTAATCCGCTGTGGCCTCGATGGACGACTTCCACCCGAGGAAGCTGGGGGACTAATCAAGGACATTATTGGAGAAGAGGTCGCAGCCGAGGATTCTCAAATAGAAGGCCACGGCGAAGCTCCCCAGCCTCTTGACGGCCGCTCTCTATTCTTAGATACCTTATCCATCGTTACTGACACCGATACGTCAAATATCGCACTAAGGCCTTTAGTGTTTTCCACTGGGATTAGCCCAGCTCTCATGCGTCTTCAACTCGATACCCTCATTTTGCAGTCGCTTGGCCTGGTCCGTGACACTTTCCAGCGAATGGGCATCCGTAAACAAACCAACCTCCTCTACCGACAGTCGAACTACAACTTATTACGAGAAGAATCGGAAGGCTACTCTAAATTGCTCACAGAACTCTTCACGACCAGCAATAATGAGCCACCATCTAGTGAAGTTGTTGAAGATACATTTGAAAGGGTGAAGGCCATGATTGGTGCTTTCGACATGGATGTTGGCCGTGTTCTCGACGTCACACTCGATGTCTTTGCAGCGGTGCTTGTGAAACAATATCGGTTTTTTGTGAAGTTGCTACGGGCAAGCTCCTGGTGGCCCAAAGAGGATATTTTTCGCAGTATTGGCGGAGACTCCCGGGACTCAGGGCTTCCAAACTGGGCTCTTCCGGGATCATCTGGCTGGGTCACAACTGACGAGGAACGAGCTGAAGCCATGCAAGCAAATTGCCAACGTGACCGAGACTTCTGGGATCGAGTCCGGGAGATTGGGATTCGGGCCTTTTTTGAAATTGGCCGCAAGCCGGTCTCAGAAGCCGAATTGAAGCGGCTGCTCCCCGAAACGAATAGCCTCTCCGGAGAGGAAGCCGATATGCGGAAATGGATCGAGGAGACAGGCACCTTACCTCCCAAGGGAAGTAGTGTGGCTGCGCAACTACTCGGATTCAAACTGCGCTTCTACTCTTCTCAAGCTCGTTCCAAATCTGACATTCTTCCCGATAATCTCATCTACCTAGCGGCATTATTGATTAAAGTTGGATTTATTTCCCTTCGCGATTTATACCCCCATCTCTGGCGCCCTGACGATTCAATGAATGCTCTCAAGGAGGAAAAAATGAAAGAAAAAGCGGAAAGAGAGCGTGCAGCCCGTCCCGGCGGTGGTGTCAATGCATTGATGATGGCTGGTGCACTATCCGACGACACATTACCGATTCCTCGCATCCGCGAATCGGAGGCGCGCTCTTCCACACCCGGGAAGGACCAGGAGGCAGATAAGTCTGTCGTAGCGAAGAACGAGGAAAGCGACCTTCCTGAGCCGTCCGACCAGAAGGTGCTTCTCCTGAAGAGCCTTCTCGCCATCGGCGCGCTTCCCGAGTCACTGTTTATTCTGAGCAAATTCCCCTGGCTCATGGACGCTTACCCCGAGCTCCCTGAATTTATCCACCGTATTATACATCAGTGCATTAGTAAAGTCTATGCGGCTTTGCGTCCTCTACCGCCGACAGACGAGCTTAGAGAACAAAAGCAGATACCAAGCCAGGATCAAGCGGGAGTTGTAAAGGGCCACATTAGGTTAACACAAGCACCTCCAAGACGCATTCTACGTTGGGCTCAGCTTGACAAAGAAGACACGAATGATGGGACTGATTATAGGTTCTACTGGGATGACTGGACGGATAATATTCCCCTTTGCCAGTCTGTGGACGATGTGTTTGCACTCTGCTCGTCTTTTCTGAACCTATCTGGCCATAAGATCGGACAAGACCCGGCTTTATTGACGAAACTCGCAAGAATCGGAAAGGATAGTCTCGCTAAAGATGATTCGCCAGAAAATAAGACACGTTGGCAAGATCTTTGCAAGCGTCTGCTGCTTCCTTCGATAAGTCTGACAAAAGCAAACCCCGGCGTGGTCAACGAAATCTTTGATCTCATCGGCTTCTTCCCAAGAGAGATCAGATATAACATGTATGCAGAATGGTACTTTGGACAAACGTCTCGACTTCCTGATATCAAATCTGCGTTCGACCAAGCGCGTGCTGAAACCAAAGATGTCCTAAAACGACTAAGCAAGACAAATATTCGACCAATGGCCCGCGCGCTGGCCAAGATTGCGTATGCGAACCCGGGAATTGTGATCAACGTCGCCATTAGCCAGATTGAATCCTACGAGAATCTCATCGAGGTTGTCGTAGAATGCGCTCGCTACTTTACTTATCTCGGTTATGATATCTTGACCTGGGCCTTGATCAATTCACTTGGTCAGAAAGGTCGCAGCCGTGTTCAAGAAGGTGGATTGTTAACAAGTCGATGGCTCAACGCTTTGGCAACCTTTGCCGGAAGAACCTTCAAACGATATTCAGTGATGGACCCGACTCCATTGCTACAGTACGTTGTTGAGCAGCTTCGCCAGAATAATTCTACCGATCTCATAGTGCTGGAGCAAATGATTAGTTCCATGGCTGGAATTATCACAGATACAAATTTTAATGACGCTCAGATCCAAGCCATGGCAGGTGGTGATCTCCTGCAATCCCAAACCATTCTGCAGCTTTTGGATAAACGGCATGAATCCAAGACCACTTCGAGGAGACTCATTAAATCACTCACAGTTTCAAAACTTGCCGGCCAACTTCTCATCGCGATCGCCCAAGAACGCCTGACATGTATTTTCAAGGAATCCGAAGAGGGCGCCTCCGAGCTCAAACTATTAGGGAATATATTTGATGAGATCCATCGTATCTTGGCTCAATATTTGGATCTCCTCCGCAGCAATCTTTCGGTTGAAGAGTTTGATTCGTTTGTTCCCGATCTCGCGTCTCTCATTAGGGAATTTGGTATTCAACCAGAAGTCGCCTTTTGGATTCGACGACCAAGCGTTGCTCGAAAGATCGCTGAAGTTGATAAACTCACGCAAGATTCACCCGGAGTGGCTAAAAACAAGGAGGGCGAGGAAGATTCTAGAATGGAAGTGGAAAACAGTGAGATAGCAAATGCTACCGAAGAGAATACCATACACGGGGATGCCTTGACAGAGAGTGCAATGGATGTTGACAAAGAGCAACTTGATAATACTCAAACACCAGAACCACCCACGACCTCGGGTACACCTTCCGCCGAACCTCCTGCTTTGAATCCAGTTATGCAGGACCTCCAGGATCAGGTCAAGTCTGTCTTGCCACAAGAGACCTGGGGAATTGTTGGACTTCATTTCTACGTCACTTTCTGGCAACTCTCCCTTTACGACGTGCATATTCCTCAAAAATCATATGAAGACGAAATTGATCGCCTGAAAAGGAAAGTTGTTGCGATTGGTAACGATCGATCTGATATTAGTGTAGCCGGAACCCAGAGGAAAGAGAGAGAAAAGAGGCAAATCACGCAACTTCAGGACCGAATTTTGGAAGAAAACAAGGCACATTTGAAAGCATATGGACAGACAAGGACTAAACTGCAGAAAGAAAAAGACCGATGGTTTTTTGGCATGCGGGGGAAACATGACTCACTTCACATCGCCCTCCTCGAGCAGTGCTTTCTGCCCCGCCTGCTTCTATCACCCATTGATGCATTCTACTGTTTTAAGATGCTCAAATTCCTCCATACAACCGGAGCACCCAATTTTCGCACTGTCGGCCTATTAGACCAACTATTTAGAGAGCAAAGGCTCACTGCCTTGATTTTCCTGTCTACGTCAAGGGAGGCCGACAACCTGGGTCGATTCCTGAACGAAGTCCTACGTGATCTCAGTCGATGGCATGCAGATAAGACAATTTACGAAAAGGAGGCCTTTGGAACCAAGAGGGACCTCCCTGGCTTTGCCATGACAGTGGACCCCGAAGGAAAACCTACAACCTTCCTTGACTATGAAGACTTCCGTCGTCTGCTCTATAAGTGGCACCGCCTCCTATCATCTGCTTTGAAAATATGTCTGAACGGCGGCGAGTATATGCACATTCGAAATGCGATCAGCGTCCTCAAGGCAATCGTGCAACACTTTCCTGCTGTTAATTGGATTGGTCGTGATATGCTTACAAGTGTAAACCACCTTAGTCAAACGGATGAGCGTGACGATGTGAAAATACCCGCCGCGTCGCTGATTGGTGATCTTAACCGGCGTGAGAAGAAGTGGATGCTTCCCCAAGCCTTCATGATCACCAGTCAGCTAGCACCCGGCAAAGGAAACCCACCTAAAGGTGATTCTCCAGCGACTGCTGGAAAATTATCTGCATCCCGCCCCCAGTCAGCTACTCCAACCTCGTTCAATGCAACTGTACCAGAATTTCGGCCTTCCACATCCCAAGGGTAAGTCAACATTAAAAATACGATGGCTTCCATTGTCTAAAGTTAGTGAACTAATCAACCAACCCAATAGGTTGCAAAACTCTTCAAAAACTGAGGTGACAACTACGCTAGAAGTTGAAGATGGGGAAATCGAGGATGCGAAAATGGCTGATGCTTCCTTAAAGGATGCTCAGGATTCTCAAGAGAGTACCACAAACCCCCCTGAACACGCATCGCAGCAGACTGGAAATGTTCCTGCTAGTCAGCCCTCTGTCGATGCTCCATCTACTTCTGGCGGTCCAGCAACAGACGAAACCACTGCCGCTGTCACTAATGAGAATCATGTCCAAGGGGAGACAGCTCCTCAGCCCCCGGGCCGTGACTCGCCTTCACCTGCTGGACCGCAGGCTACTCCCAAAGCCTCTGAGCCCAGAAGAGCTGCCCCAAGCTCCAAAAACCCCGAGCCTGAGCGAACAGCATCCGGGAACCAGAATACCCGTCCACCGCCACATGTAACGAGCCACCCTTATAGGGAGGATAGAAGGCTTCCACCACGTCCTGATATCCTCAATGAACGACGTGATCGACTCACTGATTATGCTCGTGGGGGCCGCTTCGGTAGTGATCATGACTACAGTCGGTCATTTGACCAATCCATGCCCGATGGCAGAAACTTCGGTCGCCTGGAAAGAGATTATCCACTACGCCCTCCGGTAGATGAGCCATTCCGCGGCGCTGCTTATAGGGACTGGCCTGACCGGTCCGGCCGCCTCAGACCTTCCGAACCTCGAGAACCCTTGGCTCAACGAACTGGTCCGCAAACGCACCCCGATCGTGCTGATTTGATCCATGACCTAACCGACCGTCCGGCCGAGGGCTACCGACGCGGAGAATCGCTTCGCCAAGAGAGGGACGATAGGAGGTCCTTACCATCCAGGGCAGTATCTCCGCATCAAAGGATCGAGATTCCAAACCGCCCTGAGCGATTTCCCTCTGATGACCGGAGGCCAGCCAATTACAACCAGCCACACTCTCGTGGCGAAGATCTGCCTACTGGCCCCCGTAGCGACCGACGACCTCTTGATTCATCTGAACCGAGGGAGCCCCCATCTGGACCCGAACCCTCACGCAATCGGTCACGACAAGCAGATACCCCCCCGGATATTCCCTCGGGGCCAAGGAGTAGAACTAGTGCGGGGCGGGGTGGACGGAACGCACCCACTACCAATCCTACACCCGGTACCTCGAGCAATGGAGCAGCAATACCCGACCGCCCTCCACCAACTGGACCAGGGAGACAAGGGGGACGAGTGGTTCCTGAACCAGCACCTTCTACAGGCCCTTCGTCTCCTAACTCTGAGAAGCAGGATAAACTGGGGGGAATGCACCCAGATCGGGCAAAGAGTTTCCAGCAATCTGCCCCCGAAAAAACCTATGCGCGTTCTAGTCATACTACATCGTCGGCCACGATTGCTCCGCCGTCAGGGCCCCGCGGCGGATCAGGCCCTCCTCCTGCTGGCCCTTCTCCCGTTACTCGTGGACCCCCCTCCACATCAAATTTCAGCGGTGAGAGGGGTCGGGGTGACAAGCGGTTTGCGGGAATCAATAACATGCTCCAGCAATCTAGCGGTTCAGGTGATAGAGGGCCAGGCCAATCAATTCGTGGTAGAGGAGCTGGTCGACAGTCTGGGGCTACTCGCGGTTCATCCCCACAGCCGACCCGACCGCAGGCGTCTATAGGTGCGGACGATGGTTCCCGTTCTGGCGTATCAACTCCAAGTAGACCTGATCTTCTGAGCGGAAGGGGCTCTGGTACTTCACACCCTGATGAAGATAGCCACTCTCGCAGCCGTCGTAATGATCCTGCAGAAGATCCTGGATCGGACGGGCGACGATCTCTCCGCTACTCCTCTGGTGCTACCTTCTCTCACGATAGAGAACGGGACCAGGACCGGGATCGTGAGCGCCGTGCGGGGGATGATGATGGTGGTGGTGGTGGCCGCAATAGTAGTCGACGCGAGGATCCCCGAGACCGTACTCGAGAGCGCAGTCGTCGAAGCGATGCCGCCACAACAGGCGCTTCCAGGGAAGAACGGTATGAGTCCCGTGAAGCCTCCCGACGTGGGCTCAGCTCGAGGGAGGACAATCGCCGTCGACGTGATCGAGACGAAGGCTTGGACAACTCTCAGGAGCACGAAGGGCGCCTCCGTCCTCCGTCTTCACACGGCGGACCACCGCCTCCACCTCCACCCCCGCCGCCTCCTCCCGCCGGGCCGGAGGATGATCGACGCTACAACAGTGGGCGGGAGCCACGAGACCGTGACCGCGATCGGAACCGTGAGCGTCCGCGTGACCGGAATTATCATCGCGAGAGCGGTAGTGGCGGAGGGCCTCATAGGAAGCGTGGGCGACCTGGAGGAGAGGAAGGTGGACACAGTGACGGTAGTAGTCGTGGAGGATTACGTATGGGCAGCGAAAATAAACGCCCTCGACGAGGAGCATGATGTGTTTAGTTAATTTGGTGTTTAATCACCGTACATGTTTTATGGGTTATTTTGCCCTCTCTCCCTCCCTCTGTCTCTCTCTCTCTTTCTCTCTCTGATTTGATTTCCCTTTCTTAACTCCTCCCTCCCCATCTACACATTTTCCTTGTAACTCTTTTCTTGGTGATATCATGCATGGCTGGATGGTGTTTGATTTTTTTTTTTTCTTTTTTTTTTTTTTTTTTTTCTACCTCTATTAATATACGGGATCTTGTTCAATTTTTCTTCTCTTTTGCAAGGTGTCTCTGTATTTCTTTTCTTCCCCTCATCTGTGCCCTTTTTGTGTGCATCTATGGGTCTGATTGGGCTTAGATAGTAGGTAGATTTACAAAACGCAAAACTTTCCACACTCCACGGATTGCCTGCCCGTTTGCCGTGATGGTTGATGGATAATATGTGTGGTGCCTCATAGTTGTCGAAGTGACGGCAAGGTGGAGATGCCCGAAAATGACCCATGACTTGGGAATTGAGGAGATGTAGCCGAATCTTCCTGGGTAAATTCGAATTGCTGTTCTTTCTTCACCTTCATTCGTATTATCCCCTTCAATTTCTCATCGGTTGAGGGGCACGAGTATCCGGGAAGGAAGTCACCTGCACCTCCACTAAGTATCTTCTGCTTCCGGCATCTCCCCGGCGAATCATGAGTGATCGCACAACACGACTGAGGTCATCAAACTCCTCCTCTTCCCATCAGATAATCGTCTCCTATCATCGTCATTCCCGTTAAGCTCCTCCTTCCCCAGGCGACTCGGACCGACACTCCGTGTCTCCCCCACCCTAGGGCCGCCAAGTCGTGGGATTAGGCTGCGGGACTTGCTCCGTGCTCCTTTCGGCTGTCTACTTGCTGTATGTCTACACTGGTCCTTCCTACCTGCCTACTCCCTTTCATAATACCTATAGTATCGTCTTTTTTGATCAACATCATACCTCTGCTGCCGATTATGTCAACTCGCGTTTCAGTGTCCGCAACGGCGTCCTTTAGTTGCCTTCTCCTTCTCTCCTCCTCCTCCTCTTGTCCATCTCTTGAGTTTCAACCCTTCATCCTCTCGAGTATTTCTCCGGTGGGAAAACTTCGGGTGATTAGACCCACGATCCTCATGCCCTCCCATTGACCGTGGGATGTTTTACCAGTTATTGGTTCAGGGTGGGGATGGTCGGCAAGATGTCTGAAGCTGTCGTTGGCTCTGTTATTAACAAGAACATGGTAGGTACAGTTTCTCCTCTTGTTGCTTATTGTTATTACTCTGTGCGGAGAAAGCAATCCTATATCTAGAGCTCCAAGCCCCTCCCTCCCTCTCTCCCTCTCTATCACTGCCCCTCCATCATTAGTCCGCGTCTTATCCTAGACTCCTTTCCTCCCCATTGCGGATTTCCCTTTTCCTTTTATTTTCTCTTTTGGCGTCTCTTTAAACGTCGGTCTCGCCCTCTCGCTTCTATCCCACCTCGCCGTACTCATCAGCACTTAGAAACTTTTTGGTTTTTACTTCTTCCGTTGATCGGAGGAAGTCCGGTAATCTACAAGTTTTCAAAATGACTCGATTGGACGTGGAAAAGACCATTGAAGAGCTCACGCTCGGAGAGAAGATAGCTCTCACTTCTGGTAAGAATTATAATTTTCTTTATTGAAGCTCCTTTTGCATTCTTTACATCCTATTTTTTGTGCTTTTCTATTTATCTATATAAATATATATAAATACACATTGTTTCTTTCAATTGGTATATTTTTTTCCTCTGCTTTCATTTATTTTATTTATTCCATTATTCATTCATTTTTTTTTTTTTTTTTTGAGAAAAAAAAAATAAATAAATAAAAGAATCTCCCCGCTCTTTTTAAGTCCGTGTCGTTGAGCTTACCCGCATCTTTACTAGGAATTGACTTTTGGCATACCGCATCTGTGCCTCGCCTGAACATCCCCAGCTTGCGCACATCAGATGGCCCTAATGGTGTGCGTGGAACGCGCTTTTTCAATGGTGTCCCTGCCGCGTGCTTCCCGTGTGCCACGGCTCTCGGGGCAACTTGGGATACTGAGCTTTTGCACAAAGTTGGCAATTTGATGGCGGACGAAGCCATCGCCAAGGGTGCCCATATTATTCTCGGACCCACCATTAACACACAACGATCTCCATTGGGTGGCCGCGGGTTCGAGTCTTTCGCTGAAGATGGCACACTGTCCGGTACTTTGGCTGGATACTACTGCAAAGGTGTCCAGGAGAAGGGTGTTGCTGCCTGTCTAAAACACTTCGTAACCAATGACCAGGAGCACGAGCGTCTGGCTGTTGACACTCTCATTACAGACCGTGCTTTGCGCGAAATTTACCTCATGCCTTTCCACCTGGCAATGAGAATTTGTAAGAGTGCTTGTATCATGACTGCTTACAACAAGATTAATGGTTGCCACGTGAGTGAGAATAAGAAGATTATCACTGACATTCTCCGCAAAGAGTGGGGTTGGGATGGCCTTGTTATGAGCGATTGGTAAGCTTCCCTTGGATCTTTCTTTCTTTTCCTTTCTTTTCTTTCTTTTTTTTTTCAACATTCAAATGTATTAATACTATCTTTGAACAGGTTCGGAACATACAGTACCTCCGATGCTATTAACGCTGGACTTGACTTGGAGATGCCGGGAAAAACGCGCTGGCGTGGAGATGCCCTGGCACATGCTGTCTCATCGAACAAGGTCCAGGAATTTGTGATGGATGAGCGCGTGCGCAATGTTTTGAACCTCGTCAACTGGGTGGAGCCCCTGGGTATCCCAGAGAATGCAGAGGAGAAGGCACTGAACCGCCCAGAAGACCAAGCCCTTCTTCGCCGAACTGCTGCCGAATCCATCGTTCTCATGAAGAATGAGGAGAATATTCTACCTCTCAAGAAGGAAAAGTCTATCGCTGTTATTGGACCCAATGCCAAGATTGCTGCTTACTGTGGAGGTGGCTCAGCTTCATTGGATGCCTACTATACCGTGACCCCATACGATGGAGTCAAGGCCCAGAGCAAGGGCGAAGTCTCCTTTAGCCAGGGTGCTTACTCCCACTGCGACCTTCCCCTTCTTGGCCCTCGCATGAAGACCGAAGATGGAAAGACTGGGTTCATGTTCCGAGTGTTCGATGAGCCTACTTCCAACGCGAACCGACAGTTGCTTCATGAACTACACTTAGTTAGCTCTAGTGGCTTCTTGATGGACTATGTTCATCCTAAGATTAAGTCCTTGACATTCTACATCGATATGGAAGGTTACTTCACTCCCGAAGAGGATGGTATCTATGATTTCGGTGTGACTGTTGTTGGTACCGGCAAGCTTTTGGTTGATGGTGAAGTTGTTGTTGACAATACCAAGAACCAGCGCCCTGGATCTGCGTTCTTTGGAACTGGAACCGTCGAAGAACAAGGATCTAAGGAGTTGAAGGCCGGCCAGACATACAAGATTGTCCTTGAATTTGGAAGTGCTCCAACATCTGACCTGGATACCCGCGGTGTTGTCATCTTTGGACCTGGAGGTTTCCGTTTCGGTGCAACTCGCCGCACTACTCAGGAGGAGCTGATCGCCAACGCTGTCGAACTTGCTTCAAAATCTGAACAGGTTGTCGTGTTCGCAGGTCTTACAAGCGAATGGGAAACCGAGGGACATGATCGTGAGCACATGGACCTTCCTCCGGGCAGCGACGAGATGATCTCTCGGGTGCTCGACGCCAACCCCAATGCAGTCATCGTCATCCAGAGCGGCACCCCAGTCACTATGCCATGGGCCAGCAAGACCAAGGCCCTCCTGCAAGCCTGGTTTGGCGGCAATGAGTGTGGTAACGGCATTGCTGATGTGCTATACGGAGATGTAAACCCCTCTGCTAAACTCCCGCTCAGCTTCCCCGTCCGTCTGCAGGACAACCCAAGCTACCTCAACTTCCGCTCAGAGCGTGGCCGTGTTCTTTATGGCGAAGACATCTACGTCGGTTACCGCTACTATGAGAAGGTTGACTTGGCCCCTCAGTTCGCCTTTGGCCACGGTCTTTCCTACACCACTTTCACCCGTTCTGACCTCACCCTCACGACATCTCCCGAGCAGGCAAAGATCGCCGACGGTGAACCAATCACTGCTACTGTCAACGTTACCAACACAGGCAGTGTTGCCGGTGCTGAAGTTGTTCAATTGTGGGTGGTTAATCCCCCTACTGCGGTAAAGAGGCCTGTCCGAGAACTCAAGGGCTTCGCTAAGGTGTTCCTCAACCCCGGTGAATCGAAGAAGGTCGAAATTGTTGTGGAGAAGAAGTTGGCCTCTAGCTGGTGGGATGAAAAGCGCGAAATGTGGGCCTCTGAGAAAGGAGAATATGGAGTTCTCGTCACCGGCACTGGACCCGAAATTTTGAAGTCTTCTTTCAAGGTTGAGAAGACTCGCTTCTGGGCAGGGCTGTAAAGAGAAAGGAAAAATATACCCGGCATAAATGGAATCATTTGACAAGGACAAACTTAGACCTTGGCCTTTTCTAGACCCCAAAGTCTAGTGTATGATGGATGGGTGGCAAATGAGTAAGATATCAATCAAGTCTATGATGAGATGTTGCTAAATCTTTAGATGAGACAATGACACACACAGAGCTTTTGGATTTGATTTAATTAGTTATCTCAAGTTGTAGAAATAAATTCACCTCTCTGATCCTAGACCAACTACAGGAAGTTACTAACCTACTTGTGGTAAACAGTTTCATAATAGATTCTTAATATTACAACTTAAATTTTCTTTTTCCTTCAATATATCAAAGGCATTCCTATCTGTTCAATTGCCTATATTGAGTCAATTAATTGGAGGTGTTTTCCCGAGGGAGCAAGGAGCAACAATCTCCTTCAGGTTTTCTCACCCCGTGCTTCTTCGAATCACCCTCCACTATGTACTATATGAGCAAGATAATTAGCTTTATCAAGCGATATGCCTCTGCTTTTGGTAACCCCGATTAATCAGAAAAGGTGGTGGGAGAAGAGTTGATTTGGAACTGTTGCTTTATGCAAGTTGCACATCTAGAAGCCTATAAAGTGACTATGCCACTCTTTCTACAGAGTGTTTCTTTCTTTCAGTAGCAAAAGAAAAGAAATTGGCTATTTTCTTGAAGGCTGATGGTGCGTTATGAATTTCAGTCTTTGACTGGGGATGGATATCTCGTAGTTGGGAACGCTGTTTCACAGTGGTCGTTATGCCCCCGGAGATTGTCCAGAAGGACTTGATTCGGGATGTATTGGATTGAAGGTTTGTCTTTTCACCCTCCACGTTGAATAGAACTGTGGAATTTTTTTGTTTGGGAAGTGATGAGGATGATGAGGAAGCTGAAGATAGTGAGGATGGTGAAACGGACGATTTGGAGGTAGCCGCTATACCAGTTGTCATCTTAGCTAGAACGGCTTTCTGGAGATTCACACGACGCTGTGCCTCTTCTGCTTCAGTTAGAATGTGTGCGCAGCCGTTGCTATCTATAATTACACTAGGGTTGCTCTTCTGAGAGTTTTCGTTAAAGCCTGAAGTGCCTAATCCTATTAGGAGTGATGATGCCCCAGGTTTTTGCTGCTCGTTGGAACTGGAACGCCCTGGCATTGTTTCTCTGGAAATTCCCAGGCTTGGTGAAGCATTGCTTAATAAAGTTTGAGGGGAAAAAGTTGGTACACCATCAGAGTCGATGGAAGCGGCCTCAGGATCCAAAAATACTTCGACATCTTCGGATGCGGTGTCATCAGAAGTTAGGGATCCCGAAGAACTCCGAAGGAAGGCAATTGTATCGGGGTCTTGCGGGCGAGTGTTCTTCATTGCATTCCCGTTTAACATGGATTGTGTTTCTCTGTGATTGGGGCATTGTACTGACGATGAGATAAATGAGGACTCTGCAGTGGCAGAACTTTTGGTAGCAGTAGAATTCGAACAGGATGTGCTTGTTCGACTTCCGCTATCGACTGCATTGGTTGTGCCTCCTTCTGACTCAAGGGACTTACCAGACCGAGAATTCAGCACTCTCATGGTCTGCATACTTGGCTGCTGTGTAAGGCCAACGCCTGAATCGAACTTAGACTTCAACATCACTGCCTCCGGTCCCACATTGGGGGATACGTATATAGAATCGAGTAGAGCATTCAAAGGGGGCGATTCGACCTGGCCCTCTCTCGCACTACTGAGGCCTGACTGGTCTATAGGGAGCGATGGTACCCCCCTTTCAATTCGATATACCAGTAATGAGCAGGAATATCTGATTTTCGACTCCAGTTCCGGCTCAATATGTTGCCGGTCAATCAAGGGCGATGCAGGTTTGAAGACAACCGGGGTGTCTAGAAAGTCATAATATCTAGTAGGCTCGCCGTGAGGCATAGTAAAGGTTGGTTTCTAGGATAGTCAGTGCATGGTTTATAGCCCCACTGAGTGTTGCACTTACCTGGGCGACAAATTTGAGGGAGAAGGACGCGCGCTTCCTCACATTGGGAATTTTTTTGGAAAGAAGGAGATCCATGATGTGGAGAAAGCTTCGTAATTTGCAACAATAAAGCTAGGAGAGAAGGCCTTGCAAAGGTTCAAAAATAACGAAAGACGATGGAACACGAAACGGGTGACCAGCAGCCAATACCACCACCATATATAGAAACTAACACCTATCAACCCAAGAGGATAATGCAAGGAATACTAGAGAGCCAAATGGGCAGCCAGCCCCAGATAACCAATAGATATAAATGAAATGATTTATGCGGATAACTTGATATGATGGAAATCTCGAATATTTGGAGTTGTCCAGAGCAATGGGCTGGAATGCGGGGGAGAACTATGTTTAATTAGAAACGGAAAAGGGGAGGAGAGAGATGGAGAAAGGTAATTAATGAGTAAATATTACCCTTGAAATAGAATCAAGAGAACAGAGATATACCTAAATTCAGGTCCAGGAATCAACCAAATAGGTCATCCAACGGATGTGTATCCAGAAAGGGTCCATTCGTTCAAAATAGTGACACAAGGTGGCGCTACATGGAGTAGGCAAAGTGGAGAGAGAGAAAGGGGGGGTGGATTGAAGAGGAATTACTGAATTTGTAGAGAGATGAGAAGCAAACGAGGGAATGACGACTACATCTAGTGATATAATTGAAAAGGGAAAGGAACGATGAGCAAGAGAGGATGTGATGATGGAGGAGCAGAATGGGGAAGGGTACCCAAAAAACAAAAAAGAAAAAAAGAAAGGGCAGCCTCAGTGACACAGCGTCACGGGGCGGCCAGTGGAACAATTAACTCCAGAAGAAGTAAAAAGAAAATACAAGATTATAATTCCCGCTTCATTGGCTGTAACGAGTTGCGAATTTTGATCTTGCATTGAGCTATCACCCCAGATACAGGAAAAGGGGACATTATTATTTGCCATGAGTAAGAAAAGAGTTTACGACGGTGTTTGACTGGATCCTGATCGTCATGAAAAGGAGGGGTAAGAGAATAAAAGAAAAGGAGAAAAAGAGAAGTAAAGTTTTCTTGGTACCTAAAGAAGACTTACTTGCATTGGTCGTCGGGTGCATTCTGCGGTTATGATATGAAGACATTGATAGGTGGTATTAGAATATTGGAGTGCATTCCAACACATCTATCTAGAGCCCCAGACAAGAGATACAGGAGGCAGGAAGGCAGATAGAGGCTCGGCTGTCTCATGCTTTCTATGAGATACATTGACTTGTTCTTCGAGTGTGCCTAGTCTTCTCGCAAGGGGTGATCCGGGCTGGGAAAGGGATGAATCAAGGGGTTGGCAAAGTAGTCAGCTTGAGACTGACACCTCGAGTGATGGGAATGGATCTATCCATATTCCCTAGATAGTGTCTAAAGGGGGGTTCCATCAATTATTTGACAGGTATAGAGAACAGAAATTTCTGCATACCGGGGTAATGGGTCCTTTTTTTGTTGGCCCAAATATTCCACTAGCTCTCAGCTAGGAACATAAAGAGGGGAAGTCAAAGCGTGGAACAAAATTGGGCTAGTTTTGTGTTCTGATATGTGATATAATTGAGAACACAACATGTAACAGGCTCTTCTCAAATGCTCTCTCAGAAGGCAATTCATTGCAGATCTTGTGCATAGAACCCTGCATGATGAGCCCTGCCCTCTTGGAGCTGATCACTTCTCCTTTTGACCTTGGCAACTGATCCCTCACATGTTTTAGGAGGCGATTTCTGGCTCTTGCAATACAAGATAGCAAGTAAGTCTTATTTATGTGTAGTGGGATCTTGCAATAAACCAGCGGAATGTATCTGCTCAGAAGAGTCACTTTGAATTACCGTGCCATATTTTAACCTTCATAATATCAAAACAACTTTTGTGGGTTGACTCTATAGAAACTTGAAGAAAACCTCATGGGTGGCGGAGAGCTGATGAAGAAAGTGGACTCATACAATAAGACCGATTAATATGATGTCTTTGCGCATTTCTATTGAACAAATATACTTTCATTCAAAATATTTGTGATTTGAATTATTCTCAACAAACTATGGAGCTCGAATTACACTACAGCCAAAGTTCTTTGGTGTCACGAATGTAGGAAACAAATGCGGTTTACCATTAAGGTACGCACTATCTAAAAATGTATCTGGTAGTCTAAATATGGCCCATCACCCTCACGATTTCCGCATTTGCAGAAGACGTTCTGGCTGAGAGCTTGTCCGATGGGGAGCAGTTGGATGCTTCTTCACAGTCTGACCTGTGGTATGGATATGAGAGAGGCAGTTGGATGCTCATCTCTCTGACTGGTTAAGAAAAAAAAACTCGAAAAATAATTGCACCACTACTCCCTCATGGTTCTGGCAATGGCGAGGTCGCCGGCGCGTCCTCTCTTCCCGTAGAGAAGGCCGGGGGACCTCTGTATTGACAGAGCGTCAAAAAAAAACTCAAAAATTGAAGGCTGCAATTCCTGCGCCAGCGTAGTTGTATAATACCACTTGTCTTACCAAGCGGTTATATCTTCAACCTCGGCTTCACCAAAGGTGCTGTTCTTTGTGAGTTTACCAACCCCATCTACAATGACATCGGCGTCTGAAGGGGCTTTAGACATAATATCTGGTAGAACCTCGCGGAAAAATTCCAGAATATAGCGATTGACTTGTTCAAACTGAAGCAAGAACGCATCATGGCCTTCGGGGCTCTCAATACGCTCTAATCTGGAGTTCGGGATGCCCCGAGCAATTTCTTTCTGCTCTTCAAACGTGAAAAGCCCATCACTTTCGATTCCTAGGACCAAAGCCGGTTGTTGGATCTGCTGTAGTGCATCATGGACGGGATCCTCAGATGCGGGGTCGGCACGGTGTCTAGATACATCATGCGTATCAAGCTTGCGGGTAATGGCAATGTAACAGTTGGCATCGAAACGTTTGACAAATTTTTCGCCTTGGTATCGGAGATATGACTGGGCTGAAAAGTAGGTCGGAGGACGTTTTTTTGAGTTGCCATTGGTGTCGCTAAGAGGCTTGCTGAAAGTTTTCGCGCCAGAGAACTGGGGATCCGTATATTGTATTTCGTTGGTTTGGGGTACAGGAGAGTTGCGCTCACTCCAACTTCCCTTGTGTCCGTCGTTATGAATCACCCAATGCTCATTGGGCGGAGTGGGAAGTCTTTCAGTGCCATTGATATTTTGCCGCTTAGAAGGATCAGGGACATTTCTGCCGAAACGAGATTCAAATGAATTCCGGCTCCGGTAGGTCAAAAGCGCTGACATCCGGGCGGCACCTAAGCCTGTAGCTGGGGGGTCGTCGAAAGAGTAATACCCGTTGTCGTATTTAGGATCACTGTAAATGCTCTGTCGCTGTGCCTCTCCCCAGCTAATGCACCACGCGGAATGACGTGCGGAAGTAGCAATAGGCACAATACAACGGACATAGTCTTTCCCGAAGTATGCATATTCAAGGGTCAGCATGCCACCCATGGAGCCACCGACTACAGCTGCAATTTGGCGAACGCCTAGGTCATCTAGGACAATCTTGTGGATTCTATTTTCGATAAGTATTCTGTCAGTTAACAAAAAGAAGAGAAAGCCTACCTAACATCATCCCGGACAGTTGTCAGCGGGAATTCAGGTCCATAAAGATCCTTTTCAGGTGAACCATCCTTGTAGGTGACTGCGCTTGCGCTGCCATACGGGCTACCAAGGCTATTAAGGCAAATCACGAAAAACCGAGAGATGTCAAAAGCCTGGCCAGGGCCACCAAGTAGTGGGCCCCACCAGTCTGCCACATCCGCACTACCACTCAAAGCATGGCAGATTACCAATGCATTGTCGCCATTAGGAGATAATGTCCCACGGGTAGTGTAAGCTATTGGGACATTGTAAAGTGTGACACCCGATTCCAATGTGAAGGATGGGACGATAACAATCGATTGATCGGTTATAAGAGAAGCAAACGGGTTCTCAGGTTGGGAATCGACTCTCTCTACGGGATTTAGTAGCCATTCATATTGTCCCTTGAGGGGTACAGAAGTTTGGGTGATACTGACGGAGTCGCTTAGGAGCGGGGTTTTGAGTAGCCATTGTCCCGCAATTTATCAAGGAAGGTAATAAAAGAATACGGGAAGTGTGGTGTACAAGGGAAGCGATGAAAAGAAAGACAATGAAGAAGGGAAAGAGAAGACAGAAAGAAAGGCGGAATGCAATAAACTAAAATGTCATGACCAGGGAGGGGCAAAGGTGAGAATAATTAAGGATGAATTTTTCCCGCAGGCGATGACTCCCTCAACTGACCCGCCAATAGGAACCAATCATAACTTCCCTCCCCTGGACCTCGGTAAAGGTGTTTCTCCGTGCCGACTTTTGATAGGGCGATAAGATTTGAAGCCGTTTGTGCCTCAGGTACCATTCTGGACTTATGCCAGTATATCCCCTCCTTCTGGTCCATCTTGCGCCATTTTTATTCTCTCCGCTGTTGTCTTAAAGATTCGAGGCAAGTTAACTTTCTCAAAGCTTTGACCAGTCATGATCATGTCTGCAAGCCCTTTTGCAGACAAGAAAATCACTGGCATGCCATGACCATTGAATCCTGCGCAGATGTATCGTCCCGCGTAACCCGGAACCTCGCCAACATGGGGCAAAGTGTCATATGAATAACCCATAACTGTTTGAGATAATCCCTTCAGCTTCTTGATATTCAATCCACCCTTCAAAGAAGTGGCCAAACTTAGATAAGTTACTTACTTCCTGTCCAAATTTCTTTCACGGAAGCCCCACTATTCTCCCATCCTTTGAATGTTCGTTGCATGTAGTCATCATAATAATCCTTAGTAGGCTCAATAAGGGTACCATCATCAAGCATATTGTACCACAAGTCTTTCTTTTTGTGGAAGGTGTAATGAGCACCGCCGACAATTATGCTACCATCAGGCCGCGTAATCATGTAACTGCTACCCCGACCATCTTCTGTCCCTACCACATAAGAATACGGCAAGAATGGTGCATTTCTACCCTCTGGGACAGCAATATGGCTACAAATCCCGCGGCATGGAACAATACTAGCTGAGTATTGAGGGAGGAGTCCAGAAGTATAGGCATTCGTGGTGTAGACAACTTTTGAAGCACGAATGCACCCTCTTGGGGTGCTAACAATTTGAGTCCCATCTGAGGATGTAACTGAAATGACGGGCGTATGCGCTTGAACATTAACCATGCTAGATCCTGCAATTCTTGAAAGTAGTCCTAGTACGAATTTATATGGCCATAGAGTCCCTGACGTGTAGGAAATACAAGCCTTGGCGCCCTTGACCCCTGACACCTAACAACAGGGGCATCAGACTTAGCCATGTATAACTAATCCAAAGACTGGTGCAATTCAAATCAAAGGAACTGTCCAGATCGAACTTACTCTTTCTGCATATTTCTGAGGAGTATAGTGAAGATCATCCGTAAAAGGATGTCCATAAGATATCAAAGCATCGCAAGTGTGCTTTGCCTTCTCACCTAGCTCTTGGTTGAGATAAACGTTTACACATCGTGTAATGTTAAAGTCGCATTCAATATCCTCTTTTGCAAGAACTTCTTTCAATGCCTGGATATGGGAAAGCTCGAAATTTGCAACTTCCACGCCCGCATCTACTCCGTGTCTCTCGATATACAAAGGGATGTTTCCAAAAATATCAGGCCGTAGATGCCCCCCTGTAAAATGTAAAGTTTCCTATGTCAATTATTCAAAACTCAATACTATATGCTATTGAGTGGTATTTAGTCCTACCATTTCTACCGGTCGCGCCTGAGCATATCTGCCTTGCTTCAAGAATGGTGACTGCTGGGTAAGGCTTATCATATGAAGAAAGTTGTTTGTAGAGGTGGTAAGCTAGACTGACTCCAGAGTAACCAGCACCTATGATGACAATGTCACTCTGCTGTGGTATACTTGGTGTACTTCGAAGCTCATCTAGCTCATGAAGATTGGTGCGCCAAAACGGTTGTGTGGGCTTCTCAACAGGCACGAATGCGGGGAGGGGTGCGTCATGAGCCATAGTAATAGGAAGCAGCCTAATTGTACACCCCGAGCAAACAATAAAAGCAGAAAAGGTAAAAGCCGGCGAGCCTGTATTAAGAAGCTCAATAGATGATTTTTTGTTTTTTCCCCTTAGGAGGTTATATTACAGAGGTAGAAATGTTTTGACAAAGAAACCCCATCTTGTAGTTAGGTCTGCCGAGCGGAATTAGCGCCTGACGCATGAAGTAGCAAATAATACTCAACACATTAGCTCTAAGAACTCATTATTAATTTAAGCTCTGAACGCTAACCACCGATCTGAAAAGACATGGTTAACCATATTATCTTGGTTATTTACAAGAGTCTAGCACCGCGTCTGCTGTTTCTTTGAACGAGCGCATAGCAGCATGATATAGCTCCGGTCCGAGACTAATTCTAGCAACCCCTAACTCTTCGATCTCTGGGACAGTAAGAAATCCGTGTTTCAAACAGAGTTTGACGTTTAATCGCCCATCGAACGCCACAACTAATTTTCTGATCTCCTCCTTTGATACCCCTCTCCCACCTGAGCCCCCCCACACAAAAACTGTACAAGCACCAGCTCTCAAGAACGATATTCCTCTTTCAATTGCATCTTCAATTGAGCCACCACTACCTAGAACGTCCGTGCGCGCGTTGACAACAAAGTCAGGGACACCAAGATCCCGAGCTGTTTGAACAGCGATCTCTATCCGCTTCACAGCGTCTGGAAGTGCCATCAGTTTATCAGCATTATTGTCGTAGTCTTCGAGATTACATCCCACTGCCCCTAGCTTGATGATTTCTGTAACTGTATGGGCAACATCAACGTAACCATCTTGTACATCCACGGTTAACGGAATCCTCGGGTGGCCATTAATCATCAAGGTGGCCGCAATGGAGCGTATCGCCTCAAGATTTTGGCTGAGGGTCAAAGAATTATCAGAAATACCCCGAGATGCCGCAATAGCATAGCTAGCCGTAGCTATGGCTTTGGTTGATGGGTGATTGGCGATTAACGAAGCAGTTGCTGCATCATAGACATTTGTAAGGACCAACGGCTGACCAGGGATGTGGAGGTTTCGGAATTGAATGGCGAGGCCATTTTGAGCAGTATCGACGGCCATCATTCACAGAACCTTTGGGGATATTTAGATACCTCTAGTCAATAACCTTCACTATCGTCTAAAATGCAAAGATTTTAGAGCCGCCAGCAAGTTTACAAATCATTTACAAAGAAGGGAACCGCTTCGTCACTCTTATAATCATGGCCGTCTTGGGGTTTTGCAACGCCTGACTAAACAGAATGTTGCTCTCAAATTGACCACTCATGAGTAAGGTTTGTGCCAGGACTGCCGCATCCTACCTAACCAGATAAGGTAAAATTGATGACTAATATATAGTAGATAAAAGTTGATGAGCTATAACCTAAAGAGTAGGTGCCCGGCAGCCCAATATCCCGGTAATGGATTAGTGCCACCCATCATTACCCCCAAAAGCTCTACCACAAAATGGGGAATCGGCATCTTGCCGACCGCAGGGGCCGTCGCATTACATACATCTCCCTTCCCAATATTTAACGTACAAAGCGTACAACCTCCAGCGATGACAAGCTTTGGATAAACACACCGAATATAACACGTCCTACGCGACCTGAAGCCCCGAATCTACGCGCCCCGTACCATGATGACGGATTATTCAAAATGGAAGGTCACTGATCTGAAGGCGGAGCTGAAGCGACGTGGTATCGCGCAGACTGGCCTGAGGGTTAAACAGCAATTTATCGACAAGCTAGTTGAAGAGGACACTAAGATATCAAACGGCGAGCCAAACGAGGATTCTATTACCGCCCAGGAAGATACACAAAAGGACTTGCAAGCTCCCGTTCAACCAGAGCCGGACATCGAGGATGCCAAAACTGAACAAAAAGAGCAGGTTGAAGACCCTGCTAGTAATAATGAGAAAGATGAACCTAAAGGAGCTGAGTCGAATATTGAAGAGCCACCTAGCAATGAGGATGCCCCGGGGCAACTATCAGGGGAGCCGCAGGTTGACAGCACGACAGATCGCCCTCAATCCCCTACCAAAACAGAAGGTCCAGACAGCATACCACAAGAATCCGCAGGCGCAAACATACCATCCGATACTCGCGATAAAAGCTCTGAAGAGGAGGCAAATCCAGTTGAGCAGACTCCGAAGAATACAGTAGGCGGGGAACAGGAAAGTGTTGTGAGCGGGGATACTGCATCCTTGCCAGCTGAAAAGGCTGGGCCGTGCGCCACACTTGTATCGGAAGTGAACACAGAGTTATCCACACCACTTCCCAATGATGAGGTTCTTGAAGACCGGCGAAAACGGAAGCGTCGTAGCCAAAGCCCAGTCCCTACAGGGGAAGATATCTCTAGGAAGAAGGCTAAGGCTAAGGGCGAGGTGGCTGCTGAAGTTGTGCCAGAAGGCAAAAATTCATGGAGTGCTAATCAGGCCCCCCGGCAAGAAGTCCCCAGCCCTAGCACACAAGCACAATCTCATCTTACTGCCTCGGAACTTTCAACTAAGGAGGGCGAGGAAGAGACTCCTTCTCTTCAAGATGACATCCAGGACAAGAAAAGCGCCCATCCTAAACAAGATGTCAGATTTAAAGACCTTTTTGCCCCCACTGATCAGGAGCCGGCTCATCCTCTCTCGCCTCCCATCGATACCGTCATGGGAGAAGCAGAAGTCGAGCCTGCTTTGCATGCCGCGACTGCTGCTTTGTACGTAGATGGCCTGATGCGCCCTCTACAACCGACAGCTCTTAGAAATCATCTTGTTACCTTAGCGACCCCTCCAAATTCATCCGCTAATTCGGAATCAATCGTTGACTTTTACCTGGACCCTATAAAAACTCATTGTTTTGTCCGCTTCATCAATGTCTCAACCGCCTGTCGAGTCCGAGCATCACTTCATGGTACCGTATGGCCCAACGAGCGGAACCGCAAGAGCCTGTTCGTTGATTTCTTTCCTGAACACAAAATGCAGGACTGGATCCATCTCGAGGAGCAGTCCCGGCAGCGAGGCGGGCCACCACCGCGCTGGGAAGTAAAGTATGACAGAACTGATGATGGAGTCAAGGCCGAGCTAGAGGAAGTTAATTTAAAAAACTCTGGCTCTCATACTTCACATGGTCCGGGAACGAACGACTTCGCTCGACCCCCACCTCGAGGACCGAAAGCTGATATGATTAAGAAGAATGAACGCCCTAGTGCCCCCCCAGCGGCTGGGCGCAACTCCCAACCCGGACAGGGATTCAAGCCATTAGATGAGCTATTTATGTCTACTACCGCCAAACCAAAGCTGTACTACCTCCCAGTCCCCCGCGAGGTGGCAGACCGACGCCTCGACCGGTTTGATGATTTGTTACAAAAAGGGTCATATCCTCGGCGAGGAGGGGATGAAGCTAGACGCATTACATTTGAAGATAGCGATCTTTTCGTTGATGCTGGGCCGGAATTCCCTAGTCGGGCCCGGGGAGGACGGGGCCGAGGTCGAGGTCGCGGTGGAGGAATGGCTGATTCATGGAGGGATAGCCGGAGGGACTGATACCCTGATGGACGGAACCTGCCCGCATAGGCCAAGCTGTAGGTGGAATGGTGTGCGGTTCCGCCTGCGCCCTGTCATCTAAATGAGCTTTGCATCTCTAGGTACCTTTTGTACGAGATTGATAACCTCCCGTACGAGGGCGTACCTAATAGTGCCCAAAAGTATTTTCCAGCCTTAATGTAAATTTACTTAGCGCTTGCCATTACCATCCATGGTAATAATCACCATAGAACTTGTGGGATTGCGCTTAGCCGAATTTAATGCAAAGTCAAGCCCCAGCACCGCCTGCAAGGTTACGTATACTTAACTAGTGGATGTGTTGGCGCAGTCCAGGTCCTACCCGAATCATGTACGAAATAAGGAAGGCACAACGGGCGAGCAACTAGTGATGTCAATTCGCTTTCTGAAAAGAGCTGTTTCTTTTCTTTTTTTTTCTTTTTTTTATTATCATCTTTTTTTCAATTTCACTCTACTGCAAATTGACCTCAAGAATAGCCAATCTAAAATTACCCTAAGCTTCCAGAGAATTTGCGATTAATCTTGAATCTACCTTTGATCTCACTGATTTCGCAGAGAACAATCCCCTGTAACACCTTTTGGTTAAAGTCTTGAACATCCTACTAGGTATCTGCAATGTCTTAAAACTCGAAACAGCTCTCTGTTAATCACCGTGCCATTACCTATATTCTCAGGTAAGTAGAATAGCTCGAGAACGCCGATGATCTCATTGAAAAGATGGAGTATTTTGCATGAAAGAGCTCCAATGGTTCGCTAGACTTAAATCGGTACTGTTACAGCTCTGCTGCCAGAAGGAGGCCTCCAACATTCATTTATCTTGAGCAGCTTACTTCCTAATCACTAAGGAGGTATATAGGCATTATGATATTATATACCTAGGTATCCTCTAATCTTTATAATCTTCAGAGGTGAGCCTAGAAGTCAGCAACTAATTGGTGGTGGTTGTATTGGTATTACCAAAGCTTAGTACTGGTAGGAAGTGCTTGGATGGATTCTTGGCATTTTGCTGAGCCTTTTAGTCGACCATCGATGAGCTTCGTCTTTGCTTGTTTTTTTTTTTTTTTTGTTTTTTTTTGTTTGGTTTACTACCATACCTATTACCTACTCTCTGGAAATTCGATCAGCAAATAGAGAATGAGTAATTAGATCTCTAAAACTCTCGTAGTTTTCAAATATATATATAACTTTAGAGAGTAGTAGGCCAAACACAAGTAAAAGTTAGAACTTTTCTAAGGCCACCAGGTTTTACCTTCCTGCAGGATTTGTGTGCTATCGGACATTGCAAGTCATGAAAATAATACTGTACTTGTTCACCTGAGCGTCCTTTCTTCCTTTTAACATTCATTCAGCCACGTTTCTTATTGTTTCATTCATCCGTACTTGTTAGTCACTCACTCTTTGTTTGCGATCTCATAGTTCCATAACGTCTCTTTGTCTGGGATCTATTGACTAGTCCGAAAAGGGGAGGATCTAAAAAAAGTAAACACGTCCTGAAGGAATTTTTGTCCACTGGGTCCAGGGGCGGATCTGCCGGGCGCCACCAGTGGATAAGATAATAATAATAACGTGCTGGTTAGGGAGAGAACCAGCGATTTCTGTCCCTCCACCAACTCTCCTTTCCCCCGCAGACAACTTGGATTGCTTCTGTCGGCGTCAGAATGGGGTGGCCAGTTTGTAATCTGACGGAGGAGAATGAGACCAGTATGTATTGCGCCTGCGTATGTGCCGCGAACTACTACTAAACCCTCTCTCACAAAACAGTCCATGAGATCGACCTATGGGATGGCGGTATCACCTTTCACGAACTCTGTCTGATAATAGTCGGCGCCTTTTCCATCATCGCTATTCTGATATCCTTCTACCTTATTATGAGACATGCCACCCATTATAGCAAACCGATAGAACAACGACAGTACGCGCGGCTCTCCCACACCTCCGATTCGATCTTAGCTAACGGCGCATTGTACTTTTTTCTTATAGTATTATTCGAATCCTCTGGATGATACCCGTTTACTCCATCGTTTCCTTTCTCAGCACGTATTGGTATAAGAACGCTGTCTACTACAGTGTTTTGGGCGACTGCTATGAAGCCTTCACGATCTCCGCCTTCTTCGCGTTACTCTGTCACTACGTCGCACCCGATTTGCATAGCCAGAAGGATTATTTCCGTGGAATACAACCAAAAACTTGGATCTGGCCTTTGCCTTGGCTTCAAAAATGTTGCGGTGGCAAAAATGGCATTTGGAGGACTCCACGAAGCGGTTTGACATGGTTTAATGTAAGGAGTAATTCGCGGCGCGGATATATGCCAATCACAATGCTAAACACTTTCCTCTAGGTCATATGGGTGGGCGTCTTTCAATATTGCTTACTACGGGTACTCATGACTATATTAGCGGTCATCACACAAAAATTTGACCTGTATTGCGAGGAATCTCTCAACCCCGCATTTGCCCACGTTTGGGTAGGACCTGATGACCCGAGATGCGATTTGAACTGAACTGAAACATGCTGACATGCTAGTATAGGTCTTGTGCATTGAGTGTATTGCTGTCACTATCGCGATGTACTGCTTGATTCAATTCTATTTCCAGATAAAGGACGATATAAGCGAATATTCACCTTTTCTGAAAATTCTCTCCATCAAATTAGTCATTTTCCTCTCGTTCTGGCAATCGGTAAATTCTAGCTTTATCCTACAAAAATATGCGGCACGGAAAACTGACGTTATATCCTTTCTAGAGTTTGATCTCCTTTCTTTTCTCTTCTGGAGCCATCAAGTCCTCAGAAAAACTAGCGTCACAAGATCTCAAAGTTGGACTTCCAAATTTATTGATCAGCATTGAGATGGCTCTTTTTGCCATATTACATCTCTGGTCTTTCCCATGGAAGCCTTACGCAACTGGATCCCAGCAAGATGAAGTGACCGACATGTATGGGAATGGAAAAGTTTCTTACCATGGTGGGCGCTGGGGTATGGGTGCCCTTCTTGACGCTCTCAACCCTATTGACCTCATCAAGGCGGTTGGTCGCAGTATTCGTTGGTTGTTTGTTGGCCGTAAAAAGAGGACTATGGATTCCAGCTACCAAACTCCAAGTGAACCAATTGGGCTTGACTCGACATACAACACAGGGGTCTCTGATACGAGGTACGAGGGTGCAGGTGCTATGATAACTGGTGGTCGGCCCAGTCGTTATGGGGCTTCCCCTGATGAAGAAGGGGCAGACCTTCTATCCAATGCCCAGCCGAACCCATCTAGTAGTGGCCTAGGGCGCCCACCACCATATGAGGAAAGTGATCAGGACCGCTACTATGGAAATAGAGCAACTGATTCGTCTTTCCCGGAGATGGATATCAATCCTCCTCGCCCATTCTCACCCTTTGAGGAGGTGCACTACACCCCTTCGAGAACCCCCCCTGATTCAGATGATCACACTTTCCACAATTCTACTCACTATCACCGGAGCAGGGAGCAGGTTATCTCCTTGTCTTCTTCTGGAGAGCTACAAGAGCAGCCTCCTATCCCCTTCTCAGAGACTCATATGCCCTCACACCCCAGTTATGACTCTAATCACCGGTATCGATAGCAAAGACACACCTAATGATTTTATTCTTCTACCATTTGTTATTCCCCTAAAGCTTTGTAAATTAAACTTTCCATGTTCACATTATGTTTCCCCCCCCCTTTCACTTTGCTGTTATTTCCTTACCACCTCTTGCGTCGATATACAGACGGTTTCTTGGTAAAATACCCGGCATTCGAGATCTCTAACGTTTTCTTGATTGATTGATTGATTTATGATCACGAGCCATATTATCTAGGCTGGTATATTAGGCCTTTTTTTTTTTTTCAAATGTACATGGTTTAGCTAGGACATATGATTGTATATTATTGTTTCCATGCCATAGTTTTCATTTTCTTCACGAATCAGAAATCCCAGTTGGCTATGCAACTTTAATATGCCGAGACGTGAAAGCATTTCCTGTAGTGTAGGACTTGATAGGAAAATTTTGATCATGTTAAGCGAAAACAAAGGTGTATATATAACCCTTGTAGGGACTAGGTTCACTATCAAGGTGAATAATAGGAAGTTATTTGTTTAAACATCAAACGCCGAAAACCAGTAGAAAGGCCTTTGGCCCTTTAATCAGAAGGGGTGGGGTGGACGTAGCAATGGAATTCAAGGAGTAATAACTCATCACAGGCTAGATTTAAATGTCAGGACAAAATATCCATTCTGTCATTAGATGCTAGGGCTCGGTTTAAAGAGAATTCATTATGAGCGCGAGATTCCATCTCTAACTAAAAATTCATCCATAGCCATGGCTTGCTTCCTAGAGGCTGTTGTGTTCCTCACGTTGTTCAAAATGGCCGTGCGTTTGCCAACCTCGCGCATGCCTTTCACACTCTCACTAAGTTGCCCGAGCAGGGCTACAAGATGCACGTCGTTGCTTTGTGCAAGAGTTTCGGCTGAAAAGGCACTGCCTTCCTGGGGCGTGAGAAGAGATAGATTCGATAGGAGTGAATTGATATCCCGCAAAATAGGTTGGCATGAGGAGAGATCAGCATGTTTCATTGAATCTTCCTCCAAGTCACCTTCAGTAGGCAGAGAAACACTAGAAACAAAGGACTTAATGAGTGAAATTCTTGATTCTAGAGTTCGAATAGCGTTCAAGCGAGTGTTGAGACCAGCAATTACTATAGGAAAGTTTTGCTAAATTAGCTTCATGTTTAATTTCTCCATCAAGAGGTATTTACTCACACTCTTCTTCTTCCGGTGAGAGTAAAGTGGTGCTAGTCAGCTTCTCCTTGCCACCATCCTCTGTTAGTTTTTGAGAATCCGGCTTTAATAATGTACTCGAACCCGTGGAAATTGACCCGAGAGCTGCTGCATTTCGTGCGGTTCTAGCAACGGTGTCGATACCGATCATCTCAGCCTCCCCGGTTTCAACAGTATACGGCAATTCTCGGAAACGAATATTTAGTGACTGTTCTTCGCCATCTACCTGCATAGCCTTTCCACTTTCAGTAACACTCTCACCCTCGTATACACTCTCATATATTGTTAAGGGGAGTTTTCCTCCTCTAGATGACGCGCCTTGTACTTGGGAAGGATGGAAGGCGAGGAACACTGCGGACTCATTGTAGTTTTGGAGAATTTGACGATGAATCGGAAGATGTGATGAGGTAGGTCCGGAGGGTGGACTCGTGGACCACCAACCGATAAGGTCCAGAGTAGGTATTTTGTGCACATCCTTGACTATATTTATTCATAATGCGTTAGAAGAAGTCTCGAAAGCATATCACAGGATAGAAACCTACATTGCTTGACTCGCTCAACGAACCAGTCGTTGGGCAGTTGGGCTTCACCATTCGGACCTTCTAACACAATACACTCAAACGCATGTTCAACTGTTATCTCACGCCCATTCTGTTGACCCAGAAGAGCCCCGATTATTGGACCTGTCTGTGACCGGGCAGCATGTCGTGTAATATGATCGGATATCGTGAGAAGTATAAGAGGATGTAGCTGGATATGGAGACCAGAGTCAGAAGTCTTCTGTGACAACAACGATTCAAAATGGCCTGTCATTTCAGAGAGTAGTAGGAATAATCTAGTGGAGAAAATCAGGGGTCTGCTCCGGAGCAGGCTAATAATTCCAAATGGAACTATTGAAGGCAATAGATGAACTTCCGCTCCAGATGAGGGGGGAGCTGTGTTATGTGTTTGGTTTGTTTGCATCCGCCACTCTTTAGCTTCCCCGCCCAACAGTAGTAAGTATTTAACTATTGCATCAAGTCATGGTTCACTGTCTCCATCCTGCCTTCTGCTTCGACATATAGAGCCTTCCTTTGGTGTTAATATCTGGAGGCAAAATGGCAGTACCATCGTCATTTGATGAAGTGAAAGCTCATCTTCAACAAGTGCAAAATGAACCTGCCACCCCCTTAGACATAACCCTCCTTGAAAAGCTGAAATTGGAGCTGATAGAGGCTACGGACCGCAAAGTCCCCACAACCCTTCTGACCCAGATATCACAGCTTCTTCCTGTTCTCCAGGAAGATCCAACTCCGGTCACTACGCTTTGTATCAAGGCTGCAACGTACTTTAGTTTTACTGATATTCGATCTGTCAATCCGCCAATCGATTTTATCGCCGGGTTCCGCGCACCTTCCCCCCCAATTAATCTATTGGCTATATCATTGCTGCGAAAAGCTGCCCATATACCCAGTGATGCGGCTGTAGTTGCTGGAGACCCAGAACTAGTCACGTCTCTTGTGGAGTTGTGGCTCTCAACGTCCTCGACTGCAGTTGCCCAAGCAGCTTTTGATACAATCTGGGCTCTTCTAGAAGTCGATCTTGCAAGTGGGTTAGAGAATGGGGGACACTCTGAAGAAGCTTCCACTGGTCAAGGACTAATGTGGAGGAGATTTTTTACCGATAAGGATGTTTACGGTCGTCTTTTCGCCTTATGCAGTTTCAGTGATGACGAATCGCGGCCTCTTACTAAACGTGAAAAGACCATAGCCCAGGGCAGGCTGATGGGATTTCTTATCAAAGTCGGTCAGCTACGTTGGGATTTCATCTCAAATTCACAGGTATCAGAAGTAGAGGTCAAATACAAAAGCAACAGCCTGCTACATTTTGCATCATGCCAAATGGTTGATCAAAGCGATGTTTTGATGCACATGACGCAGCTAAATTTCTTCCATGACCTTCTGGATATTGATGCCCCTCGTCTTATGCCTCGTTCCTCTATGCAGTCGACTTCAACATTTTCATCGCCCGCGCTCGATTTTCTGATTTCAAACAAAATACACACAACTATACTGGAATATTATGTGGATAGTTCAAAACTTGACCCTGTGGATCTAAATTACCTCTGCGGTCCAATAATGGCCTATGTTGCTCAATATGCGGAGCTATACCCTAACCACCTCCTCTTACAGAATCCCCCCTCTCTACTAGACCGCATAATGGCCCGAGTCAATGCTTCTCTCATGATCTCAACCTCCCAGTGGGCACATGGACCTATACCAAGCGGCCAACTTAGCGTCTTCTCCTGCCTTCCTCGAGTGCTACTACTAGAGGCTAGCAAGAGTGGCAGGAATCCACTATTAGCCCTACCAACACGCCCTCCTAGTAAAGAGGCCCTGGACACGCTGGGCAAGATTTTTCATGGGCCACCCAAGCTGGTTGCACCCAACTCAATAGAGCTCAGCACCTCCAGTCAGGCAGCAACAGACTGGCACAAGGAAGCTGCCGCTGCCCGAGTTCTTTACTTCATGTATCAAAATCAAAACCCTTCACTATGGACAGACATTGTCTCTGCTGCTGATATCTTAGCCTTGAAGGATATCTCCCTAGCAGCCGTATCATTCATGGGACTAATTATTACTGCCAACTGGCAGGGGTTATCGAGCGAGCCAATTTCATCCATATCTGTATCCTCTCAGTACGACCTTCCGACTGAAGCGGACCTCGGTCGTCTTTCACCAGCTACACAAGGTTCCCTCCCGTTAACGGGCGCTTGGGTAGCTCTTTCTCCTCCGGCTTTGACTACCCTATTGCCATACCTATTCAAGCCACCACGATCATATGCTGAGTTTGTCGCTGGTGGAGCAGCTGACCCGCAGAGCGCTGTTTGGAAGCTAGCTACAGCAAAGCATGATGTCTTGATAGCTTTATACACTGCCATCCAACAGCTGGATGGTCAAATGGCCGGATTTGAAGATATTGTGCGCACTTTGAAGAAACGAGTGAACGAAGGGCCTCTAGGACCTGCGATGCAGCCACTATCTCAAGTCGAGACTGTGGGTTTGTAAGTGATGATAATGAACACCTTATTGCATTATGGAATGGCTATACTTTGTAAAAATATATGTAGATGTAGATAGCATGCCCCTCGAACAAACAGTCTAGACCGGCGAAGCTATTACGGGCAAGCGGTCTACCAGGGTTAGTGCTGCTATGCCCTACTTGCCCATCTTGGTATACCCCCGCGTAGGCGGTGAACGAAAGTCCGGCCAGAACTTTTTTTCTGTTGCGCCGATAGAGTAATTAATCGCCCTAAAATCTAATCCGTGGACAACTCTTCTGGGAAACGATCAAACCACAAGAGGTGTTGACTTTCGCTGCTAAACGACTAGGTATCAGCATGTCTCGATTTGGAGCAAAAAAAGGCAGAAAGCTCCCAGGCGCGGAGTTTACCTGGGACACGGACCCAAGCGGAGAACCCGATACAGCTCCTACTCCTCTTTACCCAGTAAGTTCTCTTTTTTCTCTACTCTATTAGCCTCATTCTCTCTTTCCTTTTCTGTCTGTCTCTCTTCCTTTCTTTTAAGAAAATTATTGAATTGAAGTTCGTGCTATCTATTGAGCCAATATTCTTGTTGGTCTCCCGCTAACGGAGCTCTACCACCGGCAACTAGAAATATAACCTCCCACACGCAAGGCCTTTAAGCACTCGGGAACAAATACAAGTTGATCTATATCGAAACCTACGAGAGCGATTCCATGACGGGCCATATTATTCTATCTTAGGGGCATCTGGTCTGAATGGTGGAAATAGTAAATTGAACTTTGATCCATTCAACGGGATGCCATCGTATTCGGGCAAATATCAGAAGAAGAAGAGAATGGTTCCGAAGCTACAGGGACGGCCATATGGTAAGGATTCTTATTATCCCCCCTTCCAGCTTCCTCTTTGCTATGTTACTACCCGTAACAATGGAACTGCTTGTGTACAAACATTTGCTTCATGTACAAACATTTGCTTCATGTTCAATTTGCTGGAGTGTTAATATTTATGCAATAGTCATGAAATTTTTTCCTCGAGAACTTTGGCCAACTATCCAACCAAGCTTTAAACCGGACATGTCATTAGATGGTTATATCCCGCAAGCGACAAATACAGGGATCAAACGCGGGTTCGAAGATGATGATGAAGAGGATGATGGCTTGAAGCGTCAACGACAGGGTGATGATGAGGATGGCGAAGGTGGTGAGAATGAAGAAGGGGAGCGGGATGTCCTCGATGCAGACGAAGACCAGGAGGAAGAGATTGTGGATGACGATTTTGAGGATGACGACGATGAAATGGGTGGTGATTATAATGCAGAGCAATACTTTGATGGCGGTGATGATGAGTTTGGCGATGATGGATTTGGAGATGGTGGGGGTGGGGGTGGTGATGAAGATACATATTAAAGCGCCTTTGCTTAGATACCCCTTGTTGTTGATTGACTGAGCTTGGTACTCACCTGTAGTTACCTGCTCAATTTCATGACTTTTTTTACAAATGAGCAGTTTCCCATAGTTATATATAGCATTTGCATTTAGAGAAGGCGAAATTATTTGTTAGATATGCTGTTTAAGAAAACCAGTCTTTGTCTACCCTTTTTTTTTCTTTGTTAAAGATACTGGCGACAAGCTTCTCCTACATGCGGTACAGCGCGAGTTTCATAGTAAAATATCTTTTTGAAAGGAATATCAATGTAACTACTCCATCATTTACAGCTATAATCTATATACAAATTAGTGTTACCGGTCAGGTTCCCGGATGACATCATTCCGTTCCGCGGAGTCTGTAGTTAACTCACCTATTTCGAACCACAAAAATTGGGTCGAGCAGATCACATAAGAGGGGCAAAGGGCAGGGCAAAAAAAAAAAAAAAAAAATTAAATAAATAAAAATAAATAAAAAGAAAAGGAAATATTATAAACATACAATAGACATATTACAGCAGTCATTTTCCATTTTCCTCAACCCTCGGAAGATTCAAAGAGGAAACAAACTGACATGGGTGACGAGCAACCACGAAAGCGTTCTGCCCTTGTGCTTTATGGCTCTGAAACGGGCAATGCTCAAGAAGTGGCAGAGGAGATAGGGGCTCTAACAGAGCGCCTTCATTTTACTACTCAGGTCTTAGAGTTGAATCATATTAAACCGGTTCGTTTATTCTCCTCGATCTTTTTTTTTTTTCGGCGGTTTTATCTCCTCTATCGAAAGTGGGTTTGAAAATAAAGTGAAAAAGGCAGAAGCTAAACCATTAATCTCGATAGGAATCCTTGCAGTTGCACACTATCACCATTTTTGTGGTCTCAACGACCGGACAAGGGGATCTTCCAGCAAATTCAAGGTCATTTTGGAGGTCTTTGCTCTTAAAAAGACTCTCACCAACGTACCTGAATGGTGTTACTTTCACGTGGTTTGGGTTAGGTGATAGTTCTTACCCTAAGTGAGTAGAACTCTAATCCCTCCAGAAAGCCCCTATCTATCTTCTTGTTTATTCTCAGTCAAGGAGCATTGTCTAATGAAAAATTTCTTGTTTCCATCCTAATAGGTTCAATTGGGCAGCGCGCAAGCTGTATAAAAGGCTCCTACAGCTCGGAGCAGATGAAATATACCACGGTGGGGAAGCCGACCAGCAACATCCGGATGGGTATGTTTCACGTTTAAAGTCCCATAATAACCATTTAATTTTTGAGATCTATAAACAAAGTAGAGATGTACTAATTGAGATACAGACTGGAAGGCACATTCATTCCCTGGCTGACGGGCTTCCGTCAGCATTTGCTAGAGGCATATCCTCTCGGTGCTGGGAAAGATCCGATACCGGACGACGTTCAACTCCCGCCTAAATGGGTACTGGGACTACGGAATCAAGAAGCCTCACTCGCTACAGTTGAGCCCACGGTTCCTGAAGGACTTGAGAACCTAACTATATCGGATGAATTCCCAGACTCGTACCGAATTGACCATGACCAGCGGCCGATCCAGGATAGTCTGACGGCGACGCTTGTCCAAAACAAACGTGTCACACCACAAACCCACTGGCAGGATGTTCGTCATGTAATCTTGACTATCCCAAACGCTGCCTCCTATGCCCCCGGAGATATGATATCGATTACTCCGAAAAACACCGCCGAGGATGTTCAAAGTCTGATTGAAATGATGGGTTGGGAAAAGCAAGCCGATGAACTAGTGTCTCTCATTCCTGGCGATAACCAACGTTCTCTCGAGGAACTACCAGCTGCACCGATACACAACTATGAGTCTCACCCCAACTTGACATTACGAGAACTTTTAATCAATTACTTGGATATTAGGTCCATTCCTCGACGATCATTTTTCGCCTCAATCGCTCACTATACAGACTATGAAATGCATAAAGAAAGACTTTTAGAATTCACTAATCCAGAATTTATTGATGAATTTTGGGATTACACCACACGGCCGAGACGCAGTATCTTAGAGGTATTGCATGAGTTTGATACGGTCAAGATTCCATGGCAGCATGCGATATCAGCTTTCCCAATTTTCCGTGGAAGACAATTTAGTATTGCTAGCGGCGGAGAGCTGAAGCGAACGCCGGAAGGAGGCGCGAAGTTTGAGCTGCTAATTGCCATTGTCAAATACCGAACAGTCATCAAGAAAATAAGGGAGGGGGTCTGCACTAAATTCCTTTCAAATTTACGGCCGGGGAGCACATTACAAGTACAGCTACAACGGGGTGCTTTGAACTCTTCCGTCAGCCAACTTGTCGGTCCAACAATGCTGATAGGCCCCGGCACGGGCGTTGCGCCCCTGCGATCAATGCTGTGGGAGAAAGCCGCTATAGTAAAGGCCTATCAGGAGAAGAACCCTGGTATAGAGCCTCCGGTTGAACCCACTGTTTTGCTATACGGTGGTCGCAACCGCGGGGCAGATTTTTTCTTCCAGGAAGACTGGCAGCAGTTGAGCAAACTAGTGAAACTGAAGGTGTGGACAGCATTTTCGAGAGATCAACAGGAGAAAATTTATGTGCAGGACGTCATCCGAGAGAATTTCGGCTTGGTTTTCAAGCTCTTGCATGAAATGGCTGGATCGGTATACATTTGTGGTTCATCAGGACGGATGCCGCAGGCTGTCAGGGAGGCATTAATTGAGGCATTTCAGTATGGAGGCGAGAATGACGCGCAAAAGTTCAGCCGGAGAGAGGCAGAAGAGTACTTGGTCGGGATGGAAAAGACTGGGCGATACAAACAGGAAACATGGTGACCCTAAGTTATCTTACTTTGCAAGCATTATTGCGGTAGATGATCCGCATGTGTGTATGTATGCAGACACCTTATAGCCGACCATGCTCTTTACCCAATCTTAGTCTATAGTCCCCCGCCCAAAAAATTTAATCTAGAAATCCACCATATTTTAAATCACTAATCATAAAACTATCAAGACGGTTACTCGTGAGAATCCGGGATTAAGAGCATGAAGGCTAACCTCGGTTGGAGGCGGATGAGTTGCCAGATGGAACTGCTGTGGTTGGACATTCGGCCCGCCTCAACTGCAGCTCTCCGCCCTGGAAGTCACCTGCTTTTTCTGCCTCCGTCGGCTCGGCCTTCATTTACCTCAACTTGCTTCGTCCTAAAGGCGGTTGTTATACTTTTTAACCTTCCTTTCATTAGACAGCTTGTCCTTCTGTTCTGTCAGCCCCTCCATAACTCCTGCTATTACCGCATACACTCTTCACAATGGCTAGCAGTTTGCGCATTCTTGTACCCGTCAAGAGGGTGATTGACTATGCCGTGAGTGTTCCTTCCATCCTCCGGTCTCGGTGAAAGAGTCATTCATGTCTTAATTACCTCCGGGAGCTGACCTACCTGCGTCTAACCTGGACCGCTCTTCACTTTAAACCCCCTCTAAATTCATAGCTTTAGCTATCATTGATTTATCAAACCATTTCCATGACGCGTCCTGTGACTAATTCGAGTAGATCAAACCTAGAATTAACAAAACCCAAACTGGAGTCGAGACCACCGGCGTGAAGCACTCTCTCAACCCCTTTGATGAACTCTCTATCGAGGAAGCAGTCCGTCTCCGTGAGCGCAAGGGTCCTCTCAAAGTCGACAACATTCTGGCTCTCTCAGCCGGTGGACCCAAATGCGCCGATACCCTCCGCACCGCAATGGCCATGGGCGCTGACCGGGCCTTCCATGTTGACGTACCCGACAGCAACGATGGTGGACTGGAACCCCTGACCATCGCCAAAATGCTCAAGGGAGTGGTCGATTCCGAGAAAATTAACCTAGTGCTTCTCGGGAAGCAAGCCATTGATGGTGACCAGGGTCAGACGGGTCAGATGCTTGCTGGTCTTCTAGGCTGGCCGCAGGCGACACAGGCAAGCAAGATTGAGATAAAGGATGACAAGGGCACTGTCGAGGTCACCCATGAGGTTGATGGTGGCGTGGAGACTCTTCGTGCTCAGCTCCCCCTGGTTATTACGACTGATTTACGATTGAATGAACCCCGTTACGCAAGTCTTCCTAACATTATGAAGGCTAAGAAGAAGCCACTAGAGAAGAAAAAGTTATCAGATTTTGGTGTGGAAGATAAGAGACGATTGAAGACTTTGAAGGTCACGGGTAAGCCTTTTTTTTTCTCTTTTTCTTTTATTAAAAAAAGGCCCATTTTTACAAGTAGCCCTCTTGATTGCTAATTCAATTTGATAGAACCCCCTGCACGCCAGGGTGGAGGTAAGGTTGATGACGTTGATGGATTAATCGGAAAGCTAAAGGAGCTAGGCGCTCTATGAGTTATATAAAAAGAAAAAAAAAATAAGGAGGATTAATTCTGTATATGATTAGCTAGACCGTTTTTTTACCCTTATTTTCTTTCATTATTGTTTATTTCCATGAAGTTTACGTTTCTCAAACTGATATCAAATAAGTATTCCTAACCCCTACAAGTCATGGGTATGTTAGCAATCAACAAAGTTTTCTAGTCTAAGAGGAGCAACAATACATACCCAATTTCTTCATTTAGTCCTCTATTTGCTTTCTCAGTGGAAGGGCTACAAATTGACGGACCCAGATAATGAGGAAGAAAGAAAAATATATCATCGTTTGCTTGAGGGTATAATATCCGGATATTAAAACTCAAAACGAAACAGGCTCAACAAAGACAATGAATCTTCAAAATTATCGCCAAAAATCAATAGCACCGTGCCAAAGAATGAAAGAAATCAATAAACCAGATCTACTCCGCATCCCGCCAAAACGAACAAGAGCTGATTAAAGTTCAATTAACGAGGAGGCCACAAACACACATACAGAGAGAGAAAGAGTAAGCAGGGGATGAATGGGAATGAATGGTAGGTTGTTTTTTTTGGGGGGTGATCAATTCTTGACAGCTAGAATGTTTTCCTTGCCTTCATCTTTGGCCCGACGCGTCTCATCTTTCCGTTTTAATCTTGCCTGGGCGGCAATTTTTCGATCCATTGGTAGAGAATCTTGATTGACGGTAGTGTTAATTGTTTGTCTTCGTTTAGCACGGTCAAATACATAGGCATCAGGCATAGTGGAGAGAGCGTCAAGGCTACACTTTGTAGGCGAACGACGTGTTCGTAAACGACTCATACGAATTTGATGACTATCTTCGGGATTGGGTCGCCGAGTAGGAAGGGAAGATGTCGCATTGGCCGGCATGTGGGAATGACGGTGGACAAGATTGCGTCTTGGATTTACACCAGTCCAGGTACCAGTTTCAATAGATGGATACTCAGGAGGCGATGATGGAGGAATGGCTGCTTCATTATCGCGAAAGCCAGTTTTGAGTGTCCTAAGGGATGGATCGCCTATGGCCTTTAATTTCCCCTCCGTGTCCTCAAGTCCCATAGCCTTTAAGGCTCGCTTTAAGTCGAGATCAGGCAAGACATTATGTGTGTTATTGAGGCGCCTTTCCTTGGCGCGAGGGCTTGGACTGGGAGGTTGATCTGTTTCCTCGGTTTCGTCATGAATTTCTCGATCAGGGCTGCTTTGGCCAAAATCATACACCTGGACTCCACCGCGGCCGATACGGCTGTCAGTGTATCGATATCGAAGCCGATTGTCTGGGGCGCTCTCAATTGCTTTTAATCTCAGCTTCAACAAATCAATTTGCTCCTGCATATGACGGCGCTCCTCATTGAATGACTTTTTGAGATCTTCCTCCTGTTCACGGTGCTGTTGAGAAATAGATTTCATCCGGTCCCGGTATTCTTGGATTCGTGCTTCCAATTTAGCCTCGCGTTGTTTTAATTTCGCTTCCTTTTCCTTTCGTCGACCCTCATATTTTGACATTTCCTGCTTAGCACGTGCTAGCATATGCTTGAGATTGGCATTCTCTTTTTCAAGTTCCGATGCTTTCTGCTCTGAATTAAACGCTAGATCTTTGAGCTTGTTGAAATCCGACTGTTGCTGTTTCATCTCATCAATCTCAGCATTCGCCTGAGCTAGAGCCTGTTGGGTCTTGCGGAGAGCCTGTGATGCCTCTTTGGAGGGACCATCAACTTGAATAGGGGTTCCGATATCCTCTACTTCCGTTCCGACGACGCCATGCTGTTCTAGAACCTTACGCAACAGGTTGACCTTATGTTTATATTGCAATGCCAGGGCAGTTTGTTTGGTAAGATCCCGAACTAACTGCTCTTTATCGGCGCGTGTATTTTCCGCGACCATGGTAGAAGCAAGTTGAGTTACATGGCGTTCCATTTCAGTAACCTTATTTTCTTCTTCCTGTAATTTTGCAGCTAGACGTGACGCCTCCTCATCCTTCTTTCTGGCGTATGTTTTCGCGGCAGAATGGTACTGGATAAGCCTCTTGATCTCTAGAGCAGTCTTAGACCTATAGCTGTCAAATTCAGCTTTCCAGTATTTGCCGGATTGAGAGCGCGGCTCGCTCAGATTAATAGTCTCTTCGTTGTTGTCTTCTTCAGCGGGTGATTCAACGGGCTGAGGAGCAGCATCCGACTCGGGTTCTTGTGAGATTTTGTCCAAGGTTTGGGGGGATTTCTCCCGCGAATCCATCAATGTTTGCGTGAACTTGCTTCGTGGCTTGGATTTCCCTTCAAGAGAGCTGGTTATCCATTGACTCGTGATACCGCCCGGTGGGTTGACTGGGGTTCGCGAGGACTTTTTGGATGTGTCCTCCCGTTTACGTTCGTTATCAACGACGCTATCACCAAAAGAGACGGTTTTCCGCCGATTTGATGCAGTACCGGGCGTTAACAGGATGCTTTTCGTTGGAGATGCCATGGCTGATACCGCCAGGTCAACATCAGCCTTTGTAGTCTTTAAATCATTTCCCTTGTTTTCGGTGGGAGGCTGTCGCAAGTTCGCTGTCTCACTCTGGCGCTTTTCGCTAGACTCTTTTATCTTTAATGGAGAGTTGTTGTTATCCTCGTCGTCAGCTCCAGGTGTACCAAACAAAGCACTTTGAAAAGCGCGGAGTGCAAACACAGGTGCCGGGGTCTCTGGTGGCTCCAACACTTTCGAGTCGTCTGAGGGGATAAACAAGGGATAAAGTAGTCAGCGCGCAATTTCCTTGATAGGAATAATCATGCATTATCATTATTGGCCCAAGCCCAGAGCGAGAGGGGCGGCACTCCGGGCAGAAAACAGTATAGACACGCACCTGCGACCTGCTCATTCTGGCCGCTCATCCATCCCAACATCTTGTCTGCAGGGACCAACTGATCTAAAATTCCGGTACCAGCAACATAAACATCACAGAAAAGTTACCATTGGAGAGTAGCCGGGGGTTGGAAGAGTTTCCAGTGTCAGCTGCAACTTGACGTGGAAGGGCGTGCTTTGTTTACCGTAGCTCCGTCTGCGGCGCTTAAAAAGTGCCAGGCGGTCTGCGGAAAAATGACGGAACGACGTGGTTTGGGTTTAGCTTTTCTTCACCTTCATTCGTGACTGTCTTTGCTCGCACCGAATTGCCATCCCTCCCATTGCCTCCCCACCCACCACTCTCTTGTTCTCTTTTTCTCTTTTTAGTCCTGGATTCAGACATGTCCATTTCCGAGATATAGAGGGTTGCAGCTTCGGCTGCATCTTTGTCACAGCTACTCGTGGCAAAGACAACCAAACTCAAAATCGGGGAATACCACATCCCACACCGCCCAACGCCCCGCTATGCCTCACAATCACAAAAAGACCTCCAGCAATGCCCTCAAGAACGCCTCTCCCCGGGCGGAGAAGAGGCAGTTCTTTCCGGATCCTGTGCCGTTCGCTTCTCCGGTAATAGCTCCCACGAATTACGAGGAAATCCACCGAAATGAGGTCGAGGCACTTCGCTCCATCTATGGCGATGACTTTGAAGAAGTTGAACATAGGCCTTCTGCCTGGAAGGTGCGTCAAGCCTTACTCTAGCTTTTTCTTCCTCTCTACCCCTTCCTTTATTTTACCCGTCTATTGAGTTTTTGAATGCTAAATTATGTATCATTTAGCAATCGACGGAGGTATCTTTCAAGCTTCACTTACGAGCTTCCTCCAATCCTGACGTTCGCCTGGAGCTACTTGTGGAGCTTCCGACTACCTACCCAAAAACATACCCGAAGATTTCTTTAGAGAATTTAGAAGACCTTCGTCGAGGAGCTCGCTTGAGAATCCAGGATGTTATCAAAAATAAACCGAAGACATTGTTGGGATCGGAGATGATTTACGAGCTTGCTGTCTCCATCCAAGATATTCTCGAGGACGTCGCAGAGGCTCAGGCTCAGGATAAAGATCTTCCAAGCTTGGAGGAGGAACGTATAGAACAAGAGGCAGCAGCCAATGAGAGAGCAGAACGCGAACGTGAGGAAGAAATCCGAAAAAAGGAAGCAGCTACAGCAAAGGAGGAGCGGGAGCTTCAACAGCTTCTCCAAGATAAGATTCGGGAGCGAACAATGGCAAAGCTGTCACGGCGGAAGAGTCGGACATCTGGAATGGAAACAGCAGGGGATACCGAATTCGCAGACAACGTCCCAGGGGCCATTACCTTCGACCCCCCGCTGGTCATGACTGATGCAGACGGCGGCACCTTATTGTTTCGTGCAGTCTATGGAAAGACTCTCCTGAATAGCTCTCAGGGGACTGAAGCATTCATGGTTAGACCCGTCGTTCCGGACAGCCGGCTTTCCGCCCCTCTTTTAGTCCTCAAGGAGCTCTCTATCGATGAGAGAGGACTCGATTCTCTGACATTTCGAGAGCGAATGCGCTCAAGTGAGGATAAGCTTGAGGCTTTAAAGAAACTACGACACCAAAACCTTGCCGAATTTGTTGGATTCAAGATCAATAGGCCACTTGATTCCTTTAACTCTCACGACAACACGTGGAAAGTATTTGTTCTGGTCGAGTATGCAAACAAAGGATCGCTCGCTGAATTTTTGGAAATGGTGAACTCGGTACCAGTGGAAACGCTTCGGAGCTGGACAATTCAGCTTCTTGAGGCTCTTGAGTTCTATCATCGGAGTGGGTTTATTCACGGAGATATTCATTGTGGGAGTATTCTCCTATTCAGAAATACCACTGGCGCAACCATCGTGAAATTGCTGTCAAACATTGAGGGTGCTTTACCGAACACTACAAGGGTTAAGAGGTCGCTGACCGCATCTGAATCGCCCTTTTGGTTACCGCCAGAGCTTGCCCAGGAAGGTGCAACACCAACAATGAAAACAGATGTTTGGGATCTTGGAATTGTCTTCCTCCAAATGGGGTTTGGACGGGATGTTTTGCAGCGTTTCACATCCGCCAATGCACTGATGGGGACTCTTGGCCTGTCGACTCCCTTACAGGATCTACTCCAAGAAATTTTCAGGCCGAACCCTAAAAAGCGGCCGACAGCTTTCCAGCTACAGCCTTCGGAGTTTTTCCGCGTCAACACGCCATTAATCATGCGTTCAAGTGCTGCAAACTCCATGTCCCTACCAAGGCGTCCACGCCTCGACTCCATTAATGGCGGCCTTCCTTATTTCTCACGGTATTACCAAGACTTTGATGAGGCTGGGCGCTTGGGCAAAGGTGGCTTTGGAGAAGTTGTGAAAGCAAGGAACAAGCTAGATGGACGCTTCTATGCGATCAAAAAGATATCTCACAAATCTGCTACTGCCTTAAAGGACACACTATCAGAAATCATGCTATTATCACGGCTCAATCATCCATATGTGGTGCGTTATTATACTGCATGGCTAGAGGAAAATCACGACCATTGGAATGAAGATGCCATATCAGTTACAGAAGGGGACTCATTTACCAGTACGCACTCGCATGCTGGCTTTGACTATAGTACAAGCGGTCTTGATTTTATGAGCTCTAGCGGTTACCCTAAAGTAGAATTCGGTTTCGACAGCGATGAAGAAAACAATGGCACGCTATCGTCTAAGGATAGAGGAGAGACGCCCCAAACCTTTGAAACTGAGAGTGATACAGGAAAGGAACTGAGCCGCATAAGATCTGGTTCGCAAGGCCGACCAGAGCTAACTTCGCTTTATATACAGATGGAGTACTGTGAAAAGCATGTGAGTATCAAGCAACATACACGAGTAAAACCTTTTGTTTCGGGGATCATGCTGATTACCAAAGACTCTCCGTGATCTCATCAAAAACGGTCTTTACGACGATCTTGACCGGTCCTGGCGCCTCTTTCGACAGATTCTTGACGGATTGAGCCACATTCACAAAAATGGCATAATACACCGAGACCTTAAGCCTGATAACATCTTCATTGATGCTGCAAATAACCCTCGTATTGGTGACTTTGGGTTAGCGACTAGTGGCCAGTTTACTACAGCCATACGATCATCTACGGTCGCTGATTTCGACGGCAACCTTACCCGCAGCTTAGGGACGACCTATTATGTTGCTCCCGAGATGAAATCTGGCTTCACAGGACACTACACTGAGAAAGTGGATGTGAGTTTGCTTGTTGAGTGTGAAATATCAAGCATTACTAATTGCAATAGATGTATTCTTTGGGTGTTATTTTCTTTGAGATGTGCTATCCTCTTACAACGGGCATGGAGCGAGATCACACACTAAGAGCAATCCGTGAGAAGGAACACACACTACCTACCTCATTTCAATATTCAGAAAAGCTAGTTCAAGGCAAAATTATAGAGTCACTACTTAGCCACAACCCAAGTGATCGGCCTTCGGCTTCAGAACTCCTGCATAGCGGGCAAATACCTCTTCAGGTCGAGGAAGAAACCTTCAGGCGTGCGATCATGCATCTTCTTTCTGATCCTAGCTCTCCCGATTACAAAAAAATTCTCTCCGCTATATTTTCTCAATCACCCAAGAAGTTTGAAGATATAGCCTGGGATATGGACTCACATGGAGCACCTGCATCAAATGAGCTTCTGATTCATGGTCTTGTTAAGGAGAAGTTGACGTCAATATTTCGGAGGCATGGTGCAGTGGAAACAACGCGACAAATGCTATTCCCGAGGTCCCAGCACTACAAAAATGGCGCTGTGAAACTACTTGATGCTTCTGGCAATTTGCTTCAGCTCCCTTTTGATCTTACTCTCCCTAATGCTCGTGCTATCCCCCGGCAAGATCCCTCGATAGAAAAAACCTTCGCCTTCGGCACCGTTTACAGAGAAATGCTGCATGGGGGTGAGCCAAGAACTCACAAAGAGGTTGATTTTGATATAGTGACTCACAACGCACTTGATTTACCATTGAAAGAGGCGGAGGCGATCAAAGTTCTTGACGAAATAATCCAGGAATTTCCTCCCTTACGATCAACTCCCATGTGTTTTCTAATTAATCATTCAGATTTGCTACAGCTGATTATGGATTTCTGCCGCATTACTCCTCTGCAGGTTCCCCTAGTAAAGGAGGTCATCAGTAAGCTGAATGTTGGGAAGTGGTCAATACAAAAGATTCGAAGTGAGCTCCGCTCTCCAGCAATTGGCGTCGCTTCAACTTCTTTAGATGACCTCGCGCGGTTTGATTTCAAAGGTTTGCTTCTTAGAACCTACATCATGTGGTGTCAAAATTAACTCTCGTTAGATTCCCCAAAGCAAACTCAAAAACGCCTCCGGGCTATCATGGAAGGCACAGAATTTTCAGAACGTCTAGCGCCAATATTTTCCCGTATCAATTCAGTTGTGACATATGTGGAGAGATTCGGTGTCAAACGGAAGGTCTACGTAAATCCTCTAGGCAGCTTAAACGACAAATTTTTTAGGGGCAGCATTCTATTCCAATGCATATTTGACAGCAAGCGACATGACGTTTTTGCAGCTGGCGGTCGCTATGACTCGTTGGTTCAAGAGTTCCGTCCCAATGTTCTTTCAAACCGCGCTCAGACACATGCTGTCGGTTTCAACTTGAGCTGGGACAGGCTCAGCTCGGTCATGGTTGATTACCTTAAGGCTCCTGTCAGGCCTCCAAAGCATCTTGAAGCAGAAGCCGGATCCTTCTGGAAGACTAGGAGGGTAAGTTATACTAAGATTTACAATGATTGCTGGCGCTAATTATTCTTAGTGTGATGTTCTTGTTGCGAGCTTCGATACTAAAGTGTTACGTGATATGGGCGTCAAGATTGTTCAAGAATTATGGTCCAATGATATTAGTGCTGAATTAGCGGTGGATGCGACGTCTCTCGAAGTGCTCCTCAACAAATATAGGGAATATAATCATAGCTGGATCGTCCTTGTTAAACAAGACAGCCTGGAGCGAGGCTTCAAAGTCCGCTGCCTTGATCCGAAAGAGGAGCTAGACATCCGAAGTTCTGAGTTGGTTCCTTGGCTTCGAAATGAAATCCGTGCACGCAATCTCCGTGAGGGCAATGCAGACAGTGTACGGCATATCCGGACGCCAGCCCAAACAGAATCAAGTGCAGGCAATGAGCGAGCAAGTCTCGTACGTATCCTTCTTTCTCAGCATAGGAGCAAAAAAACAAACCGAAGGAATATAGTTGAGTCTGGTATGTGCTCGCTTGATCACGCTTTGAACCGACTTAAATAACTAACAAATGCAGCACTTCTTCGCTCCCGAGAGGTGGTCGAAAAAGCATTGGACGGACCAATTGCTGCCATAGATACCCGTGACGATGTTCTCGAGGCTATCAGAGATACCCGCCTGTCTGACCCCGACAGCTGGCGTGCAGTTATCCAAAATGCACCCTTGACCGAGCGAAAATATCTTGGCCAGGTCCAGGAGTTGCTTTCCGACCTCGCAAACGAGAGTCAAGGGGATGGAAACAATAACCCTTCAAATGCTTTCATATATAATTTTCGAACCGGTTCATGTTTATATTATGATCTTGGGAGCAGAAATCAGAGGGTATAACAACGGAGGCCCTTAAATGTGTTCATGTGTTATGCGTTTTCCTTTTCCATTTACTTTTATATTTTTACAGCATTTCTCCTCTCTAACTTTCTTCCCCTCCCGTTTACTTTTTCGTTTTTCTTTTACTTTTTACAGCGAAATATACCCAAAGAGCGACTCAAATGAGAAAGAAAATGTGAAGAATATAGTTAAGGTATCTCTGCTATTGTACAAAACGAGGGATATAAATCATGCGAACGGTAGATAGATCAATCGCTTTCATCCTCACTCCCATAGGCTACCAGTGGACCAGAAGCCTGGGGAGCTTGTTTTGTCATCACATTTCCCCCCGTCATTCCTCTTAGTGCGGCAACTGTAGAACTCGAAAAGATTCCACCGCCACTTGTTTCATGCCCAGACTGAGCAGCTGATGCGGACTCAAGCATAAGCGGCTGCTCTGGAGCCTCTAACTGACCCGAAACAACGTTCCCTGCATCCTCTAGCTCCTTTGTTCTGGTATACCACACTTCATCTGGCGGCTCATAGCCCTGCAAACCAAAACTCCCCTCAATCTTCTTTCTTTTCCTCGCCTCCGGATCCCTGCCCTCGAGCTCCGCCACGAACTCGGCTGGTAACGCCTTCCTTACCGCTTCGGCAGCCTGCTCCTCCAGCCGCCTGGCCTCACGTTTCTGTGCCAATGGGTTGGGGTCCACCGTTGCCCAGCGCACATTCAGAATTTCGCTGTGGTCAAGGCTCTGATGCGCCATGGCTTCTTTTGCAAACTGGGCATTTGCCTCGTTTGTATACGTAACGAAGGCAACACCACGGGATGTCAAGACACGGATCCGGTCGATTTGTCCCCATTCCGCAAAGTGACGCGAGACAACTTCCTCAATGTCGTCTGTAACGTGGATTCGACCAATGTAGAGTGTCCGATTTTGTCGCGTGAAGGAGCCAACCCCACCCATATCGTCGCGGTAGTCGCTAAATTTATCGCGGCCAAAGCAGTCCACGTTGGGATTAAATAGGTCGTGTAAGGTTGGAAGGCGGTGGAGGTATTCGCATTCATAGCCTTTAGGACAAACCTGTGCAGTTACTTGTGTCAGCCTTTTCATAGGGAAGGTCAATAGAAGGACAGAAATATTGAGAAATCACATACCCCCCTTGCAAAAAACAAACAAAAATAAGATCCAGGAACTTTATCTGCACGCGTATAGCCACTATCTTTAGCGATATTGCATCGCGAAGGCGCCGCGTGTTTTGATAGATATTTATCCTCCCGGTCACCACCGGACCACTTGTTATACCAGATATTGAACACCGTTCCGGTCTGCGGAGGCGGCTCAGATTTGACTGTCGCTGGGTCTACCTGCGGTCGGGCTGGTCGCCGTTTCCGTCGGACAATCTTCTTGGTTTTCTTTTGCGTGTTATTGCCTTCTTCCTCGTCTTCTCCCCCCTCCGTAGCAACGACCGTCATGGCGGAAGTCTCCTCCGATGCTGACTGCTGTTGTTCGTTGGGATTGGAAGAAATTGTCTGGTCCAGGTCGACCGATGCTAGATCTGTTGTCTCCGCCATTGTAGAAGGATTTTGTCTGGATTTGTTGTCGTGAGCAAAAGTTGCCTCACGCCTAACGTTGATGAGGATAAAAGTTTCGAAGTTGGTTCCCCAAAGCAGAGTGCTTACATAATCGACTGTGGAGGACTTTTGGTTGGCATTGAGATGAATTTAATTGACGAAGCTTCTGTTCAAGTGTTTTCCATCCTGAGCTGACCTAGTCTTTTATTCTGGGAATTTATATAAGATATCCGCTTTCAGGATTCCCCATAAATTTCTCCCTCTGGCCACCCTGGGAGATACTAGTGCCCATTCGATATTCTTCTTGAATTAGAGTATTTTTTGAGTCCGCGGGGGCTCTGCAGCCGTTCAAAATGGTGAATATCACCGAGAAAATCAAGGAGTATGTTGTCTGGGGCCTTTTATTTTGAATATAATATATACAAATCAAGGATGAAATTGATCCAGTTTTAATTTATAGGATTGAGGATGAGATGCGTCGGACGCAGAGTAAGTTTCATTTTTTTTTTTGGCCCTCTCCGTTTTCCTTCTCTTCCCCTCCCCCGCCGCATAAATTTTATATAGTGATCCCCGGCGACTAACTCCAACATAGAGAATAAGGCCACAGGTGCGGACAAATCCCGTCCACCCCCCCCCCCCCCCCGGCGGGTAACAGCTCTTGTAGATATGCTCTAACTATATCGCAGAGTATCATCTTGGTCTTCTTAAAGGGTAAATTATCCATCCGTTTTAGACACTAGAAAACGCCATAGCTAACAGTTTGTGATATAGAAAGCTCGCCAGATTAAGAGCCCAATTGCTCGAGCCCACAGGAGGGTCCAGTGGTGGTGGTGCCGGTTTTGACGTCAGTAAAAGTGGCGATGCTCGAGTTGCCCTAGTCGGTTTTCCATCCGTCGGAAAGTCGACGTTCCTAAGCAAGATCACCAAAACGAAGAGTGAAGCTGCTGCATACTCTTTCACCACTCTCACTGCCATCCCAGGTGTATTAGAGTATGGTGGAGCTGAGATCCAGATTCTCGATCTACCCGGTATCATCGAGGGTGCCTCCGAGGGTAAGGGGCGAGGTAGACAGGTTATTTCAGCTGCGAAGGTCGCCCAGCACCTCCCCTTTTCTTTTCACATAGCCGATCAGAGACTAATGGTTTTTATATAGACAAGTGACTTGATCCTAATGGTTCTCGATGCTACCAAAAAAGCTGAGCAACGCGCACTCCTGGAGGCTGAATTGGATGCTGTTGGTATCCGATTGAACAAAGAACCTCCGTAAGAATTAACCGCATACCCACACTCCTTGCACCCGTTTAATCCTTTATGAGCTGACCTTGAAATTGTAGAAATATCTATCTTAAAGCCAAAAAGGCAGGCGGAATGAAAATCACTTTCCAGACGCCACCCAAGAATCTCGATGAGAAAATAATTTACAATGTCCTCCGGGACTACAAGATTCTCAACTGCGAAGTCCTAGTTCGAGATGAGAACGGTAATTGATAAACACCACAAATCTTTAAAGATATTCTCAGCTTCACACTTTAGATACTAACCAATTGATGCTTAATATAGCTACAATCGACGACTTCATTGACGTGATTATGAAAGACCACCGAAAATACATCCCATGGTATGTTTTCCATCAACCAGAATCCCGGGATTCATCTACATTGTGGAACTAAGAACCCCTGACCAAAAAAAAAGTCTCTACGTATACAACAAGATCGATAGCGTTAGTCTCGATTTCCTTGATCAATTAGCCCGCGAACCACACACAGCTGTAATGAGTTGTGAGCTTGACCTCGGTGTTCAAGATGTCGTTGAACGTATCTGGAAAGAACTCCGTTTGATGCGAATATACACTAAGCGGTAAATTATACTACACTCAAACTCTCTCCCCATGAATGTTCCCCGCTAACGAATTCAAAACAGAAAAGGTGTAGAGCCAGATTTCAGCGAGGCCCTGATTGTCCGGAACAACTCGACCATCGAGGATGTCTGTGATCAGATCCATCGTACCCTAAAGGAAACATTCAAGTATGCATTGGTTTGGGGTGCAAGTGCGAGACATATTCCTCAGCGAGTTGGGCTTGGCCACATTGTTGCCGATGAGGATGTGGTATCGATTGTGGCTAAATAGAAAATTTTCGTGATGAATGAGAAGAAATGAATCTAAAGGGAACTGGATGTGGAATGGAATGATAGTAAATAGCATTATACGAAAGCATTAGCACTGGTTCATCAACTCAAAGCAAGACTTATTATCATCGCGCAGAGAATCGAATATCCGAAATCGCCGGGAATTGCGTCTAGATCGCAGCTTATGGGAGAGCTAAAAGCTTTCTCCCACTTTTATATATATAATTTACGACATCGGGAAGTGTGTTATATCAAATCCATGGTTGAATCCATTCAAGCGAAAATATTTGACAAAATGAATATAAAGCTATTGACGATAACCCAGAAACAAAAACCCAATAGAACCTTAAACCAGTACACCATATAAACAAAAAGACTCATATTTCCGCTTACGCAGCAGCAGCAGCGGCAGCCTGAGCAGCCTGGAGGTTTTGCATGCCAGTGGTAGGGTGGACATCAACACGCTCCTTAGGTAGCAAATCAACCAATAGGGGGCTGGGAAGGCTATCGCGGGTGGGATAGAAATCCATCTGGCTAGCCTTGTACTTGCGGACACTGTCTAGGTAAATATCGAACAGGTAAGAAGAGTCAAGTGGGCCTCCCTTAGCCTCAGGGTGGAATTGGGTGCTAAAGATGGGGCGAGACTTGTGGATCATGCCCTCATTGCTAGAGTCGTTGAGATTAACAAAATAGGGCTTCCAGTCAGAGGGGAGTGTATCGGCATCCACAGCATATCCATGGTTCTGGCTGGTGATGTGGCAACGGCCAGTGGTCAAGTCCAGAGCGGGAATGTTGTGAGCACGGTTACCGTACTTAAGCTTGACGGTGCGAGCACCGGCAGCCAGAGCCAAAAGCTGGTGACCCAGGCAGATACCGAAGATAGGAACTTGAGAAGTCTCCATCAGACGACGGAGGTGATAAGTTGTGTCCTGGCAGTGAGTTGGGTCACCGGGACCGTTGGAGATGAAGACACCATCGAAGTGGTGAGCCACTTTGTGGATAGGGTAGTCAAATGGGAACACAGTAACACTGGCTCCACGGCTGACCAAACTGCGAAGGATGTTCTCCTTCACACCACAATCGAGGACAGCAACATGGCACTGAGGATCAGCTGCACTCACGTGGAATGGAGCCTTAGTGCTGACCTGGCGGACAAGGTGAATCTGCTCAGGATCAATGAATGCCTCATCCTGATCGGCATCGTACTCTTCACCAACGGTAATACGAGCGAGGGAGGAACCCTGCTCACGGAGGTAGGTGACAATGGCACGCGTATCAACTCCCGAGATGGCAGGAACGCCCTCACGGGCGCACCATTCACCGAGACTTTCAACAGCGGTCCAGTGGCTATACTGCTCGGCTACGTCCGCCACCACAACACCAGCGGCCTGGAGATTGGGGGATTCAAAGTACTTGAGAAGGCCGTGCTGGTCCTTCTCTGCAGAGGGAACACCATAGTTTCCAATCAAAGGCTGGGTGAAGACCAAGATTTGACCACGGTAAGAGGGGTCAGTCAAGGACTCAGGATATCCAACCAAGGATGTAGTGAAAACGGCTTCTCCGGAGATGTTGGTACGGGCTCCGAAGGACTTTCCGTGGAAGATAGGACCATCTCGGATCGTGAAAGTTGCTCGTTCAGCAGGGCGGCCATTGCGAACAGTGGCCATGAAGCGAGCCTGAATCGTAGAGCTCAATGGGGAAGAGAAGGCAGGGGCCCGGGTGGGCATGGCCTTGAAGACACGAGCGAACATCATATTTCGGGTTGAGAAAATTTTTGGGTGATTTGAGAAAATGGTAATCAAAGTTGAACGATTTGGAAGGGATCGATTCAATAATTTCCGGAGGCTTTCCAGAGGTGATCCGAGATGTAATCCTGAGAAAATATTAGACTCAATTCAAAAGCAACCATTGACCACTAAAACGAGCTCTTAGTGGCGGCCAGAAAGGAGAACGTACCTGAGAAGTGAAGACGGAGGGTGCCAAACGCATGAACGCGGTGCTTTTACCAGTCAATAAAAACTGATATATAAAAATAGAAATGGTTGAGGGGGTGGGTGGTTTAGAAAGACATTAATGTGATGATGGTGGCTCAGGATTGATGGATTGAGGATGGATGGAGAAAGTGAGTCAAAGAAGAGGAAAGACACCCTTTAAGGATCAAAATTTTGCAAAGTGCGAATTTCGGGCCGGTCGGAGCACACGTGCCGGTCCCTCACCGACTTGTGTAGTGATAGCCAATCAACACTCGCCTATTGGGTTCACCTTCGCGCTATCGGAAGCGGTGTTGCCATTTTTGCCTTATTTTCCCAGCAAATTCGACAAAGAATCGCGAAAACTCTGGTTTTGGTGGGGGAAACACCCTACCTATAGGTAATGATCCACAGTTAGTCATAAGTAACGATAATGTGGCCTATATTCGCGTTATCAGTCCGTGATAGGTAGGTACTCGTAGCCCTGTACCTGGCTGTTCGACTCTCCCTCTATGGGGCACACTTTGCTTCTCTCTCGCAAAAGATATGCCAAGTTGGTGGTATTATGATATAACATTATGAAATAATTCCATAGCACGCAACCATCGCATCAAATACATAAGCTCAATGTTAAACTTCCAACCTTCTAACAAAGTCCGGAGCAAAAAGTTCCTAGGTAGGAGTCCACCGCCGCCACCACCAGCACTTCCCACCCAATCCCTCCACTTGGTTGAGGAGCAGGAAATACATCGCATCATAACACCACCTCCAAACTCAGGCTTAAGCTTGCCTCAGTTGGAAGATACTGATTACGGAGAGAGATCTGATCGACTTGATCTTTCGCAAAGGGTTTAGCAGAACTTTTTAGCTGCGTACTTATTTAGTAGTCTAGGGCTAAGAAAGGACTCGGTTTGTGGCTCTCTTTCAACTTGATAAAAGATTCATTATATAGTCTTGATTTTCTTCACGCACCTGCGAGCTGCAAGGGATATATTTGCCATCATTGAAACGTATGCAAGACGCGAGTATTATGAAGTGCTTTCAAATTTCCACCCCCAAGGTTGGCTCTTTACTATATCTACTAGGTGCCTCTGGCTGCATGGCCCTGGTTCCTATTTGACACTCTTCCAATGTTCAATCAGCTAAGGTCTACGTGTCATTTGCTTTACCTTTGTTTCCCATAGGTGGAAGAACTGATCTATTGTACATTAGAATACATGGCCATGGAATATTCGAAGAGACCTGTTCTGATGTCGTTACAGCATATTGCGATGTTATTGATAATACCATCGTCTAGGCTCCAAGTAGTGGAAGGTGTGGTCGCATCAAAATTAAAATAAAGTGACATCAGAAGAGCCTAGATATCTTCCCCCCAAGCTTGCGTGCATCGGAGCTCATGGGGGGATGCTCCCCCCTTACATGCTTCGTTGGCCTGCCTATGAATTGGCTTGTCTGATCAAGAAGCCATCGTCACTACCAAGAGCTGAGTCTACGTTAAGCTAATTCTCTAGAACACTACTTACATGGTAGTTTCACCAAGCTGGTGCCCTATCACCCATCTAGGTCGAATACCTATTGACATTGTAATGTAGTACTACCTCTTATTCTATACCTATCGAAACATATGTGTATATAAACACACAGGTGAGATAGATTATCCCCTTTATTGTAATCGTTCTCTTCTCTCTCCAGTCTCGTAAAACCTTTGAACATGGATGCCAACGCCAGAAATCCCTCACTTAGCTTTTGAGCTCTCAATCTCTCGACCATTCAAAGTACGGTTGTTCATTCACGGGGGGCTTTGCAGGTTATTTAACCAGAAGGGGTTATCAAAGGTTATTTTAATATAGCTTTTGTCGGAATTTTTCTCCTATCTGTAGCCCAAAAATCTCTTAATACATATTTACCTAAGTACCCCAAATGACACACATATCCAAAGCCTCAACAGATTTTACCACCCCCAGCTTTAAAGGTGAGAAAAGACTTCTGTATGTAAGAGTGGAATCCCCTCCGCTCCAGCTATTATCACGAAATACGGCGCAAAGACGCATGTAAGCACTTGAGTCAACCGCCGGGTCTTTTTTAGATTCGGGACTTTTTGTGTCTTTCACGCTAAGTAACACGAAGAGTTGACAAAACACTCCCATTAATTTCGGTAGATTTCTTTCTGTAAGCATGGGTAGTTATACTCTTCTAATCCCATGCTCGGATAGTTATAATGTCTACTTACCTACGACGAGCAATTATATCACCCCTCCTAGCCGTAACGTGGGCATGATCCTGAAGATATAATTTCACCTACTTTGCCATCACTCACCACGATTCAAAAGAGCCTGTTGAACTATTTTACCCTACCTTATAACTTCCAAGGTGCCCTACTCTACCTGACTACCCATGGTTGTTCTTCGGTGCTATCTGCAAGCTGTAATAGCCTGTATCCTACTACCGATCAATGCTTTCGGTCACGCTCTCATCCCTTTCTTGAAACACTCACATCAAGTCCTCCAGTTGGGACAAACTCCTCTTGAAGGGCCCGGCTGTGATGGCTCGGGCATCGTTGACCCCGATGGACGATGCAATGGCAATGGAATCATCGACAACCCACCCGATCCGGACAGGGAGGGATTCAGATTCGATAACCCATCGACAGACTGTGAGTTCGTCACACAAATGTACATCTACGATACCTTCAAGGTGTTAGAAAAGGATATGAACAAATTGTTCACTATCATCCACAAGGATGTCGACTTCACCGTTGTGGGCCACCATCCTATTGCCGGTCATTATCATGATTTGCTCCATTTCTACGTTAATGCTCTTAGGAGGGTTGCAGTCCTTTTCTCGGATCATCAAGAGAAATTTGAGGTCCATCCGAGAGCTATCCATGGAGGGTGTAATAGTCGATGGTCGGTTCAGGAGGTCTTGTTCAAGGGGCAGATGAATTCAGGTGGGTGGTATTTACGCTTCTTAAATTACTTGACACCCCGAGATAAACGAAACTGTTTTTTGTCCAGGGTGCGAAAAAGAAGAAGAGGGAAAGGAAAAAAAAAAAAAGAAAAAAAAAAAAAGAAAAAAAAAAAAAAAAATTAATAAATAAAATAAAGGCTGAATTCGTTAACACCATGTCTTTCCGCTAGGCGATGATTTCGAGGTCGTGAATGTCTGGGTCACGCGATGGCATGAGAAACAGATGGTCGAGATCCGAACTTACATTGATGCCGGACGGATTATGGATGCTCTACAGAAGAATGAGTTATGGTGGAATGGCACTTCACATCGAGATAATTGGCAATACATGCCTGGACCTGCAGGAATGCCAGATCTCAAAGAGTTAGAGCGTTATATGGGATACCCTGATGGCCGCAAGTATGAAAGCTAAACAAGGAAATTAGCCAATCCAATCGCTAAGAAATCATACTCATTTTCGCCTATTTATTTACGAAGGAGGATTCTTTCCTTCCAATCACTCAAGTAGTTCTGCGTGAAACTATTATGGTATATCGATAGGTTACCGGGCAGCCAAATAGAGGAAAAGCCTCGGCTACAAAAGACGACTAGACCAAATGGGGATCGCCCTGGATCATGTGATATTGGAGGTGGAGCAGCAAGCGTAGAAACGTATCACAGTACAAACAAGTATTAATTACCATCCACTCCTCCGAGTAGTTTCTCTGTTTCTCATTCTCTCTACGGAATAATAAAAGAATAACCATGGCGGAACAGGGGAGAAAGCGATCCAGGGTTGCTTGTACCTCCTGTCAGTCACGGAAACGTAAATGCTCCGGTGATCAGCCATGCACCACCTGTGCTCAATTTGGTTCCGATTGCCACTATGACTTGCTGTCGCGCAAGAAAAAGGACATCAGACACTTTCAGTCACAGTCAGGCTCCTTACTGGGCGCAGCAGCCCTCCCAAATGATGTTGCATCATCCAAGAAAAACGAACAGGCCAACTCAGCTGCTTTAGCAAGTCTTCTACTCAAGGCCCTCGAGGCCAATTCAGGTGCCGCATTCGCACGACGATTGAGCCCAAAGAGTGACTCCACCAATGCACCTAAACTGCATCTTTTTGCGTGGAATGTTGGCGCTCGGTATCCTGTGCCAGAGTGGACACCTGCTTTATCCTCTGTTCAGCCGAGGCCTGTCGTGGAAATCATCTCGCAGGATGAAATGAGGTCTCTCGCAGCCATCTTCTTTGACAAGGTTGACCCTTGCTATGGATTCATTGACCGAGACTATCTTCTCCGCCAAATAAGCCGGCGCTGGCTCCCCCCAACAACCGAGTCAGCCTTATCCTACGGACCTTATGATGCTGTTCTCTGCGGCGTCGCAGCATTCGGCTACCTTTTCTCCCACCGCCAAGCGATCCCCGCCGAGCTCCAGCTCGTCGAGTCTGCAAAGTCACTCCTCGAGCGAAGTTTGCAGTTAGAAACTTCCTCTCCAGTAGACACTGTTACCGGCTGGGTCCTTCGTGTGGCTTACCTACGAATGACCACCTCCGCACACGCAGCCTGGATGGCCAGTTGTTCTCTCATGCATCTCATTGAATCCACCGGCCTCCATGTTGAGCCAACCTCAAACACCGCCCTCGACCCAGCAACCGAGACCTGTAACCCAGAAACCCGCCGTCGTCTATTTGGTATGGCCCGTCATCTTAATATCTGGATCTCCTTTGAACTGGGACGCTCCCGCGTTGTCCTCCAAGGTGCAACCTCTCTCCCGCCTTCCTCTCGCATAAATCCAAACACCTACTCAACTATCCCCACAGTCACCGCCACTGTCCTTCCTTCAAACCCAACGGCAACGGCAACGGCAACAACAGCAACAACGACAACAACAAAACCGTCAACAGATATCTTCAATCTCCTCCCAATGTCCGAAAGCCTAGATCCAAATGAAGCTCCTGATGCTTCCGCCCTCGAATTAGCCCTAGCCAACGTCCTCGACATAGTCCATGCTACACCACCCCTGATTCTCGTCCAATGCAACCTCATGCTCTGCATCTACCGTCGTCTACGTGCCCTCAACTACTCCCTCTCCGGAGACCTCCTGGACCGTGTCCTCGCCCTTTCTGGCCGAGGTCTCAAAGCCGTGACCGAGCTCGTCGCCTCCAGTAGTCCCTGGCACCAAATCGCAAATGTCCCTTTCCAGGTCGTCTGCACTCTCCTGGCAATCGACAATCGTGCCTCCCTAGCTATGCTCCGGGATGCAATGCGTACTCTCCACGAGGTTGCATCTGCGTACGACACTGAGGTCATGCGAGAGGCTTACACCACCGCTTATTTGATGATTGTCATGCACCAGAGACGGAAAGAGGAAGATATGAGAACCCTTAGAGATGTGCTTCAGTTTAATCCTGCGGCTACAATCCCTCACACCCAAATCAAAGAAAATACCATTCAATCGGATCATACGCTTTCAGATTACCCCGGCTTTACGTGGTTAAGTGATATTTTGATTGACATTCCTAGCCTCCAGGAGTTTGATATGGAAGGTCCATGATACTGATCTTTATTTCCCGCGTCACAAAGAAAAAGAAGGAAAGAACAAATCATACTGAAAATCCTTACCTTCTCAACTTCTTACCTATTCCCCTTCTACTTTGCCTTGAAGGTAGAGAGGGAGGAGGGAGGATGAAGGAGGGGGGGAGTTCCTTTCCCTAACGTATATCTACATTGTCAAACTCCAAAGGACTTCTATGCCAGGTACGTACCCAGACAATTAACAATGGTCTAGAACCCATGTGACCCGCATTGACGCTAAACTCATGACGATGATAGTATTAGAGTATATGAGTGCTCTTGCAGTTTTTTTTTACTCTGCTTTATCATGCTTGGTGTCCCTTCCTTCTTGCGGGGCTCTTCTGATACCTGTGGACTGCGCCACCGAGCCGAGCTTTGCCAACACCCATAGGAACCCAAGGAGAATAACAGCCACAGTTCCCAACTCGATGGCATTGCTCCGGAAGATACCATCCTCCTTTAGCCGGAGCACGGGCACATCTAGTTCCTCTACAAGAGGACCATGGTCAGGAGAGGGGTGTACCTGATAGAACATAGTGCGAGGACCGAACAGTCCCTCCCATCCGAGGTTCACCCGGTCAAATGGGTTGATGCTCATCTTTGTCCCGTCTTCTGCCGTACAGGCCCAGAAGACTATAGGCCAGGGCACCGACGCGGTGCGATATCCCGATTCGGATGGATGGAGGTACCGTAAATGGAGTGGGATGGTGATATTCCAGTCCCTTTCGGACACAGCAGGCGGTTGTGCCAATTCAAACAACCAGTTTGATCCCCACTGGGATGTAAACCAGTCAGGGGCTTCGAGGTCCGTCTCACCAGCCACGGTTCGCAGGGCCGCGAGGTTGTGGGAGTCCAGGAACAAGGGGTCCGTTGTCGAAAGTTGGTATTTATCCCCGAACACTGACGACGGTAGAGTAAAATAGGCATGGAGGGCACAGCTCCCGCCCTCTGTCCTTGGAGGAGGTTCAAGTGCTTCTGGAGCCACCGAGATGGTCATTGTAGGATGAAGTCCCGTCGGAGCAGGGAATGAAACAGAATAGGTTGCATCTTCAGACAGAGGATGATGTCGTGATGGGAAAGAAAAGAGGGTGGGTTCTAGAGAGGTAAATTAAATTAGTCAGTAAATCAACCAAGCCTCGCTGCATCTTCTATTTATGGGTGTGGAGTGGGGAAATGATAGAAACATACTCAATTCCTTATCACTTCCCACCACACCAAGCACTCCCCCCATCTTAATATCCTCGGGCTCAGCAGCTTTATCCGCAGTTAAAAGTCCAACTTCTACCTGATCAGTTCCTTTTTTATGTTTCCGAACAAGTTCCGTCCATCCTACTTTCATTCCCCCTTTCTGTGTTGGAGCACTAGCCCAAAACGCCGACATGGTTAAGGCATGCGAAATGCTATCGTAGTTAATATCAATCGAATCTGCAGATTCGAGCAAGGCAATCTGTTGATAGCATGCTTCTTCTTCTTCTTCTTCAATAGCACTAACGCGTGAGCAAAACTTCTTTTGTTGTAGATATGTGACCAAACTATCGAGAGAAGGGACGAGTTCGTAGAATTGATAAGCAGCTGTCGAAGCGAATCGGGTAGAGAGAATCGGAGGTGTTATGAATGATTCCTTGAAAAGGGGATAAGTCAGTACCTTGTCTTTTTTTTACCTTATTCCCTATAACAATAATATATCATATATAATTAAAGACAAAAAGAATATCATAGAATAAAGAACAGAGAAAAAACGAACCTCAACACTCGAACACTTCAATCCATCACCAAAGATCTTTTTTAACAACGCACAAACCGGTTCCCTAAAGAGTCACAAAGCATTAGCATCAGCAACAGCAACAGCAAGTAACCAACCCAAATAAAATGCCTCGATTGACTTGTCCGGCCTTCCTCCCCACCAATTATTATCAATCACTATCAATAGGCAATCGATTTTGGCAGGCGGACCGCTTTCGAAAGCAGAGCAAATCAAGTAACTCCAACTTACCCTGAACTTGACGTACTCAACGACTCAATCGGCGAAAAAAATACATGTAATCCAGGTGATATGCGACTTGAAAACGGAGCGATAGATCGGTACGGATTTGTTGTCGCCCAACGAATATGAATTTGATGACATTGTTTCAAGACTTGCCAGATCTGTTATTTTTCTCACCCCTCCCCCCGAAAAATTAGTCAATCAGCATAAATAAATATCTGTATTAGCTAGCGTTGTTATTCTAGTGAGAGAAGGAGAGAAGGAAAGAAAGAATCAAAAGTAAATAGAGAAAGAGAGAAAGAAGAAGAAACAAACCTCAGTTGGCAATTCATCAAAGCTAAATGTAACGCGTTCCTCACGGGCTGCATCGAGATCTTTAATGGAGAGGGCGTCGGGTGTTAGCACGGCTTGTGTAAATTCGAAAGGGGACTCGGGTCGTTGAGCGAATGTGATTCTCCGTCGCATTTTCTTATTTCCCTTTTCTTTCTATAGGTATATATGATATATGTAAATATATATAAATATAATTTTTTAAGTCCTAGTTGTGGACTTTTGCGGTTTCCACTTGGGAGGGGGAATGATGAAAAGGGAGAGAGGAGGTCAGTGTATTTCTCCGCATTATTATCTGTTGTTTAGCATCTCTAGACTAGGCAAGCGGAGGCGGCGATAAGATAAGGATTGCCAAAAGCGGGTAATGGAATGAAAGTGAGGTTAATAATACCCAAGACAAATTGAAGACCTTGAGTTTTAAGTCTAAAAGATAGTTTATTATTATTCACAATAGTCAATGAGACTCAAATATATGAACTCTAATAAACAGGCATAATTGGCTTTTTTAATTATTCCATGCAACATACAAACTACATCAATGATTCATGAGCAGGTAGCATAAAACGTCATACAATAAGAACGCCAAGTCATCAAAATCATCATCGAAGGGGCAATGGTTAAAAATATATAAAGAATACCGTGGATATTCACGCCGTAACGCCAACTATGCCGGGGGGGGTCTAGTAAAGCAAAGAGTAGAGAGGATGAAATAATTAAGGAAGCACATCTTTCAAAATCTGCTTCTGTTCCGTGGTCAGACTCGCGGGGAATCTAACATTGACACGCACAATAAGATCCCCTCGTTCGCTTGGCTTCTTCGATATCGTCATACCTTGCCCGGGAAATCGTTCCTCATAGCCAGGTTGTGTGGGGCCAGGCTTGCTCACGCGAATGGATTTGCCGTCAATGGTGCGCACAAGTCGCTCCCAGCCGGTAAGGGCCTCTTTGAGACTGAGCTCAATTGTGGTAATAAGATTGTCTCCTTGTCGCTTGAAATTGGGATGTTCTTTCTATAAACGAGGATCAGTATCTTGATTAGAGGAGGGAAAGGACAAGAAGAAAAGGGGGGAGGGACCTTACCTCGGTCACAATAAGATGAACATCCTGTCGGCCACCCTCTTCCTGATCGCCGACGCCTCTGTATTTGATTTTTGAGCCAGTTCGCAATCCCGGCTTGATATTTGCTTCTAGTGTGACATCATGAACGGTTCGTTTTCCGTTGGCATCAAAAGTCTTGCTCTTGACATTGACTTTCTTTGTGGTGCCGCGCATAAGCTCCTCAAGTGTTAAAGGCAGCGGCTTTTCCATCACAGTTGGTTCAGGAGTTGGTGCTCGTTGAGATTGTTGAAAGCCGCCCGGTCCCCGGCTTGTTCTGAATCGAGCACCAGGTCCTGCTCCGCCGCCACCACCACCAAGACCTCCTCCTAGCATTGAGAAGATATCGTCCTCATCCAGTCCCGAACCGGCACCTCCACTCGCTTTGGCGAAATTACGGAAAATATCATCTGCGGAACTAAACCGAAAACCACCACTTCCACCAGGACCGGTCGAAAAATGGAAAGTACGGGTACCCCCGCCGCCACCAGGCATGCCTCCAAATGCAAACCCGCCAGGCATTCCACCCTCGAAACCTCCAGCACCGCCGGCTCCAGGGCCGCCAGCAGACGGAGGAGGCCCCCCGCGAAGAAGATACTCTAGTCCGAACTGATCATAGACTTTTCTTTTTTCGGGATCCGAAAGAACTTCATACGCTTGAGATACATCTAAAGTGTCAAGTTAGTAAATTTGGAGGAAATGGCGGGAGAAAGCAATCCTTGGGAATTGAAGACATACTTTTGAATTTTTCTGCTGCACTGGGGTCGTCCTTATTTTTATCTGGGTGATACTTCAGTGCAGCTTTCCGGTATGCCTTCTTGATATCATCTTGAGAGGCATCGGGCTTGATTGATAGTGCATCATATAATTTGGTCTCTGCAACCATGGTGCACCAAGAAAAAAATGGAATAGAAATTTCTCACAATTCGGAAGTTAGAAAGGTTGAGGCGGGAAATAAAATATAATCAAAATAAAAATCGCTCTAATTGGAGGGAGGTCGATGAGAATATAAAGTCAGAGGAATTGATGTAGAGGGAATAAGGTGACAGGAGAGGGTTTAGGTTTGCAGCCTTGAGACTGAGGGGAGAGATGGGAGTAGGAGTAACTCGAATGACGTAGAAGATTCGCGGTACATACACTCAGGTGAGCTGTGTAACTAAACTATAAGGACAGTCGGGAAAAAATAGAGGAAGCAAGAGGCTTGAAATCTACCCAGCAAACAAACAAACAATTCGTAGAAGTCATCAATCAAAACAACATATAAGTTGTGGATAGCGAGCAAAGAAGGAGGGAAAAGGAACAGAAAAATGAGGTGATCAGAAAGGAAGAAGAACAGGACTGTGACTGTGAGCCTGATGTATTACTCTGCAGAAGACAGTGGGTGGTCCTTCAGGTGACGCCAGGCCAATCTGGATGGAGCCCCAGCTGTGACGTGTGACGTTTGACCGCAAGACTGAGCCAATAGAAGGTTCGAGAAGGTTCTGTCTGGGGCAGGTCATTCCCGAATTCGATTGTAAATAGTCGAGAGGCTGGCGGTTGAAGTACGAGTCATTACCGTCACTTTCTCGCTTTGCTTTACTCTATCTTTATTTCCCCGAGGTCGTTCTCTATTGCATTTCATTCTTGAGATCAACTCATCTGCATCATCACTGTGACGGTGATGTGGATCGCTTGCCTAATGTGGATAGACCCAGCGGAAGCTGAGGTTAAGCTGGCCCAAGCTACCCCACTTTGATTGGAGGGCTCAGAGAGGAACTAGGTAGGGACTGTTCACTCTTCCCCGCCACATATCACCTCGCATAAAGAAAGGGCTGGGATTATGGTCGGTGAGTTCTCGGAGCTCAAATGTAGGTACCTCACAATGCATACCGTTTCTTCTTCTTATTAATATTATTAATATTATGCTTATCTGTTATTGTTGAGGCATATGGTCATTCTAGTTCCATTTTAACAACCCCCCCCCCAAAAAAATAAATAAAATAAAGCAATCCCATTACTCTGTGACATACGGGGGCAAATCATCCCCAAGTCCTCCCTTCTTCCACCAGAATGTAATTCTGAATGAATGCCGTATCCTTGACCACGCTTACTATTTGTTCATCAGTGCAAGATGCCCCAAGAGAGAGGATGTAACAAGTCGGCTCCGGGCTATCGGGAACTGTGTTCGTGATGTTCCACGTCGATGAAGGGCCATGGCTAGCATAAGTGCTATTTTTGACTGTGGAAATCTTCCCCGTGGCTATATCCCTGTTGAACAGTGACCGATGGAATATTTCGTATGCCGTCTCCGGCTGGTACGCGGGCACCTCGTGGCCTGCCTGGAACACGCGGGTAAAGGAGAAGTTTCCATACTGTCGCACCATGCCACCAACGTAAGAGGAGTTGGTCTGGAGGGGGGCATACCCAGCTGACCGGAACTTCTCCGCATCGCTATAGTCCACCTGCAGACTCACTCGTTCCCCTCCATTCCAGGGACACGCATAGTCTCGGTCTCCGTAAACAAGCGCCACCTTGATCCCAGAGTCCAGTACATACGCTAGGTCTTCCAAATACCCATGGACGTCAGATCGTGGGTAGTCGCCCGTTCTTGAGAAGCCGTTATAAACGCTGTCAATAGACTCTGTGAAGTTGATCGGAACCCCGAGCGCACCTTGGACCCAGTGTTGGCTCAGGAATCCCAAGTAGTACGGTGGCGGGAAAGGATCCGGGTCAAAATGGGCGATATCGTAGTAGCCTCGTCCCGAATCCAAAACATAGGGACCTTCAACCTGGTTTGAACAGAAGTCGTTTGCGTCTTGGCATGCACGGTTAACAGTGGCATTGTTGCCGTACATTTGGGGATCTCCTTCTGCCGCGAGGCGGCGACATTCGATAATCAGATCCTTGCACCCGCCTGACTTGCTCCAAGCATGCATTGCTTTCTCGTACGCAGGGCGACTGATCGCCTCGATTCCATAAGTGTTGTTGTACGCCATTTCGGGATAATCCGGCGCTTGGACCAGCAGGTCAATACAGCCGTTGATAATTCCTAGCGTATCCAGGTGAATGTAGTGCGATTCGCCTGGTTCGGAGAAGGAGCCATTGGCAATCTTTTCGTTTTGCTCTTGGAAAAATGACGTGAATGATGGGCCATAGCGTCCTCCGTACGACTCTGTCCAGATGCTCACTCGATCATCACGCGGTTTATACTCGGGAAACTCAGAAAACCAGGTTTGTGCGAAGTGCCACAATGCGCGAGCAGCATTTTGGGTGGAGTTCGCAGAGGTCGACGAGTTCAAGCTGGGGAATGTGCCCACGTAAAAAGTATTATTCTGCTCTGGTACCTGAGAAAATTGGGAAAGGTCATGCTTGCCCGTGAGCTGGTCGTAGGTTCCATTGGTAGGGACGTCATAGCTGAAGCCAACCTGATTCGGTTGGTCAATATACAGCATGTTCACGTAGTTGTTCCAGGACCACGGGTTAAGCTCTGTAGAATTCGAGTCAATATTGACTCGACAAGGGCCATTTTCCTGCAAGAGGCCGATCATAGACGAGCTTCCTGGGCCGCCGTTCATCCAAATCGACAAGGGTGCGTTTCTAGGGTCATTGCGAGACTCGAAAAACCAGAAAAAGGTATTGATGGGGTACCCCTGATCAAGACCGACGTCTTTGAGTGTTCCTGGTGGTAAATGGACATAACCTGAATAAGATTTGACGCCCGGGGTCGTTTCACAAACGCCGGGCTAGTAGAGATATTTAATTAGAATAATTCTTCCAGGGCATATGGCGATTGGACTCCATAGAGATGGGGTGGGGCTGGAGAGAGTGAGAGAGAGCAGAGCTAGATGGAGGTATTAATATCTACAGATATTCCATAGCCTTTTGCCCAATTGCTGCCTATATCTATCATACCTCTTTATATGAAATCGAGACACCTTCTTGATGTTTGGAGTGCACCACTTTCACCTCCTCAGGCGTTGGGGGGAAATATTGGCCAGTGACAACACTAACTAAACTAGCGGTGACGCCAGCGAAAAAGGCGATGGAAGGCATTTTACCAGGCAGCACCCCCCAGGCTTCTAAATCGGCAACACCAAGGTGAAAATAATTAAATCACCCAGACCGAGGAGCCTAGATGGTAACGATGGTTCTTTTAAATCCAGAGCCTGGGAGGTGTGTCGATAACGTAATAGGGGCAAGAGCCGTGGATTGGTCAGGGGGACCGGTGATCAATGTAACAATCGACGGCGGAGGCGGTTTGGTGATCCTGGCTCGAGTGGGGAGTGGGGTAACTGAACACCACTTGAGCTGATAAGCTGCAGATACCAAGGTAGGTTAGGTAGTAGTCAGTTGGTCAGCACAAACGGAGATCGGTGGATGCATTTTGTTGTTCTCGACACTTCTTGCACGAGTTACCTCGATAGCGAGGTTATTTTAAGGTACCGAACAACGAATCTCAATGCACACTAGGTATACTAAAGAAGCATTCATTAATCAACTCAAATGGATATATAGAGATTCCCAACACATAATAATCAAGTGATCATTTGGCGCACTCTTTTCCTCTTCCAACCTCGTGGTCCTTCCAACCCTAGTCATTGAGAATCGAAAATAACCGAAACGCCCAGGTATTCCATTCCATGCACTATCGGCTCCAGTAGCCCAAAAACGCCAAAACATTGCTCAAAAAATTAAGTAAAAAATAATAAAAACCACATAACAAAGCAAAGCAAGAAGCTAGCCAAACAAATGGATATAAGTCAACAGGAACCCCGAAGCAATCAGGAAATCACGACGAAACGCCAAACACGTGGGCAGCCATGCGCTCGTCGCTTTCATTCCTCCACAAAACAATATCAAAAATACATGCAATTTGAAATACAATTTTGCCCACATATGGAGTGATACTTCCATGAGAAATATGCTGAGCGTCGAATATATACAACGAAAGAAGGATTAAAAGGGTAAGAGAGGCGATACAGAGACGATTCATTCAGGAGATTTTGGGAAGGGAAAGAGAAAAAGAAAAAAACATATATGAAGTGAATGAAATCAAGATAGTGACGTAGCTGTTGCCTTGAAGTCTCCCTCTTCGATTATCGGCTTAGTTACTGCCTCTGGTTCCCTCCGTTGCTCATCATCTAAGACAGCTTCTGTTTCAAAAGGGAGAACTTGGGAGCTGATGACATCACCATGAGTGCTGGCCCCGGTCTCGGATGCCGAATCCAGGCTCTGTGTACTAGATACTGAGTGGAATTCGTCTTTGTCGAAAGACGTCTTGCGTGGCTCGGTCGCTTCGTCGATAGATACGGGGTTTGCATTGTAGAAGTCGGTTTTAACATTAAGAGGCAACTCTGTAAATCCATTCGTCATTGCATGTGTTGAACTCGACGTGACCGATAGGGCGTCATCCGACAAAGATGTTGTGCTAGGCGAGACGGGAGTTGGAGACGAAGTTGGGGCACGCTGGGGATTCCGCGGAGGAAGCGATGGGGGCTGTCGTTTAGGAATAGTGACAAGGCGGGCACGAGTAAAGGTAGGAGACTGCCGCTTAGCTTCAAATGAGGTATTTGGGTCCTCAGCAGATACAGGAGAAGATGAGTTTGTAGCGCTATCGCGCTTGGAAACAGTCGCACTGCTGATCTCGTGGACCTCCAGCTCATCATCCTCGATTGAGTCGTCATGAGAAACCCGGTGGCGCCCGTTAAAGTCACATTCATGGTTCTCGGGAATAATGGTATCCCAACGACTTTCCTCATTGTCCCATGGGCTTGGTTCGAAACGGTCTACCAAATCCCGGTTACTCCGTGAGGACGCACGACTGATGGAGGTTGGTGCAGTGAGTGGCCCATCACCAGTCTGAGTGCCTCTATCCACACTGGCATAGCTCTGCAAACTGGCGCGCCAACTATTGCGGGGTGAGCTATCCAGGCTGCGCCGGAAGGTTGCGTAGACAGGGCTATTCGGACTAGGTTTAAATTCAAAAACTTCTTGGGTAGGGCGTGTTTTAGTCCCTGCTTCACGAATAAACAGGCCTTCGGCTTCCAGGGCCTTAACCCCAAAAGGATCTGGATCATCAGGGTCAGGTATTCCAAAAGTTGAGGCGGGCTGCAGTTCGACATCACCAGGAGTCTCCCCCGGTGGGGGAAGTAAACTCTCATTCACATTACTGTCGCCCTGGGCAGCCTTGACTGTCTGGATAAGGGTTTGGATGGACGCCGGAGGATGCCTTGCCTTGCCGGCTAGGATATCTGTCACCGATATGCGTTCGCCGAAAAACCGCTCATTCTCATCTGTGCGTTCAATTATGATCGTGCCATCCACCTGAACACCGGCATAGAGCCCACGGCTCTTCATATAAGTCCAGATAGGGGCTTGTCGCTTATGAACTTCAGAGTCTAAAACCCCACCCATCCCAACAGGGCCTGCGGCTGCACTGACTTCTCCTCCTAGTGTACAGCGAACTTTCTTGAACGCCTCCAGCGCCTCATATGTATTGATAACCACCACACAATCGTAAATATCGATACCCGCAAGGAAGCCAATACCCGCTGTGTGAAGCATGATACCAGAAGGGGGACTCCATTCTCCTGTTTCGGGAATCCGAGCTAAAAGTACGCCACTTCCGCCAGAGCCACTCAGCCATAGGCCTGTACGCATGGTGGTGAAGATCGCTAAACCTTTAGCATCTTGGATAACCTTGGTGGGAATTTTCTTCAACACTCGCTGTTTTCCTTTAGGGCGATCAATTTTGCCGGTTTCCTTATTGATATAGCTATCCGCACTCTGTCGGTCGGACTCGTCGTTAGCGTAAAATCCATCTTTACAGAAACTTCGTAGGATTCGAGCAGCTTTATCGCTTTCTTTATCAAGGGTCATAGGCCAAAAAGCCTCGGCTCCGACACGATTCGACATGCGATTAACTGGGTCCCCCAATTTGTCAAGGGTGTGCCATGCTTTGTCGAAGCCCTTCTTGGAAGTGCCCTTTGTCCTTTCCCAGAGTGACGGAGCCATTGCTGTTATTCGTGAGACAACCCGTCTCCCAGGGAATGCGTAGTTAAAATGGACTGTGTAGGAAAGAACCCTTCGAGACTATTTGAGAAAAACCCAAACCAAGCCTCTCCGGTACACTTGACGACTTCGAGAAACAGAAAACGGCGACGGGAACAGTTAACATATGTCGCAGTGATCTTACTGAATGCGACCCGAGAAAACGGAAAACGATCCACTATAACTTCTTATGACACAACCGAAGAATGCGCTTAATCTCACGAGGAATGTGAAGGAGATGAAATAAAATAAAAAAGTGAAAATAAAATTCAAGCGGCTGGGAAGAATAGCAGCAGTCAGTGTGATGACTATATGGACTGGGAGAAATACAGAATTCCTAGTCAGCCTCATGATCTTGCTCCGTGGTATCCGCGTTCGAGGCCAGCCCAGCCGGTCAGATGGGTGGCAATCGAAGGATCCAGTGGCATACAAAGAGGGGAACCGCGGACCGGGAATACATAGGCAGAAAGGACCCCAGCTTACCTGCGAGGAAAGGCAAGGCAGACCCTTTTAAAACAGCATCCAGATCTCCGATGGGGATAGAAAGGAAGAGAAAGAGAGGGATGTAGAACAAGGAAATAAAGAAAAAGGAAGAAAAATATGTAAAAAATAATATATATATCGAATTGAGCAAGGCGTGCTGGTGGAAGGGGACAAGGGAGATTTATGACGAAGTATGCGCGCCGCCTTGGGAAAGAGCTGAGCAAGCGGGGAGGATGATCAGCGAATCGCAATGACGAGAGTATCTCCAGGGTGTCCCTAGTAGGAGGTACCTTAGGTAGGGTAATAATCATAATAATATAGTACAAAAGAGACGAGAGGTGTACAAGAAGATTAATAATTAATAAATAATAATCCTAATGCTAGCCTATTTCGTTCAAAAAAGAGGCATCAATGCTCGGGACCGGATGAGGAAGTTATGATTCGAGCACGGCTGGGTCGGAAAAGCATGGTTGGAACAGCCAGCTAGAGTGGCGCCGTGGCTGGTCGAGGTTTAGAGAGAATTATCGAAATAGAGTAAAATCGAGCGAGCAAGACAAATGAAAAGATGAAGACCAAAAAACAAAAAAAAAAAAAAACGCATGAGGGAGCAGAATAACTACAACTCCTACTACTACATACATATGCCGTCATCGGGTGATAAGCAGCAGCCGATCTCCCTACGATCAACATCCCTCCCCCAATGCCTAATAGTTTAGCTTTTGTTTTGATTTTGTTTGATTCTTTAACCTTGACATTATTCTACAATCCCTGTTTCCAAATATTATCAATTTACAGAACAGTGAGATATAAGACAACTCCCATTATTACCTGTTTGCCGACCTCGACCTTCAGTGGGGGTTGACCCAAAAATATTGTCGTCATCATCGACTACGTACACAGCCGTCCCTGAACCGAATCCTCGTTTTTTTTTTTTTTTCCCCCTTGGAATTCACAAAGAGATCACCAATGGATAAACTCTTTTTTTTTTTTTCCTTTTTGTAAACCGCGAGGAGAAAGTAAAAAAAAAAAAGAGTCACCCCTGCATTCCCCTCAAGGGCGCAGGAGAAGCAGCCTGACTAAACTTATACGTGCATACATCCAACCCACAGCGTATGTATCAAGTTGGATCCCAGGCCAAGAAAATGACAGCTCCGATTATTTGCCTTCTTCAGCCCAGCCCATCATCTCCTACCCGCCTAGGCTCGTCCATTAGACTCTTATTATTATTATTATTATTATTATTATTATTTCCGGCCTCTCATCGTCGCCTGGGTGAAAAAGAGGTGAATAAGCTATTAGCAAGATTAACTTATTCATATTGGGCACCCTTGGCCAAGCCCTGAGTGCTCCTGGTCGACTACCTGGGTATCTACTTTTGTAAAAAATGAAAATGTTTGATACATCGCAATATAGTATCCCCAAGAGGTTAAGTAAACTCACTAAGGTACTTAGGTATGCATCTACATACATACCGTCATATAACTCCAGCACAGTAGTTCCTCGATAGCGTCGGACGTTTTCAGCCAGTCATAGTGAATATCTGTTTTTTATTTATTTATCTCTCCCTGAAATGCACCTGCACTCTTGTCCCAGATTTGTTGGTATTATTCCTTTAGGAAAAGGTTCATTGCTGAAAGGTCGACGCATCAGGTAGGCGTCTAGGCGACTTGGGTACCTACTAATAATGATTTTCCCCGGTCAGCACTTGATAAAAAAAGGTCAATACCTTAAAAAGTCTAAATTTAATACATGGGATCGGGGGCCAGGGCAGGGCAGGGCTTTCGTATAACGTATCTATGGATCTAAGTACCGCTGGCAGAGCAAAAGTACCAACTTCAAACAATTATAGGTATATTTTGAAGTAAATATCTATCTATATATATATCTTTATTTCAGTTATTCACCCCCTCCCTTCTTCACTCTCTCCTTTTTATCGATACTTTAGTACCTACATAGATGCCTACCTGCCTACCTAATATACCAACCGATTTATCTCCGATTTAATTCCAATTCGGGGCGTGTATACGTACCTAAAAACTAAGTCACCTACCTCCACTCCACCCGAAAGCAATTTCCGAGCCGAACTACCTAGGTAGGATACCTGGGTAACCCCGAGGTATAGCCTGAGGCGAAACGTCTCCGTCTCCAAAGAAACCAACATTATTATTCAGTGATTTGTCCTTGAACAAATTGAACAGTATCTTCGGTAGATCATGGATGCAGGTCCGACGGTTCCCAAACGATTCGGCCGGATTCTCGGACTCATTTTCTCCTTTTTATCAGCGCGTGACGCGATTAATAAACCTCTTGTACATGAGATATGAATTGTCAACTATGCCCTCATTATTCGTAACCTCCATTCTCTATATACGTCACATTCTAGTAGAACCTGGCTGGTTGGCTGGTTTGGCTTTTTGGGGGGGGGGTTTGTTTTTTAACTTTTCTTTTTTCCTTTAACTTTCCTTGTTGCCAAGGTAGGAAGAAAGCCCATCCATCCTCTCTCTCCCTACCTACCTTAGATATATAGAAGGAGTTTCCTCCTCTTGTTTATGCCTGGAAATAATTAACTAATGACTAGGCACTTACTACGTGGTTAGATAATTTGGTTTGCTGATGAGTTATTTATAATTTAAGTTACTAGTCTGTGACTAATCATAGGTTTAACAGTCTTGTATTTGTGTTTTTGGTTGTCGAACTAATTAATTTTTATTCAGCCTTTTTTCTTTTGACAAAAACCCTAGCCATAAGATAGTTCTTCTCAAACACAAAATCTACCCACCAAAATGAATAGGATTATTTGTCGAAATCTAGCATTTTTGGTATAGATGAATCTTTCACCCTAGATGAGTATGTCGTGATCCTCTGTTGATAAAACAGAGGGTATAGAATAGAACAAATTGATTGAGGTGCTTAGGGAAGAAGAGTTCTATCTACCTAAAGCTATCCTTAAACACGCCATCCATTATATTCAGAATATTCTACCATTCTTTGTCGACAGATATATTGTTTGATATTCTGCCTGCTCACGGTATATTGCCTACCTGCCTATAGAAGAAAGATATATCCATCCCAGCTGTTCCGCAGCTCGCTGGATGTCAAGATTCCCACATCTTGAGTAATCAAAGTCCTACGAAGCATATCCAAGTAAACCCAGAATTCCCTACATATGCAGTTAAGTGATAATTTCCCTACATCTACTGCTAGAGTTATAAATAACTCTCTCGCCTGGAGAAACGAATATTTTGATCCTTCTCAACTTGTTGGGAACGCAACTGACGCCATCAATAAAGAATTATAATCTACAATGCGGTGGACTTTATCCTAGTTACATGAAGCCGAGCTTTTGCAGCAGACGACTGTTATTAATCATGTAGTCATTGAAATAATCACATCATGCCGTATCCAGGATTTCCTTCATTATACATAGTTGAGCCGATAATAAAATCGTAACATCTGTACTTGCAATTTTTCCTAAGCAACAGGACAAATGAACCAAAGCTGACAAAATATAGTAGGCATCAGATAAAATTGGCAGAGTACTCTTGGCCTAAATGGCGCCAGCGCCAGCATATATTAGCCCAATATGTGTAAGTTGAAGCCAAATGGGCATGACGAAAAGGAAAAGCGAGGATAATCAAAGAGGCGGAGTGAAAAGTAAAAGGTATGGGTTTGCGTATATGTGTGTGTGTATGCATATATATTATAGTAATCTTTTGATGTGGCCGTGACAAGTCATTTAGCCTACGGCACTCATTTTACTTGGGGGGACACCAAAGAAGGATCATCCAGGAGGGGACTCCCAGGGACAGCGTCCAATGCAACAGCGTGCAACGCAGGCTTTTCGGCAGATTTCAGGAGCCCACGTTGACGGCGTTCCAGTCTCCCCTTGACCCATTCGGCAACTTCTGGGTCATCTGTTGATACAGGAGAACTTTCGCTTGTTTGCCCATCGACTAGAGATATCGAGGGTACGTCCTGGTCATTTGATTGCGTAGGAGGTTGCATGAGAGAGGCAAGCCAGGGATGCCGGAGGAGCATGCTATACGACGGACGTTTGTTTGGATTTTTGTCCAGACAAGCATTGACAAAGGCATGCGCATCATCAGAATATCCGGATTCTGGTAGTGTGGGAGGGTCACCATTAACAATAGCCTAAGAAAGAGTCAGATTGTAAGGATTCAAAAGCAACCCCCCACCCTTCCAAAAAAAACTCACATGTAACTGGCTGTAAATGTTATTGAATGTGTCTGGTGGATAGGGGTACCGGCCAATTGCACATTCAATTATGGAAAGTCCCAAACTCCAGATATCACTTTGAACACTATATGTACCACCACTAGATCCTGACTGTTGAACACCACCGCCTGCAATTCGCTCAGGTGCCATATAGCTTTGACACCCAATATTGGTTTTGGCAATACTAGCCACCAAGTTTCCGCTTACTCCAAAATCACAAATCTTGATCTGTCCACGTGAGTTGACAAGAATATTTGTGGGTTTCACGTCCCTGTGGATAATGTTATGGTCATCCTTCAGCGTCTTTAGTCCCATGACTGTAGAAAGGACAACCTTGCGAAGGATATTCTCCGGGATCCCATCAGTATAGAGTTTATCAATAGAACCGCCATCCATATATTCAACACAAATGTACACAGCACCTTCTTGAAAGAAAGCACCATAGAATTCAATGATAAAGGGCGACACGCAACGGTGGAGAATATCTAGTTCCATGATAATCTGAGCGAACTTATTCTCATCGAGTTCTAACCGGATCTCTTTCATCGCCATGACAGCTCCCGACAAGTTGTCCTGAGGTTTCGGTGTGCCATCCGTATCTGAATTCTCAGGTCCAGAAGGGCGACTTATGATCCCGCTTAATCCCAAACCTGGTTTTCTCATATGTGGCCGACTGTGCCGGACTTTGTAAACCGTCCCATAGTTTCCTTTGCCCAATTCATCTAGGCGATCGACCTCGTCTAATGAGATACTAAAACTCTGACCGGTCGAGAATTCAATACCACCGCCATGTAGGATAGCCTTGTTTTTGAACTTAAGAGTGCCTGATTTTGTGTCGACAAAATCTGCATATTTACTGAAAGCAGTTTCCGCGGTACCTCGGGATGCATTTTGCGATGGCTGATTGACATCGGGCCCATTTGAACCCGGGACATCAGGGAGGTCAGACAAGTGAAGTCTGGGTTTCATGCGTTTCGCTGCCAACCCCCGAGGAGAGCCAGACGCGGGCGAATTTCCAGAAATTGGTGGTGCGGAGGTCCAATTTTTGGGGGAAGGCCGACTGGCAGGGGGTAGTCGACCAGTAATGGCGGGTGCGAGAGGCCCGTTTAAAACCGATGGCGACTGTCCTGGCAACGAGGGAGCACCACCTGATCCGATAGACTGGGTTGTAGGAATTGTCCCAGTCGAAGCGGCATGGCCTAAAACCGGGGGAGCACCCTGCCGAGACAAAGAAAACGCCTTCATTTTGGCTAAAATATCGGGTTGTGCACTGCTCACCGATGCTTGCGGACGAGGAGGAGTTCCGGTGCCATGTCGGGCCGCATTTACTTGGCCGAGATGTGTTGATGAGGCACTAAGTCCAGAGCCATTATCACGGGGTGTGCGGAGAGTAGGTATCGAGACGAAGGAGGTTGAGGAAGAGAGGTCGTCGTCTGCTGCGTGGCCGATACTGGATCGCGGGGAAATCTCCGCAGAGAAATCGCTTTCAGAGTCCATTATTAGCCGGTTTGCGCACGGCGAAGTCTGATAAGCAAAGGTCAGGGTGCCGTCGCCGACTCCTTTCGAAAATTTCCTTGCAAATCACGGAATCTCGACCATGAAATTCAAATTCAATTGAGGAGGGGGTTGGTATTGGCGCGGACCGCAAAAATATAGGAAGAGGAAAGAAAATTTGCTGCTAAATTAAATTCGTCGCGAACAATATGCTCAATCTTGAGAAGGGGAGGAGGTGGTTTCTAAAAGGCAGAAGCTTTTTTTTGGAGGGGGGTGGGAAAGGGGAGTTAAAAAGAGTTCAAGTATGGGGCTTTTCAACGCGGGGCAGAAATTCAGGCCATTATCGGAAAGCAAATCGACAATAAATTAAAAGTTGAACTTGGAGGGAGGAATAATAGCTCGAAAAGAAAAAATGTAAATTCCAATCTTAAGGGGGGAAATGATAATAACCATGAAAAATCCCTAAGGTCTTTTCTGTTCTTCGCTTCAGGAAATTCACACCATGAAGGTGGTTTGGGCGCCTTTGCTTCTCTTGCTCTAAAATAATTGAGATAATGGAAAAGAGAAAAAGAAAGCGAGGGATAATGGATGGAGTTGAATGAGTTTAAATCTATCTAGTAGAATATGATAGTGGATTCAGCGGCTCAGTTATCTGTTTTGAGCCGGATTGGTTTCAAGAGATATAGAATGCAGTTAACTAAGTTACTGCTCCAGCACTTCTTGGACCAAGTAGACCTCGGAGGAGGAAGTTGTAACTCCAACAGGCGATTCCTGCCTTGTGGGACGGAGGGCCAGCCAATAGATGGCCTCAGGCCACCGCACGGCCTCCAATCACAGGGTCTGCTGTCACGGGCCCTTAGCAACTGATCCGTAATCCGTTTGCCACCCCAAACGCAGCCCACGTTCTAAAAGAGTACCGGCTATTCTTAACTTCTTACTTATGACCGACGCAATAATGATAATAATCATAATAACCCAGGGGGTAAGTACGTAAAGCATCTGACTATAGCGCTTTTATTGACACCTCCTCATCGGATTATTCCTCAGTCTTAGTACTCAAAACAACCTCAACGGTCTACGCCTGCTTGACCTGCCTGATTGCCTGATATACGCTATTACTACTATCGATAATTATGACCTGGTGGCGAATTCACTAAAACCTGGCTGGCTGTCTGAACCTCCTAAAACTGGGATTAGGTACACACTTGCACATCCACATCCACTTCAGGGTTGGACACAACATTTTCACACTTAGAAGGCTAGTAAATATTATACATATTCTGAGTGAACTAAGAGGATGGATTACCGATAGCCACCTATCCTTCCGTACCCCATCGGAAAGGAAAAAAAAAAAAGAACAAGATTCCTAGACCGTAATTGTTTAGCACTTCTCATCAACATTGTGATTACTTTAGGCCGAATATAAGCCCGAAACCTAATTTAGACTGGAGCCAGGAACGTCGATCACAAGCAGCAGTACCTACCTATCTTTCACCTGTATTCAAACCAATGAGCCTTCATCGTATCCGCGAGCAGTGGCAAAACGCTTAGATGATTGTGCAATCCAAGAGCAAAAAGGCATCATCAACCGTCACATTCTTAGGTAGTCTTACCGCCTTCCTTTTTTCTTTCCATATCCTTTTCCATTACCCCCGCTTGTTCATTGTATCCCCAGTTGTATTTATTACCTTAAATCTAGAATAAATATATGCGATCGCCCTAATTTAAAGTAAAAAAAAAAAAAAAGTAGCAATAAGCACCTAGTGTGCAGAGGAGTTTTAATCCAGTCAATATGAAAATATAACCAAATGCAGTTTATAGGTACTGATAAGCACTTGTGAACCCTGGCATGAATGATTGCACTGCCCCCTCGGTAGCCTGAGAATCCAACATCAAGAACGTTAACTCATATGGTTTTCTAAACACAATTATAAGGGGAAGAAAAAAAAAGTATGTCTCCTATTCCAGAAGAGCCCTTACTGATATTTCCAGATTTTTCTTTGCCAAGATTGTTGTCCTGAAGTTGGATTAGTTCACCGCACGAGAAAGCTGGACCATTAAGATGCTTGCCAAGCATATCTCCAGGAAGGGGGGATAAATTGGTTTTCTCAAAGACGATGTACAGGTGGATCCAGGAATAGAGCTAATACGTGATGATCTTCTAAAACGAAAATGCGGAAAGACTTTTTGGAGCAAAATTTAAAGCAAAATAGTTGGGCATCACTAGGAATAGTTTTGTTTATATAAGTTAGCTAGTTGCCTAATCTCTTGCTGGGATCTCAGCCGGTCTAATCAGCCCAATCGTTGTTAGTGTGGCGCTGGGCTGGTGCTTCAACCATGGCTGTGTTTGTCCTCAATCTTCTAGGCTGCCTGGGAAACTCTTGGCGGTAAGCTCGGCGCAGGAGAGATCACCCAAAAGCGGACCTATTATCACTAGGAATTAAAACATGAAATCATGGCACCCCAGGTTCTCGCTGATCCATAAATCTTTATAATAGATCGAGATGGCATCATGAGTTGCTCATCCTTTGTGCATAAAATTTCTCCCTATCCTTCATCCCCTTTCCTCTCTATCTTGGGCCATATCACCTGGTTGCCACTTCCAACCTTAATTTGAACCTAGTGAGTCTCCTTATCATCCCGCGCCGTCATCATCTATCTCCTTAATATTGCTATCGTCACCATTCTAAACTCGAGATTTTCTCAAAGGAACGCATTATTATATCAGTTTTTCAGCCGATGGCCTTGTTTACGCCTCCTCGTTCCTTCCAGAATGCACATTCCGTGGTCTCTCGCCAGTTAGTAACACAGTCCCAGGTGGGCCTCAACTCTGGTATTTTCCAAAATGCCTCCTCGCCTCATTCGAGCCACCCTTCTTTCTTCCACTTGGTACTTCTGGTTTTCGAGGCTGTCCTGGAAGTAGTATGCGTCAGTCTTCCTGGATATATCGCTGCTAGGGTGGGCATGTTTGATGCCGACGCCCAGAAACTAGTGGCTAATTTGAATGTTTCTCTATTTACCCCGTGCCTAAGTATGTTTCGTCTAAAAGTGAAGTCTCTTTCTTGGCTGACCCACATATGATATCCATAGTTTTTACAAAGCTCGGATCGCAACTTACGGCAGAGAAGCTCACTGACCTTGCCATCATTCCCCTAATATTTGTGATCCAAACATGTGTTTCCTACTTGTGCGCCTTTGTGGTGTCACGATGCTTTCGGTTCAAAAAGCGACCCGCAAATTTTGTGGCGGCGATGGCAGTAAGTTACATACTTACACTGGAATTAATTTGCGAATAAAAATTAAAAATTCCTTATCTCTAGGTGTTCGGAAACTCAAATTCGCTCCCTATTTCGCTCGTTATGTCTCTTTCTCAGACTTTACGGGGACTTCATTGGGATCGGGTGCCAAATGACAATGATGATGAAGTCGCAGCTCGGGGGATTCTATATCTACTCATTTTCCAGCAGCTAGGACAGCTTGTGCGTTGGAGCTGGGGCTATCATGTTCTCCTTGCTCCTAAAGAGCGGTTTCTAGAGGCGGGTGAAAGGGAATCTATTAATGAGCATGGTCAAGAAAGATATACGGACACGCCAGAGCGAGAAAATCTAGAAGAGCCTCTTATTGGAACCGGAAGCTCTTTCGAACGCTCTACTCATTCGATTGATGACGGATATGATGAAAGTCCTGAATTCCATTCTGAAGAAGCAACCCCAGTGAATACACGCACTCACTCTTATACTAAACTACCCCTGCAGGGTGAGGATAGCGATGATGATCCGGATCACCCCCCTGCATTGGGCCCTCCACCTCGTGGACCATTTCTCCCTCGCCAAAGTTCCCGCGGTGACATGTTATGCTTCCCAAATGTTGAGGTGACTCATCGTCAGCAGCAGACTCGAAAGGGGCCATTCTCAAAAGTTAAGGCTTCCATATCTCGCCTTTGTGGTCGCGTTGCTAGTGGCTGGGAGAAAGGAATGGGTTCATTGTTTAACCGACTGCCACCAAGTGTACAAACAGCTTTGATGATGCTCTCCAATTGGACCCGGAGGTTCTTCCGTGGCTTGTGGGATTTCATGAACCCCCCTCTTTGGGCTATGTTAGCTGCTATCATAGTCGCCTCTGTACCGTCCTTACAGGCCCTTTTTTTTGACGAAGGTACCTTTGTGCGCAATTCTGTGACTCGAGCCATTGGGCAGAATGGCCAGGTTGCTGTTCCTTTGATCCTCGTAGTTCTTGGCGCCAACTTGGAGCGCAATACGTTGCCCAAACAGGCGCTTGAAGATATGGAACATCCAAAAGAGGAACGGAATTTGATCATTGCTTCATTAGTAGCGCGCATGCTGCTCCCAACCTTGATTATGGCTCCAATTCTGGCTCTTTTAGCAAAGTATGTGCCGGTCAGCATCGTGGATGATCCCATCTTCATCATTGTCTGCTTCCTCCTTACTGGAGCGCCATCGGCCCTGCAATTAGCACAGATCTGCCAGATTAATAACGTCTACGTTGGAGCAATGTCGAAACTCCTATTCCAGAGCTACGTTGTGTGGTAAGTAATGCTGCTATGAACATTGAAGAGATAGAAATAATAGAAAACTAAACGGTACTAGGATCCTCCCATCAACCCTAATTCTTGTCATGTGCGCTTTGGAAGTGGTCGAATGGGCGGCCTCCTCGTGAAATAACAGTGATTGGACGATAAATTGGAATTTGTATCATTAGATATCATTATAGCATCATTGCCCTAATCCGTGGAGTTTTGGGAGAGTCTTTCTTTGTTGCTTTACAGGTGGTAAGAAGATGCTACTTCGGAGCTAGGAGTTCTGATAGGGAAGCCTAGTAACTCATAAAAAGGGCCATACTCAGCTCGGCTTGCTTTTGGTTTCAGGGGCTTTTTCTCTTTCTTTTCTTTCATTTTTTTTTAACCGGCGTTTCAACTTTTATACCCTGTTGCAATTATATATGAGATTGATAATGAGAGATGAAGGACTTTAAAGGATTGTAGAGGGTAGGTTATTGATTGGTCAATTAAACAAAGCTTGCTACCTACCTACCTACTTATACCTTAGTGAGGTAGTTCTAGAAAAATTGCGGGAAATCAAAAATGAAAGCGACTCCGGCGCGGCTCGAACACGCGACCTTTGGTGCCGGAAACCAACGATCTACCACTGATCTACGGAGCCAACTCTTGAGCGGGGTGGCAAGATAATGGCTCCATATAACAAAGGTTTATTATTTCCCTTCAGACAAAGGATAACAAAACGCTCCCTCTCTTCTGGATTTGAGTCTAACTTCCTCTTATAAAAACTGAATGATACATTGTACCTCTGTTTAGTTCTTACTCCTTGCTCAACCTTAGGCTAATCATCAATCAAGCTTTCTCCTATCAGAGTATGTAGTCATCTGTGATCGACCTCGAGTGTTTCTAGTTTGAGTAGCCCGTCTGCCTCAGGCCGAAATCACGCCATCGACTTCCCCTCATTTGCGATGTTGTTGTCTCTTTTATTATTCACATTTTCTCTTCTATAAACACTGCCCCTTCTGGCGATTTCGATAAGGACGAGACCTGAAATATGAATTTTATTTATGATTGCGATGGGGCACCCCTCCGCTATCGCCCGATGTATGAACGCAATAGTGTTTTTTCCCCCCTATGCGACCAAAACCAGTACAATCACCAGACATTTACCACTGATATTGAACTCGGCGGTGAATGTGGTAAAAAGAACAAGAACCCTAGATGGTGTGATAGTGAATGATATGTACAGAACAGATACATTCGACTCGGCAACTTTTGGGATAGAGGCTCTAAAGTCGAAGATAGCTCGAACCAAAAGCTCCTATGCAGCTCCTCCATGAAGTGCGTCATGCTTGATTGTGTGAACCCAGACTAGCGGAACCTCAATGGAAAGCTTCCACCTAATAATAGCGGAGAGCCTACCAATGAGCATGTCTGCAATAGGTACTGAGGTTGCGGTCAATTGAATAATGGAATTTATCTCCCTTCATCCCAATGCGCCGGGAGACCATCAGATCATGATTTTACTTTTTCTTATCGCAACCAACCTTCCCAAGGATTCCCCCCTGGTCCAAGTATGGACTATGGACTTTTGTGGAGACCAATTTGCAGCCTTGTTTGCTTCCTTCTACTACCTATCTTTTGTGATAGAAAATCCTACATCAAAGAAATTCTCCTCCACTGCTGGATGGAGGAGGTGCGGATCACAACTTCGCCTGCCCAGGTAGTTAGTCACCTGAGGTTTGCTGATAAGCCGTTTCCTTTGCCACCCATTTTTTTTTTTTTTTACCCTTTTCTCTCTCTTCTTTCCTTTCAATTATTTATTTCATTTAGCTTCCAGTGAAACCTTCATCAGTTCATTCATGCAGTGTACTGCTGTACATTGTTTTCTAGTTGTCCTGTCCCCTTTCACATCACCTAATTTCCCCATCAGGTCTCGTGTGTCTGGGTCTAAGAACTCCACTTTTAACACACACCGACCGTTGCTTCAACTGAATCCAGCATTTTGATTTTCTTGCTAGGCTGGCTACATACACACAATACTCACTACTAATACTCGTCCACCCCACTTAGTCGCCTTTTTTATTTTCCATTTTTCACTATAATTCTAATTTTTTCTTTACTCATCATTCTTTTCCATCTCCTGTGCTCTCCTCCATTATTCTTCCCGAAACCACCCAAGATTGCAAACCCGAGAGCGCTTATCTTTGCCCATTCCTTACCAGCAAAAACACTGGATCGTCTGCCTGGATTCCCTGTTTGGGGACAACGACCTTTACAGCTCAACATTCTAAGTCTTTGGTGCTCTCACGAGCTTAGAGATGCCCTCCTTCTCTGACCAAGTCACAGACTTGGATCCGGACTACGAAGGTAGGTTCCCGCTTAAGGTTTCTCTTCAATGGCCCTACCCCTATTTCTTGGCCCGGACCCAATAGTAGTCGTAGTAATTCCGAGGCTCTGCTCTGGAAATCTGGATCAGATGATTTCATTACCCAACGTCCTTTTGCCAACCAGCAAACATTCCCCTCTCTCCAGAATGTCACTCCTTCCCCCAGATCCGAAGTTATTTTGATAATTTCGTCGCTCATTCCCTCCTTCAATGTATACTTTATGGATTCTAACCAACCTATAAAAGGCCCTCATCCTGCCCTGGGACCTAGTCTCACCATTCCTCCCGTTCAGAGAGCGAATGGAAATGGTGAGTCTGCAATCGCTTCCGATGGCAATCTCCCTAGACAAATCCGTGTCACTCCCGCCAAGGTGACAGCACGTCAACCAGTCTACCACCAACCCTCTCTTGCCTCTCTAAGTAGTCAAACCTCAAGTGCTGTCAATGATACGATCACGAGAGATGACATTGACCGTTGCCTGAGGAATGGCGAAGATGACCCACAACACAACCTGTTTACTCAGGTGTATGAATGGCTTTTGCGCGAAAAGTCGAAACGGAGGGCTGCTAAGCCACGACCGGCTGATGGGGTTGAGAGTGATGCGGACGAGGAGGGTACAGAAGAAGCTGATTGTCTGTCGTTAATGAGGACTACTTCCCATGCCTCCGATACAACTTCCCTCGATAAGCTAGAGAAGATCCTAGTTCATTACGCTGCCTCTCGATATGATACTCATTCTGGATCTACGTGTTCCTACCGTCGGTCTACCCGCCGACGTCAGCCTACTAAGGGACTACGAAGAGGCTCTGCTTCGGAATCTGACTCGGCGGAGTTTGACTCAACCCCTCCTAGCGTGGATGCGGTATTGGACAACTCAAAAACACTAGCATACAGCGGTGGTGGGGCCGAGGATGATGAGGATGAAGCTGGCGCAAATGTTCGGCGGGCAAAAGACAGAGAAGCTTGGGTAGTGTTCAAAAACGAAATCCTTCGTATTACTCATACTCTACAATTGAAGGGATGGCGCAAGCTTCCCATGAGTATAGCTCCTGAGATTGGGGTAGCTCGGCTCAGTGGTGCTTTGACCAACGCTATATATGTGGTCACACCCCCCCAAAACCTTCCTCCTCCTAGAGCGGAAGATGGATCGTATACCCTCGTACCTAGAAGACCTCCACCGTAAGTCCCTTTTGTAATCCACTTGCCCGGCGCAAGAGCTCGAGCCTAACTCTATTTCACTAGCAAACTTCTATTGCGTATCTACGGACCACAGGTAGACCACTTAATCGACCGAGAGAAGGAGCTTCAAATATTGCGACGCCTGGGGCGCAAGAATATCGGACCTAAGGTGCTGGGAACATTCAACAATGGTCGATTTGAGGAGTATTTCGAAGCACGCCCCCTAACGCCGAAGGAATTACGGGAGCCTTCGACAATGAAGCAGATCGCCAAACGCATGCGCGAGTTGCACGACGGGGTCGATTTACTGGAAGAGGAGCGAGATGCCGGCCCTATGGTCTTCCAAAATTGGGACAAGTGGGTTGATCGCTGCGAGAAGGTGATCAATTGGTTGGATACTGAGATTATATCCTCGCACAACGAAAGCAAAGCAGCTTCTGAACCTTGGCGTCGGCGCGGCTTCGTTTGCGGGGTTCCATGGCCCACCTTCAGGAAAGCTGTTGATGACTATCGGAAATGGCTTGTTGTGAGCTGTGGTGGCATGCCAGAGATCAAACACCAACTTGTGTTTGGACATAACGATGTATATTCCCTGCCTTACTTCCGAGTTCCGCGAGTTCGGTATTTGTTACTAACGTGAGCAGACACAATATGGCAATCTACTTCGGATGGAGCCTAGCCAACAGTCACCGCTGCTCCTCCCCGAAAATGAGCACAAGCGACTAGTCGTCATCGATTTTGAGTACGCATCGGCGAACACCCCTGGATTGGAGTTTGCTAATCATTTCGTAAGTTATATATAGATGTACTAGCGTAATAACTCATTTGTTGTATAGCTAACGTGTGTGATAGACGGAGTGGTGCTACAATTACCATGATGAAGAGAGATCATGGGCTTGTGACAACCTTCAATACCCAAGTTTAGAGCAGCAACATCGGTTTATCACTGCATATCTAACGCATCGCCCTGCCCTAGGCGGACGAGCATCTCCATCGATTACTCCTCTTATGCGACCACTTTCTATGAGCTTCCCTACGCTGACACCCCTAGACCTTGATGCAGCTCCCGACAGTGACGTACAGCGCAAACAATCTGAGCTGGAGCGAGTGCAGCAGGAGAGTTTGGAAGCAGATACTCAGTTTCTTTTAAAGCAAACCCGCCTATGGCGTGTTCTCAATTCTGCGCAGTGGGTCGCGTGGGGGATTGTACAAGCTAAAGTATCTGGTATGGAAGAAGAAACCGCTGCCGATGCAGCGGATACTGATTCAACACACGCTCCTTCACCCGTGGACAGTGAGGTTGAGGAGGTAGATGAATTTGACTATCTTGCTTATGCGCAAGACCGAGCCATGTTCTTCTGGGCGGACCTGCTGTCTTTGGGATTCATCCAGAAAGACCAATTGCCTCGGCAAATGGTGGATCAGCTCGAGGGACGAATGATTAATTACTGATTATACTTTTCTATCATCCGTCTTTTGATTTTATTCATGCTTACATATTTCTTCTCTCTTACGTTGCCACGTCTTCGCCCCTTCCTCTTTCGGTTGATACCATGATATGACATGAGTAATGATGTTCACCAACAGGAGTCAATGTACATATATCATTCATCAAGTTGTATAACGTACATTTATTTTTCCTTTTTTTTTTTTCGGTGTGTGCTGACTTAAAAGCACATTATTACTGTACCTAATAAGAATACAACTAGTCAAGGAAAAGGGAAGACCTATCGCCTCCTTAATTTCCTCTCTGTCTCCTTTTGCGCGCCTTCAATCCACTGCTCAAGAGCTTTACCATCCCCGCCACCTTCTTTTTCTTTCATTTTAACGACACCCTTCAAGACCTCCCCGATGAAACCAACGAAGTTTGACCGTCTCAAAGTATTCTCCCAGGCCCAGGCTGCCCTCTTTCTCTCTTCCCTATCCAATGTCTCCTGATCTCCAATCTCTCTCGCCTGAATCCTCAAATCCCGCGTGACCGCCATAAGGTTAAACCTCGTCTCTCCCTCTGGATACCTAGCGATCCGCCTCTGTAACACTTCAATAACCTTCTCCGCAAAGCCACCCTCTCCATCGCCCTCGCGACAGGGACCATGAGAGATCGGATGCGGCTGCAGACCATCCAACTCATACAAGATGCCGTTCACCGGGGTATAGGCAATGAAATGGTAAACATCGCCCTCTTCATCCTCGTCACGGGGGCGGGTCGTCTCATCGATGAAAGGATTGGCCTTGGAGAAGGCATTGTGGGCAGTACGGATGGGCTCCGAGTTGGAGAGAGCTTCCCCCAGGAGTTCTGGTGGGAATCCCATGGTGAAGTCCTTGAAGGAGCGGAGGTTAGGCCCGATGTCGATAGCGTGGTTTTGGTTGTGCGGGGAGGGCGTATCTTGGTTTAGGATAATAGAGAGGATGGCTTGGGTACCGCAGGCGTTTTGGATGGTTTGGGCGGCGAAGAAGACAGGGTTCGATGAATCGTAGGTGCCATCTTGGGGGGTTGTTGGTGTGGTTGTTGTGTTGGTAGGGAGGGAGGAAGTGGTATCACGAGTCCATTTGAAGAGAAAGATTAATCCGTATACGGGCCTATGGATGGATGGGATTTATCTCTTGTTAGCTTTGGTTTTTACTTATATACAGATATGTGTGTATATATTAGACAAAGCGCGCCGACCGCAACCGAGGGGGAGAGGAGGATGGGGTGGATGGATCTAACCCTAGGGAACGAATGGTATCTGCATCAAGAGAGAGGAGTTCTTCGAATTGAACGTCCTTGACACCGAGGTTCTCAATGAGAGATGTGAACACGCCCTGATATGATGGATTGGTAATTGGTTAGCTATAACTATCACTATTTGATTTGGAAAATAAAAGCAATGAATATTGTAATGGTAGAAATAAACATAGAGAAGTAAAAGAAAGAAAAAATTTGTTTTCAAAAAAAACAAAGTAAATAGATACAAGAGAAGGACAACCAAAATTAAGCCTTAATTACCTCATCTGATTCAATTGTGCTCCATCCACCTCCGTGATCTGCCATTCTTGCAGTAGATGATAGTGATGGTGATGGTGATGGTGATGAAGATAGATGAGCTAGGTAGGTAGGATGGATACTATAGAAGTGGGGGAAAAAAACTTTGGATATTGATTCGATTGTGTTGGTGACGTGAGGTTTCTGGCGGTGGTGGTACCTTGCAATAATAATACTACCTGTATGATCTACCTAGGTTGGTGGTACTGTTTGATTTCAATGCAAACATATTGCTCTCATTACGTAAAGTGTTAAGTGAATATGACTAATCTTAGAAGCCTGAGGCAAAAGTAAGTGGAAACCAATCGTAAAAATAGAATAATAAATTATGTAGTGTACTCAAGGTAGACATCTCCAAAGTATGCAGTGGAGCATGCCGAATACGAGCTACGAGAATAGTAACAACGCCTTTGTTTTTTTTTGCCCTAGGTTAACTAACTACTTCTTAGTTTTAACCTCGAAACAAGTTAAATATGAGAAAACAAATAGTGCGAGGGATCATTAGAGTCCCGAGCATGAATACAAAAAAACAGTGTTTCAAGTCTTTATAAAACCTAATGCACGAATCAGCTCACCGGCTCATTAGGTCACATATCTGGGCAAAAAGCCTCCTCTCACAGTGTCGTTAATGACAAGAGCTGGATATCTATCTAAGGTAGGCCGCTAGGCAAGTGGAGTCGAGCTCAGGTTATCAATATCAAATCTCTCTGCAGGGTCTTTAGTAGATCCTCTTACTCTTATTTTCTCATTTTTTAGTTTTTAGTTTTTTGTCCTGCTTCCCTTATAGAGTTTTCGGTTAAGGAAAAAAAGAGTAAAAAAAAAAAAAACGAAAGCAAAGAAGAACAGGGAATCAAAACTCCCAGCTCCCAATTAGTACTTGTAGTCAAACATCAAACTAGGAAAGCCTCACCCAGATTAATGAGACGTGGTGTTGCGGGGGTTCTAAAATTATCCTCCCAATCTCTTCCGGCCATACACGTGGTTGTCGCCCCCAAACTGTTGATTATACTTTTGAGAGCTGATGATCACATCTTATCGCCCCGTGGAAGTATTCTCCCTATGCTACCTACCTAGCATAGGCACCATTCCGAAGGTAATAGGGAAAATAATTAGGTCAAAATATTTGTGATAGAACAGCTTGTTTTAAGATTAATTATCAATCATGAAACAGGAGGCATATAGGTCATCTCAATCTATTTTTAAACCTGGTATCTCAGGCATCCTGACTCTACAAATGACCCGCTGACGCCTAGTTTGCTCTCAAGCTCCAAAGAAAAAAATAGTAATAATAATCATAGTAATAATACAATATTTCTGTTATAGTAGATATAATAAATGAATCAATTCCATATTGATCGCTCCCAGATCAAATCAAATGCAATATAGCAATTCCAAAACGCCAAAACTAAGGGTATATCGCACAAGGGTTTCCTTGGATCATCCAATCTTTTTGCTCGTTGCTTTGGCCCCCACCTTCAGTTTAAATGAATGAAATATAGTAGTCGGCAAAAGATCGACAAGAAAAAGAGAAACAAAAAGCAAAATCCCACAAAAATACTATCACATATATGCCAAGGGAGATTCAATCCTGCCCTTTCTAATTCGCCATAGAAAAAAAAAAAAAAAAAAAAAAAAATGCAACAGGCTCAACCCGAATATATGCCGTTTTCCCGTTAATCAATCATATAATGATAAACCAAAAAAAAAAAAGAAAAAGAAAAAGTGGAGACTTTCAAGTGCAAATACTTCCTGTCCAGCAAGACTCGGGGGCACTGTATCCGCCCACAATAGGACCAGGCTCTTCGTAGAGGTCCACGGAATGCAATCCTAAACCTTCAGCGGTCCGAGAAACACCTCCACACACCATTTCTTCCAAATATTGTGGAGGATAGGCTGGGGAATGCTGAAGCGAGCCGGGGTGACTACAATCAGAAATATCTTCTCGAAGATCTGAGAGTAGTCGAGGGGAGGGATAGAGGCTTTGCGCGGCTGGAGCTGTCACAAATGCCCCAGGAACTTCAAAGGGAGAGCTCACAATCGTCACTGCCGGAGGGGACTGAAGCGGAGGTGTATAAGGGGCATAAGTGGCAGAGGTAGAAGAGGGAGAAGATGAGGATGCAAGGCGATAATCTTGGATGTTGTGATAAGGACTTGGAGGAGCGGGTGAACAATAGTCGATGGAATTACGTGGGGACCAAGCCGCACGATCTCGATACTTAGCAGCCAGATGCCGAGGCAAATCCATCAGCGCCATAGCCAGTTGAATATCAGGATTGTATGGAGCAGCTGCATTTCTGGCATAGATAATGCGATAAATCTCTTCAATAGGACCCACAGAAACGGGCCCAAGATATGAGCCACCTAGATCCGGGAAGACGCTTTCTAAGGCAATGCCAATGCTAAAGAACTGAGCCAGAATTGCCAAGGCACCTATATCCGTATCGCCACCTCGTAGCATAGATGGAGGTAGCCAGAAAAGCCACTGGCGGAGTGGCTGCACTCGGTCAAACGCTTGTTCGGGGGAGAGTGTGAGGATATCTCGCTGGAGGTGCCGCACAAAGTCGAGGAGTTCACCGATTCGACGGAAGTGTTCGTGATTATGTGCGACTCGCTTCTGAACGCTTTGAAGAGTTAAGACCGCGTGCTCAAGGCTCGCAATGTCTTCTTCCTGATATCGATACCCGGAAATGACAGGAGAATTTGCGCATCCTAGATATCGTTGATGTTCGAGGAATAGGGCAAGCTCTGACTCTTGCTTCCACGAGTGGGGCATAGAATCTAACACTGAAGTCACGCCTTGCTGCAAAGACACCCAACTTGGCCTAGAGTAAAGAAAAGAAATCAGTATCTTCCTCAACAAAAGATTTTGCAACCTTGTATAACCAGTACATACCATTCGCTGTTATGCCAGGAAAGAAGAATAGAAGAAGCAAGAATCGCATCGCAGTTCCCTTTGGAAAAGCCACTAATCGCCTTCTGCAATCCTTGAATCGCAGCGACACGGTGGTGGACGGCTAATTGTCTGGTTTCCTGGTTTCGAGTTATCCAAGCGAGGTGCGAAGCGGAGAAAGTTAGGATTGAGCTCATGACGAAGTCGTTCGAGATGGCGATGTTGAGAAAACTGTTGGGCGGAACAAGTTAAGAGTTTATTCAGCTTAGCGCAGGGCGTAGCAAAACTTACTTTGGCATTTTCTGGGCCCAGATAGTGCAGTTGCTCAAACCACGTCGATGAAGGTCGATGGAAAGTCCAATGATGTGATGGATGAGACGGAGATCAACTCGCGATAATTTGCTCCAGCAATTGCGGGGAATGTTCATCAGTTCGGGGAATGGGGGTAATCCTGTGAGGTGCCAATTCTTGATTTCCATTTCGATCTCCACGGACATGAGAAGGTCGGGCACATTTCGGATGGTTGTCGACTCTTCATGGACGGTGGCTACATCCATATAGTCGCAGCGACAATTGTGCTTGGTGCAATTTCGGCTGTTTTCCGATCCAGGTAGGTTAGATATATTCTTTGTGCTCGCATTCGGTCTGACGCATAGAGGGGACCATACCATTGCGGGAAGCTCTCATCGCATCGGATATGACGCCTCTTACAGGTTTTGCAACCAAATCGAGACTTGGTATGGCTCTTACGAGGAGGACCACCGCCAGGGCCAGCCATTGTATTGTATGGAAAGGGGTAGGGAAAGGAACGGGGTTGTTGGTGGGGTTGAAGCTATTAACCGTGGGAAAGGAAGGGACAGGATAGAAGTCAACTATCCACGAGAGCAAAATGCGATCTAGTCACCAGGGGGTTTGAGAATAGGGAAGCAGTTGAAGAAAGGTGGGGGGGGGGGGAGGATGATGGGTAGATATATATTCAATAGAACATAAAAGTAAAAATAGAGTAGAGATTGGGGCAAGGCAGAGAGATATAACAGGACCGGAAATGCAGAATCCAAAAATAACCTCGAGCCGCAGTCCCCAAAGAGTGGAGGAAATTAAGTAGAGATTCACGTGGGGAATACGAGAAAACGGTAGATAGTAACTTCGTGATCGGAGAGGTTTATTTGAAGGAAAGACCAAAAAGTCTTCCAGACAGGAACCGGAGGAGATGGAGTATAAGAGGTGTAGTTTCAGCTACACATCGAGGAGGGGACCTGGCCGTTAAAGTGGATAGAAGAAGTAGATAGGAGGAGTAATTTTAAATGAACAATAAAAATAAAACTAATAATAATAAAAAATAATAACAATTAAAATATTAATGACTGTAATAATACTATTAGAGTCATAGCAGACGAACTAAGATCCAAGGGACCAAAAAATAAAATAGACTAAAAAGTAAAATAAAAATAAAACAAAAAAAAAAGGATAATTATTAAACGGTGAGAAAAAGAAAATACAAAAAAGGTTTGGATCAGAACTTACTAGGGAGGGGGGCCATTATGGAGGGAAGGAAAAAAGACGGCAGCAATCTAAGGGAAAAAAAAGTAAATAAAAGAAAAAATAAATATTTTTTTAAAAAAAAAATTACGCGAAAACAGAGTCATCCCAGAAAGAGAAAGAAAAAAGCAAACTAAGAACTAGTCACAATCTTGAGAGAGTTGGAGATGAAAAGATACGCCAAGATAGTCGAACGCCACGGTACGGCTGGTCAGAAGGTGATCTACTTGTTGTAATTATAACCATAGGAGTAATAATAACCCAAAAAAAAAAAAAAAAAAAGAAAAAAAGAGAATAAGGGAAGTAGTGATAGACTAAGCGGAGGAACTCAGGTCATTCCATACCAGAGAACGAGAGCGAAGACAGAAAGATGAGTATGCAAAAGGAGGGTTTAAAAAAAGAAAACTGTCAGGCTGGAACCTGGGAAGTGGAGGGGGGCGAAAGAGGAGAAGTGAATAGGTAGGTAATCGAGAAGAGGGGATCGAACCATACATCGCACTACCTGATTCTTGTACATACCTATGATCGAAGGCCAGGTAGATAGTAGGCATCGATGTGATGACGCTGATGATTCCTTCTTTCCCTCTCTCCTTTTTCTCTGTCTCACTCGCTCTTGTCTTTTCCGTTTCCTTTAAACCTACTTATTTTTCACTTCGTCTCTGTAAGTCATATACTTGAAAGTTTGCCTGTTAGATAATTATTTATTATCTCTACAAGTTTGTTTGTTTGATTCAAAAAGAGAGACGTAGTTACAAAACGTCGACTATTATAAGCTAAAGGGCGATAATGATTTTGAGCCTCTTCCACCCCAGGTTTATTTCTTTTCAGGTCTTAACTTACTATGGTAACCCCTCCAAGTCGAGGGCTATTTAAGACGGAAAATAACCACATGGCGGGAGCCTAGTAATGACTTGTTTAGCTGTCACAAAGTAAATTGGAGAAGGGAGGAAGAAAAGCCAACCTAAGTAAAAAAACATTCCTTTTTTAGATTCTTTTGGCATTTTTGACATGGTGGTTTCTCTCCACTTTCTGTCTGTTGCTCAACCATCCTCCCTCTTATTTTTCTTCTTCAATAAAAGAGATATTCATCCCAACTAAGTGGAACGGGAACCACCCCTCGATTAGTCTCATCTTATCCTGCAGTAAGGATTTGGTAACTCTCAGCCTCTAGAATTTTGTGAAGTTTAAATTATCCCCCCTTTTTACATACAGCGATTAAATTCTCATTTTCTTTTCTATTTTTCATAAATAATAATTTTTAAAAAATAATAATAATCAGAGATATAAACTTAAAAAACCAAGAGAGAGAGAAACCTCAGGAAAGGAAAGAAAAAAAAGAAAAAAAAAAGGGAAACATACCAGACCTCCAAGCGAGGTATCACAACAGCCCTGTTTGGACCAGGCGACGATCCTAAATTCAGAAGCAATACTACTGCCCGTCTCTTGGTTCTTCAACTATGGAGAAAGTTGCTATTAGCGCTACCCAGTACGCAACCGACCTAGTCATTTAGTGTTTTCAATGAAGGCACACCCAGGGTCTACAGATTTCCTCACCCAGAGCTTGCTTGAACCTAAGCACTGGTTGTGGCGGGGTGCAAACGCCCGGATACAAAAGAATATCTTTCACTTCCTATTTTTTTTTTCTTTATTTCGTCTTGAAATCAGTTGATAAATTGATAAACGAGTGAAAAGATGGAGAGGAGGGTGGGGGGGGGGGGAAGTGTTGTTTACCATGCTAAGCTAAACAGCGTCCCTCATCCTTTGTTTCCTCGGCGCTTCAAGACACAATCGGGCAATGGATTTTCTTTTGTCAATAATGACATACAGCTGGGCGTAGGTCAATCAACTGCCTATTTCTATCTAACAAGTAGTACTAGTTAGGCCAGCAATGGACTACTGGATTGAACCAGGCAGGCTGTATCAGTAGGTTAGTACGATTGGAGGATATCAATCAATCCAAGCCCAATAATAATGTGTACCATTGTTTGTACCCTCGGAATCAATCTCTCTCACCAGCCCCGTTCTATTGTCGAACTGGGTATGACGATTGTCATTGCTGCCTTCCTCTTATAACAAACTAATTCTAAAGGGGGGTGGGTTGGATAAAGCCAAGTACTCGCCAAATGTTATGATGTGGGATGGCATAGGATAAGATAGGATGAATGGTAGGTATATGTATGTATTGTACATACATGAAGATACATAGATAGGTACAGCAAAAATGTGGTTTGTTACCCGTCTTCAATAGCCCTTTCCCTCCTCCCACTTGACCCCCTTTTCTCTGCGTTTTGCAAGACTTGGTTTTCATACAAGAGTACATTTGGCACCAATTATTTGAGCCGATTTGAAACAAAAAAAAAACCGGAAGAGAAAAGAGAAAAAGACAGGACGGACAACCAAAAAAAAAAAAAAAAAAAAAAAAAAAAAAAAAAGAAGCTAGACCCTGTCAATCCCGTGCCGTTTCAACTTTCCGTAAGGATTTAAGCCCACATAGCGGTTAATGATGGACCGAGATCTTCCATCTCCTGGTCAGGATGATCAACAGCCTTTTAACTTTTGGAGGATTTACAGCCAGAGTCTGGAGTGCTTCCGTTTGCTTACATGCTCGAATCTTCTCAACCGAGTTGCCCTATTCTTCTTTTTCCTACCTACTATTACTACTACTACTACTACTACTACTACTACCTCCCTAACCTCCCTAGCGAAGTATGGGGCCTTATTCTCTTCTCAGCAACAGACAAAGGGGAAGGGAGGGACGAGGGGGCCATACTTGGAACTATCTAACCTAACCAAGTCGGTTATAATTTTATGGATACTATTACTGTTATTATTATATACCTGTTTAACAACCGTTTTTGCTAGCTATGAATAGTTTCTTGTTATTCTGCTTTCTTTCATTTTTGAGTACTATTTTATTTTTCGGTGTTATTCATCGCTAAGTGACATAATTGGCCATCGTTTCTCAGTGAGTCTTGTTTATCAAACATTTGAGATGTTGTGGTGGCTGGTCCGTGGAGGTGTTGAAGTGACTCACTCATAACACTGCCTTGCAAGGCAGACTCAGTGCCCTGTGGAGTGTTTAAGGACAAGGTAGATGAGAGAAGAAGGAAAAAAAAAAAAAAAAAAAAAAATTTAACATGAAATACAAAAGGAAATTATTATTACCCTTTTTTTTTTTTTTTTTTTCCAAAAAAGCAACTAATGAGACATTGTGGACCACCTCATGGTTATCTGGGAATGTATCAACCTTAAAAAGGTGCACAAGGATTAGATAGTCTTTGTTACGCACTTTCTTCGGAATCCTTTTCGCTGAAGATTACCTGTGGGAATTCTCCCGTCCAGTCACTAGGTACTTACTCCCACTAGGATTGGCCCTAAGCATAAACAACACTTCCTAGGTACCTTACCTTGTCACAGGAAGAGAGTGGATTTTTTTGGCCCAGTGATTGGCCCACGATTCCAATGCCTCATCGAAGGATTGGACTCCTGAATCAAAGAAAAAAATTTTTAATAAAAAAAGAAAGAGATATTATATTGATAATAATAATAATAATGACTGCCTAGTTCATTTGAACTGAAATCCCGTGACTAGAGTTACTCACATTCCATTACCCAGAGTAAACTGCGTTGAAATAGAAAGAGGATGATTCAAATTATACCTACCTACCCACCTCGATACCTCTCTTCTCAGACAGCTCGACCATGTCTGGATTTGGGAATAACAAGCGATAATAATTACTTTTCCAGTTGGAATCTGAATAAGGACCACGCTTATTGGTCACATTCATCCCCAAGCCCGCGTTGGTCAGCCGTCACTTGCTTCTTAGGCCAACACCCTGATTAGGTATGGTAGCTAGTAGGTCTGTCCTTTACCGAGCAACAACTGTGTAACCTAAACCGTCGACAACAACCATGCAGGAAGAAAATGAGGCCAGCTAGTTCTCACTAAAGACAAAGTTGGTTAGTATTCTGGGAAAGCGCCTATTAATAATGGAAAAATCAAAAAATCAGTCTTGGCAGCATGAAAGGGCACAAAAGAAAGAACAAAGGGGGTTGTCGACTCATCACCAACCCATCCCCGAAAATAACCTAGTCCAGGGTCATTGCGCGGGCCTCTGGTTTTCGTCCACGCTTGCACTAACTTTTCAGATGGAGGCAGTAGTATGCGCTAGGTAACGTAGCGTGATTTTATTTTCTGGCTCATCAGTCGTCACTACTCGTCACTACTATCTAGATTAACGCTTGACAGGGCGTTACTCCTTGGTCTTGAGTCTGTGGGCGAATCCAGTTATCTGCGGGTTGCAGCTTCCATTTCCCTATCCCTGACTCGGAGAGTTGGTAGTATGTAAGTGGTCAGCCATGGCTGCGGCTGAGGGCATGAGCCCGATGGAGTGGGGCGTAGAGTCTTTTTTTTTTTTTTAAGAAAAAAATGAACAACAGACCTTGTTGAGGTGGACTGATGGCATTGGGAATGTCTGTTCGCTGCAGGTTGCTTACTTCTGTTTGGTCCGGGGAATGAATTTGGCTCTTAACTGAACAGATGGTCTAGTCTGTCCCTCATTTCAGCCGCAGGGGAGAGAGAGGAGGGGAAACAGGGCGAAGGGGGGGGGTAGGGAAATGCGGTCTGTCGACTTGTCTCTACCGTCCCCCAGTCAATCATGATCGTCAGTGTTATTACAGGAATAATGACCTCGACAAGAAACCCCTTCACTACCAACCCTCATGTAAATAACTGCCGGGACAGTACAGAGTAAGACAACCTCGCTAAATATGATCAAAACAGGAAAGCTACTCGTGAAGCCATACTTTACAAGGAAATTAGGGGGGGGTGAAGAAAAATAGGGAATGGCCAAGACTTCCCCTCCCCAAAAGAAAAAATACCGGCCGGATGGTGATACCATGAAGTAGAGTTGAACCAAGCCCCAAGCTAAAAGGAAATCGCCATGATGAACAATTTGCAGTTCATGCCTAATTGGATCACCGAGCTAGGCGAAAACCCTGATGAAGACTACTTCCCCACTTGAGAGCCCAAGGCAGACAAGGCATAAATGATACAATACACTCACACATACACCCCCAATTTCCCCGACTTCCAAAACCTCTTGAGAACCAAACAGCCTATGCGGACCTGCGGGCCGGGTCCATCTCCAGTTGTCACAGCCAGTGGGCATGAGATCCCTTCGGGTTTAAGGTCTTGCTTGGTTCGTTTCAAGCAGCTTATTTGGACTGGTTTATGCTTGGCTTTTTAACTTTCTATCTGATTCATAATTTTTCCTAGCGGAAGATAATCGTCATAAGAACGGTGGCGCAGGAGGAAGAATCCATATTTTTGATCCAAACGTTGTCTATCCAATTTCAAACAGATATGGAAGGCGATCTGACACACCTCACCCTGTATTGCCATTCTTGCTTCGGTGAGAATAATAGGTGCATGCATAACGGTTGCACAAAGGTTCCTGCCACGTTTTCTGGGGGTAAGCAAACCCAAAAAAAAGGGGGGGGAGAGGGGAAGGAGGAAAAACAATAGTGAGATAAAAGGAGAGACAAAATAATCAAAGCAGAATTCTGCTTCCTTCTTTGGAGTAACCCTATCTCCTTTTGTGATCTTTAGCCATGTGACCAAAAAAATAAAAAAAAAATGAAATATAAAGAGAGAGAGAGAGAGAGACCCTGCGTCATGGCTCTTGCTGCTTAGTAGATTAATAATCACCGCCAGCATCATTTAAGTCAAGTCGGGGGAGAGCTGGTCCAGATTCTCAATATGGGAGGAAATCGGAGTCGGTGCGCGCTCTAACAGCGATTGCGGACTTGCGGAGCTCTAACCGACGTACTACTGTCAAGAAGGAATAATGATGGGAAATGATCATGCTACAAACCGCGTTGCATATATCGCTGTTAATAGCTAAGAGACTCGAACTTCTCCAAGGATACTAAAGTAGGTAAGGGCTTTAATTTCCCTTGATCTCCTAATTTAATATTACGTAGTTCCTTCAGGGAAGGAAGAGAGGAAAAAAAAAAAGAAACAAACAGGGAGGTCCCAATTGGCCGTCCAGATTAGCACCTCCTACATGACCTACCTACCTAACGTTATCTGGTATCGGCGGAGAATTCCGACGAATTAGGCCAATCAAGTGAGGGGACCCATTCTCCGCATCCATATTGAATGGATCACGTTAACCGTCCAGTGTCCACTCAGAAGAATCGCAGGCTCCATCATCATAGATCGTGAGCCGATAGCCAATGGGGAGTGTCCCTTGTCACCTCGCCAAGGGATTTAGGTCCATCTCTCGCGAGATGAGCCCTATTCCGGTTAGACTAGCGTCATTGGGTCTGTCAACTTTGTTTGGGTCCGTTGCAACTTTATTTTCGCCCGTAAAATAAAATAATACATGCTTTACCAGGATAGACATTAGAGGGGTAAGGGTTGCGGCGGTGAATGATAATTTATTATTATTCTTATTTCTTGAAACATCTTGATAGGACGAGATTTTATGATTATATCATCATATGTTCTTGTTCTACCTATCCGGTTAGAGTTTTTCCATGTGCTGGTACTACTAGTACCTATGTATGCACGTATGTCGGTATGTATATCGGTATGTACCTACTTATATGGGGTAGGTAGGTAATTCAAAAGGTACACGCCCTTCAGCTGAGCAACTTCCATTACTAAAATGAAGAATCATCAAGTCAAGCATCCATAATACCCATAATTACGTAGTTCCTCTCTTCCGATGTTTCAGTCTTCTGATATTCTTACTCGTAGCTACCTAGTAGTCAACCGTCAAATATGGATATCTCCTCGGTTGATCTTTTTTTTTTTTTTGGTTCACAGTATGAGGCTAGTATAGATAGTTCATCGATCATGGATAGAGCCGAAGGATATCAATTATAACTAGTCTCATTCCTAAGAGCCGATCATTGAAGGGGCCAAAAACCAAGAAAAAAAAGTCAAGAAGCGAGTGCAAGGAGGGGGGGGGGGGGGAGAGAGAAAGTTAAATTGACAAAAAGCAAAAAAAGATCTGTTACACAGGCACACTGCCTTGTAACCATGTGGGATGGGATAATCTTGCCTCTTAGAATGAATGATGTTGCATTCTGTAAACTATTCCTACCCCCTCAGCAAGGGGTGCATACATGGAGTAAAAAAAGAAAAAAAAAAAATAGCTTTTCCTAGAGAGGTATTGAATTATTTCATCGAGTGGTGTGTGTATGTATGTACAAATCCATCCTCCCGTTTTGCATTGAGGAGCAGTAGCAGGAGCAGGAGCCGTAGGTAGCAGCAGCCACCACCAATGCCAAAGCCAAGCCTGGGTTTTGATTATCCACTTCCACTCAGTCACGGAGACGAAGGTGACGATTGATTGTTAAATTGATAATAGATAAGTATGTGGTAATAATTCCTCCGTTCTCCGTCAGAACGGGATATCCCCACCTCCTTCCGACCTGACATCAACAATAGGTAGAACCATGTGTCAAGTATCAGAATATTATTATTATTATTATCATTCTTACTCTTCTTCTTCTTCTTCTTCTTCTTCTTGTATGCGAAATATCCATGTCCGCCTGAAATCGATGTCTATGGAAGTGGGTGGGGGGAGGCGGTTACAGAGCTGGTACCTTTTAGCTTAGCTTGAGTTGAGTCTACTAGGGCAACCATGTCAGCACCCAAATATCGCGTTCCTCTTTTCACTATCTCTGTCTACTTTTCTTTTTTTTTCCCTTTTACCCTAACCCTTTCCCCATTGCTACTAAGAATAAGCACCGTTCAATGTGCATCTGTACGTTTCCTCTGAAGGAGAAATAAAATTAAGATTCGCCCTCCGCATCATGGTCATGCTCATTGACTGGATACAGAGTTCCGAAGCAGAGTGGATCAAACTCACTTCCTAACTAACTACTGTCTGCATTACTCTTTTTATTTATTTTTCCTATTTTGGCGTGAACTTTCAACTTACACAGACACCGAGACCTCCGACCCGGTTTTTTTATTTTCGCGCTTGGGTCATCCGTCAGAGAGAAAGTAGGTAATTTGATAGGAATTCGACCCACTGGGGCTAAATTAGTGTAATTCAAGTTTGATTAAGCTCTCAGTCAGGCTGTGTTGTGATGATTTGTCTAAGCTAATTAACTATTGACTGTTCTGTGGTGGCTGATGGATAAGGAATGTGCAAAGCTAGAGCAAGATGAAGTCTGGACTAAGTATGACAGAAGAGAGGATATTTAGTGGAGAGAGGAAGAGAACAAAAGTTGGTATAATTGACTACTGTGCTTCTTTGTATCCCACCTAGGTATCTACATACCTTTCTTCCCTCCTTCCCGTGGCCAAGTCGTCTTGCTATTTTGGTCAAGGCCAGCAATTAGTCCCTATGATTAAAACAAGCGAGATAGATCTCTAACATGCCAGGGAAAATTAGCATTTATTTTTATTGGTTTTATTTTTGTTTTGCCAGTCTGCCTCGTGGGTACTAGTTCTCATCTAGTCTAGTTAGGACAAGGTATCATAGAGAAGGCGTGACAAAAATAGTAGAGAAGCTCGACTCCAACCTGTCGATCAAATTTTAAAGACTTGAAGCAAGGACTGAACTGCTTCTCCTTGTCCTGGTTGGTTCAAAGGCAAAACTGAGCCGACGTCCCTAAGATTAATTCAATCACGTTTAGATCAGATTAATAATAATAAAAAATAGCGCTAGGGAAAAAAAAAATAAACAGCCCCAAAGGACCCCAAAGTCATTCTAGACTACCAAGGACTGCTCCTAGACTTAGTACTAATTAACGAACAAACCTAGTAATAAGTTCATCTTCGTTTTCTCTTCCCTCCGCGAAGCCTCTCCACCAACCAGATTCTTTGCTAGAATTGAGGCTCTCCCAAACAGGATGGATTCTGCGATAATCCCGGTTCGATTTTGATTTGCAGAGTGGCAAATGGGAAAGAGCTAAGCTAGTTTCTACAATTTTTTTTTCATCTATTATTTTGTTCATTTTTTCCCCTCTTTATCTCTTTTGAATTTATTAAATTTAATTTAATCAATCTATTCTTCTTGTCTCCGCCTCATAACTGCCAATCGAATAATCTTCGTCTTCGTCGATATATAGCCTCTTCAACAACGACAGGTCGTTAATATCAGCCACCGCTGGTCCGAACAATCCTTGTTATTATCTTATATTAATGGTACATTCTAGGCTACCTGGGTAGATCCTGGCGGGGGGGAAGGGAAAAAAAGAGTCGTGAAATCAGTACACACTCACAAAATAAAAAATATTAATTATAATTAATGGTGATAATTAATGGTATAATGGAATGGTCTACCAAAATTTCTCCTCAATATGTGCTCTACTCAATCCCAGTAATAGAGAGGGTCAATGTCTACACACAGACGCCCGAAGTTTCTCCGGTTTATATAAAACATTTGGGGCAAAAAAAAAAAAGACAACTGGCAAAGCTCCAACCCCTCCTCGAGCACAACACACCTCATTAAATCATAAGCCATATATTGTGAAGTACGAATAATACATGTATATCCTATAGATGGACATGTCTGTTGAATAAATGCATGAATGAATCATTTGAAGGATGCTTGATACATGAAAGAAGAACGTACATACCTACTACCTACTTTGTAGGGTGGGGAGTTCTTCCCCATACATACATCCAAACATGGAAACAATTGAAGCCACTCCCCGGAGAATAATGCAGGTACCTGATTGGTAAGTAGGACCTAGGCACGACCTAATGATTAGAGACTTCAGAAAAGGAAATTTAGTCGTCCCGCCAGTGCCCAGCGCCTAGAAGCCATCACTACCTAGGTACCAAGAAGAAGCCTTTCTGGTTCCTTGTCTCCCTCCCTGCAAGGCAGAATTCCATTTATACCTCTCTCCTTCTCTTCCCCCCTCCCTCTCCCCCCTTCTCCAAAAAAAAAAAGAGAGGGATCGGACGCCCGAAACGTTGAATGAGATGGAATTGAAATGAATAGACAGATGGGGCCATCGAGTAGGTAGCTGCATTTGTCACTCTCTCGATATGCATGGGTACCTCCCAGCGTTTTCTACTTAGGAAGTTTATGTATGTATGTATGTATGTGTGTATGTACAGTACATCGATCCTTCCAACGCCCATTTTACTTTCTTTTTCCTTGCCCCTTGCCCCTTGCCCGATACCGAGGCTTGCCTTGCCTTGCCTTGTCCATAGCATGAAGCCCTTCCTATTTCTATCTTTTTTATTTTTATTTTTTTTTTTCCCTTTTTCGTCTTTATTACCTTCACCCTTCCTATCTTTTTATGTCTACCTAGTTCTGAGTCACGGCCTGAGCGAGAAGAGTTGGAGATGGATGACTCCTTAGGTACCTAAGTAGGTACCCTTTCTACCTGCCTAGATATCCAGCGGCTAGGCTACCATTTTTTGCTATGTTGACAGTATCGCCTGCTCATCCCTCCCTACTCCCCCTTCCCCGAAGAAGTGGACTAGAATAAGGACTTTCTGTAACCGACCTACCTACCTACCTACCTACCTACTTACCTACCAGGTACCCCGAAACCTTAGACAGTGTGTGAGCCAGGAGATATTAGATTATACCTAGATATTACTTTGCAAGTATATTACATTCTGTGTTGTTTGTTTTTGCTAAGCTTTTCCTCAATTTATGAACATGAATAATGATTTGATTTTAGATATTGTCTACTTACCTAAGAACCTTATGTATTTTTGAATGTGTTTCCTTCCAGTATAAAATATTCTTGCTCGAGTATATATTATATAGTTCATACATCTACCCTCTTGCTCCGTCTGTGTGTGTGTGAACAATATATATGACCAAATAGACACTAAACGACAAGGAACCAAAGATACTACTATCCAGCAAAAAAATCTATCCAAAAAGAGTAAATATGGTAATATAATATAGATATATCTTAAGTAACACAATTCGAATATCCGAATTGTTGAAGATACCGGATGAGCTAAACCCAGTAACTCTACTGACGAATCTGCGTACGCCATCACTGGATATCGAATCTAGGATCAAAGCGATTGAGCATGTACAGTACGTCTACTTATTTATTTATATATGCCTCCTTCATAAGAAGACAAACATAGAATACCCTAAAGCAGGCATGCAGCTTGAGAATAATATCTCAGTTAAAACTATCTAATATTTTGACTAGTCTATCTAATCACAGATGGTACAAGATCTCATCATCATGAGTCAGTCCATTACGCATCTCTCATGGTTCATCCATTTCCTCCTCTTGGTATATAGTCCGTAGATTCCTCCCATCTCAGCTTCAGCTAACGACAGTTCCAGCCTATTAGACCTTCCTCTATACCCATTCAGGCCACAAATGCCACATAAGCCAAACGAGGAGGGAGGGGTTAAAAAAAAACAAAAAAAATAAATCAACACGCCACAGGCCTGCAGGTAATGAAAAGGGTGGTAAAACCTTCAAAAGAAAGAAGTAACTATCTAGCTATGAATGGAAGCAGAAAGGGCATGGTAGACATGAGAAAAAGGGGGCAGGGTGGGGGAAGATAAGGTGAAATGAATGCATTTTATGCGCCTTTCGCCGTGAAATTTTGAACCTTCAAATCAAAAACAAACAAATGCTGGACATGCATCTAAATCTGATATACAGAACGAAGCCTCTGGGCAATATGTGCTCCAAGTTGCGACAGGAACGAATCAAAATTGGGTATCATATTTTTGTAACCTTGTAGGACCTACACCGCAAAGTTAATTGTTATTCACTGTATTGTCAAAGACTATCAAGTTTGCACATGAATACATACCTGCTCAAATGAACTCTGAATATCCTGATAGTCCTCAGTATGGAGGGACTTGCTTGGAAATGCTGCGATAGCCTGGAAATATTCCGGAAGACAAGACTCCATTGCTTGTGGATTCTTCATAACCACTTGGTTGAAACCCAAAAAGGCCGACGCTTTCTCCCGCGTAAAGTCGATCTTGCCCATCGACCTCAAAAAGGAGCTAGCGTATTCTGCCAACCGAGGGGCCAGTTGATCAGAGCAGCAAATACCTAGGCGCCCAAGTGCCATTGCAGCATTCTCATTCACCGAGTCAATGATCTCCTCATTGTTGATGATGACGACGAGTCCTTGATAAAGCTTGTCCAAGTATGGCGCAAGTGCTGCATTCTCGTTGACGGCAATCTCACCGCAGGACCAGCAAGCATTGTTCAGAACACTAAAGCCAGTATGACGTTCGTCGTCTGAGATGAGATCTAAATCGAGCTGCTTAATTAGAATGGGAGCGATACTGGCAATGAATTGTTCCAGTTGAGGGAAGATGTTGATCGCACAGTCACCCAGGAGAGCGTACGATGACTGTCGCACTTCGTAGTTGGGGTCCTCCATGCAGAAACAAAGCAAATCAAAGAAACGTGGCTGGGAGTTGGCCACCAGCTCTCCGCTTTTCCGTGGGTCAACTGCCTGGATGATCGCGCTCAGGAGGTCGAGACTAGTCACCAAGAAATCCTTGTCGGGCTCATCAATGCCCTGGTTGTTGACTGAAGCCATGTACTCCTGCAGGTTTTCATAGATAATTTTGGTACACCGCTGGAAGAGAGGAGGGGCAAACGGGGCGAAAGCGTCACCATAGGCGGCGGCAATATATCCCAAACACTCCAACAGAGGGAATAATTCTCGGGACTGGTCCGAAACCTTATTATAGCGATCAATGAGAGCTGGCATAAGAATGTCAACTAAATGAGGTTTCGCTAACTCTCCCATTACGCACTCGGCTAAGGTTTGGACACAGTCATATAGGATGTACATGTTCCGGTCCTTGTATTTCCCGAAGCACATGACGAACTGTCGTAGAATGGGCTCACAATATGGAAGCAAGCTGGAATCGGATTTCTCCTCCAGACTGGCAAAAGCGGAAGCAGCTGCTTCCTGGACCTTCTTGTTCCCATCCAACATTCGTCGCAGAATGCCCTCCATCATTGGTTCAAAGAAGCGAGATCTTTCCGCGTGGTCAGGGAGATGCGACGCCCATTCAGAATACCGACCAAGACACCAGCAGGTAATCTGTCGGACAACGGGCTGGGAGTCATTTAGTAATGAGATGAGATATGGAACGAGTTCAGGTAGATGAGGAGTGACCGCATCCATACAGCCGTCGGCTACAGCACCCAAGGTTAAGACTGCTGCTTCGCGTTGTGGCCACTGCTCGTGACGAAGGGTCTCTTTTAGATAAGGGAGGATTATCTCGAAAATGGGTCGGTGATAGACGTTTGAAAAAACATCCAACGCAGCGGCAGAACACTTGCGAAGAGTCCACTCTTCCTCAGGGTCTCCGAAATCGGACTCTTCAATCTCCCCTTCGCTCAAATCATCATCGTCATCCTCACCAGTAGCCGCGCCGCCGTTGGCCTGGGTGTCTTGTTTGGTAGAGTCTAGTCGAGCCCCCTTGGACTTGGCAAACTGCGGCTTAAGATCTTCCTCTCGATCTTCTAGGTCGGCATCATCGCCCTCAGCAGCAAGCCGGATGGCCTCCTCTTCATCGTATACCATGCTTTGCAGCAAAACTGGAACGATCTTGGACATATGAGACGCCAAGGGTTGTTGCAGTTTCGCCTGCTCACCTGCGACGAGCCAAAACTCCGCAGCGTCAAGATTCAACTCGGGATCGACTTGACTAGTCTGTTGCATTATAATGTAGTTGACCAATCCTTCCATGTGCGGGACGAGTTTTTCGGGTGCGAAATCCACAAGCTGGGCAAAAGTCTGACACACGACGCGCTGGACGTCAAGACTTGAGTCATTTGCCAACTGAAATAGCTGGGATAAAAAGAGATCCATCGAGTCAATCAGAGATTTTGGACCGTGAGGAAGGAATATATGGATCGTTTTCAGCGCAGTTGATCGGACCTTGTGGCTTTCACTGGACGTAAAGGCGAGAAGTTTTGGGATTATTACATCCAGAGGGCATTGCCCTTGGTAATCGCGCTCGAGGATCTTGCGGTTATCTTCGCAGACCTTGAACAAGGCTGACATGGCAGCTTCCTGAGTCATGACAGGAATATCTCTGGATGGGTTCTCTATGAGTGTCAAAAGCTCGTGGAGGACCTCTGGCCATTTTAATAACCCTGACTGGGAAATAAATTCTGTGATGATGTTGCCAGCGGAGAGTCGCAGCTGCGAGTGATGATCGCGGAGTCCGAGAAGGGTCGCTGAACGAATGTATGAGAGTGATTCTTGGGATATGGTATCGTATGCGATGCGGATTTTAGTCTTGATGTTCAACGCAGCAGCGAACCGGACCATATCGTAGGTATTTTCGTCCATATCGATGCTGGCAGGCTTCATCGGGGTGGAGAAGAGATAGATGAGGTAGTTGATATAGTCGGGAGAAGATGTTGCTTGAGCTAGCATCTATCAGGGCGAAAAATGCGCGGCCGTCAGTCATTTTGAAATAGAAACAGAAAAAAAAAAAATTCGAGACTTAAGCCAGGATATGGACGCGATGAGCTATTGGAAGTGGTCGCATCAAATAGGGAAAGAAAAACTCGACACAAACGTAGTAGTGAGAAGTTAAGAGAAGGGAGGAAAGCGGAGACGAAGGGAGGTAAAAAAAAATACGAGAGAGAAACCCACCTGTTCGGCTTGCTTTTGGGTTGTGGCATCGTAAGGATTGAGGGAATCCCTCAGACAGCAGGCCAGCTGCCTCAATGGCTCCTCCTGTGGTTGCCACTCCATTGTAAAAATAAAAAGGGAAGGCGAACTCAGTCGGTCACAATTGATGTCTAAGGACCGAAGATGGATGACGATAGAGGGAAGAGGGGAGAGGGGAGGGGGGGAGGGAGGAAAAGCGAGCGGGAGGGAGATCGTAGGAGAGCAAGCGAGTCGTGGAGAAAGTAGTAGTGGTGGAGGAGGAGGGTATGGTGTGTAGTCCAAGAAACCCCGCCGTTGCTGCACTTGGTGGGAAGTGGTTCCAACCCTTTTCTTTCCGGGAAGTTTACCCCCCTTTGGATTTTGCCTCGTCCTTTCTCACTCTTTTTTGGTAGAATTGGATAATAAGAAAGAAATGAAAATGGAAGGAAAATAAAAGTATCGTTTGTATTATTAAAAGAAATGGAAGAAAAGTTAAATAAAAGGGAGGATAAGATAAAAAAAAAATCTTTTGGGCGCACCTGTGAGGAAACCGTCTGGTGACTGGACTGGGTAAAAAAAAAAAAAAAAAGGATGCCCCCTGATAGTGACTATTGGAGGGGAAATCAGATTACAATCAGCGTACAGTAAAAAACAAAATGACGATAGCTAAATTTATTGGGTATATTTATTTATATATATATATATATATATATATTCTACAAAAAAAAAAAAAAAAAAAGGGAAAGAAAGGTACAAATAGAGACAAGAAATATAATCCACAGAGTATTTCTTAGCTGAGAGAAGAGCTGAAATGCCAAAAATGGCACAATACACAGGCAGGGAACCTCCTAGTAAATAGGTAATAATACCTAGGCAGTACCTTTTGAATGTACATACATACAATATCAGAAAGAGGTTCATCAGATTGAATGGGCCAAATGATCAACCATTCGTCTGAGGTAGTGAATTTTAAAGCCTTATTCCAACTTGAGTAATTTAAACACCAGATAACTATAAGATAATATGCGGGGCTATCTACTAAATCTGTAGAGACGGAAATTCATTAGAGCTAGTATACTGTTCTTTAGTAAACTATGATGAAGTGAAGGCAATACTGTAATAAAACCAAGGCTGAGGCCAACGCGGTGTGATCATGGCATTGATTATTATTTTAATTATCGTCATCATTAGATATTATTATTTTTCCGGAGGGGCTCGTTTATACCGCAGTCATACACCAACCACTTCGAGTTAGAGAGGTATCAAAGGAGAAATGTAAATATACACCACAGAGAGTATCTATGTACAAAAATATGTACGGCAAAAGGCACATGCAATACGAGGAAGATCCTCTTCCTGGTGGGTATTGTATAGCGTACTGATACATGAATCCTGCACCGGTTGACGAAATTCCTTCATATATACAATCTCCTGGTCTTGAGTCTACGCCCAAACCAACTTCTTGATATCGTGAACAAGATACTCTAGAATGCCTGTGCGCTTCTTGGCATCTGCTAAAGAGATAATCTCCGATGACTTGACCATGGTTGGTTGTGTTTGAGCATCCAATGTTCCGTCCTCCTCACCAGCCCGCATGGCCCGCTCGATTTCTTCACAGATAGCTCGAACACGTTCGGTTTCGCTTACGCTTACGCTCTTTGCGTGTTGGGTTTGAGTCACTGAGTTGGAAAGCGGAAGAGCCTTGAACGCCATGATCCGAGTTTTCTGTCGCCGGGCACCTATGAACCAAGAGGCCATGTCCCATTCATGGTCTAGCGCTTTCGGGTTCACATTACTCTGAAGAGAGCGCGTGTTGACTCTCAGTGCGTTGCTATCACCCTCCCGGTACTCAACCACCAGCCCGACGTTGCGCTGTTCGTCTGCCTGTGCGCTTGTTAAGGTGGAAGTGATATAAGTACCGTAGTTGATCCGCACAATCGAGCGAAGGTCAATCCGCTCAAACGATAGCACCTTTTCGATATTCCAATCAAAACGACAACTATATACTGCGGCGTCAGTTAGCAGAAGCACTGATTCCTCAAAGGGCAGAGTTCTCAGGGTGTTTGGCTGTCGTGGAGTTAGCATAGTCCAGCCGCCTAAGAGCTCTTCTGACGGGCTACTGATCACAATCCGGCAACTTGTGTCGATGGCATTTTGTCTGAGCTTATGGAGTGATATACCAGGATCTGCTGTCTGTAGCTCCGTCGCAAATTCCTGGAACACCTGTGTAGAAACGTTACCCAAAAGGTAATCGATGCATGCTTGTGAAAAGTAATCATTGACAATGTTGTTGTAGTACCGGGAGAGTGTTAAACCCAAATCGTTGAGAGCTCCACGATAATCGCGCTTCCGCGTTCGGGTATAATCTCCTTTAAGTGCGGCAGTTGAGGAATACTGTTGAGAGATGGCGTCTCCGTTATCAGCCCACAGAATATTGAACCACCGGGTGGATGAATCGTTGCTTAGATCGATCTCAATGCCTTCATGTTTAAGCTCACGTTCGAGCGCCCATTGCCCAAAAGCGCATTGCGCCACGCCTGTCCGGTCAAGGCAATCCATGCAATTGGTACGTAAAATACCTTTTTGGCTTTGCAGGATAACACCATCTTGGATAATTGTATCGCCGAATTCTTCTAAGATATTGGATACACGGTCGACAAGCCGGCTTACGTTCTCAAATTTCATTCCACGGCACTCGTGGTGGAAGTAGAACCATTCAAACCCTAGGGGTATGCCGTCTATGCCCCCTGAAGCATTTAGGCCATCAACATATTTCTCGTACTGCTCCCCAATTTTCATTTCGGGAGCCTGTTTATCAACCAGAGAGATTGTTTGTATTCTGCCATATCGATGACTTAAATTTCTGAAATGCCTTTCGAAGGCAAGCTGGTTCGTCTCGGTTGAATGATGGAATATTGGGATAGGCTTGAAAGAATATGGGGACTGAGAAAAGTATAACGGAATTGACCCGCGCACTTGAAGATACGAGTATATTTTATGACTGGGATGCCAATCTGGGGCTGAGAGAATCTGCTCCGTTTCCACGGTGTTGGCAGTATTTCCATCGTCGTCGACACCTCGACGAAGATACCGTAGGCCGGGACGCTTGACAGATCGTCGAGAGATCAGGGTTAAAAAGAATTTACGATTCTGATCTGCCTGGGTAGTCACTGCTTCTTGTGTCCCATCTAGAATGCGGGCTTCGGAATATTCTGCCACAGAAGATTCTGAGACTTGTTTGGCTGCTATAGTGAATTCTTGTTGTCCAACAAACCCTTGCATAAGTGGCAGGGCAAGGTGATGTGCATCAATAGAGATGAATGGAGCCATGAGATTTTTATTCCAGAAATACTATTGTTGTCAAAGAAAAAAACAGACCAAAAAAATTAGCAACATGTACTGAATAAGAATTATATGATGCAAAGGGGGTTGTTTGTACAAACCAATTCATCGACGATTTTATGTAAGGGTAGATGGCTGTTAGATGATGGCTCTTGCGCCCCAATCTGTCTTGTGAGATCATAATCATATGAAAAGAAGAAGTTGCGTGAAGAAAATACTAGCTTTGTATAACGTAGAAGCTTTGGCATCAACTCTACTGTTTGATTTGCGGATGGCGGAGCCGCTTCCTCGTTTATTTGGGGTATTGGCGTGTTTTCTAGAATTTCAGACGCCTCAGTCCCAACTTGGTTTGATTTAGAAACATCCGAAGGGGCCTGAGTATTCCCTCCCTTAAGCTTGACGAGTGGTATATCTATCGTGTCTACATTCATATCGGCAATTCCAAGACCAGGTAAGCCCATGGTCTTTCTCGATATCCAGTTTGTCGCAAAGCGCCCAAATCGGATTTTCTTCCCTATAACATCCTCGGTGATGTTACTATTGTTGGCATTGCGCGTCCTAAACTGACGGGCTTCTCTCACAGGGGAGGCGGGTGCGGTGCTTATGTCGGTGTAGCCATCTTCTGAATCGGTATCTGATATCTCTGTATCTGACGCTACATCATCATGCTCGCTCTCCTCCTCCTGTAGGAGACCCTCCTTCGCTTGGGCGATCGCATGGCTAGCATCTGCATGCGACGAGGTGGGAATTATTGCGACATTCTCGATGGTGTATATAGGTTTACCATGGATGTGAGCGACTTGCTGGCGTTGTATTATGGCGATTAGGAACGAATACGATGCAACGGAGAGGATACCTGTTGGTGGGGGTGCTATATGTTAGCCAAAGATCATCTCGATGTACTAACCACCTAAAGCTTAAACCATGGCGGTGGCAATGGTCTTCAAGAACTGTAAATACCTCGGGCTACTTACCGACAACGCCATAAGTCTCCAAGCCAGAGGCGTCTTTTTTTTCTTTAGGGTCTGACACGTAATTCGGCACTGATGTTATGCGATTAGTTTTATAATCGATGCGGACGCTCGAGGGTTCGTTGTTTGAATTATATCGAAATCCACCTCCAGGTGATTGGAGAATAATGCCATCAGCAGCCGCAAAAATGATTACCTTTCGTAACAGACTGGGCATTTTGTCAACATTCCAATTTGTGTGTGATAGTCGATTTTGCTGGAGAGTCGGAGTGACTTGCTGCCCACTGAAAGATGAGCTCTAATGCAGTCTATTTCTCAACCGGTATAGTAGAAGAACCAAATTTCTGCTGCTGCGCTTAGATGCATCATTTATCTTAGTGAGGGAGGGAGCAGTGGCAATGGAAGATGCTCGTGAAGGAGTTCACATGGAAACTGCAGGTGGGAGGGTCTTGTGTCATCCTCCCCACCAACGCCGATCTATTATGGATGGCACGGAAAATTCGGTAGACGACAGCTACGTTAGAACACTAGATCCCTATCAGCGCCTAAACCTTTCACGTTTCATGAGGTCTTAGTTTGCTAATGAGCTTATTTATCATTTTTGATGTGTTTTCTTCTTCGTTTTGTGTTTAATATTAAGACGAGTTCTAGGGTTTAGTGCCTGCGGGGTACATAGTTTTTGAGAATGGAAATTACGGATCAGCTAAAGCATTGAAATATCCATCTCAAAATTGACACAGATATGTATGAAGGTATATACAAGAGTCGTTCTTACAAGCACTGATGCCTGAATTCTCACCACGCAGTCAAGGGTACGGAACCACTGATCGCTGCCCGTAACTCAGTTATACGATCGGAAATTCTCATTCCGTATCGTGAAACGTCTAGCGCGCCGAGGGTAATAAAAGTACATTGTGTCCAAGATGGATGAAGATATTTGAGGGAAATGTTTGTGCTGCAACAACCCTGGCTCGAGATTTGTCGAGTCCGAGAGTAGCAAGAAGATAAAAAGAAATAGGGAAATGAGATAAAAAAAAAAAAAAGATAACATAACAACGGTCATAAAAAACGCTAGCACAGCCAGCAAGAGAGCTGTGAAAATCATATCATACTATTGATCATTGTGTTTCTTTGTGTGTGAGGTGTGGTCAACCTCTTCGCTTCTCTTAAAGGTAGGCCCCGGCTCCCCGTCGCTCTCCTCGGTTAACTCGGACAGCCCAAAATTTTGGTTTTCGATGTCGTATGAACGAATAAGCCCTTCTCGATCGCCATTTCCATTTAGGTAGGCAATGCTGGAAGAGCTCCGGCGGTGTGGCTCGCTGCTCCTTCGCGCTTGCATGGATCGACGCGTTTGAAAGCTTGCGATCCCATCCGTAGGCACTCCATCTTCGTCAAGCTTGGAATTGAGCATCTGCCTTCCATCTGGATCATGACGAGACAGATTCAAAAGATAAACACCAGAGAAAATCACTAAAAACCCGCAAAGTAAGGAGATAGTATTGACTGCATCGGTGGTATTGAATCCTTTGAAGAGAATGAAGGAGGCGCATAAAGTCGCCGTGGTGAATGTGACATAGTAAAGAGGATTGACACTAAAAGAGAAAAAGAAAACAAATCTCATTAGCTGGGCTTCAATTTTTAGCGGGATATGCGACCCCTTACATTGAAGTGGAAAATTGGTTGAGAGCTTTGTTAAAATAGTTCATCTGGGTGAGAATACAGAATCCGGTGACGATTAGGAATACATATGTCGAGGCATGGGTGAATTGATTGTTGCCTTGTAGGGTAAGCTTTACCGCAATTCCGAAAGCCTTGACAGACATAACAGAAACAGAGCCGACGGTGGAACAGATTGAAATGAAAATCAGGGGGTTTTTCTTTCCATAAACTGGAGCGACACGGTAGATCATGACACTCGAGAAAATGGCCACTGCGAGACAATAGACCAAGAATCCTTTTAAAATAGAGTCGAGTAAGCTTCATGGTACATTGCAGGTACAGAAATCGTGCTAAGGTACATACCGGGCTGAAGTGCGTAGTGCAGGATCTCGTCGATTCGCTCAACTGGCTTGTCGGGAGGCGCGTGAAGGACAATTACGACCGAACCAAGTAGACACATTGCACAGCCTAGTTTTCCCAATACCCCCAGCCGTTCCTTGAGAAAATAGGAGCCGAGAACAGCACTTTAATGATGTTAATAAAGTGAGGAAGGCAATGATTTTTGTGGTTGTAACTCACCCGATCAGAACGCTGAGGGCACCTAATGGTGTGACTAAGATGGCGGGCGCGAATGCGTAGGCCGCGAAGTTGGCAACTTCTCCAACAGCCACTTCAACCCCTTGTTAGCTCTCTAACCCTTTGTATAAGTATTATGGGAATTAACTTCATACAAGTTGTGACACCGCCCCACCAGATAGGACTTTTTAGGTATGAGAACCCTTCTCCTTCAAACCCGTGTCGCTCCGAAGCATGATTTAAACCCTGGAAGGAAACAGTAAGTCGCCGCCATGTGCCGAATAATGGTGCATGTAATTGATCGGAGGTGAAGGTGGGAAAAGGGCGAACGAACCATTTTCGTGATGACAAAACTAGTGCCTATAATCTGGTAAGCAGTGGAGATAATTATGAGAGAGAAAGGATGGAGAGCATACCTATCGCCATAGTGGACACAATGGCCAGCAGAAGGCCGACATATCTAGCGATTTCGGATTGTTCGGTTAGAATTGAACTATTTAAAGGGCTGTATTGATAGAGAAGGGCAGTGTGTACTTCTCAGAAATCATATTGGTGAATTCTAGGAGCTAATTGCTCCTCCTAGTATGAGAGCTCCAATGCTAACAATCGTCTGAAGGGGAAGACTGTGCGGGATAGAAATCACAAGCTCGTGAGTTGAAGGGAATGGATGAATCGGTTGGCTTGGTTGGCGATTAGCCAAGCATTCGGAGTGAGCGCAACAGCGGAACGACCGAGGATGGACGAACAACAGGCGTAATTGTGGACAGGTGAGGCGAAAGAAAGGAGCGAACCAGCTGAATATCCTGCAGCCTAAAAAAGAAAAAGAAAGAGCGAAGAAATGGCCGTTCTCTGGAAGGGCGTGAACTCAGAGGGATCGAAGGAGAGCTTATTCCCTGTCTCGGTTCTAGAGGCTGGCTGCGCTCGTGCGGTGGGGTTTCTCCTCCAGACGGAACCGGATCGGACTTGGACGCGTAAGTGGTTGAAGCGAGTGAGAGCGGCGAATAATCTAAATAAACTCGAAACTGTAACGGGAGAAGAAAGTCTCGTGGGAAATTCGATTACCAGGAAGACATCTATAGGGCAAGACACATAAAGGAGACGAAACAAAGGATAAGTTGGATGGGAGAAATGGAGATAGAGAGTGAGAGAGAGAAAATGTTTCAGAAGTCAGAAAGTCACCTGGAAGGTCGCACCACTAATAATGTCCCTAGTCTAGTGGGAAGGCATGGCAGGGGTAGTTAATTATAGTTAGTGATGAAAACCACAATCTGAAGATAGAGAGAGCAAGTGTCCTTCTACTTAAGTGTTTCTTTATTCTACAAGTAAAAATATTTCTTAGATTTTTTCAAGGGAGATTCCCCTCAAACGGTAGGCACTTTGTGTAGTCGGTAATTATTTATTTGTTGGGAAATTAATCACAAAATAACAAATATAAATACTTACCTAACTGCCGAGGGAAAACAATAACTAACAAACAATAATCCCTTTCACCTACCTTACCTACAAACTACAACAATGAACATAGTCAAAGAAGGTAGAGCAGGGCAATACAGGTACTCCTAGGTAGGGAGAGGGGAGACAGTGACATCTCCTACATTGACCGATGTCGGTGCGTACATTATTACTACATGCTTGGGCGGAGTCTCAGCATACCTACCTCGACCAATTCTTACCCAGGTAGGAAGCTAGTTGTTTCTCACTTCCTACTGTGCTGTAGGGAGAATAACTTGCGATCATGGGTCGGTCCATTGATCAATCTTATTATTCATATCTGAAGGAGAGGAAGGGCAACGGTGGCCACTCCAGCCACCCAATCAAACTTGACTCTTCACAGCCTCGCCCCCTTGGAAAGGCCAGATCCCGTCCTGCGATCGGCGTTTCAACCTAAGAATAGGCGATGCTGAGTCGCCTCCCACCTGGATTTGTGGGCCGTCCTTGAAATTACATTATTTGTCCTGCGATTTTACCATGGTTTGGGAATAGTACTTACATGGTTATCATTTCCTTACTTTTTTTTATTATTTAGGTTTACCGACCAGGAGCCTGGCTATGAGAATGATGTGATCTTTCCACACAGCACTCCACCTCACCCACCTTTATCACCTGTAATCACTGTTCTGGAGTTGCCCTCATGCTACCTAAGTAGTAGAGGGGGTCATCGCCAGGAGTAAATCAGTCATCATACAGGTCCAATGTCCGACGGCCTATGTCGTAATGGCACGAGCTACAAGAATATCCCGAGAAGGAGTTTCGAAACAATTGGTTTCGATGGCTTGATGGCTTAACGGTGTATAGAAATTTCATCTTCCCAGGGTTTGTTTGGCTCTTAATCCCATTCAGCTTTACATTTCCAGATGACCACAAGGTCTTGGCTACCTCACTTTTCTTTTCTTCTTGTTTCCCTTTTGTACAATTGTTTGCTTGGTTATTTTATTATTTACGTAAATTTTTTTTTCATTTATGCCTTTAAACAATTTTTTATCCACCACCATATATTACAACATCGACCCCTTTGCCCCCCTCATTCCGGGTCTGTTTGGAAAGTAATTGCCCTCCACCATCATATCCGCTCTTGTTCAAGCAAGATATAGAGACAAGCCGTTGTACTCTTGTACCTCCTTAGTATAGGAGAGACAAAAGGCGCCAACCAGAACACAAGGGTAGTCGGTGTGAAAGGACCAAAATAAAATGGAAATAAGAAACGAACTATACTAGCTATCATTTCTTTCATCACTTAGAGAGGAAAGAATAGGAGTTCATGCCATTATTTTGAATGAAGAGACTTCTTTAAGCATGCACCACCAGAACGCCAGAACACGAAAGGTATCACTAAGACCAAAAAAAAGGAAGGATGATAAAACCAGGGAGCAAGAGGGAATCAAACGGAGTCTAAACTCAAGAAGAGCAATATCATGTACAAACCTGGACCCGTGAATAGCCGTTGGAACTGTATCCAGACCGATGGGCATTGCCAAGGTATAATTTAAAGGTATTCTGCATGGGAACTGAGAAGGATGGAGTTATGAAATACGTACCTAGTACAATCTGTGAGCATCGGCGTACGTCAAATTTCTGCGATAGATTAATAATCCAATAAACTCGCAGGGGTTCAAGTGTTCAAAGCCATATGAATAGATCGTTGGCCTTGTAAGATGCGGGTAAAAGGGTCACATATTTGTAGAATTAAAGGTCCAGAGAGCATAGAGGGTAGGTAGCGAGTGCGCAATTAGGAAGATCGAGAACGCTTAGCGTCCGGTGTCGTGATTTCTGGTACCTCAAATTCGTCGTCAGGATCACGAGATCGCTTCGTAGATACGGGTCCAGAAGGAATATCATCAGTTTCTTCATCGTATTCACCGAGGCCATCTGTGATTCCTAAGTCCAAATATTCTCCTTCTTCGAAGCCCAAGTCTTCTCCATTGTTCTCGATTGGGAAAAGTGGACTGTGCTCGTCCGCCACAGTCTGCTCATCTATCTCTCCAGGTTCGATCCCATGTTGGAGGCTAGGTTCCCGGTCGACGCTCTTTAGCTCTGTGCTAGGACTGTTTACTAAGTCGTCTGTGATGTCAAGTGAGTCATCTACCACTTTAGGAGGCAGTTGGGACTTCAAAGCCGGGGATTTTCCTTCTTCCAAGGAGAGCTTTTGATTTCTGGCGTCATCATCTGCGTCTAATGTATCCTCTGTGATGTCTTCATTTTTGTTGGGGACATGGTTTGTTGAAACATTTGTTTGCTCACGATAGTCCGAGGATAGATCGTGATCTCCTGGACGGATCTCCGCTCCCTCTTCGGCGTTAAAGCTATGAGTTTCCTCCTGGTTCTCAAAGTATTCGACAGTTTTATCTAGATTAGTTTCCTCTTCTGGGTGCGATGAGCGGGCTTCGTCGCCAAGCTCGGTAACCTCATTGTACACATGATTGGCATCATCATAGTAGCGATCAGCATCTTCTTCCTCTTCCTCTTCCCCTTGTTCTTCCGCTAGCTTTGTGGGTGGAAGTTCTTCGATTGTAGCTGTTGATTCTGTTCCCTGTTCCTCTGAAACATAGGATCCGTCATCTGGGGACTCATAGTTGGGGGATTGAACTTTTGCTTCAGTAACTCGAATGTCACCTTCATTGCTCGTAGCACCCTCAAGAACACTTGTGCGAGATTTTGGGCTTTCACCCTGTTGCACCTCAGGGCTTCGGGTTTCATCGACTTGTTCTTGGGTAACTGCCTGGTCTGGTATACTGGATTCAGACTTAGCTGCTCGCTGTTCACTTTCGTAGATTGATGGGTCCTGGTTCTCTTCTAGGTCAAGACCCTCAGCACTTCCTTCGAGCTCAGCCGAGACAAGCTCTGTTGAGACATCTTCTCCTTCATTGTAAATCTCCCATTGGTGAATTTCCGACAATCGTTTACCCTCATTTGCAGCCGCAAGGAGTTCGGATACTTCCGAAAAAATAGTCAATTTGGTGCTCAGCGTTATGTAAAGCGCTTCTGGCTCTTCGATTCCGTCGTTGTGACACAAAAGGAGATAAAGCTCGACAATATCATGTAATGTGACTTTTCTTATATGAATAGAATCCTGAAGTATAATCAAATAAGATCAGTACATGAAATTAGTATGGGAAGATCAGTGGTACTAACCTCTGTTAGTTGAATATTCAAAGCCTCAATGTCCATAACCAACACCTCATTATCACTAACATGATCCTGGAGGACTCCACGACAGGCTTCAAAAAGTTTCTCGAAAGAGCCATATGCAAGTCTCTCATCCTCAAGGAAAAATGTTTCCGAAGAATCTCCCTCACAGGGAGGGAACAAGGAAATCTCGGTCTCTTGGTAGTAGACCTTGACTGGATATAACCGAGTGTGCTCTTTCTCCCTCTCAGTATCCTCATGTCTAATATCCGCATGATCCGACTCATAATGATCAGTTTCTGTTTGCTGTTCAATTTCTAAAACCTTAGTTCCATCCACATATAGCTGTTCTTGGCCTAAGTCTTCTTCACCATTCTCAAGCTCCTCTACTTTCTTGACCTCCTCATGATGGTCAGCATGAAGGGTGGCTTCTAGATATACCTGATCTGCTCCATTATTGCCGACAACGGATCCAGAAGGCTCAGGTCCAGTAGGAGAAATTTCCGGTTCTTCAGGAGTGTGTTCATCACGTTGGTCGTCACCCTGTTCGTAGGAATGCTGAGGGCCCACTTCTTGCCCATCCAGATTTTCGGCCCCTATCCTTTCGGGATGAGACTCCGTCAAATCTCGTTCTTCCTTTTTCGGTGTTTCGTCCCTTTGAGTTGGGACTGGACTGGGCGCTCCTTGGTTATCTGTTTGTTCAAGGGATATAGGTGCCTCTTCTTTGGGTTCCGGAACAGGGGCATCGATGTCCTCATCGTATTCATCCTCGATCATTTCTTGCTCATATGTTCTTTCGTCCTCATATTGCATCTCAATGTTATGGGTTGCTTCAGGAAATTGCTCATCGGCGTCTGTCATCAACGGCTCGGCAATATCATCCATCATGTCCGCGTCATTAGGGCCATCCTGATTATAGTTCTGTCCGTGAGCGTTACCCGGAAAATAATCCACAGGCGTCATGTCCTTATCTGGATTGGAGACCTGGTCCTCCATGACATCGAGGTCGATATCAAAATCATCGGCGTGGCCATGGTAAGGAGACGCCATCTCCATCGTGTCATCCAGAAGAGGGATTTCCATGGTAGAAAAAGGGAAAGAAGATGCTGTTGTCATGGCATAGAGTTTTGCGTTCAAATATTTAATGTGGCGTTTCAGCCCAACGGGCGTCACTCTAATCCTAGAGGGAAAGAAAAAAAGGATATCCACCCAGCCTCAGATGAGGAGAGCTAGTAGTCCTGCGTGAAGCCTACAGACACGACACAAGTGTATTCACTGTAGAGGGCAAAGTGAAAAGAAGGAATAAAAAGAAAGGGATGGAATCAAAAAGGGCGCTGGTGAGGTTGATGGATTAGGTTGGGCTTGTGAAAGGGAAGGCAGGCTGAAAGCAGAGCCCTGCGGGTAGGAAGCTTCTTGTGCTGTGGTAAGCGAGGGGATAGCGCAGTGCACGGACCAACCGGGACAAAGAGAACAGCAAGCACCTCCGCTGCTGGAGGAACATCTGGCTCCCACCGGTTAAACACGCCTTCACATCTTCCACACTCGGTTAGAGGTGTCATTTCGACTGTACAACTGGTGTTAGCATTACCTGAGTATTTATTAGCTATGGTAAGATTGTGCTTCTCTTTCAATTCTCAGTGCTATGCTTACCACAACGCACAAACAAGGTCGTCCTCGCAGCCTCAATATGCACCCGTGGGGGGAAGGCGGTGCTTTCGCGTCAATTCCGGGATATTGCTCGTTCGAGAATTGAAGCTCTTCTAGCCTCGTTCCCAAAGCTTGCTGATTCTGGCACCCAACACACTACAGTCGAGCAAGATAACGTCCGTTTCGTTTACCAGCCTTTAGACGAGCTATACATTGTCTTAATCACAAACCGACAATCGAACATCCTGCAGGATATCGACAGTCTTCATCTTTTTGCCCAAGTGACTACTAGCATTTGCAAGAGCCTGGATGAACGAGAGATCCTCCGGAATGCGTTCGAGTTGCTTAGCGCCTATGACGATATCGTGACTCTGGGATACCGTGAGAACTTATCTCTCACACAAATTAAAACATTCCTTGAAATGGAGAGTCATGAGGAGAGAATACAAGAGATTATTGAAAGGGTGAATATTGCTATAACCGACGATCAGGAAGGTGGCTAACTGTTCCTAGAACAAAGAACTCGAAGCTAGTGAAGAGCGAAAAAGGAAGGCGAAGCAGCTGGAAATGCAACGAAAGGAGGCAGCCCGTAACGCTCGCACCATGGCACCTCGAACCCCGTCCTATCCTGTTTACACCCCCCCTTCGCGCCCTGCTGTTCCTGAAACGTACGACACGTACGAAGCAGAGAAGAAGAAGACGTTCGCTAAGTATGCGCTGCCTATCATCGCATGACATGCCCAATCTCTCACACAGATATCACTTTTAGGCCGATGCCGATTCGCGGGAAGGGAATGCAACTCGGCAAGAAGTCCAAGACTACTGATATATATGAAAAAGTCCGCGGGGAACTCGGACCTGAAGCGGAAGAGTCTAGCCCCTTGGTAACCCCTCAAGCCGCTAACCCCATTGATGAAAAAGCGCCTTCCGCTCGTGCCTCTCTCTCCGCAGATCGTGAACCGATTCATATTACAATTGCTGAAACTATATCAGCCTCACTAACCCGCGAAGGTGCTCTCAAATCCTTCGAAGTCAAGGGCGACCTGCAGCTCCGTATTAGTGACCCTGCGTTTACTAAGCTCAAGCTCGATCTTCTTGCCAACCCAACCAATGGCGCACAGTTCCGTACCCACCCGAATGTTGACAAAGCCGTTTTTAGCAACTCCTCTGTCATACAATTGAAGGACACATCCAAGCGATTCCCCGCTAATAATTCAATTGGTGTTCTTCGTTGGCGTGTAGCAAGCTCTGGATCGGACAATGCCGATGTTCTCCCGATAACGTTTACTGTCTGGGTGAACAAGGGCTCAGACTCAACGACAGTTACGGTTGAGTATGAGCTTACCGGTTCTGATAGTTTGCGGGATGTTGCAGTGACCATTCCATATGGCGTGACGGAGCCCGCAGTGTCTAGCTTTGACGCGGTTTATGAGGTTTCTGGGGATATCATTGATTGGAATATTGGAAACGTGGACGAGGAGAACCCTTCTGGAAGCTTCGAGTTTGAGTCAACAGATGGGGATGAGAACGAATTCTTCCCAATGGTTGTGCGCTTCTCAAAAACCAAACCTTTTGTCCAGGTCGATGTGACAGATGTTACTCTCCTAGAGGAAGGAGAAAGCACCGGATTTTCCAAGGATGTCAAAAGCGTCGCAGAAAGCTACCTTATTGAATAATTATGTCTTGGGTGTATAAAGTGCTAACGACGTTCGGACTGCCTTTTTTTTTTTTCTTCCCCTAATTTATTTATTTCTGTGAAATTCCTCCTGTCTTGTTTACCCAAAGATAACTTTTCACCTGCTCTCCTGCCAATCTAAGTCTCTTTTACCGCAATCTCTTTCTTCAAAAGTTTTCTTTCTCTTTTACCCGAGAAGGCATGGCATCCGTCTAAGAAAAACAAACATAGAGCCCACAATAGAATGCTTGAGGAAAGAAGGAAATGAGAGACTTGATGTAGGCTAAGGTCAACTCGCTTTTCCCCATCAGGTTATGATGGCATGGCAAGCTTACTTTCTTGAATTTACTCACACAGTACTATCACGGCTTTAAATAGAGAAAAATAATAATCAAGAAAAAAAAAACATGGAATCCTCGCTGACCAAGGTACAGTTGAGATGGGTAAAGTTTCATCCTACCCAATATCGTCGATACGCGGTCATTCTAATGTCACGATTGCAATTCGTTCCACCAACCCAACAGTAGAGGAAAACTATCTTCAACGCTGGAAAATTTAGCGAAGAATCGACTCCCCTATTGTCTCAACAAGATTCAATTCTCGCACGTCAGATTGATGAAAATAGACGAAAATATGCAAACCTAATTTATAGCTTGCAGGCTGAGTTTTCCGCGTAATACTTCACGATTATGAAGCTTGATTTAGAAGATCGTCATTCAGTTTCATAAACTTCTGAAATTTTTGAGAGAGAGTTGCCTAAGATAAGAGGTTTAGGTCAATCGTCTCCAATTAAAATACAAACTGGGCAAACTCGTGTAAGAGCTATGATGTTATGATTTCCTGAATCATTTTCATTCCTTCTTAGCAGCTTCTGGAATAGTCAAACTGGTCTCAAAGACATTACCTTTTACCCTTTACCATTTTCTCCTTTTTCATTTTCTATTCCACCTTGAATTTTGACGAAATGTGTCAACGATCAAAATAATTATTTACTTTATTGTTAATTTTTCTGATTTTTATCGACTTTGGAAGCCAACCTATTAGACTATGTATGTATCAAGACAAGGCAACATCAACATTGGAAAGGTTTAATTTTTTTTAGTATTTTATCTGATTGCCACTCTTCGATATCAGCCATGAACAATAACTTCCCATGGGGCCAGCAGCCCTCTCAACCGCTAAAAGACTTTGTAAGTCATTCTATCGTCTACGGCCAGCCTAGAGCTTGCGATAACCTCTTTTATTCTATATATATATATTTTTTCTTATATTTCCCTATAGGATAAGGTCCCTCTAGTGACTAGAAACGAACCAGATGCTTCCTCAAGTGGTGGGAAAATGGCTATACCAAGGTTATCAGAGGGTGTTGAATCGACATTTTCTTCTCCTGGACGGTTCCACCGCCGACATGTTAGTCGTGCCTGTGAATCATGTAGACAGAGGAAAACCAAGTGTACAGGAGATAAAAGCGGCTGCCGTAACTGCCGAGAGGCCGGAATCATCTGTTGCTATACGGACGGGAAAAGGGAAAAGTCCAAGAGGTATGTCACAATAAGGACCCTAAAACACATACGAAGACTGGGGGTGCAACCTTTTTGCTAAGCAAACAATCGGAAATCTAGGCAATTAGAAAGCCTAGAAGCGAAGCTGGAGCAATATGAGAATGCTTTCAACAAGTTAAGCCAACGCTATAATGTCTCCACGGAGCAGTTGATGAATGTCGCCTCGTCTCTGGTGCGAATTAAAATCTCCCTAGTGCTATTGTGACTCTTAATAACACGAACATAGGATTCGACCTCCGAAATGGCCTCCCAGCAGGCCCACATGTTTTCTAACAGTGGGGATCCCTTACAAGTTCCCGGACCCTTTCCTTCATCAACTAGAAACGCTCATCTACCCGAGCACACTAGTGAAGATTTTAATAAAGATGCGGTTACCCAGGCCACAGGATATATTGGTGGAAGCTCAGAAATTTGCTGGTTGCAAAAGGTGGTTAAAAAAATTGACCTTAGGGCCAGAGAATCTGATCACAATCAAAACTCTATTATACCACCACAGCCTTTCGTATCCTCACGCAATCGCCCGATATATAAGTTGAATTATCACTTAGATGATATGGAGATGCCTCTCGTCGAACAGTTGGATATTTATGGACTACCCTCAAAAGAAACCGCCAGATATCTTTACCAAGTTTACTTGGACTCCGTGCATCCTTCGTTCCCAATAATTGGGACCTCAACCTTTGGATCGCAGTTCCAGGCGTTTTTGAGCAGCTCCGAGTTGAGACCGGGAAACAAGTGGCTTGCTATTTTAAACCTTATTTTCGCTATAAGTACGAGATATGGCCATTTACTCGAGAGTTTAGGGGACAATGCGGGCGATGCGCATCTGTACTTTGCTAGAGCGAGGGCCCTGAGCGTTGATGATTGCAGTCTTTCCAGCCCAGACCTGCAGAGGATACAAGTTGAAGGGTTAGCATCGCTCTATCTCCTAGCATCGGGACAGATGAATCGGTAGGTCTTTTATTCATTTTCCTTTTCCTTCCCTTGTTTTAATTTAATTTAATCTATTTTTATTTTATCAGAACATGTCTTGCGATGTTTGATTAAGTCGTACTGACGACCTTTAGGGCCTGGAAATTATGTGGAATTGCAGTTCGCGGAGCTATGGGCCTTGGTCTTCACTTGCTCAACATGGGGCCATCTCTATCTGACATGTCCAAGGAAATAAGGTACCGTGTTTGGTGGTCTTTACTTACATTGGAAAATCGCCTAAGCGTAATGACGGGCCGCTCTTCGTGTGTCTATGATAATATGTGCACTACACCGATGCCAGTTCCATTTGATGAGCAGGACTTTAACCATGAAGAGGTGAGACAGGTGATCTGCGGAAGTTCTGGACGTGGAGAGCAAATGTCCAGCACCTCTATAGACTCCAAAACACACGAGCCGACTATCGCACCGAAGGATTCCAGACTGCCTAGTGATTTGGCCTGCGGATCCCTATACTTTATACAGATAATTAAGCTATGCTCAATATCCAAGAGAATGATGTCAAAATTATACAGTCCAGAAGGAGTCAGCTCGTCTCGGCAAAACAAAGAATTTATTATACGAAGTCTTATGATCGAAATGGACTCATGGTGCATGGACCTACCCAAGGAGTACGACTTCACTTCGACATCAACCTCTACAAGGACGCCGCAATGTTTAATTAACCAAAGAACTAGCCTTGCATTGCTATTCTATAGCAACAAAATTGCAATCACCCAGCCCTGTCTTGATAGTCCTTCAGCTAATCAAAGTGATATAAGCGGCAGAGCATTTGACTTTAGTCAAAGGGCTGCCGTAGAATGTGTTGAAGCAGCCTGTCATTTGCTAAGATTATTTCCTGAAACTATAGATGGGCCATCTTTGTACAGGATATCCCCATGGTGGTGCGTGCTGCATTTACTTATGCAGGCGACGGCTATCATTTATCTCGAACTTATTTACAACACAGAGCATGTGCCGGAGAAGGCACCAATGGTCAAGAAAGCTGCAATTAAATCGTTAGACTGGCTTAACGCCATGGCTAAGACAAACAAAAGCTCACAAAAGGCCCGGGGTGTGTGTGAAGAACTTCTCGAAGCGCTTAATATCCACCTAGAGACCGAGCGAATCGGCGAGAATATCAAACCTCACATTTTCTCGGACGAAGATGACCACCTAAGTGAATCCAAGGGGATAGTTCAAAGGGAGTATGCTTGTTCGCTATCACCTATTGCGCAAATGGACATTCTTATGAATAGCCCCTCATCGTACGGCTTAGAAGCTTCAGGAATCTTGGACATGATGCACCATGATAGACCGACAAATGCCCCTAGTATGTATGATGAAGACTACCTTCCCTATGATCCAAACACCGGACAAATCGCCGAGTCCTTCTTCCCTGGAATTGGTGGGGTAGCTCCTGATATTCATTTTGGAAATTACTGGAACAGTAATGTGTGATTAGCTGAACGGATTGTTTTTAGAAGGGGTCAACACCATTGTTCTACTAGGTATTTCTTGCTGTTTATCGCTGGGAATAAAACATAAAATAATAATTATATAAAAAAAAAGTTGCAGGGGGAGGTGGTATTGGTGTAATATTATGATTTCTTTTTGATACCTCTGAAGCTCTTGGCGAACCAAGGCAAAGGGATTTTTCGTAGAGTAAGCAAGGAGATTAACTGGACTTAGTATATTAGCAAAAGAAAATGTTAACAATCGTGAAGGTATTGGAAGACTAGTTTTCCGGGGATAAGCAATTGCTAATTCCCTTAAATGCTATTAGTACGCCATAACTCAACGCGAGTGTGCTACGGAGGCCGCTTTGGCCTTCGTGGAGACCGAAAAAGGCCTCACAACCTCCCATCCTCAGTCATAAATGCAATCCAGCAAGATAAATAGTGTACTTTGGCTCCAAGACTTCTTGTGGTGGACTGGTCAGAAGCTTATTAGGGAGGGTATTGAAGGGGGTCCTAAATCTCAACCTAGCGCACGTTGAATTTGGAGCGATGTCTTGCCTATCTCTCTTTTGTATCGAAGCGTTTTGGGATGTACGAGATATGTAGCAGCAGAATGGAAATTAGAGTAGTGTGTCAGGAGTCTAAAGTAGATATCCTCTAGCGAAAGCTATACACTAACTGTAGACAGGAAGAAACGACAAAATATATGGGATCGTAAGAAAAGAAGGAAATGAAAATCATGTATAAACAGGGACAAGCCGCTCTCAATTCCAAAATAAAAAGTAAGTCTTATTTTGAAAGACCGAAATGGAAAACCCGGCTAACAAATGGAAAGGAAAATGAGATAGGAGAATCTGATAGGAAAATCTTACAGAAGTGTAGGCATGACGTTCACTGCGCTTTTAGTGTAGAAGGGTGAACAAGCCCCAAGCAAGCTGTGATCATTGAATCCGATGCCCTTATGCCCTTAGGCAACACTAAAAATAAAAGCTATTAGGAAGTCAGAAAACAAAAGCAAAAAAAAAAGGTGGAATCAAAATTTTCATTGCCAAGTTATTGCCTTGTCAGACCAAATGAATTAGAAATAAATGAACTTTGAATAGCTAAGCGGGAAAAAAAAAACATTAGTAAATAGTTCCAGAGCAGCTACATCTATCAGTCTCGGTGTTTAGGCTGCTTCGATACTGATACTATGTACTAAATAGGGCTTTCTATATATTTCCTTTTTTTTTAATGACTTCCTATTTTGCCTAATTGCATAAAACAGATATGGTCTATGCAATAAAGAATATAGGGTTAGATGATCACTACCTATCTGAAGTAAATCTACTCCGTTGTTTATGCTAAAAATGCAGTGAATAACGATTAGATGACGGGACCCAGCTCATCGTTGCTTGGGATTCTTGGCCCTCTCCAAGCAACGATGAGCTCTGGTAATACCAATACCACCGCCACCAATGGGTTAGGGTGGTTAGGGATTAGGGATTAGGGATTTTTTTTTTTACTTCTTTAGAGGTGTCTAGAGAGGGCTATTCAAGGGGCAGTGTGTAATAGACTGTATACTTTACTGTAAGTTATCTCAAGGAACGTTGAGCAAATCCCAGGCAACGATGAGCTGGTACCCCGTGAATGGCATAGACTACTTAAAATAGATTTGATGAGTGGGCATAATTGATCGCTAATATAGTCTTTTTCTTTTTCTTTTCAAATTTCATAACGGAACTTGCTATCAACCATTCCTACTATACCACACGATTAAAGCAGATAATTAACAGTCTAAGACCAACCTAACTATATTCTAAAAATATTTAAGTACATCAATAACTATCTTTATATCATTGCTCCAACCAAGCAAAATTTTATAAAAACGCAAGCATCTTCAGGGTGGGAGCGGCTTGCTATGCCTCCCAGTTCCTTTTCTTCGCGGTAAAGAGTAGTCGGGCGTCTTCTTCCCGAGATCGTAAACCAGACTTGCCGGGTGACATCACAGGTACTCCACCAATTCGAGCCAAACGTATATCAATAACTAGGGCTCTCCGGAGAGAGCGATTTGTCCATGATCCTGCTATGTGGGATGGTAGTTTCTTTTGTCCTTCCCCTGTCTCCTTGGCAACTCCCATTTCAGACGTTGTAGAGGGAAATTGGGATAGTTTTACCCCTAACAGCCCCCGATCATCGCCAACGAATCCCTCAATGCAGTCTAGAGGTGGCAGTAGCCGGCGCCTAATGCCACAGCCCGTGTGGCTCGTATCGACTTGATAGTCGGGGCACTGTTTGAGGGAAGATATAATGGCTGTTATGTCGGAGGGAGGTTGACGCGGGAGCGATCGGGATGGAGCGTTTTCTTCCTCTTTCTTTGATCCTCCTTCCACCTCTTCCTCGGAGTCGGTGATATCCGGGTCAAAATCCGGGTCGATCAGGGTGGATCCTAGGAAAATTGTCTTTGTGCGAAGGGCGAAAAAACGGGTCATCTGGCCTAGATGGAAGGCGTCACAGGCGCTGGAGTTACCAAGCCCACATCGACATTGATATTCACGGGATTGAATAACAGTTGCGGCGATGGAAGGGTTAGGGATGCTGTGTTTGGATATGATGGGCTCTTCGAGAGCGCCGTAGATGCGTAGGAAGTAAGCCTGAAGATCGGTGATCGTGTTTAGAACGCATTGACGGCGAAAATATAGTTCCTCTGAATGGGATTAGATTAGGGTTTTTTTTAAGGGAACGAAGAGTTTATAAGAACGTAGGGGTACGGGAAGGAAATGAGAACGGGATTACCTTCTAGACCGTCCGGGAAATAATTCCATCGGTATGTAACAGAGTCCGGGCGTTCAATCCCATTGACCCAGAACTTTGAGCCGGTTACAATTAACGTATGAGTTAAAATTTGGAAGATAGTGCGTTCATCGATAAACTTGGCGATGAAGATAATTTGTCTGATGCGTTCCTCGGACATCTTCAACATAGAAGAGGTGAATCGAGTTAATGGGGCCTTTGGCTTGCCAAGAGCATAACCTGATCGCTTCAGAGCAGCTTGGACGACTTGCAGTGAGTTGAATGCATCAGCCAGCGCTATAAGCCTGGCAATAAGCGATGAACGCTGAATCCGGAGTTCAGCATCAAGCAGGGGTTTCATTTCTTCGTTGAGAGAGTCGTATGATAGGATTCTCAGGAATAATTCAATAGAATCAAGACCAAGATCGGCTGAAAAATGGTTGGCAGGTAAGCGGATTGTAGGCAGGCCAACTTCCCGTTGAGGGCTGCTATTGCCAAACAGGGTGGCCCCTTTGTCGGGCTTTGGCTGGTGATCTTGTAATGCCTTCTGATTCATGAAATATTGGCCTTCTGAAAACTTATTCGGATCTAGAAGAGCTGAAAAGTAAGGACTATTTCGTATTAAATCCTCACTCGAAACCCTCCAGCTATGGGTGATCAGCCTAGGAGCGACCAGACCAGGATTTTGTGGACCAGTATATTCGAGAATCAAGTCCCCAGTCTCCGTGATGACTTGAGTCGGACTAGTTTCTGGTCCTCCCCGACCTATTTCCATGGGCAATCTTGAACCTGACGTAGGAGATACTTTTATATCTGGCCCACCTGCAGGCAATATATTTTGGCGCGATTCAGCCTCTTTAGAAGACATGTGAGGAGGATCATTTGAATTCATTATGAGTGTAGCTTTCAGCGCCTCGAATTGCACCATAACCATCAAATTGAGCTTAACCAAGAATAATTCGGTCGGAGACCGCGAGTTAATGTAGGCGTCCAGAAAATTTCGAAAGCGACACCTTTGATCCTGTTTAAAGGGTGGTAGCCATCGTTATTCCAATGAGCCTAGCAATGACACCATATAGGTATTCCTTGTTCGCATTGAAGTTTCCTACAAAGGCTTCTGCGAGAAACGCCCATTTATTAGCGCTCCAGCAGTATTCTGGTAACAGCTCTTTTCACCCAGCCAAACACAGAAGGGTGACGTTGTTGAATCTTGTAATCCGCTTTGGGGTCGGATTTGATTCGGTTCTTGTTGGGCGATGAAATGGCATCAGGTGACCCACTCTCCACAATCACAAATAATTCATCTTCAGAAGTTTCTTCTATCTAATATTATCTTTTATATCAAGGTTTCTACTTCCAGCATCAATTAAGATAGGCCACCGGGAGGCATCCCAAAGTTTAGCTTTTCTGTTGAATTTTTACCAATTTTCTCAGTGGTTCGCCTTCTCTCCCTACTTATTGCGTCTATTATGCTAGGGAATATATATATATTCTAGCACCCACAATAAGAACATCTTGTTTTAGTTTGTTAGGCAAGTACTATGTGAAGGGAAAAAACAAAGAAAAAATGCTACAATATTTTTTTGATAGGGCGGACACCACCTATACCGTCTGAACGATACCTCTTCTAGCAAAGATCTAATTGTGCTCTTGCCTCATCTTGTGCACATTCTTCATCGTCTTCCTCAATTTTGGCGGGAATGGGCTTGTTTGCCAATGGAGTTAACCTGAAGCCGTGTCTACGATCGCCAACTGGGTAATCTAGGGTTTGGGAGTGATTCGTAACGCGCTGATCCCATACAAGAACTGTACCTGGCTCATAACGAACCCGACAAGAGAAGTCCTGACGCTTCGCAATATGATCGAAAAGAAATTTGAGGATACAGTCGGACTCATCTGCATCAAAGCCTACAATCCTCTTCGTATACACTGGGTTGACGTCTATTGCCCATTGGTGAGTCAGAAAATCCCTTTTTTTCTTGCAAAAGTTGATATGGCTATAAACTTACACAAAGCCTTTTCCCGGGTGACAGGATGAACCAGGATAATTGGGTGTTCTGCTTGTAGCACACCTCGGCGCATAACTGCATTTGAACCATTTTTTAATTCCTGTGTGACCCCATCGTTGTTGCTGTGGATAGCAGTCAGTCCCTCTAGCCGTTTTCGAAACCGTGGCGAGAGACTGCTAAAAGCACGAACACTCGAGCTGATCAAGGTATCACCCCCCGCATCAGTGGGAGATTCTAGCATTGCAATAAAGGTCGTACCAGGGGGCTGTTTCTCAGGACTTTGATCTGTATGCCATTGAATAGGGCTGCGACCAGCCCAAGACTTGCGAACACGGAGATCACTTAAGGAATCGTTAGTCAATACGAGAAGGGCTTCAACTGCCACACAAAAGGTACAGGTTGCGTACTCTTTATGATCGTATATGATCATATGTTCTGGTGACCCGGCTGCCGGATGAGGGGCCCAGCCATGGACGTGCAAAGGCCCAAAATGGCTGACTATTTTCTTTTGTTCCTCAAAGCCGATGTTTACAAAGTCCTGGTTGCGAAAAACTAATGCCCCCCTTTGAGCTGTTAGGAGGGCTAGCTCATCAAGCCCCTTTGCATCCAGCTGAGAGAGTTGTACCCCATGAATCTCGGTTCCTACGTGAGGTGATAGGTTCCACATGTTGGTTACATTTTTTAGCAGATTTGGCATTGCCGGGTCTGCTCGATGGCCAGGGTCGTTGTGCTCAAAGTCACCAAGGTCCGTGACCTTTTCGAGAGGGTCATAGAAGGCTGGGAAGAAAAAATTAATAATAATATCCAGTATAAGAATTAGCAAAACTCGAAACATACGCATGTATTCTGGGTAAAGGGGGGCCCCATCTTCGTTCTTAGGTCGGGTGGCTAGGGATGGTGCCGGCATTTTGAGTTGGTAACACTAAATAAATTTGCGTTGACCGGTGCGTTCTTGCTGCTTGAAAATTGAGCCTCTACAAAGATTTTGCAATCCATCATTTAATAGTCAGGACAGGCAAGATGAGTTATGTGGAATACCAACGGCGTGCAGCGATCGGCCAAAGGACGGCAGATGAAGCTATCCAGAATATCAAAATGAGAACAAAAAATATGATTTATTCGTTGGCCGCGATTTCTGTCTCCGCCATAAAACAGCCAGTAACAACTTTAAAAGGCCTTTCTTATCGCATGCGGGTCATACTCTATCGCGGCCAACACGTTGATAGCGTCCTAGTTGGAGTTTATCATTACTGGATGAAGTTAAAAAATTGGAGACGCGTTCTTATCGGATCTGATATGCAATGGAGGTGGTTATCTACGATAAAGCTTCAGAACAGTTGTATATACATCAGCATGCTCAGGCTCAGTTGGCCTGAATCTAGCTGATATGATTACTTCAATTCACCTGTTCAAATCATTTTCTTTGTGAGCCTACTCTTCACATCACAATGGAGTCCCGCCCATCCTCCCCTCCATCAACCGCCAAAAAAGAAAGAAAGGCTGAAGATGATGTGGAGATCGCTTCTGCCGATACTATTCGTGAATATGATCGCTTCTTGTTGCTCGAGGAGAGATTTGAGGGATCGCCGAAGAAAAGGAAGCTACTTCGCAAACGTGAGGGATACTGCTCACAATGACTTTCCCCATCAAGACTAAATATTGCTCTTAGTTGATTTGCGTCTCCTACCCACTTTAAGCTTCCTCTATCTTATGTGCTCCCTTGACAAGTCTAACGCGGGAAATGCGAAAGTATGTCTAAATACCTTACTGAACCATCTGAAACCTAATTTAACGAGAACTAGTTATTTGGATTTTTAGAGGATGTCGGAATGAGCTCAACGCAATTCAATCTTGCCTTAATGTACCTTTTCTTCACCTACGGTTTCTGTGAGCCGGTATCTAACATTATTCTGCGACGACTGGGTCCTAAGATTTGGTTCCCATTTATCGTCTGCGCCTGGGGTCTTGTCACAACATTGACAAGCCAGGTCTCTTCGTACGGCGGGTATGTCGTGATAAGACTTTTCCTAGGAGCTACGGAGGCGGGCCTCTACCCAGGATCATACTTTATTTTATCCATGTGGTATACGCCCAAAGAGTTAGGTACACGCATGGCTATCTTTTATGGCGCGAATACAGCCGCTGGCGCCTTTGGTGGCGTGATTGCCTATGGAGTAGGAAATTTAGATGGGGCAATGGGATGGAGAGCATGGAAATGGCTTTTCCTCATCGAGGGTATCATTACAATATTCGCGGGCTTGTGCTGTTTGATTTTCTTACCGTGGGTTCTATTTTTTACCTCCTTATCAATTATTCTCATTATTTTCCTGACGAAAATATATACGACATTGCTAAGAGGTATGTTTTCTCTTCTAGGGCATTTCCCCATCAGTATGGCAACAAGAAGAGGGGTACCGGTTGGCTCTCAGCGGAAGAATTGGAATATGCTCAGCTTAGAGTTAAATACATCAATGGCCCGGACGCTCCGACATACACATTCCGCTGGCGCGATGTCCTCGCTGCCGCTAAAGACCGAAAGACATATATAATGTACGTTCTTTAGGACCTGATCTCTTTCCTCTTGTATTCATTATTATGATTATGCCTTTTACTGACGGATATATAATGGTAGGATGATGATGTTCTGGTGGGGAGGATCCATTCCAACCTACTCCCTTTCATACACGCTGCCCACGATGGTGAAGAATTTAGGCTACACTGCTGTCAAGGCACAGGCATTAACAACTCCGCCATACATATTTGCTACATGTGTGTGTGTTGCTATCGGCTGGTTGAGCGATAGATATCAACGCCGGTACTATTCGATTATGGGGTCATACGTCATAGGGTTGATGTGAGTTGTTCTTTATTCTAAGCTTTATAGTCCTCTTGTTATTGGATAATTACTGACATGCTGTGCTAACAGAGGGATCATTATATTGTGGATCACAGTCCACCACAAGGAAATTCCCGGAGTTAGCTATTTTGCTATTTTCCTCGCTGCGGCTGGCTATGCCGCTCAAGCCCCTATTGTGAGATTTATTCACCTCTACTCTCCTCATCAATTAACATAATTGAAACCACCCAGCAACTTTCCAGATACTGATTTCGAGTACAGGTTGGTGCTTGGACGAGCGTGAATATTCCCAATCCCTCCAAGCGCGCCGCAGCCATCGGAATTCTCATGCTTTTTGGAAGTGTAGGTGGAGGAAGTATTGGGTCAAATATTTACTTGGACAGTCAGGTGAGCATGCCGAGTTTTTTTTTTTTTTTGTGCCCATAATCCCCAACATAATAAAACCAAATGACTTTGAAGAAGCTAATCTGGGGAATTGAAAATCCAAATCTTAGGCTCCTGTGTATCCCCTTGGATTTGGATTCTCTGTGGGTGCCACTGTCATTGGCGCTATGATCCCGGCTACTATCCATTGGTACCTAATGCGTAAAGAGAATAAGCGACGGGATGTACTTGATGTAGCGCAGGTTTACGCTAAGCATACCACAGAAGAGCTTGGGGAGATGGGTGAGAACTCTCCTCTTTTCCGGTTTACATTGTGATGTTTTTCTTTTACCCCAAGAAAATTCATTAGATGACTATCCACTATATAAATGAGAAAATGACATATCTGAGTATTTGTGGTTTATACCTGGAACCGGTGCATTATCAAATCATAGGACTGGGAAAATTAAGCATGCTATTCATGAATCATCCCATGGTGGATCCAGCAAAATATCATGCGATATATATATATATGTGTGTGTATCTCGTGGAACAGCCAACCGTCTCTTTAGATTCTTTAGGTCGTTGTTTATTTACCTCTTAAAATATTTCTTCTCCAAATACCTCAACGGGGGGAATACTACAGCCGTCCAGGCAGCACCAACAGCCAATCCCATCTGCATTCGATAATTAGCCAATTAACAATGAAACAATAACAATGGAGAGAGAGAGAGAGAGAGAGAGATAGAGAAAACTTACATCCGCCCCATGCCCATCCGCCCCATGCCCAACTAAAGCCGAAATGGGACCAGTGTAATAAACTTGCGACATGGACAACACAGAGCCTACCCAGCCGACACAAAACGCTGCAAGGGCAGCCAAACCGAGCGGCAAGGCAGAGCGATCATTCCAGGTAGTCCAGTCGAACTGGCCCGGCTTACGACGAAAGATGACATGTTCTTCGAAGGTGATGACGACCCAAATCATGGTCCAGTAGCCGACGATGGCGAGGAAGTTATGGAAGATGGTGAGGAGGTATTCTTCCCCGGCGATGGCGCAGATGGCATAAATAAGGACGGAGATAGTGCTCCAGACGAAACGGGGGAGACGGCCCGTCCAGGAACCCAGGAGTTGGAAGTTAAAAGAGGCAGAGTAGGCTCCTTTTTTGGGGGGGGGAGTATTCTTGTTAGTTTTTCTTCACGATAATGACGAAAAGAACGGACACAACGAACCAGGAACTTGATTAGCAACGAGACCTAAAGCAAGAATGACACCGAGAAACTTTCCAAATCCACGGAGTGGGGAGAGTCCGGCCATGATTAATGCTCCGGTTGAGGTTTCAAAGGCTTCGGCCCAAGCTTCATTTGCTAGGAGTCCGCTACCGAGACCGATGCCAATGGTGAGACAGAGGAGTTTGGCGAGGAGGAGGCCGGTAGTAGTGCATGCGGCGACTTTCCATCCGGAGGTTTCTTTGGGGAGATATGCCTGTTCACGATGGAAGATCATGCATTAGCTTGCTTTCTTTCTTTCATTTTATTTATTTTATTTTTCTTTTTAAAAAAAGGGGGAAACAGTAAGTATAAACGCACATAATAATCGGCTGCGTACGAGGCCCAAGACAAAGGCACAGACATGGCCAGGAAGAAGTAACTCAATCGACTCGCGGCCAATGCTGACCCCGTGGAGACGCTCTGACTTTCAGCGTTGAAATGAGGGCCGGCACATCCGATCATGACGAACATGATAAGTACCTGGGGAATCCAGCAATATCTGTAATGCGATCAAGTCATTATTATGCATTAGCTTCACGTCCGCTCGAGCCGTTCTATGCACTTTCCCCAACGAAAGAGACAGAATGTGACGATGAACCAAACGTACCGCTCAAAATTATAGAACCACCGATATCCAAAGGTCGCAATCACCCAGGTTATTAGGGCAGATACGACAATTCCAACCCATGCTTGCATGCCATGTCCGTTTACAGCTGAGAGAATCAATCCTGCTGTGAGACAGTTGGTGACTCCGTAGCCGAGGGCAATGATGATATTTAGGATGACACAGAGTTTAGAGGGCCACCAGCCCATTGAGTAACGAGAGATTACCTATTTAGCGGTCAGAATCTTCGCATTTCGAAATAAACGAGAAAAATAAAACGGGGAATATGAAAGGGGATAGAGGGTTAACAAAGTAAACGCTTACCAAGGTACGACATCCGGAGGCTGGCCCAAAAGTAGAAATATACCCAGTGATAAAACATCCTACAAATGTTCCAAATGTGCAACATCTATGAGAATAGCGCTTGAAGGTTAATTTGGTAATTTCTTGTCGGTTCGTTCAAGCGGATGGAGAAAGAAAGAGAGAGAGAGAGAGAGAGAGAGAGGAGAGAGGAGAGAGGGAGGAAGAGAGAACTTACAAAACCGCATCCACCATCCCCAGCCCAAATACAACTGGTCCCAAGATTCCGACACTCAAGCTGTTTGCAGTGCAGTTAATGCCAAACCACATCAACGCAGAAGAAAGATACTGCTTGAGCGATGGCTTTCCATGGCGAAGTTCCTCTGGGACCCGCTCGACACCCCGGGTTTCTAGCCCTGCCTGACGCTCTAGTTTTGTCACGATGTTTTGCAGCCGACGGGGCAGATGCAGGTTCACTCCAGACTCGATGTCTCCGACGGAGCTGTCAACGGTTCTCTGGGATGTGGATAGGGCTTTTTCATCGACGGTGGAGTCCATAGTTGACATTGTCTTAATTTTTCTCTCTTGCAGATTGTGGGTCGAAAAGGGATGAAGAAGTGTGGGTGCGCTGAGGGTCCCTGTAAGACCCTTGACAATAAATCCAAAGTATATACACACACACGGAAAAAAAAAAAAAAAGTCAACGGGTAAAACAGGATTATTTTAAGGGAGTAGGAAGGAGAAACACTCAAAGCTATAAGTATATTTATATAGAGACTTATCTATATTGCAATATTAAGTTCAAGCGAGACCTTGTCCAAGTGATACAATCATCCATATCATTCTGGGAGACTTTCTCACCTGGGCGACTTGATAGTTCATCCATCTTGGCCTGTGAGAGCGCGACTTGGATCGATAAGGTCAAAGCTATCTCTAACTGTCCAAGAAACATAACTACTCCCCTATGATTGGTGTTGACACTTGAGCTATGGATAGATAGGCTAATAATGCAGGCTATCTATGCGACGGGAATCTTTTCCCTCGGTTGGAGATAAGTCTAGAGAGGCGTGAAGACGGGTTGGCGTTTGTGGGGGGGGAGAACGACCCTTCTTTTCACTATTTGACGTTGTGAATTCGATGCGACATGGCATTCAAGTTGGTAGTGCGTCTCGAAGCCTAGCTGTGTTGTAAAGACTCGAGAGATAGAAGGGGAGGGCGGCACATGCTCAGCGAAAATAACAAATGCTTCTCCAAAATCTCTCTTCCCACCAGCTACACAGTAGGTAAACCTCGAGTCAACGTAAACTGATCACCCACCCTGATTTTACTTACCCAGTTGCTGATGATTGATTAGCTCTTAGTTACTCTAGTTGGCCAGTTGGACTGCAAAAAGCTTTATTTTGGAATGATTACCTTTGCCCCCCCGTCGCTTCGACTACGCCTTCTTTACTCCAATCTAGGCCAAGAGGACTCTTGGCTAATCCTCCCGTCGGATAGTCTTTGTCGTTTATCTATTCCATACTAGCTCCTATTCTATACATACCCAACTAGGGTCTAATAGCGCGTCCGTGTTGGGCCGTATAAGATAAGGCAAGTGGGGTAACGTCCTCAACCTAACATCCTATCCCTTTGGGGCGATTCTGGGGAAATATTAATTAACGCAAGTTTATTTAGAATTATGCCAGTTTTCGCATAAGTGGAGTATGGGGTAACAATAGCACTTGTGCATGTACAATGGTCTGCATTGAGACGTACTTCCGACCTAGGCATAAAAAAAAAAGGTCTGTTAATGAAGTGGCGATGTTTTAAATTAAGTACACCCTAGAAAATCCGTCCCGCTATAGAAAACATTAAATAAACAGATGAAGAAGTAGAAAAAGCTATTGAATACGAATCGAATTATTATAATCGTTTCTGAAATCTTCCAGTGCCTTATCCACGTCCTGCCGTCGAAACCCTGGCGTACGACCGAGGCAAATTGCCCCGGTGATAAGAGCTAAACGGGGTTAGTCAGTGGAAAGAACACGTCATATGGTTTTTGAAACTGTTGAGATCTCCTCACCTTGTATTAAGCGTGATATATTAGTAGCCGTATGTACGAGAGGTCCAGGGCGGGGTACTCCCGCAGGAGCCATGGGGAAGCGAATCTGCTTCTCCTGCAGATAACCTTCGAGGTCCTTTATATCAAACCAGTCTCCTTCCATATCGTCGCGTATGTCGGATGGAAACTGTGTCAAGGCATCTTCTACGAAGCTCCAATCCGGCTCGGAAGATGAAGGGGGTCCTTCCGGTTCTAGACTTGAGATTCTTGATCGTGGATAGTGGGTGCCAGCTCCGCCAACACTAAAGAATGGGATCTCGTTCCATTCCTTTAGCTTGGATTGACTGGCCTTGGCAATCAAAGCGGCTTTGAAATACAATACGACACGTTCCCGGGACATGATACTCAGAAGCATTCGAAATTTGGGCTGGATACGTTGTAAAGGGATCGCTGGGTTCGCGAGAACGAGATAAGCTTGGTAGAGACACGCTGCATGTAACCGCTCAATAAAGGCGGGGACTTCCATGACAGCTATTTCTTGTGGTTTAGGTGTAGAAGGAGAGGTATAAAAGGGGAAGTTGTGGTGGAGGCCACCCATAAAAGGTGGAGTTGCTACTTGATCTGTGGGTGGTGAGGGCAGTTGTTGTATAGACACAACGTTGTTTTGAGATGTATTGAGTGGCGACATCGTCTCGGCATCCTTGATGGGTAGGGATAAGCAAGTTTGCACGGTATCACGGAGTGGCTTCATTAAGCTGGGATGTGTTTCTAGGGCACCCGATTTAAGGATCTCATCATTAAAGGCGACCACTGCAGTGCTCATTTGCTTCACGGCGGTTTCCAGCAAGGCAATGCGACCCTTGAGAGAGGATATACTTGCTTCTTTGCGAGAACGGTATGCCCTTTGGGCCATACGTACTTGCATTCGGCGACGCTGGGACGCAGGATGTGGGAGTCATGGTTAGCTAGGTAATAACCTAGGCAAAAGATCTACATACCTCCTCGGGGTCCTCTCCTCGAGAGGCATCAAGTACTTTTCGTGGTCGGCCGCGCTTCCTCAGGGATTCCTTTGCTTCGACTGAAGGCCGTTCTTGTTGTTCAAGTTTATCATCATTATGACGAGTCCTCCTGCTGGCGACAGTAGTGGAAGAACCAGTGGCTGTCAGTGGCATTGGGGCCTGTGATTGGTCGGAGAGGGGAGCCTCGGAAGAACTCATAGCTCCGGACATCGGCAGCTGGAGGTCACCGCCATTATCGTCAGGCGGCGCGTCAAGTACAAGACCTCCATAGAGGGGAACGGGGGCATAACTCTCTTGTAGAAACTGGTCCTGGGCTGGGAACAAGCCGTGCATGGGATATGAGGAAGCCGAGAGTAGCGAGGTGAGTTGTGAAGAGTTGAGGGGGTTATTAATGTGCGAAGGCCGCGCACGTGGAGACAAGGTGATTTTTTGGCAAAGATCCTCCCACGGCATTAGGGGCTCAACATCGGACCCCATTGCATCGGACCCCATGGCATCGGGGGCCATCAAGGATATTCTTTCATCCATGTTGGGGCACTTAGGACGATTCTGGTTCGATGTGCGAGGAAAAGGGCGTTCAGTCTATGTTAAGGATCATGGCATCTGACAGAGGGGGGCGAAATTCGGCCTGAGGCAAACTAACTTTATGGCTCCTAATTGGCTTCCTTACTTTTAGCCTCGGGACGCTTTAAGTTCCTCCCAAGCTCCAGGTAGCCTGCAATCATGCAAAACTTCTAAAACGATACAATATGATATGCTGGAGCCGTTTAAAAAACCGACTGCTATTAATAACAAAGTAGACTACATTTCTACCAAATTAAGCCCTTCTGTAACTGATGATCTCATGTGGATCAAACCCGTCCCTCCGTGATTGCGTCTATATTTAGGAAGTCCTGGGCCTACCTCAGGCAGATATCTGCATGAGATGATAAATATAAAGGGGCTGGAACCTGGCGATGGTAGGCAATTTTAAGCTTCAAGCTATTATTTTCACGCCGCTTGTACCGTCTAATTCGAGTGATTAGGTCAGATCTGGTTGAGAATGAATATTTATTATTAAGCTGTCTCACGCGCAATTTCTTTTTCTGATTATTCTATCATTAGCTACCAGATAACCCGCCAAAAAAGATTCATATGTATATCAAGGCACAAGTCAGAGGCAGTCATAACATGGTATCTGTCCTTTTGTCGGCTAAAATTGAACTATGATTAATGTAAAAAGTATAATCGATCGGCATTTTCAGTTTAGTTTATTCCTCGCTGGAGCTATCTTAAAAACAAGGCTCTCTTAATTAACAAGGAAGAAGGCGTCGACAACATTTTCTGTTTTGTTCCTAACACGGCAACGGATCATGATGACTTCATGCTCTTTTCTTGGTAAATTCTTTCAACGGACATCGTCCGTCCGTGAGTATAGTGGGATAAAGAGACAATCGCTTTGGAATAGGGTCTTTTAGAGCAGACTGTGCGGTAGTAACAGCAACAGCAGGCGCTTTCGAAGCATGACCACCTCCTAAGAGCTCCGAGGGCAGTTCAAAAATACAACTAGTAGCTCGCAGACTAGCAGTAGCGGCGAGTTCAAATATTTCTTGATTCCGATCGGCCGCTAGTTCGGCGTTGAGGATACTCGTGAGAGGCAAGGCTTCGGGGGGCGAGGCACCTTGCCATTGAGGAATTGCTTTGCTGTGTATTTTCACCGATATGGTTTCCTACCCGTGTCGGCATGCTCCCTTATCATGTTCCCCTAAGGTGTGAGGCCACTGAATATTTGACGTTAGATCTACCTTAGTTTTGGTACAAACGCTGCAAGGGCTTCGTACCAGAAATCGACACATCAAGAGTGCTTCGCTTTCCCCCGGGTGCGGGTTAGTCGGTATAGCTCTGTTGAGCACTGGGAAGGAAAACAATTGCGGGAGCTGTATGTAGGGACACACATTTGCAAAGGGAAAGTGTTGTTGTATGTTGTGAATGCCATAGTTGGGGCTGTGGGTAGAGGGGCCAAATGCAATGATTGGCCCGGATGTGGAGGTGTTGGCGCCAGCTCCTTTGGCCTGACTTTAGGATGGGTTATGTAGATGGAAGTCCGTTATGGGAATCATCATCAGTGATCATTATTACATGGGATTGGACTAACAGATAAAGCTATCTATCGCAGCTAAACCCAACAGCAGCCAGCCCTTCCCACCTTGCCGTTCTTATACACACCTTGACCAGTCATTTTTTAGTGATTTGTTGTGCAATCCTAGGTAGTCTTATTTAATTGTAGGCTACCATATGTGTATAGGTTCGGATTGGGAGTTAGTCCCACGGAGGACCGATGAACTTTGTGATAAAAGTATTGGACAACATGTCCCTCTGCCATATATATATCCTCGCAGGTCTGCAGCGTCTTGAACCCAATCTCCGATTTGTTAAATTCGGTTGGTACAAGTAGACGATCAAATATTCCCTGGGACAATTCTACCCAGCCAGTCCACACGATGTCTGGAAAACCCTCAGCTATTGTCGTATTTTTATGACCCTCCCTCACCGCATCTTCTACATAGTTGGTAATCTGCTCGTGGATCTGGTGCGATCCTAATTCATCACTTGCGGGGTGTGGGGGGTTCCTCTCCTGGTGAACAGGAGGGGACGTGCATGAGAGGAGTAATGTAATGCCAAAATCCAGACCAAGAGCTCACCCCATTCCTGGGGAATAATCCGGACCAGTTGGAGGCGGAAGGCGCCTGGTTCGGGTGGTTCAGCTGGATCATGCAGTACAGAGATCTTGGCGCGGACTATCCGTTATTCGCTATCAGTCATTGCGTTCCTCGGCTTTGCCACCCAATCATCTTCGTTATCTGGTTGCCTACGCAGATCATGTAAATACCCAAAGTACCTCCCTACCTTACCCACCTACCTTACCTACCTGGGTACCTACAGGTACTAGGTACCTAGGTAGCTTACTATGTTGGATTTTAGATGATCCGCTCCGGTCTTCCATGCATCTTAGCAAGCCGTCCCGACCAGACCATTCAGAGAGACAGAACAACAGACAGAACACACAGATGAGCTGCCCGAAATTACATAACATACAACAAGGTTACTACCTGCCTCTCTATCTATCTGGCACTTAGTCCTTCACGGCTCTAGAGTTACCGAAATTCTGCATCTTTAATTATACACGAGCACTAAGTTACTACAATTCTTGTCTTGCAGAGCACAAGAGGGTAGGCTTGGTGTGGGTTCAATTCCTCTTTTTGATTTTAGGATCACACGACTAAACACGATAGGTAAACCAAAGACTCGGATTCAAACTCTTTTACCTCCGAACAGAAACTGTGGCCTAAAGCCGTTCAGCACCATCATGTCATTTGTTGATAATTATGATAGCGACTCCTCAGAGATTATCTACCACGATCATCGGGATGACGTTTACAATGATGAAGGCGGGCCATTCCAAATACCCTGGGGAGATGGAGGTCTACCCATGCCAGGCTCGTTCCCGACGCCTGAAGCAGTGCGCAAAGAGGCTCAAGATAGAGCGGAGAAAATTCTAGATAACTGGGCAATCCTTAATTGGACCTTAGAAAGATTCGAAGCTACAATTCGAAAGCGATGGCTGAAGAGGACTAGCGAGAAGCGCAAAGACTTGCTCCGGAGTGCGTGGCCAAACATGGCCCCATCTCATCGCCCTGACATTGCCGCGTTCGCCAAAAGTTTACGGAGCACTGTCTCTCGTGAGGAGGCGTACATGTGGCCATATATTAACTTGGAAGACCTATCCAAACCTAAATTGATGTTGATCTTCCTCAATTCTCGAGGCCGCAACCCCCCGCATGCTTTTGCCGGTGCCGATCTAGAAGCTAGCAGGTTCGGTGAAACCGCGGGAGCTCTGCACCCAGCTTTCCTGAACTGTTACACGATGATGTTCACAGGAAGAACTACCCCCGAAAGATACGGAGAGCTCATCAGCTGGGACGATGATGATCGAGCCTTTGACTGGCTGCATACCCAGCGAGGCGTACATCCGGGACACGGTCTCTTTGTCTTACAAATTCAAGAACGAATTTATGAATTCTTGTTGACAATCTGCACTCTGTTGCTACCGGATCACAAACTGGCAATTGGCTCGGACACAGCTAGCATCCCAATCGAGCCGGAGCCAGCTATAATCTCCACCCAGGAGGCGGGCATGAATCTTTTATCAGCGGTGGCATCGGAAGCTCCGTATCGTTTGCCTGCAAATTTTGACCTCAGCCGTCTTCAAGGCATCGCGGCAGCTAAACGAGATGCCGCTAAGGATCACATTTGGTCCTTGCGTGAAGATCCGGCTTATTTTGCAGATTATTTAAGAGATGCTAAACAACATCGATCGGAACTTGTTCCTGATGCTCATGGCCGACAAGATCATCTTGTCAGAACTCAACCCAGAAAATTTTGGAATAGGGTGATAAACAAAGTACTACCAGATGCGTATCTTAGCTTTTGTATGTGGGACGAGGTCCACCGCCGGCTTGCTGATGTCCAGAAATTACTAGAAAAGTACCAGGGAGCTCTAGTCCCAGAAGATGACCTGCCCCCGGACTTGACTTTAGAATTTTGCCAATTAGTCTACTTGTTGGAGCAGATCACTAAGATAGTGATCTATGACCTTAAGTGTAGCGTGCCAGCATCGCCCGCGCTGCGAGCGTTCTTTTGCCGCGAGCCAAACGAAGCCTCTCCCGACAAGATAATCTGCGTAGAAAAATCATCGTTTGGCGCCGAGAAGCACCAAAAGCGCCTCCGTTGGATACTCCGCACACTATGGGATGAGCAGCAGAGATTCCTTGTGGGGTTGCATACCTTAATGGATGAATTTGGGCGGCTGCTTGAAAGTGAAAAGTCTGTGAACCAACTTATCTCGCCATGGGTGATGAATCAAGTCTCCGACTTATCAGTAATATCTGAACTTCAATACCAAATCTCCCTCTTCCAACCGTGGGCGGCGACATTTGAAACAACCACTGCAGAGAAGGAGGCTGAAGTCCAAGATAGTATCAAAAGGATAATGAGCGGATGGGTGGACCTCCGACCTACTGGGGCCATTTACTTGGCCGACCTTGGAGATCTTGGTGATGGTCGCTTTGTATACCCTGTCGACAAGCGCCGCACGAAAGAGAATACGTTGGCGATGCAGCAGGCTGAAGCGAATCTGGACGCATTTTGGAAAAAGGCCGACTCCCTTTATTTTAAACCGAACGGGCTGCCGAAGAATTTTGCACTCTCCCTCCTTCTCTCAAACGAACGCATCTTACAACGGACGCCTGACTGGGTAGAGAACGAACCGACACCAAAACAGCAACAACAGCTCACGGCCACAGGAAACGTAAACATTAGTGACACAATCTCCCTCCCGTTGTCTCAGTTGTATCTTGAATTAGAAAATCGGACGGAGCGCACCGTAGGATCAAACGAGAACCTAGGAGCCAGAACGCGGGTCAAAGCTAAAACCCGTGGCACTCCAAGGACGGTATCCGAGAAGGGGAGTCAAAAGACCAGCCACCATGGCCCCGATCTCCAGCCAACCTTTACCGTGGATCAACGCGCGCTCAAGGTGTTCTCTACTCTGTTCTATGTGCCCTCCCGAACATCACAGCCCGGGGAAGTTTCGTGGACCGACTTCCTGCATGCAATGCGGTCGACGGGGTTCTTGATTGAAAAGCTGTATGGCTCCGTTTGGCAATTCACGCCACAGAAACTAGATGTGGAGCGGGGCATTCAATTCCATGAACCGCATCCGAGCGGAAAGATTCCATTTCGGGTCGCGCGAAGACATGGTCGACGCTTGTCTCGGGCGTACGGATGGCACTCAGGTATATTCAAACTTGCGGCCTAATCCATAGCACAAAGGCAAATGGAAGGAGCTATCAAATAAATGGGAAAAAAGGACAGAGACAGAGAGAGAGAGAGAGAGAGAGAGAGAGAGAGAGAGAGAGAGAGAGAGAGAGAGAGAGAGAGAGAGAGAGAGAGGAAAATGGCAATGTCGCCCGGACGAAGAGAAGTTACTTGAGATTTTTCTTTGTGTTCGGTATGAGTGATATCTATATGATCTTAATTGAAAGATATGCATGTAGATACATATCTATGATCTGCAAAAATGTAATCCACAAATTGTGTCCCACCTAAGCTTTTGCGAGTTATTGCCACCACCTTGCAAGGTTTGGTATTGTCGGTTGGTAGGCTGGTCGGTATCTTCCCCTACTAATTTTAACCTGAAGTGTAAAGATTGTTAATTTTACCTTATTCTCATATATCTAGAAGACCGGCTACCTAATTAGTACGAACTCACCTCACTCTCCCTTAATGGATTTATTAATTGTTGCAATTGCTGGCCCTAATACTTACGTTTATTGCCATTTACAATGCAATCCTGAGCAGGACGAATTCACTACCTAGCTGCCTAATTAGAAAGTAATCTGCTTAAATAAATTTTGAACACACACGCACACGTACACACAAAACAAAGAGACCTTCTACAATTGTGGCTTCCTATACCTTTCGACTATGTTCTCGTTTACGTGAATACCCCATCTAGCCGACCAACTCACAAGAGCCCCGTGCATCTCCAAGACCAGTCTGTTGGAGAGATTAATCGGCTCCGGAGCCTTTTGCGAAAACTCAGCGAAGATTTCCTCTATTCTTTTATTTATCGCGGCTTCATCCAGGGACGTTTTACACGCAGTCTCTTTCTCCACTTCGTGCTGAAGGTCGTTGATCTGTCGCAGCGTCGCTTGCATTTGGACGAAGACCGGTAGAGGCGGGAGAAGCTCCAGCCCGATCCAATCGAAGTTCTCTAGTCGACACTCGGGGGGAACTTCGATCGTAGCACGGATAATGCCCTCTGAGCGAGTCTTATTGAGTCGCACGATCGCGGACGAGACGGGCCCTTTGGCGCGGGTTTGCAGCCATCGCGAGATCTTGGTCGCTACAAGCTCCACGAACGAGGAATAGACCAGGACAGCTAGGAAGGCAAGTTGCATCTCACCACGCATGTTGACCATGCAGGCGACCGAGGCGAACGCGGCCAGTGACCCGGTGATCATCCAGTAAAAGTGCAGCAGGGTATTGAAGAGGTTGGGATTGTATTCCCAGGTGGCACGGGCCCATTTTTCCAGTTCGTCCTGGGGACATTTGAAAATGACGGTACCACCTTCGAGACGCTGGTAGGCCGCGTACCGCATTTGTGGGTTTGGGGGAATATTTCTGGGGGTCTTGAGTGCCACCATGGACCGAAAGGTGATGAAGACGGTGGATACCCAGTGGCTACCGTAGAGGAAGAAGAGGACGAATGCCCAGACATCGGCGGCGAGGATTCCGAATAGCATGGCGATCATAATGAGGGCCCCGTTGATGAGACCGAGCATGTAGAGAGCTAGTCTCGCGATCATCCAGCGCGTCGGGCCGGGGTTTTCGCGCATGCGCTGCATCTTCACTTCCGTATTGTCGTTGATCGCATCATCCACCACCACCACCCGGAAATCGTTTCCCGCGTTTTCCTGACTGGATTTGAACGAGATGAACGCGTGCAGCCAGACATTGCGGAAGTCGAGAGGCAATTCACGAAATACGAGGTCCGACCGGATGGGGATCATGGTGATGCCTTTGGTGCACATGTTGATTACTGGAGGGGTTGAGGTGATCCCCGCTGTGAGAAGGTGCTCGACCAGCATCTGCATGGGAGCCAGCGTGCCCCCGATCATGGTGGTGTGAGGCCAATGGAAGATTTCCTTGTCATGTTTGACGTAGAGTCGGGCGGCACTTGCATCGGCTCGGGGATTTTGCAGAATGGCCGCAACGCCCAGAGGATCGAACGTCACCGTATTATCTTTGGAGAGATTCGCTTCAGGGCCGGTTGATGAAAAGGGGAATTTGGCCTCCGCGAGCGTCGCGAAGAGTGAGATGCTGATGGCGCGAAGCCACGAGTCGACGCGGGGCGCCGGCATCGGACCGCTCTGGGTTGACTTACTCCTGGTTATTTTCTGATGGCTATTATCGCATAGGTAGCAATAATAGCCATAGTATATTAATTGAAGAGCGGGAGTCAGAGGGGTAAGACAGGCGGAGTTAAAAAAAATAAAATAAACATTCCCCCATGCTGTGAGACTCAGCCGCACACACCATGTGGATACAACAACTTACTGGTCACATCACGAAGGATTTGTGGCGTTGACAGCGCATAATCGCCTGGCTCAGCACCGACAGATCGCCATTAATAGTATTTATTCTTTATCATCATCATGATCTTTTCCGGCTGCATTTCTATCCCGTAGTGACCTCCCAACCGAAAGCTGTCTCCTGCTTCAAGAAGTTCAACCGATCACTAGAGCTGTGGCTTAAAATGGATCGACATGGTCACTAGAACGGGTGCCGCGAAAACTTTAGGCCTGAAAAGAAGCAAAGAATTGTGATAGAAAGTTGGCTACATGAACTCATTTCTCGGTCGAGCCGAATTATTCCTATACACTCTACCCTTGAGTCCATCTTCACGTCAAGTTATGCCCCTCGGATTCGAATACGATCCGCGCGATGGAGGCGAGGGATTTTCTCGTATGCTAGTGTTGTCTTGGCCCTACGCGTGCGTGTGTCGCAGCAGGATATAATCCTGCGAAATATCCCTAGAATAATAGGGTGATGGGTTTCGTTTTCTCGCTCTTGAGAGTAAGATTATGTCTTTCTTTCTGTCGGTATACCAGTTTGCCGCCCCCTTAGGCTGCTGCAGTTCCACGTCACGATCGGCGGTTCAGGCCCTCTCACCCCACTTTCTCAGGGGCTGCCAAAGTCAACGACCCTGTCGCCAGCAATATAGACATGATCCCAAAAGAGATAATCGTCATGCGACATTTACCACCGCCTCACAGATAGAGGGGGCTCCCTCAAGGAATGCCTTGATCGGGCGAGAAAATGATTTGAGAACACTGTGGGCCGCTATTCAGCCCCAGCCGAAGCCAGCCCGTCGAGTAGTCCTAGTGCATGGTCCTGAAGGAGTGGGAAAGAGTCGACTTGTTTCCCAGTTCTCTCAACTACACCAGAATGATTTCAGCACGACCTTGTGGGTTGATGGCAGGAACAGGAATAGCGTAATGGCCTCGTTGGGGGCCCTCGCCTCAAGGCTTCCGACAGAGGAAGACGCACCAAGTAGCGATACTACTCTTGAAGAGCAGGCTTCTATTGCCCTCGATTGGCTTTCCAAGAAGGAGAATTCCAAGTGGCTTCTTATTTTTGACGATGGAATCACACACCAGTCAGCTAAGATGGCTAGCAAGGACGATGCGTATAGCATACTTGACTTTTTCCCTCGGTCGGACTATGGCTCGATACTGGTGACTAGTGCGGGTCCAGATATGGCCGAAATTGGGGAGTCCCATGCATTGAGAAAACTAGACCCGCAAGAGTCATTGGAGTTTTTGGATATCGGTATCGAAGGCCAGCCTAAGAACAGCCAAACAGGTAACCAGGTTGGAGAGGAAGGTGAGTGATAATTTGATTCCTGTCCGACTTGAATACTTCTGACGTTTCTGATAGCGATAGCAAGAAATTCGCTTGTTCGCCAACTAGAGGGCCTTCCTCTTGCCCTTACGCATGCATCCTGCTATATTCACCAAACAGGCGTGAATATATCCTCTTACCTACAACTATTTCAAGAGACACAACAACATCTACAAGAGACAACGGACCACAAGTGTGATGGCGCTATGGTAACTTGCGCATTATCCTTTAAGAGAATCGAACAGTCCCAGCCATCTGCAGCTAAACTACTTCTCCTACTTTCCTGTTACAACAATGCCCGCATCCCGAGCAGCCTGTTAGAATATGGACGCGATAATCAGTCTTTACCAGAATGGTTTACCGATTCACCCTCACCCGAGGGGCGATTTGTAAAAGATTTCCAGACCTTACGTGACTTTTCACTCATTACGGCCCTGGATAACGATGGAACATATTCAATGCATTCGGCAGTTAAGCGCTGGTGCCGAGAAAATCTTAAAAAAAAGCAGCAGGAAGGGGAGGGGCAGGAGGAAGAGCTGAACACAGTTGCATTGGTTTCAGTGGGCACGGCTGCTGCACAGGCCTTGGAGGGAGAAGGGTCGCCTGGAGACCGCCTATCGCTGCTCCCCCACGCTGATGAAATGCGCCGTCTGCTGCAGGATGGCAGCCTAGTGTCGTCAAATGAGCAAACTCTTTCTGCAATCAAGAGCTTGGGGTCACTTTACGAAGACCAGGGGCTCCTGAAACGCGCGGAAGGTATGTACCTACATGCCTTGTTGAGGTCGCAAGACTTATTCGGCCCATCCCATCGTTCAACGAGAGAGGTTGTCAGGTCCCTACAGCGTCTACGCGCTCTGCAAGGGTCGCTAGGAAAGATATTTGGGTCGTCATGGTGGACTGTACTAGAGACGTTTTTAACTGTCACCGGCCAGATCATTGAAGCCTTGTCCCAACTTCTTCCTCTAATTTTGATTCCTTTCTCTTGGCTCTTTTTTTGGTAGTGTTCTCTGCTTGTATTTATGATTATTATGATCATTGTCATTACTTCAAAGAAGATTATGTTAACTACAAATTGAATTGGTCCTCCTACCCATCAATCTCCCACTCCCATTCCATATACACGCCTTTTGGTGGTATGGTAGTTGTTTTTGAACAATGGAACAGGTATTAATCGAAAACAAAAAAAAAAAAAAAAATATCTACCACTAACACCATCAATGAAAACGCCCCGGTGTCAAAAGTTAAGTAGGTCGGCGTGAGGAGAGAGGTATAATAATCTATTATTTCTTTATCTAGAGGGGGGCAAAAAAAGGAAAGGAATAAGAGCTTCAAAAAGCGAAGGAAAAAACAAAGGTATCAAGGTATCAAGAGGCCGTTTCACCTAATTTCCGAACCAACTCCAAGTAAAGTCTACTTAAAAAAACCTTATAGTTTGTATTTCGACCAGTATACTCCTCATCGCGGATGTTTTGAATTATTTGAGAGAATGCCACATTCTGATACACGGCGCAGGTGCAAATCAACAACAACCAAAATGGATTATTTGAGCGAATCCCATTGAAAGTCGTGGCTGTATAAATGTCGCGTAGTGCTGCAATCTTGCGAGGAGAATAGCTGTAAATGTGTGAGACGGGTAAACCCGGCTCGAGATTTCTCATCGCTTGCTCATGGGACAGCAGTCGCACAGCCGCATCGTATGTCCGCGACTCTATGCTGGCTGCTAGTTTAGCAAACGCCAGGGTCCTTTCAACGGTCTGGAGATCACAGCAGCAGATTTCCAGCACACACCAGGGCCGTTGCAAAACGACTAGGAGGGTTTCGGTAGCAGAATTTTGCCCAATCACACAGTGATTTGGGAACATGGCAGCGCGAACCAAAAACCATGGTGGACGGTAGAGAATACTCATGTGTCCTGGTCGCGCATCGGGGAGCGGCAGCGAGGAGAGATGATCTAATGGAGTCTGGTCCACATGTACGGGTAGAAGCTCGCAAGCATGCGATGCAGAAGCATCAAGTTCAGATCGCAGAACGCCATCGCTTTCAAGAACGGTCTGGCAGCTTATCGGTAAGGAAGCCAACGAATAGATGGCGAATGTATCGGTGCCCAGGAGGACGCCAGCGCCATGATCGTAGGTAGCACAAACCTGCGCGGGGGAACTCAGAGAAAAGGTATGTCTGGGGCTCATCGAAAGATCGTAGGAGTTTCACGCCCACGATTTACTAGAAAAAGCTCGTTGAGAGGTTGCCATAATGAATCCGCCCAACAGTTGAGATTTAATTATCAGGTAGAAGAAGAAAAAAAAAAAAAAAGGTCAGCCTCTGCAACAAAGAGTCACACGCATTAATATTGTGGCGGAGCATTTTGGATATCGTCTCTTTTTGCCGCAACAAAGCAAAATTGATCATGTGATTTGATGACTAATAAACACATGACACGTAATATGAGTCAGCACGAGGAGACTCATGTATCCAATCACAGGCCATATCACTCTATCCCTCAACGCACGCCTCCTATCCCCAGCTTAGAACCATCATCATCACTGCCTCTTAGGTTAGTACTTTGGCTTTGAGTTTCACCAAGAACATGATAGTTTCACCATTTTGAATATAACAAAGGCAAACCTCCTGGGAACTCCCCATTTCTATAGGTTAGTGACATGCCTTCTCGCCTCCTTGGTGGTTATGGAGGCAGGCATAAGGTACCTATAGACTCTAGCTTGGAGCAACCGAAAATCCCATGCATTACCTACCTAATCATGCCTTTTCCATCTAGTTATACTGACTTAAACTGCATAGAAGATTGAACACCTCCAATGTCCTTCTGCCCAGACTAAGCGACTAGCACAGAACACAAAGCTGTAGATAATATCATGGTAAACGCGGGGGGAATTCCGAGCCAATCAAGAATATATTGGAGGTGATTAGATCATTGGAGAATAGTCTAATTTTCTTTTCTCTTGCTTGGGAATTTCCCAGAAGGAGAGCCTAGGCCAATAGCGGGAGTCGGTGATGCTGCCAAGAAAGCAACAATGGCCGGCCCAAAAGACCGGATAGCTTCAACTACCGAAAACTGCTCAAAAAGGATGCTTGGCCATCAAAAACCTAGGGTGAAGAGCCAAAGCCGAGGCATTGGGGTTGGCCACTTGAACACCAAAGTGGGCCATTATTGATTGCCACAGTATTTTTTTTTGTCTTTCACATCTGGATGGGGTTTCCCCAGATGATGGAGAGGAATACGGGGTGGGTGGAGATACGCGGGGGTTGGGCTTCCCTCATCTCCATCCATTGAGTCACTTTACCAATCCCTGGCACGCGGGCGCTGTTGTTGTTAAGAGTCTTGCGCAGAGTCATGTTGATTGAACTACTATTAATTCAAGGCAAAGATCACTTCGTTTTTACTAGGCATCCCTACTGAATATTTTTGGGCGCACTAAATGCCCGAACCATTTAGTCTCAAGAGCCTAATCTTCCTGGTCAAATTGTGACCAGTCCCGTAATAACTTCCCGCCAGTGACGAATGTATTCTAGTGCAAACGATATCTTCCTGGAGATGCTTGGCATTAACTGGAGGCGTCGAGCTAGGAGCAAATCCCCGCTTCTCGGAGTATAGACTCGGCTTTGTGCTCTACCTCAAGGTTAGGACAGCTCTGCAGTTGGAGATTGACTTTATTTCTGCTGTATAAAATGTCGCTTGGGCACACCAAATTAGCCTCTCTATTTTCTATTCTTTTCAATCATCAACAATCAATCTCACTTGCACAATGGGCGACAGCTTAGATAACCCTATCCAAGATCTTGAGACGGCTAAGGCTAAGGAAATGCTCGTCGAGCATGTCCAGCCTACAGAAGAAGAGCGTCGCCTTGATCGCGAAACACTCACTAGGCTCGATATGATCCTGCTACCCATGACACTGATTCTCTACCTCCTAGCTTGGCTGGATCGGGCCAACGTTGGCAATGCACGAGTTGTATGTTCTCCATCATGTTCCAGCTAAACGTGCTCGCTACTAACCAAGTCATGGTAGGCTGGACTGGATACGGACCTCAACCTCAGCGATTGGCAGTACAAAGTTGGTATGTCTCCTGGTCGTCTTCAACTCGCAAGCTAGTCACTCTCTAATCTATAGTCTCCCATAGCCATTACTGTAACTTACGTTCCCTACATTGCCGCTGAACTCCCGTCCAACCTCATCCTGAAGAAAGTGGGACCCCGGATTCTCCTTCCCACCCTTTGCACTGCTTGGGGTGTCGTCACTATGCTCCAGTCGCAAGCCCATAATTTCGGCGGGTTCGTTGCTTGTCGTTTCTTCCTCGGACTCTGCGAAGGCGGTCTTTTCCCTGGAATTGTCCTTTACCTCTCTGGCTTCTACCGCCGTCATGAGCTACAAGTCCGTATCGCACTGTTTTTCTCTGCTGCATCTCTTAGTGGTGCTTTCTCTGGTCTTTTAGCTGCCGCTATCGAGCAGATGCATGGCATCCGTAACCTGCGTGGATGGCAGTGGATCTTCATTCTCGAAGGCCTCTTCACCGTCTGTTTTGGTCTTTTCTCGTTCTTTATGCTTCCTAATACCCCCAAAACTGTTCTCACCTTCCGTCCTGAGCATGTCGAGCACTGCCTTAAGCGCTTGGCGCTCGATGCCAACCTTTTCGAGTCCGACAAGGTGACCCTCAAGAAAGTTGGCTCCGTCTTCAAGGACCTCCATGTTTTGCTTTGCTCTGCCATCCTCTTCTGCAGCGGCACTTGTCTGTTTGGTCTCGCCTACTTCTCACCCTCTATTGTCCAGGCGATGGGTTACAGCAGCACAAAGACTCAACTCATGACCGTGCCCCCGTACGCCTGTGCCTTTGTCGTCACGATGATCACTGCCTATATCGCTGACCGCTACCGACAACGCGGAATTTGTGCCTTCGTGACTACTGCCATTGCCCTTGTTGGTGCAGTAATGACCCTGAAGGGTCGCGGGATTGGTATCCGCTACGCTGCACTGGTTCTTCTTGTCACGGGTATCTATGCGGCAGCCCCTTGTCTCATCAGTTGGGTGCCCAACAACAGCGCAGGACATGTCCGTCGCGCCACTGCTGTCGCCATGGGCTTCATATCAACCAGCAGCGGTGGCGTTATGAGTACCTGGATCTATCCAAAGTCCTCCGCCCCATACTACAATCTCGGCGCTCGATTCAATTTGTCTCTTATTGTCATCTCATTAGTGGCCCTAGTGGCTCAGGTCCTCCTTCTCCAGAGACTCAATGCGCGGAAGCAAACTCACCGTACTCAGATCCTGGAGGGAATAGAGCATCTGTCTCCCGAGGAGCAACTTGCGGAACTAGGTGACAAACACCCTGATTATCGGTATACCTATTAGTTAGCTTTACTTACTTGTAACGTCGCACACGCATGGCTTTTTATTTACGGAATCAATATCAATAATTCTGGCATGTCTAATCCCCAGCCCTGTAGCTACTTACACTGGGTCACAAAGTAAAGAAGCTAGTTTAAACAAGTGCAAAGGTCTTACCGTTCATAGTAGGAGATATACGTAAAACTACAATCAAAAAGTACCTCTCTCGCCGATAAGCCAAGTTAAGTTATATATCATCCGAGTCCCCTACTGAGCCTATACTTGATCTTGGCTTTCATATTTCAAGTCGCACGGGTGTCCAGAGCCCTTGTGATTATGGTTCACCGTTTGAGAGTCAAGCTGAGTGCCTAGATCTTTCGCACCGTCTGTCACATCACTGCTTTCTTGAGTGGTTATCCGACCGGTGTACGAGTTGTTACGCGGACATGCATAAATACATGTTCAGTAAATGGATACATACCCAATCCTCTCCCTCTTTGCTCCTTCTCTCTCTACCATGTATTTCATCCAATGACCTATCCCTGTCATTATCAATAAATGCCCATTGATAGTGTTCAAAAGTTGAATATAAGAAAGAGACTGTTCGACCGGGATTAAGAAATACCTCTGCCCCTTAACCAAAAAAAAAAAAAAAACGAAATCGTTGGTTGTTTGATTAGGATTAGGCTCCCACTCCCCATACATAAATGCAACCTGGGCAGCACTCTCATCCATCCCTACTTATCCATCCAGTCGCTCTCCCCTATCAACACCATTACTATCCAAACTTTCTCCCTCGAGACTAGCCCTACCCGCACTGATGCTGCCAATACTCGGTTGGCGGGTTACCGAGATTTTCGAGGAACTCACGACCCTCATGTGCATAACAGTCTGCACGGCCGGGTTCCTCACCCTCGGCCAAAGCTCCCAAACATGGTTGAAGACTTCTTTATCGAATACTCTGCGCGTGCTCTCCGCGAGCGCCGGGGGCAAATCCCAGGCGAGCTCATCATTCCGCAGCCATAGTTTCACCAGATGACGTCTCTCGTCGGTCGGGGTCTCGAGATCGTCGATGGAATGGAGGATGGCCCAGTTGTTGAGGAAGAGGAAGTCGCCCTCCTGGAGGTGGAGGGTGACGCAGCTTTCTTCGGCTGTTGTTGAGATCCAGTGGCTTAAGCTTTGGGGGTCCATAGCTGTAGTTGCGTGGCTGTGGCCTGGTACAAGGAGTTGTTGCTCACGGTCTGTGTGTTCTGGGAACGATAAGATGATCCTCTTCTTGTGGAGGAAGAGCTGGGCGGAATAGTTGCTGCTTCCATGGGGGTTTTTAGGGCGTCTGGATATGGAAATTTTAGCTGCATTGATTTCTTTCTCGTCTTTTCCTCCTTCCTTCTTTCCCTTTTTTCCTCATAATAAAGGGAGAAGGGTGTGTTGTCTTCACAGGAAGAGAATCACCTACTGTGGCTCTTTAGGGACATTGGCAAATTCGTCTAATTTTTTTGGCGTCGTCTCCCGCAGTCGATTGTAGATGTGCCATGAGGAGGCCAATCGAAAGACTTCGTTTCTTTCTGATCGAATGTGAAAGGCTAAAATATCGCAATAATTTTCCGATCGAAAAGCCTGGGAGAGGAGTTAGTTATCCCACCCATTTCAAGAAACCTTCTATCTAAGCGAGAGGGGAAGCGGACAGATTCTCTCCTCTCTTTAGTAACCGGATGGCTGATATGGGCTAGTCGGTACGTAAGTAGATAGATAGATACCAAGTGTTAGCTACTGATGCCATTTTTTCTACAGGGGTAAAAGAATAAAATCTTTATAATACTTATCATGCTTCCCCTCCCATCCTGCGCCCCACGCTTCGCACCGATATAAGAAGACAGCCCTAGAAAAAGAAGCGTATTGTCTTCGATGGAGTATTGCTTTGGATCCAGTCCACGCAGCACACAGAAGCCCCTTCCGGAGTGGATCGCTGTGGCAAAGGCGTCCAGTTGGGGTCCCACAGTGGGTAAGGGAAATTTTCCCACATTGATCTCCGGTCCATCTAGATCCATGCCTGTCGATGGTTAGCCCCCATCTCGAGGGAAACGATGGATTAAGCATTTCGCTTCTTCTTTTTTTCTTTTTTCGGAAGTAAAGAAAGAAAAAAAGAACGGGAAGGCTAAATTGGGGTTCAAAAGGCATAGGAAGGAAGAAAGAAGAGAAGATATTAAAATAAGACACTTTTAAAGGCCTCTAACGCCCGGTCTATTTCCTTAACATCCGCAGATGTGAAATGATATGTGATCTCGTTTGGATCCAGATTACGACGATCCCAAGCCAGAGGACCAGTCATGTTGGGCCATCGTTTTGGGAGACAAGAGGTGCCTCCTCCTCCTCCTCCTTCTCCTCCTCCGGGCCAGCAGCTGGGCGGGTGTAATTTTCTTCGTGGCATCCCGGAAATCTGGGTTTCTATCAGGTAATGAATAGAGCAGTATTAAATAGATTTGTATATATTTATTCTAAGGATGATTTGGGCCCGACCAGGATGAAAGCCTAGGTAGGGTGTTTGCATGTTGGCAGCTACCCCTCAATTGGGCGTTGATTAACTAGCATGACTCTATAATTAGATTCCATCCAAGCCTTTTGTGGTGCGAAGCCTCTTTATCTATTGGGGAGAATCCCTGGTTCATGCAACTCGGAGGCCAATTGGGAGACATTGATCATGAAAGGCGATCCTTGAGGAATTCTTGCTTCTTTGCTGGTCATTCACTTCTTTTCTCTATTCATTCATTTTTCATGGTTGGGTTGGGTTTACTTTCTCTTTTAGGAAACAGGAAAAAAGAAAAAAAAAAAAAAATCCGAGCTGTAATGCCTTAGGCAAACAATTTTCTCAAAGGGGCAAAAAAAAGAACGAATACGAGAGCATACCTTTTCTCTCCATCGCATCTTCCACCATCAAGGCTCGAACGCGATCCAGCCAGAAGGAATCATGGAAAACAGGCAGCGGAGAGTTCGGGCTCGCCGTTCCCACCCTAAGTCGCGATTAGGATGTCTCAATTGTAAGAAACGTCGGATCAAGGTAGGTTATTATCGAAACTCGCCGCTCGATTGATAGAATACGGGTCATTTTTCGTATGCAATCTGATTAACGATACGTACAGTGCGATGAAAAGAAACCCACATGTTCTAACTGCCTGGGACACGCTATTGAATGTGATTTTGCCGCTGGATCCTCCTCTTCCTCATCCCCATCATCTACCACTCCATCTTCTACTGCGCAGCCCTACCGATTCCGTCCATCTAGGTACCAAAACAGCTTAATCCAACCTAATGCAGACCCAAACCCAAAAGAGGGCAATTGTCAATCGGTTGCAGTCCAATGCGATCTCTCTGCCATGCCGAGTTTCCCCGGCGGAGGAGTCTCATTCGCTGACCTACAGCTTTTCCACCACTTTGTCACATCCACATATCGTACCCTTGCGGATACAACGGTGGAGCACAGTCGACGAATATGGCAATCGCATGTCCCACAATGGGGGATTACATTCCCATCTATTCTCCATCTCATGCTGGCCCTCTCTGCCCTTCACCTCAGCTATCTTCACCCGGACCTGCGGGATCAGTACCTCGCGCAAGCAGACGGGCATTTTACTTTCGGCGTCCGCTCTGTGACGTCCGTGCTGGCCCTGCTAGATGCAGAGAACTGCCAACTTATCTACATGTCCGCTGTCCTAATCTGTTTTGTATATTTTGGTCGAGGGCCCCGTGAGGGCGAGTACCTGGTCTTCAACTCCCGGGGTAAATCGGAATGGCTTGTGCTGTTACATGGGGTACGATCTATCCTCGCCTCGAAGCAAGAGCAGATTTTCCGCCATATCTTGGACCCTCGTTCAGAAGAGAGTGTGGACGAAGCCCGGGATGGAAAACCTAGTCTTGAGGCTCTGTCCCCAACCCTCCGCGACGAGCTCTCCCAGCATCAAATGCGCATCCGGGAGATCCACGCGTTGATCGAAACGAGACATATTGCAAATGATCCCACAGAGAAAGAGGTTTATCGCCAGGCTTTAAACGGCTTGCTCTCCGCCCTCGCGGAAGTCTATTTACAAAAGGGCTACACACGTTCTGAGACGGAATTTATGGCCGCCGTAATGGGGTGGACGTATCGTCTTCCAGGAAAGTTTATAGAGCGTCTAGAAGAGAAAGAGCCCGTTGCATTGATTATTCTCGCACATTGGACCATTCTGCTCGGGAGCATGCGCGAGGTCTGGTTTATGCGACGATGGGACCGACATGTCCTCTCTGGGATTCGAGAGAGTCTTGCAGAACAGTTTCATGAGTGGATCGAGTGGCCAGCGAGAGTTGTATGTACGGTGAAATAGACACGTATTCTAAGCTGGTTGAGGTTGTCTACCTATGTCTCTACTGTAAACTCTGCGCTTCACATAAGAGATGATTGGAAAATTACATTCAACTAAATATTTCTTCCAAAGTAGTAGGTTTTATCAAAAATGTCATAAACAAGGTTTAATCTATGACCGACATTTTCTCTGAATTTTTTTTACCCTGTTTTTCCCCTCATGTTCTCCTGTGTGTTCATTTCATTTTCCTTAGAATTTTCCTCAATGCAACCTGGTGACAGCATCAAGCATTATGCCCGCTGGGGAGTAATCCAATGCAACCACTCAACCAACTAATATACCAAATGAATAAATAAATGGCAAGGCAATTGATATGAAATCATTAAAATAATCATCATGATAACGATAAACATAAAAGTAATAGATGATGAATTGATCTCCTCGTCAAAGGTAGCCGATACCGATAAACCCGGAACCACCGGAAAATGACTCCGGTGCGACTGTAACGCTTTGACTTTTTTGTCTTTTTTCCTTCCTTTGGCTTTCCCTCCACCCCTTGAAAAAGGGATGAACAAATATATATAAAGTCGGGCTACCGACTCGTGACGTGGTCCATAGTACCTGATCTTAGTTAAAGTTTTTTCCCAAGGTAGGCTTTTTAAAATCCTCTCTAGCAGGGGAAAGAGAGAAACTTGGATAAACTAGACCGAGCGAGCCGAGCCTTCGTTAGTCCAGGTACTACTCTATCAACGTTTATCTAGGTAGACCATCATTATATCTGTATGGGTCACTCATCCACTATCCACTATATTACAATCATGATAGTGCATTAAAAAAAAAGATATCGATGTAATCATCATCCTCAGCCTCTCCACTCCATCCTCCTCCTGTATCCGCTTTCCCCCTTATCACCTATCCACTCTCAACCTAAAAACCTACTTACTCTACCAACTCCACCTGGGTAAGTAGGTAGGTAGGTAGGTACCGACCGTATCGAGGTACATGAAGCTGTAATAGTCTAGACCCTTAAGGGTGGATTTAGAGGGGGAGCCGGTTGGAATGGCATCATGACCAGGAACTTTATTCCGCATTAGCTACATCGTATCTAGACAGTACCAGTAGCTACTGTTCCTACCTACTCCTCTCCCGGTCATTAAGGTGCCTCTAAGTAGGTGGGCGGGTATCATGAGAGTAGTATAGAGGTAGGCAGGTAGGTAGAAGACAGGTATATATATAGGTTTCTCTCTCTCCCCCCCCCCCCCGTTTTATCTTTCATCACTCTCGCTTTCACTCTCCACTCTCACATACTCTATATACAATCGTTGAAAAACCAACTTATCCAACAACTCACTCTTTAACCTCTACTACCTACCGCATCTCCTCCTTGAAAGAAAAGAAAAAATGCGTCTCACAACCCTCACCACGGTCTTCACCCTCGCTCTCGCCAGCGCCGTTAGCGCTGCGCCCTCCTATGACGCTACAAACATCAATGCGGTCGACAATAGTAACTCTGTCCATGCTCGGGATGTTGATGCCCAAACCTTCTCGAAGCGGGAGGAGCTAGGCCAGACCCAGGAAAAGAAGGAGAAGGAGAAGGAGAAGAAGGAAAAGGCAAAGAAGAAGGAGAAGGGTAAGAAGAAGGAGAAGGAAGAGAAGGAGAAGGAGAAGGAGGAGGAAGAAAAGGGCGAGGAGGAAGAACATGACGAGGGGGGTTGGCAAGAGAAGATTGACCAGTAAGTAATAAGTACCTCGCTCATCATTGCTCTCCTGTTTTTGCCTTTTTTTTTATATATATATATACCCCAATCCTCTATTTCGCGTTTAAAGGTCTGACAAATGCGTTCAGCATCAACGAGCACTATGCTCCCTGCGTCGATAATGGTCTGCTCAACTTGGGTCTTATCAGCATCAGTGGCAGCAATGGTCGTGATTGCATTGAGGGTGCTCTCATCGTGTTGAACCTGTAAATCACCCCTCGAAAAAGAGTGATGTGATTATTTATATCTTAATCTTAGCCCTAATATTAATACCGACTTAGCTAAGCTGAAAAATAAAAGATTTAATATTTAATCATAATGCAGTTTTAATTCATTTTTACTAAAGTACAATACAGGGGGATTTCGAAACTGGTGTCACCCCCAAACCTTTGTCCTTTAGTTCCCAGCTATGCCACGAGATTATTATAACCTCTTTTGGCATGATTCCAGAATTTTGTCTAGAACCAAAGTAAGGTATTATATTGGGGACAGAACAGGCAACACACAGACAATAGACCTACGGCTGAGCTGCCTGAGGAATTACATATTTTCCAACATACAGTCGACATCATCAATCTCTCTCCCTGTCTGCACTCTTGTATACAGGATCAGGAAATATAGCGACTTTACTGCAGAGAATGGCGCCTCCTCTATCGCAAGCAAAGAAACAGCTTATTTGCAGCGTGGCATGGAGTGACATGTCAATATCTGACACAGCTTTAGCAGCTTTATTAGGTACCAACTACTCCTGGAGCACCCCCAAATCAGGTCAGCCGATGGCCAAGCATCGCTCCGCAGATGACTAGATGCCCTATGTGACTATTATCTTGACAAGCCTGGATTGTATGCTAGAAAAATGGAGGGTTTCCATTTGAGATGTATTTGGGTGTGACAAATGGGCTGGGATTAGAAGGAGCGACAGGCTGGCCTCCTACTGGAATAACACCGGTCGAACAATCCAGATTCCACTGGGGTCAATGTTACCAGATACTGCCTGCATACTCTCAGGATAGGTATTTTCCTCTCTCATAATTTCGAAGGCTCCACTGACGCTACACATATTGAATTTTTTATGGAACAACTTCTTAGCCACTATTGGAGGTTTCTAGATCCAAGGTCTGTCCTGATTATGGACAGCGCATCGTTTCATTGCTCGGAGAGAGTAGAGTGGATGTGCACTGAAAAGAGGTGATAGATTATTATTTCTACCGCCGTATTCACTTGACTTCAACCCTATTGAGGAATTTTTGCTGAGCTAAAGGGTTTCATAAGGTGAAATTGAATAGCCTACGAGACAGATCCAAATGGAGATTTTGACACCTTTCTGGAATGATGTGTTGATGCAGTGGATGCAAGGAAACAAAGCGCAAGATGACATTTACGACATGCTGATGTAGTAATAGACGGGATCCAAGCATCCACTGGGGTATGGTATGTACACCTGTTTCCACACTCACCATATTTTCCAGAATCAGCTAATAAGTTGGTTTCTAACTCTAATACTCACCTGACCTAAGCTATATTGTGCAGGCATCTGAAGCCAGATGTACGGCCATATAGATACGCTGAGCTTAGGACAGGACAAACAATGGAATACTATACTAATATACTTAACTTCACTGGCTACATGGCGTGGAAATACCCCGAAAATTCCACCAGCTGATAAGATTGATTTACATTCATCTACTCTCCCGGGCCCTCCTTTCATGGAGATACTGTGATTGGAAATATTACACATGCAAATGTTTGATATATGAGATAAATGATTCATCATAAGGGGCAGCCAAGAAAGGTTGATGGACATCAAGCGAGAGAAAGCAAATTGAGGACCATAAATATTCATGTTCCTTCTGCTAGCCTGTCCTTACTTGCATTCGGTTGGGAATGCGAAGAGGATTACTTTATCCAAATATCGCATAACGTAACTAATTTGAAGAGCTTCTCAATCGGGATTCAACACTTTTCTCTTCGGCACCCAGATCCTTGCACAATCATAAGCGGCAGATCTTCCATCCATAAGCAGAACTAATGTAGCACTGCCGTCACCCATTCCAATAGGGCAGCATGGGTTGGAGGTACACAGAGCTCTAGATCGCTCGGATCAAACCGATGATATTGATGCGCCTTGCACCAGGACAGATTTTCAGTAGCCGAATCGTATTTCTCCTTACAGTCCTCACATAAATCAGTCTTCAGGCATGTTTCGCACGTGTACCTAACCCCTTCAATATAAAATCCACATTGGTCGCACCACGTAATGTGTTTCCATTTACCATCGCGACCTTGAGACGCTGATTTGGTGAATGCTTTATTTGCCTCTAAAGGGTTCTGTGTCCGTACAAGAAAGCGCCCTAAGACATCAAATATGCCCTTATCTTTAAAATCCGAAGCGATAAGATAGTTGAGAAGCAGGTTTCGATATTCCCAGCTCGGTGGGATGAGAGAAATCCCAGTCAGTTCACTGGCCCAGTCAGACGCAGTTCTTCCAAACAAATCCCGAGTTGAATCACTAGCTCCGTGTTTGAGCAGGACTTGTATACAATCATCGTGATGACGACTCTTTGCTATATGAAGTGGAGTAGATAGGTCCTTTGCACAGGAATTAAGAGCTGCACCACGCTCAATGAGAAGTTCCAGGAGAGCACTGTTATTTTTGCCGGCCGCAGAATGGACAGGTGTCCAACCATTAATGTAGGGGACATCAATTGCAGAACCAGCATCCAAAAGTAATATAACCGCGGAATGATGAGAGCCCAGTGTAGCGGCAATAATTGGGGTACAATTATTGTTATCGGTAATGGAGATATCCGGGTTTCGCATAAGGATCAGCTCAAGGATACGGATATGACCCCTGAAGGCAGCTGAGTGCAAGGGAGTCTAGCTAGTATTAGTTGAAGTTGAGATGTCCGCCCCTTTGTTTATAAGAAACTCAACAATATCCAGATGGTCATTACCAGCAGCTGAATTGAGTGGTGTCCATCCATAATTATTTGGGGTTGAGATGTCCGCCCCTTGGCTGGCAAGAAACTCAACAATATCCAGATGGCCACCATTAGCAGCTGAATTGAGTGGTGTCCATCCATAATTATTTGGGGTTGAGATGTCCGCCCCTTGGCTGGCAAGAAACTTAACAACATCCAGATGGCCATTGTTAGCAGCTCTATTAAGCGGTGTTGATCGATAATTATTTGGAACTGAGATGTCCGCCCCTTGGCTGGCAAGAAACTCAACAACATCTAGATGGCCACTTTCAGCAGCTGAATTAAGTGGTGTCCATCCATCCTTATCTGGGGTTAAAATGTCCACCCCTTGGCTGGCAAGAAACTTAACAATATCCAGATGGCCACCATTAGCAGCTCTATTAAGTGGTGTTGATCGATAATTATTTGGAACTGAGATGTCCGCCCCTTGGCTGGCAAGAAACTCAACAACATCTAGATGGCCACTATCAGCAGCTGAATTAAGCGGTGTCCATCCATCCTTATCTGAGGTTGAGATATCTGCCCCTTGGCTGGTAAGAAACTCAACAACTTCCAGATGGCCATCACTAGCAGCTGAATTAAGTGGTGTCCATCCATTCTTATTTGGGGTTGAGATGTCCGCCCCTTGGCTGGCAAGAAACTCAACAACATCTAGATGGCCACTATGAGCAGCTGAATTAAGTGGTGTCCATCCGTATTTATTTGGAGTTGAGATATCCGCCCCTTGGCTGGCAAGAAACTCAACAACATCACAGTAGCCATTTTTCGCCGCCACTTGTAGAACTGTATCCCCGTTTCCCATCACAGCAGTCGAACCGCCATTCCGCTCACACAAAAATCTGACCATCTTAACCTGACCAAAATGCGCGGCTGAATGTAGAGGTGTTTTCCCTGCCTTATCTTTGGCATTAAGTATGGAGCTGAGCTCTTGAGTCATCGTCTCTACCCCCTCTTGTACTCTAGGGTCGTTCTTGGCGCCTATCTGATTATCATGTACAAAACGTGTCAGCCTTTGTGCGGGCAATCTACCTCTATATGATCCAGGCAGCCCTGCAGTTGCTCTCCTTGGCTGCTGCGACATCTGTGTGCCCCGTCTTGAACCACTCCGTGTGGGCTGATTCCCATTATTGCTGGTAGTCACGAATCGATTATCCGACCGTCTGTCGGGGGTTCGACTTGATATCTTCGGAGTGGAAGTGGAGCGTGTTGGCTTTAGCCCTGTAAGGACCTCTCTTGCCAGGCTCTCTAACCCGTATGCTGCTGCGAGGTGCATCAAGGTAGTTCCCTCCTCGGGGAAAGGTGTCAAAGTTGCATGTAAGATTCTGGCGATGTATGCCCATAAATCAAGAATACTCTGTGAGGGCCAGGTAAGCTTTTCAACCCCGCTTCTTTCCGCTTTCTCGGCATGGAAAACCCAATAAGTGACTGTATAGTTCAAGAACCGTAATGTCATCGGCGCAGTTTCCAGTTTCTCTATAAAAACGTTCTGGATTTCTCTAGTGGATATGTAGGTAATACATGTTTTTGCCAACTGACTGTGCGCAACTCTTGCGAAGTTGCGAGATGAGGACAATTTAGAATCAAGATACTGAAGTCCTCTTGAGAGCATGAAGTCTTTGGCCGTTCCATGAATAAACCCAATATTGGATTTGTCACCCTCTATCTTTAAATCAATCAAGCCCTTGCTCAAATAATTTAGTCTTCTTCTCATTTGGTCGTTACTCTCAATGTAGTGATGGTTGTTGTCATCCTCATACTCGTCCAGTGAGTTCAGGGCTCCACTCAAGTGAATTGTAATGGCAGTCCTCAGTTCATCCAGGGACAACGGTCGACCGGCAAATAGGATCCACTGAAATAAACAACCCGCTTCTAACACTTCATTTTCACTTGTTATCTCACCCAAGAGGTTTTCATACAAACTGTCTAATTCTTGGGGGCACTTTGCAATCTCCAGTTTGATATTTTTCAGGCTCAAGCCTTGGCCAATCATAGCGCGAACCTGTCTGATCACCAAGCGAAGCCAAAGAAATAGGCCATCGGCCTTTTCTCGAAGCACTTCCTTCAGATTAGCCACAGCCAACTCGGATTCAGGAATGCTCAGCTCTTTCGTGATAAATTTTTGGATATCGGATTGATTTTCTTCTTCCGGTCTAATTCGAAAGTCCGCATCAATCTGACCATCCGGGTAGAGGCGGCTGGTAAAACAAACTCTTGGCCGAGTGACTTGCTCTGGCTTAGTTCCAGTGAGGTCGCGGAAAAAACTGATGACAGAATCCCGGTCCTGAGATCTCATCTCATCAAGAGCGTCAATGAAGATTGTGGTACTTCTTCGCTTAGAGCAGCCAGTGACTAACTCCCAAAATATAACTTCCAAGTTAGTTTCCTTCCATTCCAGCGTACCGGGCTTTTGGCCCTCAACCGCCTGGAGTTTGCGACATCTTTCATGAAAGGAAGACTTGGAGGATACATCCTGTTCGAAAAGTTGAAGCAGAAGATAACGGAAGAGCCCTGCCCTGCCCTTCTGCCACTCTGTGCCACTGGCATAAAAGAAAAAGGATAACACAATGGAATTTGTGGAGATGGAGTCTTCTCGCTGTGCTTCTAGGGCAAACTTCAGCAGGGTTGACTTTCCACAGCCAGGTTTTCCCCGGATTAGAAGAAGACCGTGGTTTTCAAGCCATCCCAAGTACTGGGGTGATTTGATAAGCCATTCACATGTCCCGTCTGTGCGCCTCTGGATGATTGTCTCTCGGTCGTTCAAGCCCTCGTATCTCAGTGATTTGACGCAATCTTGTTGGTTAGAACACATTTGTAAAATCGTAGGGGTAAGACACTCACCATCCCAGCTCGGGCTTTCATCCGTTAGTCCAGATTGGGGTTTACGATTACGTCCATCATATAGCTCCAGGTCTGCTATCGGATTTACTTCATCTTTAGCTCTTAGATCTGGGATATTAATGGAGCTAGGGCCTTGCGAACGATGGATTTTTGGGTAGTAAAATTGGCTGTCGATATTGTTGGAAGGTTGTTGGGCCTGTCCCATCTGGTTATTACATTTTATGTTTTCAACCCGTTTTGTATTTGGTCTCTCTTGGGACCATTCTAGTGCCAACCTGGCTATGAGAAGTCGAGAATAGGCAGCAGCCACAAGCGCAGCATATCCTTGCCACATTTTGTGCTTGTGAGTATCACAGTAGTCGCAGATGCCTCGAATTACTAGGCATGGCAGTTGGTCCATAAGCCCCGCGGCCTCCATTTCAAAGCAGAGGATATCCCGATCTCGGGCAATGGCGTCTCGTTTCCTCGCGTCTTTCATGACTTGATTTCCAGATGCAATCAAGCCGTAGTGAATGTGGGGTTGCTCAATCCCTCGTGGCACGCGTTTCACTAACTGGGACCGGTCACATTCCAAGCAATCAGGGTTATTCCCTGGGTGATCATAATCTGAGCTAAATAACAGGTCTTCTTCCGGGCGTGAAAACCTTTCTCTTATTTCTTGGTGTTGTTGCAGTGTTTTAGATAGAATATCTGCAAGAGGACCTCCTTCAGCCGTGCGAGCGCTACGAATTTGGGAGACAGCCGTCAAAAGAAATTTCGGAGGCTTATTCAGTGACCCCGTGCATAGAAATTTTCCATCGCGAAGTGATTTCCCACAGTCATATGGGACCACACCACTGCCAGCTGCAGTTGGCACACTGACAACCACATCGCCGAGTCGAATATCATGGTCCTTGCTCGGAACACCGCCACCAATACCCACCATGAGACCATAACGAAGAGAGGGGAAGGTCGATATCATGTGGGCGAGCACAACGGCTGCTGCTGTGGTCCCGTAAACGCCTGATGGTAGACAGGCCATCACCACGTTACGGCCATTAATACTTCCAAGGGTGTAGGCGTTAGAGTCTGAGCTTGGCTGCTGCTCCAAGGGAGGGTGCGTCTCATCGAGCATTTCTTTTGCGGCGGCCATTTCCAGCGGCAAGGCGCAGATCCAAGCGACCGTGTAGTCAGCGCGGGTGAATAACATTTTCAACTATTGGGATAAGGAAAAAGGGGCAACTGTGATTTTTGTGATGTTTCGCCCTTTGGTTCACCTGTTAGGACGAGCATTATCCACACAATTTGGAATACAGAAGGCTGAAGTTGATGGGGCTGAAAAGAGGGGTAGTCACCCAGCAATGTGTGCAAGGCTGGCACATAGAGCCAATCATCATCAGACACGAAATGAATGCATGTCTAGTTTACTGTGATTCTCTAAGTAACTTACCAGGTATACTCGGAGTATATACTAATACTGGCCATGCTATTCCATAGTAATAGTTGTATGGAAGCCGAGAGGGGTGACAAATGGCTTCCTACTCACAGACAAACGTCTGGAAGAAAGATCTGAGAAACATGCAGGGTTAGGGAGTGTTATACATTTGGAGACAAAGAGTGTTCATGGTCTGTCATATGATTTGGACGGAACCCCCTGGATTATAATCAATCATCCCAATCGTCCCGGGTCACTTGTTGACCAACTTTATTCGATAATAACCCCCCTGGCATTATACACTGGTTACTAGGAATGAAATCTTCCCTTATCCCTATATGGCATTAAATTGCCTATCACGCCTACCTGTACCTGTACCTTTACCTGCCCTTCCCCCAAACGGATGTAAGTATGTATTGAAATCTTGTTTAAAAGTGCTGTAATCAATACTGAAAAATATGATAAATGTCAGCATAAGAACAAGGGAAACAAAGAAACTTGTGCATAACGCTTGCTAATCAGAAGTGTGTTCATAATTCTCGTCATCATAATTCTGCCTTTTCCATTTGCATTGTTTGATCCAGTCAGTGGTGTTGTGGATAAATCTATAGGTAACATTGAGTTTCACCTCTTTCACAAAACTTTCGGGACTGATTTCTGGGTTATTCTGAAGCTAGTTGTCCAGCATCACATCGCGTGCCTTTGAAATGCTCTCTTCGAGATTCTTGGTGCTTACTTTTTATAAGTGCTCGTTGGTGTACTCTTTGACTACCACTTTAACAGGCCTGGGAATATTGAGGTTGGCTTGAAGATCAGTAGCTTCAACATAATTGTGGGAATTGTGGGTATTATAAGCTGGTAGAGATGACTGGGTTGGAGCTACATTAAATATATTAACCCACTCGAAGGAGTGACACCAGAGCCGTTGCAAAACCCCTTTGTACCTAGACACTCAACTCTATCGAAGAACGAACCGTAGCTTTACACACACCCCTCTCTCAGGTAGCGAGGAGTGAGGGGAGATAAGATTTGAAGCGAAAGAAACTAAAACTAATAAATAGCATGATAGACTGGAACAACAACGCATGACCCCATCACAGAGAGACCATATTAGTCCAGAAAATCCGACAATCTGAGCCCCCGAGGATGGGCAAATTTCCGACATTCGCAATGCTATACATCCACACCAAGACGCCACTGAGGAGATCCCTTTCTTTAAAATCCGGTGGCCCATCTAACGCGATCAAATTAGTCCAGACCTGGAGATTGGGGAACACCTGTCGACACGCCGCAATGACATCCGCCTGCCGCGGGGAGAGCCCGCCATTTCCGTCTTCCGAAAGAGCAGCCCAAGGATTGTAAATGAGAAGGTGTCGTTCACCATCAGCTCGCCCGGGAACCAGGGCAAAGGCCCAGTAGATCCACTCGGGTGGGAAACCAATAGAGAGCACACTTCTCCGTCGCCAATACCCCGAGAGGGCGATGCGGACCTTGGGTCGGCTGTCTCCCTCGAGTTTCTCTTGCTGCAGCACCGAGTCCAGAAAATATGTCGTTCTCGTCCAACAGTGGTGAGAAGTGATCAAATCCAAGTCGGCAGTGAATGGGTCCACGAGAGAGATCCGACCCGGCTGCTCGGGACGGATAATCCGTTTGCACACGTATGCCTCATCGTATTTCATGTTGCGGATCCATTTGCGAACCTCCAGTAGGTAGTCCACGATCTTCACCGGAGGTGACTTATGGGTCAAGTGGACAGGGACGGTAGGGGGACGCGTGGGTACACCAAAGCCGCTGAGGGGTGTTAAATCGAAGCCTGCTCTAGCTAAAACAGAAAAGCATCAATAGGAATAGTCTTATAATCGACTTTCATCCTTCCACTTGCGTGCGCTGGGGAGGCCTACATATAGTTCCATTGAATTGTGTTTGATTGCTCCCAATCATGGCTGGGTGCCATCCTTCGTCATTTTGGTTGATTTGGTCACTGTTTTCAATCTTTCCAGCGGCTTCCTCGGATGCGTGGACTGGGGAATGTGTAGATGATGGGCCAAAAGAGAGCGCTACGAGACTGAGCCCAATGCCGAAATTAAAGAGAAGGGCGCTCAAGAAGGGGCTGTGGTAGAGAATGTCGACAATTCCTGAGATCATGATGAGGTAAATATAGAAGAATAAAAGAACGAATGGGTAAGTGATAATCTATTTTGAAAGGGCGAGTGATAGCTTTTGGAATATTTGGGATGATGATGCTATTGATGATATTGAGAGAAATGCTATGTTCTTGTTCTTGCTATTATTATTAATACATGGTTCGACACGCCATGTACACTTGATGAGCTTAGAGGTAAGAACGGATGGAAAGTACTATGTAAACCTCACCTCAACCTCAGACAGGCTACGAGGAAGGTATGAGGGAGGAGCTAACAAGACGCGAATTACGTCGAATGCAAGCAATGAAGGGTCAACTTCTTGTACGCTTCAACGCCCTCCAGAAGTTCCTGTTTCTCGATTTGCTCATTTTCTCCGTGTGCGACTAGAATCGACCCTGGGCCATAGAGATACTTCTTGTGGTTTCCTTTGAGCCGGGGAACGTCCGTCCCATAGGCTACCGGGGCAGTCTCGAAGCCTGTGATGCATGTCAGTCACTCATTCGGCAAAAAACACATCATTAGCTTTCAACCTCTCTTGAGAGAGAACGACGAACCTTCGACGTCATGGTCCAGCAGCGTCGCAGGATACTCGAATTTATAGTCTAGTCGGACATTTGGATGCCGCGACACGACTTCTTCCACCAGCGCTTTCACGTCCGCCACCTCGGTAACAACCCGCACTGCGCACAGGGCTTTACTGGCGGCCGGGACAATATTATAGTTGACGCCCCCTTCAAGCTTGCCAATATTGAACGTTGAGGGCCCCAGAAGGGATGACTCCGGCCACTGGACCGAGAGTAAATCCGTCAGGGCTTCAACTAGGGCCGTATTGGCGTTGACGCCATGATGCGGATACCCCGAGTGACTGGGCCATTCAGCATTTCTACCAAGAAATGTGAAACTGGGGAAGAGAGGAGAAAAATAAAAAAAAAAAAAAAAAGAACGAACCAGGCTTTTCCTTCTCCAATCAATTCGAAAACCAAATGTCCCTTATGCCCTACGACCAGTCGTCCCTCTGTGGGTTCCCCAAAGACGACGCTTTCGAAAGACAAATCATGGTTGTTGGCGGCAATCATTCCAGGTCCTCCTTTTTCCTCTCCCACGACAAACAGCAGCGCGACGTCACCTTCCTCGACCTTCCCTTCGGCACGGAGCTCCTCTAACGCACAGATCTGCGCGGCCATTGACCCTTTGTCATCGCAGGCGCCCCGGCCGTAGATGGTGGAACCCTCGATGCGAAGAGGGATATGCGGTGGCACCGTGTCCATGTGTGAGGTCAGACAGACTCGGGCTTTCCGTTGGGATCCCAGATAGGCGTAGATATTCTCCCGCGTGGCACCAGACGTAATGGGGAGACGTTCTACCGTGTACCCCAGTTGAGAGAGTCGCTGGTCCAGGAAGCGGGCGACATCTTGTTCGTAATCGCTGGTGCTGGGGACCTCGATCAGGTCGTAGAGTAATTGGAAGACAGGATGGTCAGCCATTGCTGTAAAGAAGAATATCAACCTCGTTCACCTCTCAAATCTAGGCTGATGTTGCGAGATGAGGTCGTCGTGAGAGAAGCGGGGTGGGTGTGGCTGTGTTGTTGGAGCTGGTAGTGGGGCGGCTCTTTGGCGTCACTTTCACGATCACCTCTGATCTACAATTGAGTCTATAAACTATCGGGCTGCTTCCACAGTGATAGTAATGCATGAACTGTGAATCTCACTCTGTATAAATGGTATATTATCCTTTTCCACGACGGATCCATCTTCGACTCGCATTTCTGAGAGGCAGTTGTCCATCCAGAGACCCACAGAGAGAGATTCCCCAAGAGGATAAGAAGACTTCTCATTAAATATATGTACAGAAGTCCGTAGTCGTTAGATATCCCAGGAACCTCTCCAATATACCCTCTCTCATAGGGTTCTCTTTGATTTACAAATTGTCCTCCTCTCCCCCCACACTCCGACTCGATCCCCATCTTTGTCAAGCAAGGAACCTAAAGTGGGACTACTTATACTTTCTCCGAGCCAAGGAAAGCCATTCTCTTGGCTTCATTCAGAGTAGACCTGGCGGGGAAGAGTGGTTCCTCGTTGGGGGAAAAGGCTGTCAGAGTGGATCGCCACTGGCCGATAAGGTTTTTCTCATGACATCAACACTTCCAAATCCCGGATGATTGCCTAATACTCACCTAGAGATGGCCCTGGCATCGCATGATGTCGAGAGAGAAAGTGAGAGAGAGAGAGAGGGATTTTGTTCCTGACGGCATATAATCACCTTGCATTTCCGGAGGCGAGGGAGGCAAAATAGAATAATAACAATAATAAGAACCGGTAACCACGAATAAGACCAAGCCAGGGGGAGAAATAGAAGAGGAGAAACTTGCTAAACAAACACCGATCTGTCTAGACCATTCTTATTTCACCTACCTACCACCAATCTCACCAGGCTACTGACTGACATTGCCTGTTCCTCGGGTTCCTATCGTGAGGCGTTTCTGCCATCTCGTTATTTTTGGTCTCCCTTGGCATCAATCAGTCCATATCATGACATATATGGCGCATAAAGACGGAACATTCCCACCATCCCAGCTACAGATGCCCCAAGAGATCTCTCTATGGCAGAACAGACACATTGGAGTCGGACGTTGACGGCCATTGCCATCACTGCTGTGGTCCTGGCTACGATCTTTTTCTTACTGCGCGTGTACAGCCGGTGTCGGACGAGTGGACGATTACGAGTAGACGATGTGTTGATGGGGATTGGGTTGGTGTTTTCTTGGGGTCTGAGTACCTGCACGCTTGTCGGGGCCTATAATGGCATTGGCTATGATATTCGGACTCTCCCAGTGGAGACACGACGCAGGGTGACTCTGGTAAATCTCTCTCTCTCTCTCTCTCTCTCTCTCTCTCTCTCCCTCCCTTCTTCCGATGCACACAGACACATACATATACACTCACATAAAGAAAGAAAGAAAGAAAGAGTGAGTGTGCATGCATGGAGTATCACCCTCAGGCTAAAATCCCACGGGAGTAGAATTTCTGGCTTGCCCAAAAGTTTTGGGTCCTCGCGCATATCTTCGTCAAAGTGTCCATCATCATGGTCATTCACCAGCTTCTGGGCTCCATCAAGTTCTGGCACCGCGTGACAATCGGCTTGATTGTCTTCACGGTCGCCTGGGCCCTCACGGCGCTCCTGGGAAATACGTTCCAGTGCATCCCCCCGCAATATTTCTGGAATAAGACTGTCGATGGCTCTTGCGTGCACGGCGGCCGCGTGTTCTTCATGTTTATGGGGTCGTTCTCTCTCATTGAGGATGCCGTTCTCTTGCTTATTCCTATCTTCGCTGTGTGGAAAATGAACTTGGATCCGAAGGACAAGATTCAAGTGATTGTTTTGCTTTCTTGCGGTGGGTTGTATGTATTGTCCTTGTTCTCCGCCTCCCTCTTCTTCTTCCCCTTCTTCCTCTTCCTCTTCTCCTCCCCCAGTGACAGGAAACAGTTGTGAGCTGACCGAGTGGTGGAACGAGTAGGGTTTGCGTCTTCAGTGGCCTGCGTCTGCAGGCGTTCCAAGATTACGACATCGTCAACTTGTCCTGTAAAGTTCCCATCTCTTCCCCACAACCTTCCCACGGCAAAAGAGGAGAATGCTAATAGAGAAATCCATCTAAGTGAGTGGCACGATGGAGGGCATCTGGACAATTCTCGAAATCAACGTCGCCATCATTTGCGCATCCGTCATCTTCATGCGTCCCCTCTTCCGCGCCTGCAGCCTCTCCTTCTCCTCTGCCCCTTCATCACGTACCTCTTCCTCCTCGTCTCCCTTCGTCCGCTACTGCTGCTACTGCTGGTGCATTCGCCGATCCGCCCGTTCCAGTTCCACCTCACCGTCCTCGGAACAGAAGCACTTCTTCCAGCAATGGCCGCACAAATCGGGCTTCTCACACGATATGTGTTCCGAGGTACGCGCTCATGCATACTCTGGCCCAGCAACCCAGAGCAGCCCCGAGCACCTGGCCCGGCTGGATATTGGGGATATCATGGTCCAGACGTCAATTGACCGTGATGTACAGGATCGGGAGGCCGTGCTGGCGACCGTGCTGGGGGATACGGCGACGATGTCCAACGGGAGTCAGTGGTCCTCGAGGGCGCCGTCGGTTGCATAGATCATTATGCTCTTATACTAATGTACAAATTTTAAACACATGTAATAATATATAGTTTTCATGATTTACTCTCTTTTTTTTTCCCTCCTTTTTTAAGATAAGTTATGTAGATAAATGCCAGTTGTGAGGAGAGTAGCTGGTAATTTAAGTACACCTCGTCTGTGAAAGAGCGTCTTGTCTCTGGGAGACGTGAAACACTGTAATATATGGCGCAGAGAGATAATAACGCATGACGAAATGCTCAATAAATTTAGTCTTCTCCATCTACCCCGTGGGTAATCGTGATTGCGTAGGTGGGGAAGGGAAGTCTTCCCCGCGAATAGCCTCATCTCACTCACCCTGACATACACCCAACCAACCGACCAACCCTTTTGGGATTCCAGTTCGTCCTCGTGAGCTGTTCTGCTATGATACCTACTCTCCTCGCCGACCGAGCCAAGATAGACGTCAGTGCCGCGTTGTCAGTGCTCCCCACCGTACGATCTCGGTGACCGACTATCCGATCCCAAAATATCCTGAAGAACGAAACGTCCCCTCGGCTATTCCCTGACGGATGAGGGCCGAATCAACGAAACAGAGTCAGTCCTACGAACATTTCCCATTCCAATCAGACAGACGTGCATTGATTTCCTCGAGATTGATTCGTCCTGGTTGTATATGAATGAATGAGTTTCCTCAGTGCATCCTCGGTCCGGGTCTGCCGATCCTTTCCAGCACCTCATCTTCCTCTTCACATGCAAAATCGCACTCCCACTAACGACTGCTTCAGTCATGTCGACGTTTAGTTTTTGTGTTTTTTTCCCTTGCTTGTCATCCGGTTTGGATGGAAATGGTATAATGAAATGAGGATCCCATAGGTCTTCCACCCTCACAGGCATACGTAGGTGCTCAGCTTGACAGAGTCATTCCTTATCGTTGCGGGTTGGCTATAAAGTGGGCTTCCCTCCGTTTCATGCGGGCTGGGCTCTGGTTCATCATGTTCTCTCTATCGCTTGACGTTGATGATAGATGATTCTATAGAGATATATTTCCTTTCTTGATTAAATTGCCTTGTCTTTTATTGCTTATCTGGCTGTGATTGGCGGTTATCATCGTGATTCAAAGCATCGACCTAAGTACTAGTACCTCTCATCCCTGTCCGCTTGAAGGTATACTTAGGTATATCTAGGTATAATATATACATATATCATGGATAAACACATCACACAGGCCCTGATTGGCCTCAAAGCATTCCCCATCCGCACTCTACTCGCAACGGTATGGAAGAATCCCAAGCGACGACTGGGAGCAACGACCGCAGTGCTGGTCGCATACCTGCTGTTGGCAAAGTCCTTGAGATACCGACGGCTACGAAAGCTCCAAAAAGAATACCGCCGTTATGCGACCAGAGAGGACATGGCGAAGATGACCGACCAGGATGCCTTTGAGATTCAAAAGCAGATGCTCGTCATGGAGTTCCCCTCGATGACCTTGAAAGCGTTGCAGTTTGCCTTGTTCCGAGTGCGTTCTCCCTCCTTCCCTCTCTCTCTCCCTCTTTTCCTCTAGGAAAAGAAGTAAAATAGGATGAAGAAAATGAAATCCCGTTCAATATGGATAAGAACTAAAACTAACCCTACGGGAAAGACGTACGGCATTCCCTCCATCTCCAGTCTGCTCCTCAAAACCTCCCAATTCTCCAACCCCGCCACCTCGTTCAAACGATATGCCGACACAGGAGCCCTGATCGGACAGTTCATGGCGTTCGAGCCGACCTCCGAACGCGCCCAAACGGCCATTGCACGCACCAAATTCCTCCATATCGGCTATCGCGCGAGCGGCAAGATCCTTGAGTCCGATATGCTCTACACCCTCTCCCTGTTCGCGCTGGAGCCCATTCGCTTCATCGAGCTGTTCGACTGGCGCGCGCTGAGTGATCTCGAACAATGTGCCATCGGCACCTACTGGAAGAGTCTCGGGGATGCCCTCGAGATCAGCTACGCCTGCCTACCCTCCGGTCCGGCGGGGTTCCGGGATGGATTGCATTTTCTCGAGGAGCTCCGTGCCTGGAGCCTGCAGTATGAGATCGATCACATGAAGCCAAGTCCGGAGAATAAGGCGGTCGCGGATAAGACAATGGATGTCTTGGTGTACGCGTTGCCGAAGGTGTTAAAACCCGTTGGGGTCAAGTTTGCCTCCTGCATGATGGATGATCGGTTACGAGCGGCGATGATGTATGAACCCCCCTTTTCTTCTTCACTCTTACTATTTTTTTTTTATTTTCCTTTTTTTTAACCGACCAACATCATACGTTCTCCTGCGAATGAGAAAGAACGATTGACTAATAAGAGGGGGTGGGAAAATTCAGGTACGATGCCCCGCCCGCGATTTATAAGGTGATCTTCTCGTCTGTGCTCTCGGCGCGCAAGTTCTACCTTCGTCATCTGGCTCTGCCCCGGCCGAATTTTCGCCGGATTGACGTCTTTACCGACGAGAAGAACGAGTTCGGTCGGTACAATGTCAAACTCTACGAGGCTATTCCGTACTACGTGCAGCCGACGTTCATGAACCGGTGGGGACCCGGGGCCTGGATCAAGCGATTGATGGGGATGCCCCTCCCCGGCGACGAGGATGATAAATACTATCCCAACGGGTTTGATCCCGAAGATCTAGGCCCCAAGTACTTCGAGGGCAAGGGACGGCAGACGGTGGCGGAGATTCGTGAGGGCTTAAAGCAAAATCGCCGGGGTCAGTGTCCCTTTAGCGTGTGATATCACACTTTGTTACGATTTAATTCTATGATTATTTTACAGAATAGACTCGACCCCGTATGGGTTATTATCATTATTACTATTATTACCATTATCCTTATTATCATTTTTATTTCGGTAGGAAGAGCAGAGGTGAGCCCACTATGCAGTCATCATCGTGGCGTCAGTATCCACCCGTCAGGTTGTAACCATGGGTTGGGGAAAGCTTCAGGGTCGTATTTAAAGCTTCCAGCCCGCTTAAAGGGCACGTCGAAGCTACACAAAAAGATCTCACAAAGAGAAAGAGAGTAAGAAGCAAGACGAACGAGGAGAAGAAACCATGTCGACTCGTCAGCCCGATCGTCTCGATGCATGGATCCTAGGAACCGGCATTGCATCCCTCACAGCGGCCGTCTATCTCGTCCAAGAAGCCCATGTGCCTCCCGAACGAGTCCACATCCTCGAAACATTGGGCGTCGCCGGCGGGACCACCATGAGCTTCGGGGATGCAGAGACCGGCTATGACTACCGCGCGGGCATCCGCTTGCCCTTTAACGACGTGTGTATGGACGAGATGTTGTCCCTCGTGCCCTCGCCGACGCATCCCGGACAGACCGTCCGGGACGATATCCTGCGGTTCGCGGAATCGACCAAGAAGAACACCAAGCACCCGGTCAAGACGCGATTCCTCGGCCGGAAATCGTACGGCGTATCCAAAGTGGAGAGCAAGCGAGGCGCGTCGTTGGGACTGCGTGATCGGCTGGAGATGCTGCTGTTGATGTCCAAGTCGGAGAAGACGCTGGGCCGCTCGAAGATCCAGGAGTATTTCCACGAGAGCTTCTTCCGGAGCGGATATTGGTTGACATTAGCGACAACGTGAGTTTTCTTTCTCTGTTCTCCGATAAGAGCACGTAGTGGTGGAGCACCCAACCCTAACTGCATGGAGGGCTGGCTATGAAGTTAGATGCGATACTGACACGGATCATCACAGATTCGGCTTTAAACCCTCCCACAGTGCAGTCGAATTCCGGCGATATCTCCAGCGATTCAGCGACCTCCATGACCTCCAACACCCCCACCTGGTGGAATCCGGCGAATACAACTTCCACGAATCCATCATTGCCCCTGTCGCAAACTTTCTCACCTCCAAGGGCGTCGACTTTCGCTACCACACCACCGTCACGGACATCCTCTTCGCCACGGACCCGAACAACAACAACCAGCCCACCAAAGTCACTGCCATCCAAACCGAGCACGCCCAGCGCCAGCCCCAGCCCCAGCAAGAACAAGAACAAGAACAAGAAGAAGACGAACCCCCGCGATTGAGAGAAGAGCAACTATCGGCATCACCACCATCCCTACCGTCCCTGTCGTACCGCGACACCACAGAAACAATCCACCTCCAACCGGACGACATCGTCATCGTCACCCTGGGCTCCACCTCGTCCTCCCTCCTCCCGGGCACCAACGCCCGGCCGCCGCCCTGTCTCGAACGCATCCAAAGCATCCTCACCCTCGACCCCAACAGCGACGCCACCATCGACTCCGAGCTCGACGAGAACTGGCTTCTCTGGCTCGAGCTCGCCACCAAACACCGCATCTTCGGCAACGCCTACAACTTCTGCACCCGACTCTTCGAATCCCGCATCGAATCCATCACCCTCACCCTCTCCACCCCGGAATTCTTCGACCGTCTCGCCACCCTCACCGGGAACACCCCGGGCCCAGGAACCCTCATCACCCTCAAAGATCACCCCTGGCTCCTCTCCCTCCGAATTCCCCTCCAGCCCGTCTTCCGCAATCAGCCCGCCCACGTCCACGTCTGCTGGGGGTACGCCCTCTTCCCGGAACGCGAGGGCACCTTTGTCCAAAAGCCCATGCTCGCCTGCTCCGGCCGCGAAATCCTCACCGAGATCCTGCACTACCTCAATTTCCCGGTCGAGGAGATCCTCTCCAAGGCCATCACCGTCCCCTGCGTGATGCCCCGCGCCGCGGCGACCCTCCTCCCCCGGAACCCGGACGATCGACCACAGGTGATCCCTCCGGGCGTCGAGAATCTGGCCCTGATCGGCCCCTTTGTCGATATCCCCGATGAGGTCGTCGTCACCGTCGATTATAGTGTTCGGGGTGCGCAGACGGCTGTTCGTCGGTTGATGGGGATTGACCGGCCCGTTAAGAAGTCGAAACGGACCTCTGCGACGAATGTCTTTCATCTGTTTTAAATTTTTTTTTTTTTTTCTTTTTATTTTAAATTACCGTATCCTCTTGTCCTCTCGTCGTCTGTCTGTCTGTCTGATCACTAGCGGGTTACAAATAGGTAGTATGGGGTGTGTTGAGCTCATAATTTGTATGATAATATATAGATGGTATTGGTTTATGTTTCGTTGCATATCTTTTCTATCAATTCATTTGGCGAACGGTGGGATTTCATTTCCTTGCATTCTCTCACATTCATCGGTTATTCAGGCTCGCGTAAAAAAATATAAAAAATATGAAATATTAACTAAACAAACAAACAAAGCTACCTAGAAACAAACTACCTTACCTATCTACTAAAAACAAAGTATCACCTCAGTACCTAATTACCTGGTACCTACCTGGTATCCAGCGCCCCCTAGCAGGCTACCTTACCTACCACCTACCACCTACCACCTACCATCGTACTTACCTACCTACCTAAGGTATTTATTATGTATTATATACCTCCATCACCTAAACAACACCAACGGCTCCGCATCCGAATCATAAACAAAGCTATCATCACTAGTACTACTAGTGCTACTACTACTACTATCCCAATTAGCACCAGACTCACGCCCGCGCCCACGCCTACGTCCCCCCAGCGCAGGAACCGCCAGACCAACCGGCCGATGAAACGCCGATTCGACCAACGAGAACGACGTGCACGAGGAAGCAGGCGACGCACAGGGAGAAGGAGAGAAAGAAGAAGGGCAACTATCCTTTTCATCGTCGCCGTTATCACCATACCATCTTGCATATTTAGGTTGGGGTTTCGCGTTAGCTTCAGCTCCAGCTTTGATGCCACTCTCATCCCCATCGCCGGTTTTGTCGGGTGAGGTGGTGTCAATAGCGAGGAGCCATCCTCAGAGGAGTTCCTCTAGGTTGTTGTCTTTGTGGTTGATACCGGTTAGGATGTTCTTTTCTGTTTCTTGGGCAGTAGTGGTAGTGGTAGTGGTGATGGGGGTGGTGGTGGTGACGATGATGGGGGATTCATCTTCACTGGATTCGTTATAAAAGGTGTGGTGCTTGTTGTTGCTAGTTGCATCGTTGTGATCGTGACTATCAATATGCTTGAGAGTGGTTGTAGCACCACTGTTGCCACCACCTTGATATGCATTGCTAGATGAAGCATCCTGGGACACGTGAGAGACGTCGCCAGGGATAGAGATGGGATTCTGTGTACCGGATACAGCCATGTTATTACCTGTTGTATGAAACAGGACGGGATCAAGTCCCTTGTCGTCAGTAGTGCTCGTTCCACACCTTTCCCTCGTGATTGTGGTGTGTGTCGCAACAGCAGCAGAAGTGGCAGTGACTGACTTGGCGTGGATGGGTAAATGCACTGTGATGTTCGTAGAGAGGAGCGGCGTACTTTTGCAAGCGTGTGAGTGATCAATACTGGCGTCCGATGGAAGACCCTCGAGAAGAGTGTATGAGATGTTATACCTCTTGTCGCTGTCAGGGGGGATTGTTTCCTGCTCCTTGTCGGGATTGTGGTTGTTATTGGTGGAGGTGGAGGTGGTATGGATACGGGTACAAGTAAGACCGGTTTCACCCTCTACAGCGGACAAGAGGCTGTTCATCCAGTCGACTTCACATTGTAGACAGTAGACGGCGTGTGTGGCTGGCATGAGATCGTGGTGATAGTGGATTTCGTGGCCAGGTGGGGAGGCGAGTGGTAGCGAAGCAGAAGCAGAAGCAGAAGAAGGAGAAGCAGCAGAAGAAGAAGAAGCGGATAATCCTTTGCGACGTAGAGTATTTGTTAGCTCGATGCAGGCATCCAGCGTAAAGGAGGAGATGTGGCCGCAGGTGGGATAGTGATGATAGGTGTATTTGCACATAGTTGTGAGGTTGATATGTAACGTATAGTACCGTACCTAAGTCCCTCTGGGTATGGATTAAACAATTTCGGGCAGAACTTGGTTATCCTGCTGCCTATACGCTAGACAATAAAATATAAAAGGAGGAAAAGGGGAGAAGGCAAAGAAAAGAATGGTCAAAAGTAGAATTTACCAGTTATTTATATACCAAAGGAGCGCATTGTAAAGCCGCTTTGCTTTCTTTGAGACAGAAGACAAAGCCATTGAGATGAGACCGCACAATCATGACTGCCTAGGCATTGGTAGAATCTCAATACGTATGTATCCTTTGTTCCTTTTCCTTGAGAAATTCTTTGTTTAGGTCGTCCTTTGTTGTTTAGGTCGATATTAATGAAAGAGTAGAAGCCCCTTGGCCTATTCTGGTCTCGGCCCGGTTTTAAACTGTCTCGCAGAGGGTCCCACCTAGGTAGGTAGAGACAGACAGATGTCTGTGGGTTTTTCATTCATGCTCTTGATTCCTCGAATAGCAGATTTCTCACCCCCCAGTTTCCTTATCCTCAACTTGTAGGTTCTCTCAGGTATAAAGCTCCCCTCTTCAATGCCACGAATGAGTTAAAAGTCACGATAGATTAAATTGTGGTATTATGTACTGCATTACCATCCATTCATCCTCTATACCTGCCAACGATTCCACAATTACATTATTCAATACTCTCCTCATGACATATAAGATAAAAGGGGACAAATAAGTGAGGCGGAGAAAAGAAAATAGAAATAGAAATGTAGAAAGAAAGGGTGGGGGAAGGTAGGTATAACTTAGAGTAACAGGGGGGAACAACAAGAAGAGAAATGAAACAGAGAAAAAGGACGCCCATCCAGTTGTCTCCGTCACTGGAATTGTTGCCGAGCGGCTTTCCGCGCCATCCATTTCCGATACATGAAGAGAATGACGACCCCGACAAAGACGATAAAAACAATGCAAAAGACCAGAATCGGGCCGGGGTTTTCGCTGGCCCAGTTGCTGCGCTTTACCACTTGGTTCTTCGCTTCGGTCGCTAAAAGGTCGAGAGCAGGCATCGCTTGGGTTTAAGTGGTTAGATTCGATGCCTTCTGTGATAGAGAGAGGGTGGGCTAGTCATACTGGCTGTATTGTTTGGGCTATCCTCAGATCAGCTCAATTCCAATCGCTCCTTTCTTCTTTGTCTTATTCTGATATATATCTCCTTTCAAAATTTATCTCCTTTATGTTTTTTTTTGCCCTGGTCTTTTGGATGGAGGCGCAGGTTGAACCGATCTACCTGTGATATCTACCCATATGAAACAATGGGGAAGTACAGGAGTGAGAGAGGGAGAAGTAAGGTAGAGGAAGTGTTCTCGAGAACTTCTCGAGACTTCGTCAACACAATGGCGTAGGCATTGCAAGGGAGATAAGGGAAGGCCGGGAGGTGTGTCGGTAGGTCGCCTGGGAGGAAAAGGCCATCGGGAGAGGCGGATGGGTAATGACGTGCAGGAGCGTATATTGTATGCAACGCTGGGATGCGGAGGAAGCTTATATCCGGAATAAACTCAATCCATAGTATTGTGAATTGCGAGCGGGTTGGCCCATTGTCTAGAAGTTAAAACGAGACAATTTATGCAGGAAGCTTTAACCTCGCGTAGGCTTCTCATTGTAGAGATCAATCAGTCTAGAGTGTAGAAGCCCAAGTCTGTCTTATTCTACTCGAATTTGAACAGACGACTGTGACCAGAATGTTCTGTTCTTAGAAACAATTTTAAAAAGTGCGTACACCTTTCTCCAGGGCCCTCGAGAAGCTCTTTGTGTCATCACTGGCACATTGTTGAGCGATTATGGTGTGGTGGGGGAGTGTTTGACGTCATCAACACTCTAGTTCTGAATCATCCACTTGGGATAGAAAGACGATGTCTTTGACAATCGAAACTAAGAGGGAAGAAAACTATACCATTTCTGCCAAGCCCGTCATGATTTCCACATCCGGATTTCTCGACCATAGCTAAAGAGAGTAAAGACGAAAGAAAGGGAATATCTGGGGATAACAATAGCTTAGCTAGGTATACTTTTACCAAAAATTAGCACTCCGCCAAGAGAATAGAGATTCGACACCTCGTCAATTTATTCGCATGGCTAGTGGTTATAACAACCTAAAGTTCGCTCTTCATATTGCTACATGGCTGGGGTTCAAGCAATAAACGCCCAGAAACTTGAATACGAGAGTTTCGCCTGAGGCAGCAACATCAGAGGAATAAAACACCACCTCTTCTGCTTCTTCGTCTGCTTTGTCTTTCCGATCGCCATGTTATAGCCCCTACTGGCACTCTCCAGGCAACAATGGAAACTTTTTTGTCCACATGACAAGCTGATACCCCTGGTTATGTCCTGTATCTAACCCACCAATTAGCGAAACCCACATGGAAGACTGGGAAGGACTATCATTTACTCTCTTGTCCGACAGCGAAAGAGGGAGGAAGGATATGCTTGCCTCTCACTTTGAATCCAGATGCGTAATTGATTCCATTGGGTGACAATACTCTAAGCCTTCCCGCCCGTAAGCCAGGGGATCTTTCAAGAGCTCGCGAGCAGTCGGCTTCTCCTCAGGCATCCAAGTGAGAGCTTTTCGTAGGAACTGTAGGAAGCCCGACATATCCTCTACGAGTTATTAACGAACTGAACGAGGGTACTTCATACCCATCCAAATTGCGTAACCCGACATTACATATGAGAATCAGAAGAGATTCGTATAATGGAAAGATAAGTATACACAGTACCTATTATACTGCGAATTTAGAGTTCCTTCACCGATTCGTAACTTCATTATCTCTTATCTAGCACCATACGTGTTCCCAGGCACACAAAAGAGGTGGTCGAGAAGTAGTTTGACCCAGCATGAAGGTATATTAGTGGTTATTTCACGTCCACCTTTATGTCCAAGTGAAGCTGAGAGACAAAACTACCTAGACCTTTGTTGGAAAAGATCCAGGGCCGGAGTAGTAGATCAGGCGAAATTCGGTGCTCTCAAGAAGCCATGGTGCTTTTTAGCCCAAGTGGTTGACCCTATTAGTCTGACAACACTAAATAAAACTTGAGAGAAAGAACTCACTTCCCTTCCAAAAAGTGAAAAACTCCCCCCCACCTTCCCTTTTTCAGCTGAGCTTTACAACTTAACGGTCCAACAGTGGCCACGAGAAAAAAGAACCAGTTTCACGGCTGCTTCTGCTTAACCGAGCGCCATTCGACCAAGAGACTCCCTATCAATGTCGTGCAAGCCAACGCAACAGTCAGGTACCAGGTCTGTGTCAAGCTCCGATCGATACCACCCAAGACTTGATCCCACAGCTGCATGGGAGCTGCATTTTTTATATCCCCAAGCCCGTGCTGCTCGATATACGCAGGTGTTACCCCCGGTATAACATCTTCTAAAGCGGACGACAACTTGTTAGTGAATATCACCTGCGCAATCGCGATAAACACCGCCGGTCCCATACTTTGCCCGAACAAGATGACCCCAATCCCGAGATTGACATCTGCCGGGCTCAGCGTCGTCTGAACGGCTGCTTGGGAGCCTTGGAAGCCGATGCCCCCACTGAAGCCTGCGAACCCGGAGTAGAGGATGATCTGGGCGAGGGACGTGTGGAGATCGTACGTTGTCATCAGGCCTGCGGCGATAGGCATGCATATCGAGGCGAAGATCATAAATGGGGCATAGTAGCCGAACGTGGTGGTGCCGATGCCCTGAAGGAAGAGCCCAAGCATCATTCCAAGGAGGATAGGGATCATTAGGTAGCCGCTCTCGCTGGGGGTCTGGCAAGCATGGCATTCTCAGTTTTTATTCCATTGTGGTGGAGAGCTAGCTCTAGAAGGTGTTACCTTGGATCGAACAACTTGATAGTACGTTGGTAAGTACCACTCCAGGACGTTGGTCATCGAATTCGTGCATGTCGTGAAAATGAAACCCGCAATAACACTTCGGCTTTTGAGGATACGGAAGGGGACTGCTGCTGAATCTCCGCGTCGATATTGATTGTAGGTGAAAGCGCCGAGGAGCACACCGAAGACAACAAATAACCCAATTACTTTGCCATCGGACCAGGGATACTTCGTTCCGGCCCATGATAGAGCGACGAAAAGCGCTGTTAGAGACGGGATAAACAAGCAATTGCTGACGAGGTCGAGCGCTCTTATCTTCTGCGTCATTGTGAGATTATCCCCAGCACCAGTTCTCGGGTCGGAGAAGAGGAAGAACATGCTTGCCAGTGATACGGCGCCAATGGGGAGGTTTATCCTACATACAGTCAGCGTTGAACAACTATCCTCCCTGTTAGGAGAAGGACACACCAGAAACACCATCTCCACCCCAACGATTGCGTCAACGCACCACCCACTATCGGGGCCGCAATTATCGCACACGATTCCACACACGCCAACAAGCCCGCAAACACTGGTCTTCTATTAAGTGGCATAATCTGCACCAAGACCGCAAAACACCCCGCCAACTCCCCCGCGAACCCCAAACCCGTTACCGCTCTCCCGACAATAAGCACGGTCGACGAAGCAGCCGTTGCACACAGTAAGGAGCCGAGAAGGAAAATAACATTACTCATCATAAAGACAGCCTTGATTGAGAAAAGCGTATACAGTTTTGCGAACCCGAATTGGAACGCGCAACTGCACAGTCGGAATGCAGACGAGTACCATCCTACGTGCGCGACCGTGTGGAAGTGGTTCGTGATGCTCGGGACAGCTGTGGCCACAATATTAGCGTCTAGGCCTCCGAGGATAAGAACTATGCATAGTGCGATGATTGTGAACCAGAACTTTGTGCCTGTTGGGTAGTTGTCTGCGCTGGATTCGATGTTCAGTGGCTCAAGTGTTTGTGCCGAGGTTATTGGTGGTGGGGGGTTCTGCTGCACATTGGGCGAGACAGCCAACGCCTCGAGTTCGAGGGAAACGACTTCGGTGGTGGTGGTAATTGCCATTGTACTATAGTATTGATGATGAGAATACTGAAAAAAAGGAGAGATGGGAAGAGGATGAGCTTGTAGTATATGATGTCACAAACGCCAACCAGTCTAGTATCCAGCCACGCAGCGAGTCAAATTCGACTTATCCAGGTTAATGCAGTGTACTCCTTGTTATCCGGGACAGTGTACAAAAATAAACCCTATCCAATCAGTGATGGTGGTATTAACAACGAGGAGGTGGGTCCCGGCGTTTTCGCTTGCAGGCAACGTGAAGCTTCTTTGAATGGGAAGTATTAGACACTGTTGAGCAGGGTCCTGCTACTGATCTAGCCTAGATATTTTAGTATGCACTAAATTAAAAATTCGTTCGACTCCAGATTTAGCACCTCTACCGACGACTGCCCGTATTCGTTTGTTCCACGACCAATCACTACGTACCTAGGTCGGGAGAGACCCTTGTCGCCGCACCTGGCATACGAGCATCTAGAAGATATCATTCGACACGACTTCTTCGGCCCCCATGCCATACTACTTCAGGAATCGTCCCTGAAGTGACTAGCCTCGAGGATAAATTTAACAACAGCAACAAGAGCTTGTCTTGGTACCGATCAGATACTACTTATACATCAACAACCACCTCTAGTTTGCTGGAAGTCCTTCATGATGTGGTTTCACCAGAGTCCGCTCCAGATCCGCCCAGTGCGACATAGCTCAACACCAGAAACATGACTCGTCTCTCTTCGTTTTGTTTGGCTCTTTTCCTCCCCACTTCCTTGACTTCCGCCTGGTCGCTCCTCTGGGCCAATGAGACCGTCTCTAGACTCATTACTGGAACAGGAGAACAGAATTGTACCGAAATATGGCATGAAGAAGGTTACACATTTTCATTTGATCCGGAAGGTCCCTGGTGTTTAAATTTTTGGCACGAGGCCGCGTGTTCAAACACCATCGGCATTACCTGTGAAGGATATCAGTGGACGAAAACCGCTTCTCAGAATATCTCTGCGTTCAATGTTTATGCTATGCCCCCTGCTTCACTAACAGCTTGGGGGTTCGCCTCAAGCACTACAACCACTACCTCCTCCCCCTCCTCCTCCTCCTCCTCCTCCTCCTTCACAAGCTCTGCGTCCTCTACAACTACTACAACCACCACCACAACCACCACCGAAACCCCGCTACCAACAGCGCCGGCAGAGGCTACTCCCTCGTCCGCGCCCGCAATGAGTAGCAATAATAGCCTCGGGGGAGGAGCCATTGGGGGAATCGTGATTGGTGTCGTTGTAGCTGTTGCTTTGCTCTGTGCTTTATTCTTCTGGCTTGGCCGCCGCCTCGGAAGAGCAGACGGTCTTGCAGAAGCAGAAGAAGTTGCTGCCCCTCCTCCGTTCAGCCCTCAATCGCCGAAAAATGAGCCGTCGTTGCCACCGTCTTCGTCTTCTCCCTCAATTTCGGGGCCACCCACCATCTATCCTTCGGTCGTGTCTGCCCCCCCTGATATGGCGAAACCACCCATTGAAACTCCGATGTCGCAATACTTTCCTTCTCCCGTCACACACTTCCCACATCCTTCTTCCGGGACCCGCATGGTAGAATTGCCGGTCCAGGGGCGCGAGGTGGCATTGAGTACTAGCCAAGTCCAACCCGAGGAAGATCAAGTGTCGAGATATGGGAGATTTTAGAATTATACGTGCAATGTGCGATGTTATATACTCCATCAGATGAATAATAAGAAAAATGTTAACCGCTTGACGTTCGATCTCTTGATCGAGGGTTGGAGTAAATCATTTAATATCTGACACAAGAGATGTAGCTCTATTCCCAACCTAATTACTAAAAATAACTTCTCCCGAACTTCTAACCAAAAAAAAAAGGAATAAATAAATAAAGAATCCACCATGTAAATTGATAAGCTCAGTTTCTCCACTCCAAGGCCTACATAGTTATCACTTATCGCCTATCCTATCCTACCGGACCGTCTAGGGAAGTATAAAATGAATAAATAAAAAATTAAGCTTTCCAGGCGTCCAGCCTCAAACCCAGGAATTTACTTCCAGCGCATACTAATCAATCATTTGGAGAACCATAAGCCACAATCCCAATTCCAACATGCGCCATTCTGAATTTATATATCTCTCATCAGCGTTATTATAGCGGTTTATATCCCGTGGTATATACGTATATATTTATATCTCATGACCAAAAAAAAAAAAAAACAAAGCATAGAAAGGAGAGAAAAACAGTTTCAGTAAACACAGATTTTGAGCCGATCAATATCAACTACTACTACCTTACCTACTCGGTGATGACTGCTGAGTTGGCTGTGGCTGGTTTTGCTGCTCGGTTTGCTGCGACGAGGAACCTAGCGGTTGCTGTATCGGTGTTTGCGTCTGCGTCTGCATCCGCATCTGTTGAGGCCTCTGATACTGTTGAAGAACATCAACACGGCCACTATTATGCCATGCAGCAAGTAGAGTACCACATTTGGCGCAGTAGTGATTTACATCTTTCAGACTTGTCATCAGGTAAGGGATACATCCGAGACAGCAAGCGACGCATAATAAGGCGGCCCAAGCACTGGAGGGAGAGGAGGGGTGGGTATGTTAGTTTCTATTACTTTGTTTTCTTCATGTCCATTGTTCTTCGTTTCTTTCTTTTACTCTCTCTCTTTCTCGCGCGGAAAAAAGGAGGATGCAGGAGAAGGGGGAGGCGAGGTTCAAACATACTGAGTTGTATTACCGGATACGGCTTCTGCCCTCGTAACCTCTCTCTGACCACAGACGGGACAATCTACGGGGCCGGGGGTACTCTGTAGCGCATGAAGAGGGGTGGAGTAATAGTATCCACCTGGTAGGCCCTGATATGGACCCTGCGGATTCTGGGAGGGTGATGGGTACCCCTTTAAGTCTTGCATTTGAGGTGGGGAGCTTGGGTATTGAGGTTGTGGGTAGGCTTTCATGTCGTGCATGCGGAGTAGGTCTGGGACTGAGTGGGGAGGGGGAGGAGGAGATTGGGGGGGTTGTATTGGCTGTATTGACTGGACTGGCTCCGCGGGTTGTACCGGTTGTACTGGCTGTGTGGGTTGTGCATTTTGTATGGGCTGTAGAGGGGTTGAGCCAGGCAGTTCCTGGATGGGATGTTGGAAATCATTGTCTGGGAGAGGGCCAGCGCCGGTGTTGGTCGTGTCAGGAGATGTTTCCAGGCGGTTGGGCGAGGTTGCCGTTTCGGAGCTTAGTTCGTAAACAGGCACTTGTTTGGGTCCTAGGTATTTGTTTTGGTTATTCATGTGTTCCTGTTCTTGTTCTTTTCCTGTCTTCTTTATTTTCATCGGATGAGGGGTGGAGGGGACACGGGTATCGTCAATCAATTCACCGCAAATCAATCGATTGATCGTCAATTTGGGTCCAGTGGGGAATGGGCCGTAACATACGGGCAAACAACATTATTACTGGAGTATTCTAATGGGGTCAAGGTTTGTATGGGGGGAATCAGTACTAAATTATTCAAATAGGACCAGGTTTTCAGTCGTGAGATAAAGAATGCAGATATAAATAAAAGCCAAAGGCAAAAGGAAGCGAGCAGAAAATGGGTAGGAGTTGTCTATTAAAATGTTAAAAAAAAATTCAACCTCTTTTAAACTACGCTTAAATAAAATATGGTTCACGAGTTAGCCAGGGGAAATGGGTCAATTCCAACTCGGCAGAGAACGGTGATAGGCAGGCGTTAGGCATCACTGCCCCTGTGGCGCAGTGATCCTTGAAGAATACGCGAATGGGGCCAAAACACTGAGGCGATTCTCCGCGTGCCAAGACCCAACAACATAAACAGATCTGCCTCGGTATCGACTGAGGTATGGACTCAACCCAACTCGTCTCCCCGAGGGCAACATATTAGAATTCAATACCAGCAAGTGCAAGGTTACTTGTCACAAGAAATTTTAACAAAAGGAGACTCCTCCATGAGTCCGTGCCCAGCAAACGCTTCAGGGGGGCTGGTAGGTTTCTAGTGGCGGGCAGTGTACATATTTTTTTTGTGTAAAACTATTTAAGTACTGACTAGTGTGTCTGGTCCGCCTGCCGGTTTCAATTTTCTCATCTATTATTATTATTAGTGTTATTGTTATTGTTATTGTTAATTCATAAATTGGTCATTCGCAAAAAGTGTGGTGTTTTCTCTCTTCCGCTCTCATTTGAAGAAAAATCGAGCAAAAAAAAAAGAATATAATTCATGGAATACTCAACTCATCTATGATTTGAATTCCCAAATCATTTGTATTCTATATATTAGTAGATAGCACTAAATAAATAAAATCACCATCAGCGCCCAAAATTCAAGATCTCATAACACTATTTTATTAAGGTGGGGTGAATCCTGAGCTTAAATATATTTAGCGCATGCTGATGCTGAACCATGCATCATTCTAATTCTTAACACACTCAAACGATGCTTTTAGAGGGCTCTTTATCTAGAAATGAAAATGAATGAACCAAGTTCAATCTGCAATTATCGCCTTAGGCCAATGACTTCTAATTTTGGCGCTCAGGCGGTCACTGTTGTGGGAAACTACCTGGTCTTCCCAGCGCAATGAGAGGAAAATTCTGTACTTTGGACTCTCAAGAGTTTCTCTCTCTTCGCCATCTTGTCCATTGGTATCTGTATTGCGCTAGTCCATTCATATCACCAACTCTACTTTCTACGCTAACCCAGGGCTAATCCTGGGTTTGTACCTCCCCCAGAGTATACTTTTCTATCTACCTATGTTGCCCTCGTATTGCTACGTGGGGGCTACAAAGTCTGACCGTGGAGAGACCTTTTCGACTTCGTTTGATCATCTGAGTTTCATTTAATATATGCTAAAACTAATGCTACTATTTTCACAATAGTTACCCCTCCTGTTTCGTCAGCTCATCACCAAGTGGTAGCCGTTCAATAAGTAAAGGTTTTCAATAGTGGCGACATCCGGAGCAGATAGCAGTAGCAGCAGAATGGAGAATGGGGTAGGTCTCTTATATACTCCTACCAAGAGACTATGCTGGCCTGTCACTTGGCCTCGTATTCAAACCAATAACCTTCTAGTACCAGCTCGGTCAGATGTTCGTCAGGGCTCAGATATAGCGGCCGTAGCCAAGAACGGGTTCCCTTGTTGCGTGGTTAACTTGTAGGGATTTAGCCTAAACAAGGCGCTGTGTGCTTGGCTCAATTTACGGGGTACTTCTACTCAATCTTTTGGATTCAATATTGTCCTCGCATATTCATAAAGCTCACTCGAGAAAAGGGAAAAGGAAGATGAAAAGAGAAAGAAGCAAATAGAAGTTGATGGGAGCGATAACCCGAACATTGACCAGTCATGATCGGTTTCGGTTTCGGCATGATGGAAGTTGGATCGGACTTGCCCGATCCCGGCTGTTAGCTTCGAAGGGTCTTGTCCCTCCGGATATACTCGAGGAAATTGGTCGGAGTTGGTCCGACAGCTCAACCGGCCATCCCACTTTTCCCCGCCCTCCAGTTTTGCCTTTTAAAGCACCCCGTCCCTTTGCGAGTGGCCTTTCGGACCTCAAGAAAAACTTGTCATACCATCGTTGTTGTACCTTCCTCAAGATCACCACTATGTCTAAGCCTGCTATCGGTTTCGTCGGCCTAGGAGCCATGGGCTTCGGTATGGCCACCAACCTTGTTAAGGAAGGCTACCCTGTCCACGGCTTCGATGTATTCCCTGCTTCAGTGCAACGTTTCCAAGCCGCTGGAGGCATTCCTGCTTCATCGCTCCGGGAATCAGCAGAGGGCAAGGACTATTACGTTTGCATGGTCGCCTCGGCCCCCCAGGTTCAATCCGTTTTGTTTGGTGATGACGGCATTGTGCAGCGTAAGTATTCACAAGCTCCTTGTCGAGCTCCCGCAAGCTGTTGTTCCAAAAAACTGACGCCTAGGAATAGACTTGCCTCAGAACGCAATCTTGATGCTCTGCTCCACCGTCTCCGCCTCTTACGCTCAATCCGTTGCCGCAGAACTCAAGACCCTTGGCCGTGGCGACATTCGCTTCGTCGACTGCCCTGTCTCTGGCGGTGCGAAGCGCGCTGCTGACGGAACCCTGTCTATCATGGCTGGTGCGCCCGAGGAGGCCCTCCAAGCCGCCCGCGGTATCCTCCAGGAGATGTCCGCCGAGAACAAGCTTTATCTGGTGCCCGGCGGGATCGGAGCTGGTAGCAACATGAAGATGGTGCATCAAGTTCTAGCAGCCATCCATATCCTCGGCGGCAGTGAAGTGATGGGTTTTGCCGCCCAGCTCGGTCTGGACGCCAAGTCAACCGCAGAGAAGATTATCAACTCTGATGCGTGGACATGGATGCACGAGAACCGCTTCCCCCGAATGCTCGAGGAGGACTGGAACCCTGGTGTCAGTGCCTTGACTATCATCTTGAAGGATGCTGTATGTCGAAGTCATTTCTCTCTGTGTATTTTTTTTTTGATTCCTGGGCTAATCTGAAATCCCTCTCTAGGGAATCATCACCACCTCCGCCCGCCAGCACCGTTTCCCCACCCCTCTGTGCTCCACCGCCGAACAGATCTACCTTGCCGGTCTTGTACAGGGCTTTGGCGCCAAGGACGATTCTTGCATGATTCGTCAATACTATGCCAAGCCCCTTGCTGAGATTACACCTTGTGCTGACCCCGAAGCTGCCACCGAGCTGGTCTTGGAGCTCATGCGGGGTGTCAACCTTGTTGCTGCGGCGGAAGCCATCTCTTTCGCACGATATCTAAATGTCGATCTGAAGCAGTTCCACGGGCTCGTGGCGGAAGCCGCTGGTTCGAGCAAGATCTTTATTGAACAAGGATTGGACATGATTGAGGGACGATCCCCCGCTGGAGCACCAACAGTGGATGAGGCAGCTGCCAAGCTGGAGGCTGTCGTACAGAAGGCCCGCGACCTACACTGCCCTCTGCACCTGGGCAATGCGGCGCTGAGCATGCTGTATGTGGCTCGCCGGAATGGATTCGGAGGCGAGAGCAGGACGAGTGTGATCAAGGCCTATGGCTCTTTGTAAATAATAGTGCAAAAGCATCGTAACGATAGTGTATGTGGCTCGCCGGAATGGATTCGGAGGCGAGAGCAGGACGAGTGTGATCAAGGCCTATGGCTCTTTGTAAATAATAGTGCAAAAGCATCGTAACGATAGTGTATGATTTCATTTAATAGTTGAAAATTTTCTTTACATATTCTCATTATTTTTTTTTTTTTTCTCCAAATCCCCTCATTCTACAATAATTCTTGTTTAGTTTCGCGAGAGGAGCAAGAGAAGAGTCCTTCGTAACGAGCGAGTTCAAACGCCTCGCCCAGAAATTGCGCCAACACTACGACTAGGATTCGTGGCCAAAAAAAAAAAAAAAATCGCGCTCTTCCACTGAAACAAAGATTTTTTTCTCTTTCAGGGGAAGGAGGAGGGGGGCCAAGCGCCAACACCCAGGGACCAAGGCCGACGGAGAGAAAAGCGAGGAGGGTTGGGAGTGTGGGAGAGGAAATTGGCTAAATCCACTTGACGTCAATTCGGAGTAACTCCGGGGCAAGAAGGTGGGGGAGATGGAGGAGCAGCGCATGTACAAGTCTGTATATAACATGAGACGCAGCCACTCCACCATTTCTCTCCATTTCTCTAGATCCCCCTTTATCCCTCCTTCCCTCCCTCTCCTATCTTTTTTATCTCACTTGGTTTCTCTTGAACCGCCTCCCGAACTAGAAGACGAGATCAACAGGATCAGTATTATTAAAAAAACAAATCAAATCACAATGGCTCCTCTCACCAACAACAAAGCCCTCAAGATCCTCGAACACGCCGCCGCAAACAAATATGGCGTGCCCTCCATGTGCTGCTACAACGTCGAAGGTATCCTGGCGACCGTGCGCGCAGCCGAAGCCAAACGATCCCCAGCCATGATCCTCCTCTTTCCCTGGGCGGTGCAATACGCCGACGGGATCCTCGTCCACGCCGCCGCGGAAGCAGCCCGCAATGCCAGCGTGCCCGTCAGCGTCCACATGGATCACGCCCAGAGCCCCGAGATGATCCGACGGGCCGCCGACCTGGGCGGCTTCGACAGTATCATGGTGGACATGTCGCACTACGAGAAGGAGGAGAACCTAGCCCTGACACGGGAGCTGGTGGCCTACTGCCACGAGCGGGGCATCGCGACAGAGGCCGAGCCCGGCCGTATCGAGGGTGGAGAGGACGGCGTGGCAGACACGGCCGATCTGGAGGGTCTGCTGACGACCCCCGAGGAGAGTGAGGAGTTCGTTGCGACGGGCATCGACTGGTTGGCGCCCGCGTTTGGAAACGTCCATGGCGAGTATGGTCCGCGTGGCATCCAGTTGGAGTTTGACCGCTTGGCGAGCATCCAGGCGAAGGTGGGCGACCGGGTCAAGTTGGTGTTGCATGGAGCCGATCCTTTCACGAAGGAGATCTTCCAGAAGTGTATCGATTGCGGTGTGTCCAAGGTGAATATCAACAAGGTGCTGAACAATGAGTACGTGAGGGTGCAGCAGGAGAAGGCCGGACGGGTGCCCTTGACGAGTCTGTTGGAGGAGGCTACGAATGAGATGCAGAAGGCTGTTGAGAGGTGTTGTGATATGTTGGGTTCTTCCGGAAGATACCCTTAAATGTTTCTTTTTTTTAAATCATTCTTATTATTCCTATTTTGTTGTTGTTATTGTTTTTGATCGTGATATAGATATCTTTGTTTTTTATTTACTCTTCTTACTCTTCTATCTATCATTTCATTCCTTTCCTTTAATACATAGTATATTACCTAGTCCTCTATCCTATAGTATTGTATGATGAAATGAGTATTTACGTATGTATGCCAGTATGTAAGGTATGTATGGTTCAATCGAATCGGCCAATGACCGAATGACCGGGTACACTGGGGTACAACCAACAACAAACAACCTGCTCAATTTTTTCACCCCCTTATTTATTAGGTATTATTCTCGAAAATCAATTGATAAACCGGACTTCCTCCGTCACTCAGTCTGGAGATTTTCCGGTGTCCCATATTTTTTCTTTTTTCCTTTTTAATTTAGTTAGTTAAGTCTCCATACTCTCTCCATTCCATCCAAGTAATAATTAGGTTTTTTTCTATGGTTCGGGGTCTCCCCGGGATTTTTCCTTTAATCATCATCATGCGTCAAGAGCTGACGCATGACCCTTCCTTCCCCGGGGCCCGGGCCAGAACCACCTTTCCTTTGATGAGGGATATATTTATTATATTATATTTATATTCCTTTGACAGGTTAAAAAAAAAAGTAAATACGGACGTACATAGTGTGTATTTGAATATCCTGCAAGCCTAATTAATTAATCAAGTAAGTTCCTTCGTATGTATGTACATACACTACACTACACTGATTGACTCGCTATCGTACTACCTAGGTACTGTTGTTGCTGTTGTATATGGGCCCGCCCCTCCCCTAGAGTAGATAGATAGGTAGGTAGGTAGGTAGTAGATAGGATAAACTGGAAAAATAAAAATATACTAAGAAAGTATATTATATATATTCTCCCTCTGCAGATAATATACACTACCGTCTGGGGAAAGACAACCCGAGGCTGCCCACTAACTACCCCACAACGGTACCACCCAACAACACACCACACTACATTCATTCCCCCTCAAGCACAAAATTATCAAAAGAGGGAGAAAAAGAGAGAAATGAGGCAGCAAAAATGGACTATGGGGGAATCGAACCCCCGACCTCCCGCATGCGAAGCGGGCGCACTACCACTGTGCTAACAGCCCAGCTTGACCCTCGAGTGGCGAATTTTATGCTACTTGACCTGGAATCAGTCAGACCGCACTGAGAAGATGATCTTCATTTCTAAAGTAGCCCTTTTCCTTGAGCTTAGCCCAGACGTGATCGTTATGTCATAGATGGTTTAGTGGTGATGGTGCTAGTAGTATTGATGAGGGATGTCGGCAGAATATGATATATAGTTCAAAACTGATTCATGACCGTCTTGCTATGAAATGAATATTCACAAATTTACACCTATTGAAACATCCAACACGAATGGCCTCAACAACCCGAGGGAATAAAAGCTAGATCAGGAAAAAAAAAAAAAAAAAGAACACATGACACAAGAAAAAAAAAAAAAGGTGAACAGCACGTAAAATGAGACAAGGTGGAGGAGGAAAGGTAGGGAGAGAAAATAGATATGGAATAAAGGAAAATTGAAATGCAAGACAGAAGCTGATAATATGACAAGTGATTTTTTATAGTCTTCTTCTTTTAATTTCTTTTAGCGTTTCTCTTAACATCCTCCCATCTAATGAGAGGCCATCATCTTCTTGATCTCCGCGATCGCCCGGGCAGGGTTCAGACCCTTGGGGCAAGTCCGAGAGCAGTTGAGAATGGTGTGGCAACGGTACACACTCATGCTGTTGTCCAGAGCATGCTTGCGCTCGGCAGTCTTCTCGTCACGGGAATCGGCCAACCAGCGGTAAGACTGGAGGAGGATGGCAGGTCCGAGGTACTCCTCACTGTTCCACCAGTAAGAGGGGCAGGAGGTCGAGCAGCAGGCGCACAGGATACATTCGTAAAGACCATCGAGCTTCTTACGATCCTCAGGGCTTTGGCGGTGCTCGAGACCCTGTAAACAATTACACGTTAGAGACTGGTGTCTCCAGCACTACAACCATATATAACCAAAAGAAAAATAACTTACGTCCTCAGTCTTGGTATCGCGCTGGAGATAGGGCTTGATCGACTTGTACTGCTTGTAGAACTGGGTCATGTCGGGAACCAGATCCTTGACGACGTAAGTGTGAGGCAATGGGTAGATGCGAGACTCCTTGCCAGTGTCGGTGGGAATGCGGCCTATCCGGAGTTCGTTAATGACATGATTCTTCCCCCCAAAAGTGCCGGTAGCAATGGATGCATGGACGAATATAACATACACAAGCAAGCGAGGGTGTTAACACCGTCAATGTTCATAGCACAGCTTCCGCAGATACCCTCACGGCAACTCCTTCGGAAAGTCAGGGTGGGGTCCTGTTCGTTCTTGATTCGGATGAGCGCATCGAGCATCATGGGGCCGGTCTTGTTGAGGTCCAGCTCATAGGTCTGCATCTTGGGCTTTTCGGAAGGCTGGTCGGGGTTCCAGCGGTAGACGTGGAACTTCTTGATCTTGGGCTGAGGCTCCTACACAAATTTCAATGGTCTTAGCGTCTTGCGGGGGGGAAGCAATATCCGGGTAGAATTGATCGATTGATCGAATTCTGGGGATGACCCTGCTCACCTGGACACCGGATTCGACGGTCGCATAAGTGCGAGCGAAAGCTGCAGGGCGGAAAAGAGGCTTAGAGGCCGCGACGAGGCGGGAGGTTGAACGAAGGGCGGACATGGTGACTTTTTTTTCTATTTTCTTTCCTTCAAACCGAGAGGATAGGACAGGGAAAAAAAATGAGGGAGGAGGAGAGAAGGGATTTAATTTAATCCAATGGGAGAGGTCCTGGAATTGGAGAGGAGAGGAGAGGAGTGCAACAAGCAACAGCCCGCCGACAGCAGATAATGACCAGGTCAATGAGGATAGGGTACTAGGTAGACTCTGGATGAGGATGAATTCAAGATGTTTTGTCGCCTTTGGGAGCTCGTCTTTCTGCCACTCGAAGTAACCTCGGGTCTGGCGGTCGGCAGTGTGCTGACTCAGCGCTCCTCTGCCAATCACACGAAGCCTAATTGCAAGCGTCGGGCGTACACGGCGGCCTGGCTGGTGCCCGCAAGAATTCAACTGCATTCCATCTGCCGGAGCAGCCTACTCATATTGTTCCGATACCGTGTGCGACCGAGTGATTACTATTATGTTTGTGGCTAAGAGTATTATTATATTATTATTATTATTCTACTATTGATCTAATCGGGCCAGGGACTGTGTTGAGCCTCGATTTCCTACTCCCAAACACAATTTTACCACACAGCACATCATTGACTCACTGAATCTTTTTCCCAGCGTGTCCGCCGAAAGGGGCAAAGGAGCCGAATTTCCGTGCCGATGCTCATGTGATACCGTCAGGCACTAAGGCAGTAAATATTGAAGATCACGAGATCAGATATCAGGCATCATTATATGGTAGCCTAGATTATAAGGCGTGAAAAGATTCAGGCAGAAAGGCACCAACGCGAGCTTTGCTAGATTCATTCCTGAGGCCACCAAGCACACAAATCATGCCATTCATTAATGCATCCACTGTTACCACTGTTAGGATAAACTTCCCTCTTTAGTTATCAATCACACAGCGAGGCCCGGACAATCTCCGAACACTTTAAACCTCTCCTCCCCCCCCCTCTCCCCCTAAAATCTCTTGACCTCTTCGAGCTTCGAGATCCCCTGAATCCCTCTCACAACATTCCAGTAGGTTTGACATTGGGATTAGATTCCGGTGGGCAGGTCTCACACTCCGACACCCTAACACTAGCCACCCAGCCAAACTCAACAGAAGTGGAGAACTCCGGCATCTGGCACCTAAAGTACACTTCACACTTCAACATCTCATCAAGCGTTTGTAGTGCTTTCTTCGGAAAATGAGATACCACCAATGAAACACATTCAGATAATTAGACAAAGCTTCTCCACGCAAGCATTAGAAGCGTCTGCTGAGAGGGAAAATTCAACTGGACGGATAAAGGCACATAAATTGAAAGATCTTGAATGCTGGCAATAATACTGACGCACCCCACCTGCATTGTCGATCCTTTTTCGTCATCTTCTATTAAATAAAGTTTCTATATCAGGACACAATATAGGGCTCCGTAGGTTCTGGAATTGACACCGTGACTCGTCGGGTGGGCCGGGCGAGTCAGTAGCTTACTAGGTCCATCATTTTCTCCCTCTTTTTTTGGTTTTGCATGAAGAAGCAAGCAAAATGCAATATATTTCTCTGGGAAGGTGACGACTATTCTAGGAGGCCCTAAGTAAACCTAAAGCAATCCCGCAAGGATCGACAGACACTTGCCTAGGTCCCGGCATACGTACGACAACCGACGCCCTAACGAACCACGAATAATTTTCCAACAATGAAAATCAGTTCCTGGGTTATCGATCCCATCAGACTTAACTGGCTGCCAAGACGGAGGAATTGCTTGTTTTATAAAAGACTGCTGGGAAAAGCCGGGGAGCCTAAGTGGCTATCATGAAACAACGGTCAATCTCCTCTCTCCTTCTGCCATAGCTTAGACGTTAGCGGGGCTCATTTAGAGGATTGTTCATGACTAGCTAGTGCTTCTCTGAGTTTCATGTCAAACCCTCGTCACCCAAGCTCCTGGCTAGATGTCGGTCGTTTTACTTACTTGATGAGTTCGTATGATAATCATCCATCTTGAAACACTGACAGTCAAAACTAAAATATATAAGAAGTGCCCACTAGACTCGTTGTCAACTTCTTTGTCTTTATTTACACCTTTCAACCAAGTCTTTCCTTTCTCCCCTTTGTTTTGTTTAGTTCTTTCTAGTCCAATCATTCAAATCTCCGGCTGGTCCTCCCTTCCTTAGTGTTTTTTATCATCCTAAAACAAAAAGAAAAGAAAAAAAGAAACCCACAAGATGAAAAGCTTTTCTCTCTTCGGTCTCGCTACAGCAGCTCTCAGCAGCACCGCAACCGCCATCTCCGTCACCGGAGCCGCAGAAGGTTTCGCCAAAGGCGTGACAGGTGGTGGTGATGCTGACCCCGTCTACCCAACCACCCTCGATGAGCTGGTCTCATACCTTGGGGACGATGAAGCTCGGGTTGTCGTTCTCTCCCAAACGTAGGGCTTCATTCCCTGAACCATCGAGCATTACATTGTCAAGAGTGCCACCCTCCCTAACCTTTTCCTATTTGTCCACAGATTCGACTTCCGCGGCAGCGAAGGCACCAGCACCGAAACCGGTTGCGCTCCTTGGGGTACAGCTTCCGGTTGTCAGTTGGCCATCAATGCCAATGACTGGTGTACGAACTATGAGCCCGACGCGCCCTCGGTCTCGGTTACCTAGTAAGATGCCCCTCCTGATTGATTACTCAATATGTCTGTGTGTGCTGTGATATTAACATGTCACTCCCTTAGTGATGTTGCTGGTACGCTTGGTATCACTGTTACTTCTGACAAGACCATCATCGGTGAAGGAACTGCTGGTATTATCAAGGGTAAGGGTCTTCGTATCGTCAGTGGTTCCAGCAATGTCATTATCCAGTATGTTTTCCCTCCCCGTCTTCGTTTCCTCTCTCTCCTCCAGTGGCAGTACACATCAAACACGAAGTACCCAACTTATCCACTATTCATTTAATAACATTTCCCAGAAACATTGCTATCACTGATATCAACCCCGAATACGTCTGGGGTGGAGATGGTATCACCCTAAATGATGCTGACCTGGTCTGGATCGATCATGTCACGGTACGTTTTCAACGTTGGGCTTTTCCTCTCCTTTCTTGTCTTTCGGCCACCAAATAAAATAACTAAATATACATATATTTATAAATCTAACCATCCAATTCACACATAGACTGCCCGCATCGGTCGTCAGCACATCGTCCTCGGAACTGAAGCCGACAACCGCGTCACCATCTCCAACTCCTTCATCAACGGTGAAACAGACTACTCCGCAACCTGCGATGGCTACCACTACTGGGGTATTTATCTCGATGGATCCAGTGACCTCGTCACCATGAAGGGAAACTATATCTACCACACTAGTGGTCGTAGTCCCAAGGTCCAGGGAAATACTCTCTTGCACTGTGTACGTCCTATACCCCCCCTTTTTTTTTCTCCCCTTAAATAAGTGGATTGGGAGAGGAGAGGGGGAACAGGGTTCCGAGTGAATTTAATGAGCGTCGCTAATATTCTTTTCTTACAGGTCAACAACTACTTCCATGACAACAGCGGCCATGCCTTCGAGATCGGTTCCGGTGGTTACGTTCTCGCTGAGGGAAACATCTTCCAGGATGTTACTACCGTCGTCGAGGACCCTATCGATGGCCAGGCCTTCGCTTCCCCTGATACCAACACCAATAAGGTCTGCTCAACCTACCTTGGCCGCGCATGTGAATTGAACGGATTCGGTAGCTCTGGTACCTTCACTGAGGCTGATGAAGGCTTCTTGGCCAACTTTGAAGGCAAGAATATCGCTTCTGCCTCCGCTTACACTGAAATCACCGATATCCCAAGCACTGCCGGCCAGGGCACTATCTAAACTGGCAGGGAGGCCTCATAAGTCGGGAGCTGGACATAAGAATTTTCAGTGCCACCCCTGATTTGTCACCCACTGCAGCCGGGATAGTGATATCTTTCTTTCTTGATATCTATCTTTCCAATCTTCCTTTCACTTCTTTTCACCAGCTCTTTGTTTACTTTCTACTCTGTATTGTATTATAAAAGCCAGACTTCAATTTGAATATATTGAGCAGGTCCCATAATCGGCAACTGTTTCTCTAATAATACCTCGTTCATCTTACTAGTTAACGATGATCAACCCCGGTCCGAAGAGTGTTGCCCGAGCCACAGCTGCAATATCAGCGAATGGCCCACTACTCTCTACCACCGCCACGATGGTCAATCCATTCATTGAGTACCTCTCATACGGGAACGTCGCCTCCCCAGTCACTTGCTGACCGTCACAAGACATGACCTTCAATGGAACTACAATGGGTGCATTGAGCTGGTTGACATAAGCTAACCATATGATTCTGTCCATCTCCCTCTCGTCATGTCTCCATGATAGCTTGATCTTCTGAGTCTTGGCTCCAGGAGGTGTCAAAATTTCCAAGGGCGGGAAGGTATCGAGTTTGATTTCTCCAATACTAGGACAACTTCCAGGAACTATAAATCGCTGAACGGCACTGAAGGCGAAATTCACATCGCTCGTAGTTAAGGTGGGAACTTCACTTGGGATTCGATCTAAGAAGGATCTAAACCAGCCTTCTTGCTCTCCTTCGTTAGCGATCGTAGCTGCAATGACTCTCGTCAATGCAGAATCGCCATTCGCAGCGAAACTCTCAGTAATGTCTCCTAACGCGCCTATCACCATATCCGTAAAGGTTGCCGCAAGACTGATTGCTGATTTGAACGTAGAGACAGGGAAAACATATTGGCAGGGCTGGATCTGGTTTTGGTTGAAATGTTGGAGACCGTTGTTGGCCGTCAAGGCATGCACTTCTTCTTGCTATGTATTAAATGGGATTAGTCTTAACTTCTTCACTCCTCTCCCCACCCCTCTCCCTTTCTTCCCAAAGGGCATAGAGAGCATCATGACGAAACTTGAACTTACCCCAAGAATGGCGCTGAGAATATCTATGACCAGTTGGCGATCCGCCTCACTAGTAAACTGATAACCGACCAAATTATTCGTCACATTGTAAAGAAGTCTATTGAAAAACGCCACTTCGAACAGTTCATTGAAGGCGATCAATTGGAGATTGGTAACCCCTGCGTCACTGATCGTCTCCGGAAGACGAAGTCCAGGAAGTGTCCCATGAGCCTGCTGCTGAATCTTCATTAACTGGGTCTGGTTTGGATTGGGCATGCCATGTGGTAGTAGTTGACTATTCCCCGTGGGCGCTGTCAGTGAGTAGGGGACTGCGAGGAGGAGTGTAAAGAATGAAGTAAAGCCACGCATGTTAAATGTAATGAAATTGTAAATACTGTGAAATAAAGAGAGGGATTGTTTTGTTGTTGATGATGTTGTTGTTAGAGGGGGATATGTGATAGAGAATATGGTATGATGATCTGGCTTTCGTCGAGCTATGTGCTTCATTTGTCCGGACTATCTTGTTGTTCGGTTGCTCTTTCCAGATCGGAAAGGGAAGGCTTGCATCCATGAGAGGCAGGTAGGTAACCGCCAGGCTTTACACTAACATAATAGGTTAATATGTCTATCTAGACAAGTTCCAGTGCATCAAGCCTTCCCGATTCGGATTAAGGAAAATTCCAAAGAACCGAGTGAATGGCCGTTACGAGTTCACTTGTGCATGGGGGGTACTATCCTATCGGCATATCTTTACACGAATATGAGTATTATTAGGTAGGAACTCAATAAGACCAGCATAGTCCAACTGTGCTAGTCTTTGCAGCTTTGCCTGTACCGCGGGATACTGTCTGAAAGATGTTTCCTCTGATCAAATCGGGAGTTCAGGATCATTTCGAGCAATCGAATCAAGGACGGCGCCATTCCTTGTCCTTTTTCTAGATGAAAACGAATCACGAAGGAATCAGATTTCATTACAGATCCCAAGTACAAGACGGACAATATAGTCATGCAAGCAAATCTTTCAGCGAATCAACAACGATGAAAGCCCTCCCAACGCCGAGACCCCCATGAAGAACCGCCACACCACTCGGAAACTATGCAAGAAGGCAATCCCCAGTTCATCTCGATCCTCTTCAAAGAAAACCATCCCTCCAAGCCGGAGCAGTGATGATGCCTTGGAGGAATCCAACGAGGAGAAGAGACCACTACCCCCAACAATACCCCCGCCCCCTCCTGCCGGTCCTGCTCCTTCACCACCCCTTCCTATCCCTTTGGCGTCCTGCATTAGTTGGGACAGCATGATCGTCCCACTAACGGGGATTGCAATGCACATCCCCCATGTTTGGAGAACGGAGAACATCAAAATCGCAAAGGCCTGACTGCCTGCCCTTCCGTGTCGCGCTCGGTCCTTAGACCATCGTCGCTTCAGTCGCGGGGGGTTGCTGGCCACTGTGTGAATGTAAGTGTTATATCCAGAGAGAAGGAGTGCGTGGCTAGTCCCAGCGGCGAAGAAGACAAAGATCCAACCCGGGGGTGGCGTGTTAGCGTCAAGCATGATGAAGCATGCGGATGCGAGAAAATTGAGGAACCAGCCGGCGCGGATTATCCAACGGGAGAGATAAGGTTTCTTCAGCATCCGCATTTTGCTGGTCAGAAAAAGTGCCGGTAGTGAGGGGCCGGTTATAACAGCTATACTAAGGCCGGTTAGGACGGGGGAGAGGTACTTGACGAATATAAGGTACATGGGGAGGTTTTGGAGGTGACAGAAGACCTGGAGATATTTAAGTCGTCTTCTCGTTAGCTTTTAGGTACCTTTATACAAGAAGGAGAGGCAACAAAAAGAGGAAAAAGAGGAAAATAAAAAAGAAACCGGACTGCTTTGTGAGAGGGAGGGAGGGAAGATCAAACCAGAATACCACGAAGGAGACTGCCAACATATACCATTGTCGTGGGAATGTTCCGGAATATCCCAAGATTGAACATCGGTTGAGGTGTCCACAGCGTCTCATAGAGCACTAAAACCAGCATCGCAAACCCCCCAACGCTGAAGGGAAGTAAGATCTTCCAATCGTCCCACCCGGATGACGGCGCCCCCCCGGAACCGATCCCAATGAGCAGGCAGCCAATCGCTACCGGCGTTATAACAACACCCATCCAGTCCATTTCACGAGCCGCGTCCGTAGAAATATTCTTGCATTCTCGGAGGTCGATTGCGAAGGGGATCACGAGCAGACCTAACGCGCAGAAGACAAAGCTGGAATAAAAGGCCCAGCTCCATTTGCCATATTCATCGACAAGCCCCCCAAGAACTGGCCCAAACATGGATCCAATCACCCAAGCCCGACAGGTATAATCGAAAAATCGCACACGATGTGGATATGGGATGAGGTCTGTCATAACGAGAAACGACACCCCCGTAGTGCCTCCACTTCCGATTCCCTGGACTAGTCGGCCCGCAACTAGACTTTGTAAACTTAACGAGCCGCTACACACCCCTGTCCCAACTGTCGCAATGACAGCAGATATTATGAGAACAGGACCTTGGCCGAAGACCTCCGACAACATGGCAAATATGAATTGACTGGCTGCATTTGCAAGAATATAGGATGTGTCGATCCATAAGGCATCTCGGAGGGGCTGCTCAAATGTGGTTGATAGGTCCTATACATATCCATTTTGATTTTATGCTTCTTTAGATTCTCCAAGGTCAAAATACGAATTGAAGTACATACCGGTAGTAAGGGCATCGCCACTGTCATATCAAACGCGTCCATCATCGCAAGAACAGAAACGCAGCTCAGAATTAGCCATTCCTTAACCCCAGGTCTCCAGCCTATTAGTTCGAAATCAACCACTTCATCGTCAGGATAATGTACAGAGTCAGAATCTCGTCTCTCAACTAGGTTCTGAACGCTCTGGTCTTCATGCAGGTATGTCCTGAAGCCATCTTCGGCAAGGCCAAACTCGATTGATTCCACCCCCATCGGGTAGTCCGATGCGCGCAAGTTCTCAATTGACAATCCAGTTCATCAGGAAGCGCGAGTAGTTGAAGAAAATGCAAAAGAAGTCACCTTGGACAGGGAACCCAGTGCTGCATGCTAAGTCGTAGTATGCTATTTAAGCTCAGGTCCTCCAAGAGGGCAACAGGGCGACATGGTGTGTTCTGGTGATCGAATGAGAGTTCAGTGCAGGACATAAGATAAATTCGATCTTATGGTTGCTCCAACATGTAATGGATCTACATTCCATTCGCCCTAGACTTAGAGCACACTGTCGACATCTGCAACGTGATTTGTTGTGGGTATCCTCTGGTATGTGAAAACAAAACGCACAACCCTGGAATTACTCAACATCACTTGAGCAACTTCCAAGTAACTTTAGCTTTAATATCATCCAGATGTCCTATTTGGGTTTTTAAAGTAACTCGCGTACCCTAGCTTAGGTTTTTATTTGTTATTTGCCGAGAATCGGGGTGTTCAGGCCTTCTCAGGATTAGGATAAACAGTCATGTGTATCCAACAACGCCCCTTTCAAGGAGGAATACAAGGCATGCTACAAGAATGAAAAAACGAAACAAATATAATATTGTCCCGGTCTGTCCAGTATGGTGAATTATATAGGAAAGTTCATCTAGTCCAGCTTATCTCGTTCCGTAGCTCTCGATAATCGCGACACGTCGGCCGTCGATGTGCTATTCTGGCGTGTGCTCACGGCGTGGTAAGAAAAGTCTAATTCTCCAACCAAAGATTTAACGTCCCTAGTGGTATATATGTTAGATAGGGTCTGTTCCCTGAATCATGATGCGCTTAAACCTACCTCATGAGTCGGTCCACATCACCAACAATACACCTTGTAGAAATTTGGAGTACGGAAAAGGTCGCAAATCCTGGTTCTGCAATATGTCTCAGGCTCAGAATGTCTTTGTCCAAGGCTTCTAGTCGCTTAGAAAAACTGTACGGTCGCGGTGTTTTCAAATAAGGTGGTAAAGGCTGCTGGTTCGTGAGGCTAGCGGAGAGAAGGCACAGGACAGAGGTGACCTCATGAGTGGTAACCCTTGCACTCACAACCAGCCTCTTTAGATTACTGAGCCACGCGGATTCTGATTCCTCCTCGGTGCCAAGGTGCATTAAAGTATCCGAGGCATACCCGAGAAGACTGAGATAGTTCACAATGCTATACTGACGGTGAGTATGAGCTCCTGAAAGAAGGCTTGGGTAACGTACTTTTCAATACATGTTATAATTGTGTCATACTGCCGTTTAGGGAACCTTCCACCGATAGGAACTTCCCATTTGAGGAATTCCGAATAAGTTCGAAGACCGCTCAACATGATCATCTGCTTAGAAAACACTTTGTTGCGGGATTTCAAGAGTCTTCGCCCTGACGCGCTTTGGAGAGCAATATCGCCTTCATCGCCTCGCATACGTGCTGTTACGGTTTCATGTATAATAGAATAGTAATTGGCCAGAAGGTACAACGAGGCGCCCAAACTCTTGCGAAGAATAGAATGCTCAGAGATCGGGTAGGGAAAGAACGTCCAAAAGAAAGCAACAGCGATACCCCCAGTCACAACCCCCAGCCTATAGGGTGCAAGAAGGTAGATTGGATAGTATTGTTGCCCATTAGCACTGACGTTGTCTTCTCCAATTTTGCGCGCTTGAAGTTCATATCCGACAATCATCGAGGTGGAAATAATAGTAATAATTCCTGCAATACGGAAGCGGAATTGCTTCACAGGAATGTAGAAGGCACACGTGATAAAAATAAAAAGAAACACGAATATACCAGGGATCCTCTGCCCTGGAATATACCAACAGAGAAGGCTAAGCACCATTGCCAAGACAGTTCCTAAAATACGGAGGACAAACCCAAATATGCTTTGTCCGGAAGTAGGAGACATACTGAGGTTGACCATAATCATTGCCCAAACAAAACGTTGCTTGATGAAGAAATCCTGGGTATCTCGAATGAAGGCAACAACGGCAATGGTCATGGTAGCGCACGCAACTCGAAACCCATATGAGGACTGTGACGATCTTAGTAGTGAGGGTATCACTCTAATTCTATCCCCTATCCTTTGGAATCTAGTTTCTGGCGGCAAGTGCTCGGGATCCTTTCGCCTCCTATATGACTCGCCCAATTGTAGAACGCTGTTTTGTGCGTGCACATCGCCTAAATGATCTTCCTCATGGGAGTCTTCTTCTGCGAAAATGCTCTTTACCCATTTGCGTAAGCGCTTGGATCCGGGAATGATAAGACGCGTTCTTGATATCTTTCCACTTTCAAATTTTGCGTCAGCAAAATGCACAAATTCCAAGACGACCCGGCCTGTCGAGTGAAGTAATTGCTCCATCTAATGAATGCAGGTTAGCATTGTTCTTCGAGGGTTAAGACTATTGGTACGAACATAAAGAAAGAGGTATAATTGTCTGCGACTTCTATCTCTATTCACAGAGCTATTGGCTGGGATGTCCTCCATTTCCAAGTGTGCGGATTCGGGATGTTCAAAAAAGTCGGGAGGTAACGTAATACCCTTTTCTTCACTCCAGGTCCGCAGCGCAAGTTGCTTAGCAATCTTGAATTCATCAAGTTTCTTCTCAAAATGAGCAGCAAAGCCTTTCTCTCCAGGAAGCGGAGAAGCTGATGCTTCAGGGTCTCCATTTGCCGAAGTAGAGGCGTGTTTTTTGGCAGGCTTCGTTAGAGTGAGAGTCAAGGAAACATGCTGGAGCCCTTCGTCTATAGTCTGAATCATGGCGACAAATGGATCATGTACCGCTCGCATAATCTCGTTCCACTCGTGTATGGCGCGATCGCGCACATCGTCCGATACCATTGCTGTGGGGTCTATCGGGTTATTCCAGCGATTATATTCCGATAATCGCTCAAAGATGTCGACCACAAAGCTGAGACCTATAACAGGAACCATAATTTGACGTAGATGGCGAAAAATTGCTTGAAGGTCGTCGGGGCCAAGCCGGCCAATTGCAACTTCACGCTTTGCAAAAGTCAAGTCTCCGTGGACTTTACCATGGAGCTCCGTAATTTTTTGCACGGCCTTTCTGATGGTATCTGCTTCAGGGCTATACACTTTCCCGTGTTTGTCAATCTTCTCTATAGTTGAATCATATGTAGTTGCTCGGCCAAACATGTTTTCTTCCTGTAGGGTCCCGAAATAGGCGGTATGGGCTTGGAGAGCGCCACGAAGGGCTCCGATATAACCTGCCATCTGCTTGAAGACAACTCGCCGACAGGTGAGAGGGAAGATAAAAATAGAAACACCAGTTGAGATCCCCAAGCCCAATAAACAGGCCTCCAGTAGGTTACATACCATTGTGGTTGCGGCAGACATAGTAGGCAGGATAGGGCCATAGGTGAAGGCGACATTACAAATAATAGAATATATGATAACTGGAAACTGAAACTGCTGGTACTTGGCCCGTAAGGAGTGGACCAGATAAGTCTGGAAGAATAGGAAGACTCCGGCGGTAGCAGAGGCAGACGAGTTGTAAATGGCCCACCCGTTAACTCTAGTCGCTGCCTCCTCTGGGGTTTCGGTATGCTGTCGTGCCTTAACACATGAGAACATCATTAACATAGCCGCTGCCGACGCAGTGCAAACAGCCAAAATATCAAGAATCATCATCTGGATGAACTTGGCCCGGGGCATGATTGCAAAGCCCAAGACTGAAATGATAGCTATTAAGTAGCCAGTGGTAGTGAAGTGAAAAGCAATTGAATCCGATTGGTAGCTTTTGGTGGTTAGTTTATACCAAGGTAAAAAAGAAAAATAATAATAATAATACAACGAACTATAATAACAGAAACAAAAATTCCTGATACTTACATGGCGAGACCAATTATTGGGGGAAGAGCGCCTCTACAAAGGTCAGTTAGCATCCGCAACTTCTGGTTTCCATAGGAGAATACTTGCTTAATCATTTGCGAAATTGACTGCCTATCTAGGCCAAGCTTTCCCCAGGCCGTGCTAAACTTGTCCAGCATGCGCGGCTGATCCTTCTCGTTCATGTCTGATTCATTGTCGTATGGAAACTCTTCAGAGGAGGACGCTCGATGTGTGTTGTCTTGCTCAACCATCTTGGAATTTCAATGGGGTGCTTTCCATCTGCCCTCCCCAAAAGATACTTTCCGTGGCTAATAACCTAGATTTAATAACTCTCCCACAGCCCCTCTTCGCAGAACGGGATGTATCACGTGATCTATATATGACGCAGTTCGTGAGGGGAAGAAAGCTTGATCTTCGACAGGAGGACGGGGTAAGGTAGGAGAGGGGAAATGGCCTCAATCCCACTTAAGAGCAGATGGAGGGGGTTCAAAAGAATTACACGGCACAATGGCGAAGATCATAGGCGTGAGCTAAACTTTCGATAAAGTGGGCCAGCAGAAGATCAGTGCCGGCAGTTGGCCGCTCCCAGGAGCCGAGCGATGGACTCAATCATTATCTGCGTGGAAGATTTGGAAGGGGCCGGCGACTCTAAGAGAGAATCAACAGCGATTCAAACAATAATATGGGCGATGCGGTTGCGACGATCGAGCCAAGAGCAGATGAAGTTCATCCAACTGTACCTATGGTCGGTCCTCAGAGAGGGGAGACCTGACGGGATACAACCAGATGACAAATGTTCCAATCTCGGTTCTCGGAATTAAAGAGAGTCAAAAATTGACCCCACTGTCCACTTCATTCTGGGGCACTCTGCATAAGATTTTTATTTCCTTTAGCCCCTCCTTCTAGCTACCTACGTGGTCGAGGGCCCAGATTTCTTTCTTTATTTTCTGATTTTCATTAATCTGTGCTTGGTTGGTGCAGTCAGGGGAATCATTACTTCGCCCCACCTGCCCTTGGATAACTCGATCAAACCCCTTGATCATTAGTAACTAGGTACCTGGATTAATCGCTTAGGAGAAAAGACGTACTTTTTTCTCCATCGAGTATATGTATTCAATACTTAATATAATAAAGACATTATTTCCTCTTTATATGTAGCTAGAGGGGTATCACTGCGCCTTAAGGGGAAAGCTAAGATACACTTATCGATTTCCTTAACCTCAATATATATATTTTCACGCTAGACTGACACGAGGGAGATATATATATATTATTGTGTACCATGACTTTCTCTCATGGAATAATACCCAGAGATTAAGTCCAGCAAGCCCAGCGTTAGGTTAGTACCTTGCAGGATGGTGTGTACTAGCCGTAAAAAAAAAAAAAATACACCGAAAATTTCTAGCAGACAAAAGTACCTACTACTGAGAAAAAAGACAACACCAAAGGGAAACTGACACGAAGTAATTGATATTAACCTGAGGAAGAGAGCGTGAAAAAGCGCAAAAAAAAAAAAAAAAAAGGTGAAAAAAAGAAAAAAAACCCAGGAAGGCGCCCAACCCAACGAAGAAGCGTAATTAAACTTGGGCTAGTCAGGGACGGAGTAATTCTTGATTGGACTTTTTGACCCTGGAATAATCTCAATTTCCCTGTGTTGGATTGGACTAGGCTGGTCCATCATTCATTTTTATCCAGTCCTCTGCCTCCAATGTTCTTCCACCTGTGATCTGTCAGGCACTAACCAACCAACTACCTACCTACCTACCTACCTACCTCATCATCTCCCTCTGTCCTACTGAACGACCTACCTAACCATCCAGACATCCACCCCTCTCCCCCCCTCACCCGCCATGATCAATCAACAACGCGAATAAAAAAGCGAACGAAAAAAAAAAAAAATAATAATAATGGCGTCGGACCCCGAGAAACAACTAGCCGCAGTCTCTGATACTTCGCAACTATCACAACGTCCACCAGTAGAGGGGGAAATTCCAAAACGAAAACCCGTCCCCACGGCGGTTGTGACGAGCGATGATTCTTCTTCTTCGACCGAATTCGAGACAGGGCAGATAGTGGTAAATGGGGCGGTAGAACCATCTACAACACACCAGCCATGGTGGGATTGGAAGCAATTTTCGAAGAAAAAGAAGAGGATTGTTTTGGCGGGGATAATCGCTGGTCTTTGTCTGCTTGCACTGATAATTGGACTTGCTGTGGGGTTGACGAGACACGGAAAGGGGTAAGTTTTAAACCACAAAAAAAGAGGGTCTTGAATTTGACGTGACCCTTTTTTCACTCCTTATCTGGCGACGAAGAATTGCGTCAAAATAAATAAGAAAAAAAATATTAACGACACTATTGTTTTATTTTATTTTTATTTTTTTATTTTTCTAATGTATATACTAATCCGATCGATGACAGTTCGTCAAATCTTCCGCTCCCCACTACAAATGGCGGCCCATATGAGGGCGATTTAACCTACTACGAACCTGGTCTCGGCTCTTGCGGCATCACGAGTACAGCCGATGAAATGATATGCGCCGTGTCGCACGTTCTCTTTGATGCTGCATCCATCAGTTCCAACCCCAACGAGAATCCATTATGCGGTCTGAGGGTGAGAATACATCGCGGCGATAAGAGCGTTGATGTGACAATCGTTGATCGATGTAAGTTTTTGGTTCCCCTTCCGCTGATCTCAAAATTATACGAGGTTTCATTCAAAGTTGAGACTGATTGTACCCATTTCTTAATGCAGGCGTGGGTTGCGTGGTTGATGATTTAGATGTTTCTCCTGCCGTCTTTGAAAAATTGGCCCAGCTGGCTGAAGGTCGGGTACTCATGGAATGGTCTTGGATTGATAATCCACCGGCCAGCGTACAATGACGACTTATGATTGTCCCCCTTTTCCTTCGTTTCGCGTGCAGTGCAAAATTAGCTATATACCCGTTTGAGAATACATATACATATAATATGAACGATAATTACTTCATCTACGTTCTTTCGTTCGTATTATCAAGTAGGAATGAGGTTTTCCTTACCATCCACTAATAATCGGGCCAGTTGGGATCAATCTGTTCGCGCCACGCTCGGAACCCTCCCTTGATGTCTGCAATAAATCTTTGCCCCTCACGATCGAGCCCCAGCTCTTTAAGCTTCCGGACTGCGACCTGAGAATCGTTTCCAAGTCGACATACAACGTATATCGGGCTATTGGAGTCGGAGATGATTTGGGACGGAACCCACTCGGGGAGCGGATTGGAATTATTTTCCGAGTCCATTTCTGGCGAACGGTAGGCTGAGGCTAGAATCTTTGAGATCGGAATGTTAATGCTGTTCTCCAGGCTGCAGATATCGAATTGGACCTTCTCCCTGACGTCGATTATCGTAGCCTCTGTGCCCTCAGTTGGTCCTGAAGTATTATTGTCCATATGTTTAACGCGATAATCAAGTGGCGAAATACGTTCTTCAGGCAAAAGGGCCGCACCTAGACTCGCAGTTCCGCAGAAAAAGACGTAGTCCATAGACCCAGATTTCACGCTGTCGAGTGTCACGCTGGACTCTGCAGAGCACACCGCACAGTTCGGGCGGCGAGAACGTAGCTTAATCGATCGAAACTGTGGGGTAGAATAGGCCGAGAAAATAAGTAATGACGGTGGAGGAGCTCCATCCAGCTTTCCATCAGTAGTGAGAACCTTTATCGCTTCCAATGCTTGCAGCAGACCCATGGTACCAACTACAGGACCAAGGATACCACCATCCGCGCAGCTAGTGACACTATTTGCGGGAGGTGGTTTTGGGAACACACATCGATAGCATGGTCCTCCTGATTTATCCCCCACAGGCCTTGGAGGGTTGTTCAAGACCATCAGCTGTCCCTCAGTTCGCAAGGCAGACGCTGATACCAATGGTTTCCCAAGAAGCACTGCCGTGTCTGAGATAAGGTAACGGCTCGCTGGATTATCCGTACAGTCTAAAATCAAATCGTATTGGGCAAATATATCCGCGGCTTCTTGTGGGAATAGATGGGTTCGGTGCGCGACGTACGTAGAATGAGGGTTTAGTCTTTCAATGAGAAGCCACCAGTCAGTCAGTATACCGCGTTTAGATGTGGGGTTCACCAGGATGATGTAAATAAGGGTCTTACTCTTGCAGATATTCAATGGCACTATCAACCTTGAACTTCCCCACATTTCGAGTTTTATGCAGAACTTGACGGTGAAGGTTTGACGATTCGACCGTGTCACCATCAACGAGACCTAGTGTGCCAACTCCGGCTCCAGCGAGATATAATGCCGCTGGACATCCTAAACCACCAGCCCCGACAATCAAAACCTTTGCCGATCGGAGTTTAAGCTGGCCTATATTGGATTGCATCGAAGTCTTTGTCAGTAAAGCCTTTTTTTCCCTTCGTCCCACCTGCTGCGGGGCATTTCAAGCTTAGAATATTTTGCTCACCCTGTAGTCCAACTTGCGGTATGATCATTTGTCTCCCATATCGTCGATACTCTTCCGGTAGCAACGGCCATTTTCCCGATGCTGCATCCTTTGCCTCGTAGATTTTCCCATTTACCACATCCTCGGTCCTGAGTTTTGCTGCTGCTTGCTCAGCATCTTCCAGCTCGCGTCTTAGTTTTGCAAGTTGAACCTCTGTCGCGGCAATTTGGGTGCGCAGGGATGCGCACGTACTCTCTATATTATCCATGTATAGGACGAAAAGTAGAGTACTTATCGCTAAAAGAGGTGCGTGGATAGGTTGCGTTGCTTGCTCAAAATCTCGGGTGCGATCTTATCGGCTCGATTTGGAAATGACGCGCTAATCCATTCTAGGTAACAATACTCCGACCCAGCTCTGGACGGACGAATTATTCATCCCCAAACGACGCTCACTTGTTTGTGATTAAAACCGAAGGTATGGCATCTGCTTTAATCTCAAGAAAAAAATTTCGGGCCGATCCGATATCCTGAACCTGGGTAATGTATAATTAATCCTTCCTGGTATGAACAACACGTGTAAGAATGACCATGAATGTTATAATAGAACACACTACCCTGGTTGCCTAATAAGGGCCCAGGCTGGATGGGATGCATCAGCTTCTAAGACAAGCCTTTTCAGTGTATTGATTTAGGTTCAACAGAATCAGTACGCTCCTATCCTATTCAATCCTTTAGATAAGGTTAATTTAGACCTGTAAAGTATGCAATCAATAATAGGTGCCAGCACAACATCTTGAAACACTACAGTGCTGCACAAGTCTTGCATGTCAGATAAACAATCCTGCAAGTAAATTTAAAGTACAAGAGAAAAATCATATTTATTTAATATGCAAGTAGGTTTTTCCATATTATTAGTGCCTGGTCTTCCGCCTCCTCTTTTGGTGTCTGGATTTCTACACGGTACTACTCACGTTCCTCAAGCAGTTGTGTTTGATTAAGTAAATTCATGTTAACTGGTGGGCATACAGGTGACCCATTTATATATTTAGACATTTGGCATACCAAATTCTGACCTCTAGGCCAATGTTTTGGCTTGGTGAGGCAGCACATGAAGCTGGGCCAGTAGGTATGGGAGCTGTAGATGGGGTAATTCACCAGTTATATAACTAGACAACTAGGTACTTGTCTTTGATTGACAAGGTGAATCACGATTTTTTTTTTTTTTTTCTTACTCTCCTTGTTTTGGTTGGTAATTAATAACTTGAGGTATTTTAATTTTAGACCTCTAATTTAAAATTCCAACAGAAATAAATCCTTTCCGCAGGCACTTCTTTTTAGTTCAAGTCAATTTTTGTACGGTCTGAGAGCCGCCCACCCTGTAACTGAAAACTAAATATCGTTTCATTATTCTTCACCAAACAAAAACATCTCTGGAAAAGAGGTTTCCCTTCATACAGTAGTTAAACTGGTTGCTAGTGTGAAGAATTTGAATCTGGTGTTCCACACCAAGGCAGCCATTAGCACCTAGTCAGCACCAGGATGCGATCCAATAACAAGGTTGTCGATACGACCCCTCATCCCTGCCTTTTGGACGGACGCAGAGTAACCATCCTAGAATATTTACCAGATATCCAGAATGGAACACCAGTTCCTTCGTACTATGCAGGTCCCCCATTTTAATAATAAACTCATAAACTACCATACTGTGTCCTGTATTGCCAAAAGCAGTTGTCCCTGAGCCTTGAAAGCATTGCGATCCTGTAGGAGTGAGGCTTGGCTCGTGGCGTAGACTTGCCCTTCGCCAATTTTTTCTCCTTTCGCCTTCCTCTGCCCCTCACGATGAGTAAACTTCTGGGTCATCCATCCATCCCGGTCTCTATAAGCGATTGGGCAATATTCACGTATCTGACGGGGCGACTTCCCAATCATCACATGATGTCTTGCCTTTGCGGCTGAGTTGGCTCCTCTTTATGAGCAACAGAGGAATTGAACAGTAATCCTCATTCTCATGCCATCTCTTCTTGTCTCCCACATTACATCGTCTATTCCTAGATGGTAGGTGTCCTGTCCCTGTCTTTTCTCCCTTAAGCTAAGTCACATAGGATATCCCGAATCTTGAATTCCCCTTCCTTGAGGAAGTATATACCCCACTTGAGGCGCCTAAGATTGAGTAAGTTCACTTATCGCTTGTGCCCCTCAAACATGCGCCGCGATTAACATGAGCTAGCTTCGTCTTTGTCCACGGCCTCAACCCTCGTGCACAAAATGATCATCCCTTTAAGACTTGGACGCATCAAAATGGGACTTTCTGGCCCAGGGATTACCTTCCCCAGGACATCCCACAGGCCCGTGTCTTTGTATATGGCTATAACTCCAGTGTGACTAATCCTCAGACCATGTCGAACGCTGGCATCAAGGATCACGCGAATACGCTTCTGAACCTGTTGGATATGGAGCGTGGCCCCCAGATGGTGTGTCCATCCCCCCTTACCTATACATAGATACACCCACTGACAAAATGTAGCTCGCACGTGCCCCCAAAATTATATTTATCGGACACAGTCTGGGAGGGTTGGTTATCAAACAGGTGACTCGGGGACCCACGTCCTCTACGTCTTAAGTGTTGTATAAGGTATACTAACCAATGTCTACTAAATAGGCTTTATTAAATGCACAAGAAGATCGGAAATACACATCGATTCGCACCGATACGTGTGGTCTTGTCTTCTTTGGCACGCCACACCGCGGAGCTAAAGGAGTGGAATTGGGAAAGATTGCGGTTAAAGTCGCCAAATTCGTTGCCAAGGGCCATGCAAGCAATGACCTTCTCGAATGTCTTGAGCACAATTCAATATTTACTAGACAAATGTCCAGCCGATTCAGCCATCAACTTGAAGACTACAAAGTCATCAGTTTTATTGAAGGTAAAGAGGTTATTTTGGGCGGTGCAGGGCCCGCATCCGTTAGCCACGTAGGTTGATCTTTGATCTTCAAGACAGATAATTGGTGAGATTGTTAGCTAACAGTAATAGTTGGTGGTCGAAGAAGAATCCGCAATTCTCGGCCTTCCAGGGCAGCGGGAGACTCGTCTGAAGCTAGATGCAGACCACTCGCAAATGTGCAAAGTCGGCTCCAAGGGAGCGATGTACAAACTCATCAAGGGAAACATCAAGCAATTAGTTGACCAGGTCCTAATCGCAGAACAGGGATTTATCCCTAATCCGCAAGCCTCGCCTTTGCCTTCCACCAGCCCTCTCCCACCCCCTCTTCACCACAATAGCAGCAGGCCATACCCAGCCCCACGAACACCAGACCCAATGACAAAACGTGTTATCGGGACATTGTTTACTGCCACAGATAGTGACCCGCGCTCAGTAACAGCCGCTGATCACAAAAATAATGCGAAGTGGGATGAGGCAAGGAGTGCCGAATATTCTCTTTTCCAGGATCACCTTCGGACTCTCGGACAAGATCACCATAGCACCTTACAAGTGGGGTATAATCTAGCTGAGATTGAGCTTGGAGCAGGATACTTAATGAAAGCCGCTGAATGGGCTCGGTGGGTCTGTAATAATAGTCAGCGCGTCCTCGACAAGCGCCACCCCCTCACGATGAAAGCTGAGTCGCTCATGGGCGAGATCCTCTGCCGGCAAGACAAAGCGCAGGAAGGAGAGTCTGTCTGTGCTAATACCCTCGCACGCCAGCAGATGACAATCGGTGAAGATCATATTGATACTCTTGAAACACGGCGTCGCCTGGCACTGGCCTACGGCGCCCTTGAGCGGCACGCGGAGGCTGTCCAAGCAATGCAAAAATGTACTGAGAGTATCGGACGTCTCTTGGGGACGAACCATATTAAATATTTTTCACTTGTATTGGACACCGCGGAACAAGTCGTCACCCATCGCTCTAACAATCCCCAAGAGGTTATTATACACCGATATACTGGGGACAATTCGCAAAGCGAGGCAATCCATGAGATGTCCCGTGAGCTTACCAAGTTACTTGGTCCGCGTCATCACCTAACAATTCGTAGTATGTGGCTCAGCGGTGCAATTCTTAACCTTGACGGCGACAATAGCACAGCCTCTGAGACTTTAAGGCGCGCACTTGCAACTGCCGAAGAATATCTCGGCGCTGAGCACCCTGAAACAATGGCCGTTGTTGGGATCCTAGGAATGATGTATGCAACTCATGGAAGCTCACCTTATGGCTTTCTCAATAACCCTGGAACATCTAATATTGAGCTTTCAACGCCCTGGTTAATGCGCTACCTCAGCTGGGCTGAAAACCGCATGGGTCGGGGAAGCAAGGATGTGCGGACAATTCTTGACATGCTAGGTAACCTTCACTTCAGGACCCAGCAATATGACCAGGCACAAGGATACTGGGAACGTCTAGTCTCAGCATGCCGTGAATCCAATACACCAGTACCTCCTATATCACAGACGAATCTGCAGACATGTCGGTTGCGTAACCGAGCACTGGGGCCTCCTAGCGTTGGAGCTGTGAACGATTTTCAGAGTCTGATAGCGTCCTTTCGTCGAATGTAAAGAATGTCGCCCTTGATCAACATTGAAAAAACTTTCACATCTCAGATCATATCATACATGTATGTTTCGGGGTTTAATGTTGAGGGATGATTGGCCTGCTTTATTAGGGGGTGTATAAGGTTGTATAGTTTTTACATCTGCTTGGTTGTCCTCTTAAAGTTTCTTTACATAGTTTGGCCTGTCCATTATGGCTTGTGCTTAGCTTGGAGTTGTATATAGGTACCATCTTGTTATATTTTGATTTTTTTTTTTTTAACAAAGTGATTGTCATCTTGCAATTTGCGCCACGTCGAAGCTATTATGAGTAGATGCCGATCAGTTTAATCTGCGCAGTTCATGTTGATCAAACTATACTTATCTAAATTATCTAGTTAGGCTTTTTGAATCACACCCCTCGACCTAACAACAATTCCCTTTAAAGTAATCACTTGGGGACCGACTAAAAGTATGAGGCAGAGTGACAAATACAGACCCAGACCGACCTCCATAGAACAAATGAGTGACATACTTTATTAGCTTGGATGGTGATTAAATATTTTCTTTGAAAAAATCCGATGCGCTTGTTGAGCAAAATAATCTTGCCTGCCCACGTGAGTAAATAGAAATTGTCACATAAGCCCCTCTTTTTCTTTTTCTTCTTTTCTCTTTTTCATCTCTCTCTCTCTCTCTCTCTCTCTCTCTCTCTCTCTCTCATGTTGTGTTTTTATAAACACATCAACATATTTCAGACAAAAGGACTCGTCTGATATCCCGCTGCCCCCGAGAAAAAATAAGGCTTAATTCGTGAACCCCCGCCCGGCCCCCAAACCTTCGATCGATCTAACCACATCTTCTCCACTGGATTAGGCGAACAGGACATTTAGCTCGCTTTGTGGCTGGAAAGGATTTGTGATAATATTTGTGTTGAACGTGGAGAACAGCCTTAGAAGCTTTGACGCTTATGCGACTAGGACCTGCAGGGGGCGTTTCTCTCTTATGGTCTGATCTCGAATTGGGGAATTTAGGGGCTGGGACTTTTTCCAAAGCAGTCCCGTTTCTGTCGATCAATGTGTCATGCTAAGTTGGAAAAGTTGACAGGTACTCGTGCCTCCTGAAAAGCAAGAGGTTCTTAATTTTGAACCCGATCGGAAACCAAAACGCGATTGGCTGGAAGTCCATTGGATTCACGCAAAAATTGGGTTGTGGGGGTTGGAACAGCGACAGTCATTTCGCATTGTTATCTGCCGAATAATGGGTTTGAGCTCAACATTGGGGCGTATCACTGAACTTTGTTCTTTGCCGCATTCTTTCTTGCGATCGAAGCTTCCATCAATGGCCGAGATTGGCTGAGATTATGGAACTATTGTTCGAAAATCCCGGACGCTAGAGGCAAGGATTTTGATAAAGGCGTCCGTATTTCAGCGACAGAATAACTAATCCAAGCCACCCCCCCTCCCCTTTAGTTACCTGGGTTTCATAAACGATCAACACGAAGATGTTCCCAATTCTAGTAAATTCTCAAGTTTAGATCTTCCAGATATTTTGCCATTCATAGAAACTTATTCTCGCAATACATAAGACATGCCTCCCCCAGGCGCATCTTCCATGAAAGCCTTTGGCGGATCCTGGTTTATTTTTTATTTTTTTTTATGTTTTAATGAAGCTTAATATTATATATACACACGTTCCTTGTCAACAAGCTTGAAGACTCATCCCAGAGTGAAATCCAAGGGCTCTTCCTATCCAACATTCATTTATCCACATCACTCGCTTGCCCAACATGGATGTCTCTGTATTTTTCTTTGGTCTTTTTCTGGGGTTCTTCGTCTTCACCATGGAGGGTGTGGTGAAGCAGACCGTTCATGTCTGGAAACGAACCCGCCGACTGACTCACGCTTACCTCTGTATGATTTGGGTCGAATCGATCGTGAACTTGGTCTTCGCAAGTACAACCCGAGGCCAGTTAGATGGATTAATTAAGTCAAGGTGAGTATTGTCGTTACTGCAATTCATGATACCGTCTAGATAATATAAATTAACAATACCATAAGCCTCGGGTACTTGATTGTGACAGTGTTGTTATGGGCCGCCCAAACTCAACTTCTGTCCCAGATCATAGCCAATCGAGTTTCGTTGATCATGGTCAGCAAGCGCAAATCTCGTTTGCTACGATGGGGTCTCTTTGTTGGCATCGGAATGATTAATATCGCTGTCGCTTTCATCTGGATTCCTGGCCACATGGAAAATGCCACTGATTTCCAAGTGAATCTCAATACCATCTTTGAACATGTGGAGAAAAGTCTGTTCCTCATGATCGATCTTGGACTCAACTTGTACTTCCTCTACCTCGTACGGTACCGTCTCATTGAAGAGGGGTTGAGCAAGTACTGGACCCTGTACAAGTTCAACATAGGGTTTGTCTTTATTTCGACGACGATGGATGCACTACTCCTTGGGCTCCTCAGTTTACCTAACCAGTTTGCGTAAGTAATTGCATACATAATTTTTTTTCGATAAATCATCCTCCCCCCATGTCAGATGAAACTAAAGTGTGATGGAGCTAATGTGCGCTGTGTGTCGGGAATAGCTATGTCCAATTCGCTCCAGTGACTTATACCATCAAGCTCTACCTTGAACTCAAGATGGCGCAGCTCATCTCCAAGGTGGTTAAACGCAGCATGAACCGTGTGGATGATTCTACCAGCGGCAATCAGAGCAGCAATCGCGGCCCCCTTTCCTATACTTTCCGTGCCTCGACCGTCCCGAAGGTGACGGGCAATCGGGGTGACGACTACCTTCCGGATTCTCATAAAATGAACACCAACGTGACCGGGGCATATGCAAACAAAAATGCCGGGAAAGAGGACATCAAATCCGAGGGAATCATGAAGACCGTCACGACCGTGGTCAAGACAGAAAATTGCGAGGAGGATTCGGGGAGAAGTAGTCGGACTGAGTCAGTCTAAGTCGAACGTAAAACCAAACTAAAAATTTACTCAAAGAAAAAAATATATATATAAGTCTATACATGTCATGGATCAAGAACGAGGTTATCATTCATTTGTTTAATGTTTAATTTTGTTTCTTTCTCTTTCATCATCTGAGTGGGTTTTTTTCCCATCCCCCCCTTCAATTCTTTCCTTTGAATCTGGATTGTTTTCTTTTTTTCTTTCTTTCTTATTTATCATATTTGAATCCAATCCCACGTCCTGAGAACGTCCGTTTTTTCGAGATACTGAATCACTTCTCATAGCCAGCTCTCTAAGCAAAAAAGATGTGGCTGAAAGATCATTGATTTGGCAGAGAAAGTGTAACCTTCTAGCGCCGAGAGGGATTTTCTTGTCTACAAATGATCACCATGAGTGTCCTTCCTACCAAGGGAAATAATCTGCGGTAATCTGCCCATTTCTCTTTTCTATTTTGTTCTTCCACGGCTTCTTTTACCCCCGAAACAAAGCCACCGACGATCTTCACCATGCTTGAAAGAGGGCCAGCCCAATATCCCCGTAAAGAATATTGGAAAAGATGACAGAAGTACGTGGAGTCATTATTATCTGCTGAACAAAACCCATACGTACCCATTATAAGCCTCCTCCACCCAGCACCACCCGTATCGAGCAAATTTGTGTGTAACCCAAGCACTTCTTGCAAGAACCACCTTTTCATCCAAGGCACTGCCCCCATTTCTGCGAGCCCACCGCAGTTCTGAGAATACAATGGAAAACCACTACTAGGTGGAAAGGAACCTTGGGAGATTGTATCTTTGCGTCTAGGTTAGATTGTGAGTTTAAAGACAGGCTGAATTTCCTCCCAAGCTTGACCCCTGTTTTTACCAAAGTACCAAACAACGATCATATACGAAACGATGTAGGAGGAGGAGGGGGGGCAAAAATGACAGGGTATATATTGCTGACTTCTACTGTAGTATCCACAAGCAAAACGAGGCAAAGAACATTCCATTAGTCCTCAACTACGTGGTTTTGGATCGGCACTATTAGTCTATTTATAATTCTGGGTAGGGGAGATATTAAGCTTAGCCCTACCACCCTTGGAAGAAGAAATAATATTATATATATGTACTTGATTTTCTAGGAGGGTCGATGGCTTACTTTTTTCGTCTAGTGCTCACCCTTTGCCACTTTTGCCACTTTTGCCACTTTTTGCTCACTGAGTAAATCTGAGCACGTCCTGAGCACGCTCTGAGCAGCCTGAGGTGATCACTGAGCATAGGGTGAGTGGGGGACTGAGTGTCTAGAGTCAGTAGACTCAATCAACTGCACCTTAACTAATCACCTCATTGCCTGCTTCTCCACTCGCAGTCCACTCTTGCCCGCCACACTCCCCCAAAGCCCAGCACTACTATCAAGTTTCTTTCTCTAGTAGGAAAATGCTGCAATTACCACTCTGCACCAGCGTGGCAAATGCTTCGGTGGGCTTTCACCGGTCAAAGGCAACAGCTCAGAAGTTCATGGGAGGAGCTCTGGTTATCTCAAGAGACATGGGATCCTTGACACGGGGAACTGCGCTACCCTATCAAGACATTCCTGACTTTCAGCTGTGAATAACTACTGGATAGAATGACGGCCAATGATTTCCCATCAGAACATGTAATGCTGAAGATCAATATTGCTAAGTGAAAGGACAAAGTTTGAAAATTAGGGCGCCGCGTTGATTACTAGTTGTGGCAATCCTAGCCTCGAGGGTTTGATCTCTACAGTATAGAGGGATGTCAAATTCATTCTGATATGCCTAAATACTATAAGAGACATCATCCTCTGCTGTCGGAAGCCTTAGCTCAAGCACAGGACAATGCTCGAGCAACATGTACGCATAGCTGGCGTGATGGTCGATACACAGTACAGGCAAGCAGACCTTCACAAGAAGCTCGCTCTCCAGTTCAGTCCATACTGCATACTTTATCTGGAGGTGTTGAGCGGATAGTGCCGAAGAACCGGCCGATCCGTTTAACCTGTAGCACCAATCAAAGTCCGTGTACACCGCAGGCGCTATGCGTGCATGAATTTACCCTCAAAGCTTTGCATCTATCCAATAGGAAGGTGTTCCTGCTTAATCCATAGCCGGTTTTTAGCCCCTCATGGAGAACAACAGATAAGGTACGCAGCTCTGAATGAAGGCTGCAAATCTAGCTGTAGAATGACGAAAGCCGGATGTAGGATCCACAATCGAAGGAAGAAGGAGGCCTGTTTTTGGGGGGTCCACGTAAAGGCTAATGGGTCTGGCAAAGTCAGTTGCTTCAACATTGAAGCGTCACCCTCCATCAAGTATAATATAAAGGGTTCTTGCGACCTTATGACATTTTTTCTTTCTCAGTCACACTCTTTGATTTATTCAGTTCCACAACCTACTAAAAGCACTCTCAATGGAGCTTGAAACTATCTCCCGTGCCCAGTATAAACGCATACTTGAAGATCTTCTTGAAAAGTTATCTTTTCAGATGCCTACCCGCACTCGAGACCCTTCACTTGAGAAGTTCGCTGTCGAACAAGCTCTGGACCTAGATCTCCCACATGAACGAATGGCGAAGATTGCAAAGACAGCGACGAATGCAATAGAGTGGACGTACCCCTACTTAACGGAGGACGCAAGACGATCCGTAACGCTTTACACCGTGTATTTCTTTGGCATGGATGATATGAATGGCTCGTTTCCCAACGCGTGCAGGGAGTTTACCACTCGGCTTGTGCTACATAGACCACAGGGTTGCAAACTCCTTCAATCGTGGGCAGATAATCTCGCAGACTTATCGAATCAATTCGGCACCTTTGCGTTTGATATGATCTTCAAAAGCACCCTGGAAGCTGTCAGCGCCACCGTGGTAGAAACTGAAAGAGGCCATATCTTGCAGCCAACGGTCGACACGCCGGGGTTCCATGTATACTTTCGAGACCGGACCGGCGTCACTGATGCATACATCTACATGATCTTTGGTGCTCCCGAATGCTCGGAAGAGAGGCTGCATGAGTACCTGCCTTTAATGCCGGATCTTGCAAAATATACCAACCAGCTGAATGACTTATTTTCCTTTTATAAGGAATCTATTGTCGGTGAGGAACGTAATAATGCAATCTATTTGCTGGTTAGGACGTCACAGATTTCAGTTACTGCGGCGCTCCTCCAGGTGCAACAGGAAATCATTTACACCGTCCAACGGATGGAACGGGTGCTAGAGAGTAACCCAGTGTTGAAAAAGCATGCTCAAGCTTACATTTATGGCTATATTGCTTATCACCTGGACGATCCACGATACAGACTGTCGGAGCTATCTATTCGTTAGAAGGCTGTAATACAGAAGCTTCCGCCCTCGACCTTACATGCACGGTACGAAAGGCTGGAGCTACCATTGTTATCATGGTATGGAAGACTCCTCACCCTGGGAAGCTGCGAGCTCGCAAAGTCATCCTACCCGGTGGATGGGATGCTTGACATGTTTTAACCTGTTTAGTTTTGCTTGTACTCTCGCTTGATTAAATGTGCTAGCTTTCTCCTATACTGCCTTCCTTTCTTCCTCGCTCCTTAAAGATAGGATTTTCGTCGGGATAGCGCTAATCCTACTATATCTTCATTATGTTGAATAACTACTCCACACTACAAGCATATCAATTCTGCGTTGCTGTAGATGTGTAATTTGAGTGTTAGCAATAGGACTAGGTGACGATGTTAGTCGAGCACATGCCATCTCCTCGAGATGATCCGAGCACAGATACAAACAAAAGGCAACGAAATAAAGGGCACTCGGCCCCTGAAGGGTCACAAATAGGCATTGCAGTGCCTGACATCTAAAGAAGTCTTGGCTATGAAGGAAACATTTATTTATGCGACGGAAAAGCAGCTTGTATACGCAAGGTAGTACCGCCTTGATAAGACGTTGGTGTTGATTCATGTAATACTATTACGACTTCCCCCCCCCCCCCCCGGGTCTGTTTCAATACGCTGCACCAATCACAGGCACCAGACGCTTCGCGTCTTTAATAAGTGGGCCTCTATTGACACATATGAATTGACAAGCTTACATTGTCCATGAGGTCAAGGACAAGTAATCGAATATGATCTCGTAGCTGAGATTCCATGCTGGTCGAGTTTTCGCTCTTGAGCGCCTTGCGAGGTCGTTAGTGAGAGTCTCCTCCGTCAGGGATTTCCGTTCCATATTGATGATGCGGTGAAGGATACTTACTGACTGGACTCGTTCAAATCGCAAGTAACGACCGCACACGCGTTCCAAATCTGGAAATGGGTTATGCAACTCACTTACAGATAGCAAATCTTGTACATACCCATTATAAGCTTCACCCAGCACTACCTGCATTGAACAAGTTTGTATAACCCGAACAGTTCTTGCAAGAACCACCCTTTCATCCAAGGAACTGCCCATGTCTGCGAGCTCACGGCAGTTTTGAGAATACAATGGAAAACCACCACCAAGTGGGAAGAAACCTTGGGAGATTCCATCCTTGCTTCTAGGCTAGATTGTGAGTTTTAAAAAGATAGGCTGAATTTTCTTCCCAAGTTTGACCCCTATTTTTTTCAATAAAGTACTAAAAAACAACGATCATATACGAAACGAGGTATGAAGCTTAGCCCTACCACCACTAGAAGTGAAAAAAAAAAAAAAAAAGTTTATGTATATATATTTTCTAACTAGGTACCTTAGGGTTAAAGCTTACTAAAAATTCCAAATAAAATTTCAAACTATAATAAAGCTAGCTAGCTATCTATGAATATATCTAAAAGTGTACCTAGAATATCATAAAATCCGTACGAAGAAGTAAGCATATTTTTAATTCCTAAAATTGCCTCCGCTCCTAGGTAACTAATAATATACTTATAAGAAAGAAAGAAACTTTCATAAATAGCTCATATTAAGTTTAGTTTTAATGAAATGGAAAAAAAACTAGGTATCATCCATCCTCTTTGATCCAGCTAACCTTCACCATTGTTTTCTTCGCACTAAGATAGAGAGTGCGCATTTTACTGAGGGTTACCACACCCTGCAACCTCTCCACATCGACCACAGAGAATGAGCAGCTATTTTCTCCTCGAACCTGTGCCGCTTCATCGACGTTGAGCCAATTTAAACAGTATTCAAGGTTACATGCATTCATGGCGTGCTCGATCTGGATCTGGAGAGAGCCAATCCTATAGCTTCCTGATGTTTGTCCTGGAATCAGGACGCCGGATTCCTTCGACCCTTGGGTTAATATGTAATGCTCTGATCTCTTATCCTTGTCTACTAGGTTCTCGTGTGGTTGTGGTGTATTGTAAATATTTTTTCGATTATCATTGTTGTCCGGCTCCGTGACGACTTCTTGTGTACTCTGGGGATTATTTCCAGTATTGGCACTCATTTGGCTTGAAGTCGTGGGTGCGGCCTCCCGGCTGTGCTTCTTCTCGCTAGGCTTCTCGGGTATCGTTGCTTCGCTTGTTGCTTCGGACGATGATGGGTCTATTATCGTAGTCTCGGATAGCGGGAGAGTGAACAGCGTACTTTCATTTGGACACGGAAAGACGGTCTTTTTCCGGGTCGATAGAAGTGTAGCACAGCTTGCCGTGAAGTGGTTCTCTAGGGCTTGACTTAATCTTCTCTGCAACTCAGCTAATTCCGGTAAAGCAGGCAGCCGCCAGCCCGGGTACAGTCTACCATGGGACCGAGGTGTCCATATCTTCTGATACACCTGAATACAGAGGTTACAGAGAAAGCAGGCGTCCTTGCTTGAGCATATAACTCGTGGGAGTAATCTCGGGCGATGGATTTCACAGTGGGCGATCAACTGAATCTCAGCATGGATCTTGGCTTCTGTTAATCCTTTTTTAACTTGACGGGAGAATTGCTTGACAGCTTCCTGTGGACTGAGTTTTAGACCGGAGCAAATTTCCTTGAGGAGTTTCTGCTGATTGCCTCTGGGAATGGTGGGTCCAGCGATCTTGGACTCTAAATTAGGAGCATACTCCTTGATTAAGGGTTTATCAAATGCATCTTCAGGGAGGTGGATGGGAACCACCCTCATTTTTCGAGTCAGAGGAACTTTCTTTGCCACTCGGTACAAGAATCTAGCCGCTTCCCAATATCGGGAGACCTTGCCAACGATATTAAGGAGGCATTCTCTACCACTGGGACTCATATCTTGATTGGATATCATGCTGATCAAGCTGGAAAGTCGTTCGATTCGCTGCAATTGATTGACCCCTTCGACGATCCGGACCAACTTCGAGCTGACCTGATGTCGAGACCACAGATCAAAGAGCTTTCTGACTTCCTTCACTTTCACCGTGAACTGTTTCGCAGCCGCCGATAAACTTCTGTCTTCCAGCTTCTGCGGGGTAATCTTATTCACAGCGAGTACCGCCTCTTGAAGAACGTCTTTGAACGACCGCTTTTTCCGCGAAGCTGTTAGTCGCAACCGAGAGCAGATGCGCGACGAGCACATGGACACTACTGCGGTGAGAACTTCGTCCTTTACGTCTTTCCGGTCATTATCAGCCCTGGACAAAGATGAGAAATCCTAAACCCACTCACTATCTGGGACCTTTGCGAGAATCGTAAATATGCTTTTAAAACCGTCCTCGATGCGGCAAATCGCTCCACTACCATCAGCGAAGCTGGTTTTATTCACAGCTACGAGAACGTTCAAGAGTCCTGAACTTGGGTTCTCTTCGAGACATATTGCGGGGATATGATCGACGTCATCTTTGCTCTGTGCAAGAAAAGCTAGGGTGCCGGCAAGCTTACGCTCCGTGTTAAAAGATAAGGTATAGTTTTTCTTAAAGGATAGCGTGTTGGACTCGGTGTTATGTGACGGTGGCACTGGTATATTGTGAAGTATCGAAAGTATTGCAATATTTTCGGCACAAATAATGGCAAGGTTAGAGCTTGGAGGCATTATCAAAATAAAAATAAAAATAAAAATAAGAATAAAAAATAAATAAGTAAAAATAATAAAATAAAGAAATCAAGTGCTATGGTCCATCGACTTAAGTCTTCAATTTCTTCTTGGGTTGAAAAAAAAGAACACCTCTCTTTGTTCTTTCTTACCATACTTCCCTCATATCTTCTATATATGCCACCTTAGTGGAGCTGGACCTTTTAGAATATAAATGTTGGTGTTGTATCGCCGTGATGACTGGATCGAACAGGCATGAAAAAAGGTACTTTCATCTCCGCCTAGCTTTTTCCCTCCTAGTCTCGAACTCGGACAGGAAGGGAAGTTCACAGTATTGTTGCATTCTTCACCTGAGCCAATTGGGCCTTAATCCCACTAAACTTGAAAAACTGGACCCTTCCTTCGTTGACATGGAACTGGTGGTCAAAGCGTGGAAGAAAGCCCGAAGAAAGACATATACATTCTAGATTAGGTTTAAACGAGGAGCTACGAATGAGCTTTCGCCACGACGTTACCTCCTCATCGACTGGACTGGAGACTGAAGGGCGGCACCAATCAAGAGACGCTGTCGTCGTTTTTTTTTTTTTTTTTTTTTTGGAGGAGATCAAAAGTACAGTAGTCTATCTGATTTGGATAGAAAAGAGGGATGCAAGGAATAATCTCCCTTGCCGTAGCCGTATGTGGTAATTACTGAGAGAGCGCCTTCATATTATCCATTTCCGTACATGGTGCGGGGTTATGGTTTTATGGTGGAACGAGGCTTGATGCGGTGGTTTCGGCCCCTCAGCCTTGCGAGGTGCGTGCTGAAGGGTATCCGGCCAAAGAATGGATATCGTGACTGTGGACTTGGCTTGGGCGAACAATGCTCTTCTTCATTTGACACCTTCAGTCCATGGAATGTGCCGAAATTTAGTATCATTCACGGACAGTCAATCTAAACTGGCTAGGGGTCAAGGCTGATTCTATAGGGCTTATCATACATATGCATGAATTACTGACATAGACAGACGGTGGCTATCCATGCCTGGTTGACTTAGGAGACGCGCTTTGCTATAAGAATAGTCCGGAGACAAGGCCCTCTCCAATAAGATACGAAGAAGATAGACTAGAAATATGAATGAACCAATTATATATAAGACTGCTAAGCTATTTGACCGTTATTTATCGTCATACCGAGAGGGCGGATGCCTTCCGAATCTACTAAAGCCCAGATTATTAAGAACCGAGCGGCTGCTCCCTCTCCCTCGCTTCTGCGGCTAAAGCCTCCCGTTCATCAACGGTCAAGTCACTCTTTGCCTCGCGAATCCTCACAAACCCAACAACGACCACTAAGCCGAAAATCGCAAGGCCGGCCTGATACCAAAAAACGGCCTTATAGCTCCCTCTATCGCTCAGGTACTCGGCCGTCTGCGTGTGCACGAGATCGGCGAACCCCAACATGACCGCAATGCCCATATGCAGCGTACAGTTGATCAGCGCACCTGCGAGACCCTGTTTCGCTTTCGGCATGTTGGTTGTAATGAAGATGTTGGCGAGATTAAAGCTGATGTCTATGCCGATAGTGCCGCAGATCATCGCGGGAAATACGAATGCCCAATAGTTTCCGCCTTGGGGGATGAGGGCAAACAAGAGGGCCGAGCCGACGTAGCCGAGACAGGAGATCACCATTAGGATTGTTCCGGGGACGAGGTGGAAGATCAAGCCACCGACGACAGAGAGGACGAGCCCACCGACCGCCATGGGGACGGACCAGGCGACAATTTGGAAGGGGGTTGCGCCCATGTAGTTGGACATGCTGGTTTTGTTAGTTTCTTTGTTCTGTTTTGGTGGGGACTGCGGATCTGGGAAGGAAGAAATAGGTGCATGCATGCATGGGTGGATGGATGGATGGATGATGGATGGATGGATGGACATACTATAACACAGCGTAGAGGAGAAAGACGCCTAGACTCCCGTAGAGGAAGAGCAAAGCGATAGCGAGAGGTTTCATGTACTTGACTGCAAAAATGTCGCCCGGAAGAAGGGGGTTCGTCACCACCCATCCTTCGACATACACCATGATGCCAAGGAGTATTACGCCGAGGATAAAGCAGACCAGGACGTAAGATGTTCGCCAGCCCTGCGGTGCATAGGAACTGTATGCGATAGCGAAGACAAAGAGAACAGTGCCCGCTACAGAGAGAGCACACCCAGCCCAGTCCATGGTGATGCCTCGCCCTCGGCTCTCTTTATAGTCTCTCGGAATGTAGAAGACGGAAGAGAGCGTGGTGATGGCGGAGAGGATGGCGCCGAAGAAGAAGTACCACCGCCAGCTCAAGTACTGACTACACAGGCCGGAGAAGAAAATCCCCACGAAGAATCCAAGCGCCGCACATGCACCGTAAAGACTGAAGACAAAGTTCTTGCGGGGGCCTGGTCGGTAGGTCTTTCCGAGGATCATAACACCAGATGGTAGGAAGGCGGCCAGGCCAAGGCCTTGTAGTGCTCGGCAGACAACCAACATTAGCCATGATTTGGATACGCCGCATAGGATGGACGAGATGGTTAGCCAGGCCGCGCCGCTGATATACACTACGTAACCGCCAAACATGTCAGTCAGCCGGCCGAAGATAAGGAGCGTCGACGTGACAGCGAGCGATAATGATGTGGAGGGCCATATCGCTGAGGCAGCCGGGAAATCTAGTTCCTCTATCAGAGCAGGGAGTAGAACGTTTGAGCCCGATATGTAGTACTCCTAGTGAAGGGTTATTATGCTTCCCTCGGGAGGTGTGGGATGGCCTGATAGACATACTGCTAAAATCTGCGACATAACTATAGAGAAGCAAAAGGCTACCTCAGGCCATGCGCCCGAGAAAGATGGAGGTCTCTCGCGTCCAAGTTTTTCCAACGTCGCATCGTCGATAGGTTGATTACCAGTGTCCCTTGAGCGCGGGTTACCTTGCTCGGTCTCTTCTGAGAGCGTCATCGTCGCTTCAAAAATTTTGGGGTTGGGGATAAAAGATCCATCTCTGGTAGTGAGCTGTTTAAAAACTAGCACAATCCCCCGGGGTACTTCGAAAGATTATTAATTGTCAAGAACCGAGCGTCGCAAAGTCCTTTATAGAATTTGTATTTCGTAATAGCGCCAGGGTGGCCATCAAGCACGCTTCGGATACCTTCTTGTTGTGGTAGTTGGAAGGAGAAAATTCGACGGTGCGAGGCTTGGCTCCCACTGGGTGGACCTAGCGAAGGGTTAATCTGACTGCTGCCCGGTTCAGAATGGTGGAAGATGAGAATCCATGGGACGGAGGTGGAGCGACCCGGCAAAGACCGACGACATCAGTAAACCCGATTAGGAAGTTCACAGGAGTGGGGCGCGATGAGGTTAGACAAGCAGCCAATCGTGACTCGAGCTGCCGATGTCAAAGATCCAGCTAGTGGCCACCGTCTTCTTGTCGTCGACTTTCTGCCAATGAGCTTGAAGGATGTTGCCGGCATTTATGACGTTTAAACAACGTGTGAGAACCCAGAACTTTTCCAAGGCAAGCATAAGCAGGTGTCTCTGCGACGCGTCTTGACATTCGAGACCTGCCACGGTGATGGGCCAGAGGATGCATTTTAACAGGCTGGATCCGTCTTTCAATGAGGTGATCACTCTGATTAAGTCCGATACCACTGGTTCGCTGTCCGTTTGGTCGTGTAGTAGCGCGTCGAGAACGCGTTGTCCGTACAGGATAGCTCCGAGTTGATATGTACGGGCAAGTCTACACAGGTCGTCGACATCCCGCGTCACCGATTCTGTGGGCGGCGTTGAGGCCCATGCGTAGCAATCGAAGATTTTGACAGCATGGAGCACTGAGGCAACTTCATGGGCCGGGGCCTGGTCAGATGGACTCCCGCTGGCAATGATATCCCGCTGAAGCGAGAAGAACTGCACGGCGGTTAATATGTATTCTGGGCATCCAAGGAAGGACTCTTCGATCACATCCTGTAATAAGTTTGCAGATTCCTCGATAGACCTAGATTTAGACAGGAGCTGTGGTCGCACAAAAGTTGCCCCTAGTGCCTCGATTCTGACACATAAAATTAGTCACCACAATTCCAACCATGTGCGAGTAGTTCGTTAACATACAAGTGTATTTGCTTGGTTATAAATTGCCGTATCTTTTGGACCGTTCGACCAGGATCATTGGACGGAGTGAGAGTAATCAAGCTTTTCGCTCCTTCAATGTGGTAATTCCATCGATCACAACCCGACTCGATCAAGTCGAGAAAAATCAAGAGGAATACACTAGCCACTGTGGAATCCTGATACGATTGCTGGCCCTGTAAGGCGGATGACAAACCTTGAATCGCGCGATGCTTGAAGCGAAGTGCATCACGATGGGCATCTAACGAGTCTGGTGTCATTGCGGCCCCATTTGTCCGAAATGGTTGGTCAGAATTCGCTCGGTGGCGGGCAGCAAGAGCTAGAAGCGCATCGAGGAGGACTCCATCATTCAACGCAATAGAGATGAGCGTACGAAAGGGGTTGTGCTTGCTGTCGTAGACGATGAAGACCTGGCATATGCGGTCATTATCTGCAATCAGACGTCAGAGCCCTGGAGATCACTCTCTGCGAGAACCAAAGCCTACAGTAGTCCAGGTAATAGCGGGTCGTAGCATTTAAATTATATATTGAAGTAGCAGGGATTGTCAGCGGTATGCTTGATGGACCCGAGGAGACATTCTGCAATGGAGAGGCGAAGGTATTCTTTGTGGTTGGAACAAGCAAATCCGAACGCAATTCGATATCACCCACAGGCGTTGAAGAGATGGAAGAATCTTGATATGAGCGCCCACGCATTCCGCCACGGATAGCGACCCCCTGTACCCACCTTACTGGTCTCTTTTCGAGACAGTTGAGGCCTGCCTTCTGACATTTTAGGCATGGGATCTGAGAGCGGTCGCAATGAATATGGCGGCGGCGGCAAGTGTAACACGGGCTCAGCATTGCGGGGGCTTCCATTTTATCCCCTAATCAATCTTCAGAGATAGGTACTCATAACCAAGATGCATCAGATTCCGGACGGTGCACTGTGTTATTACTCCTCGAGAGAAGACATGTTCCACTCATTCATTCATTCGCATGCAACTTCATGTATCATTAGTCAGCAAGCCTTCCAGACTAACCGGATCCGTCATTCACCTGTCGAAGAGAAGCAAGAAGAAACCCTGCAGTGCAAGGTCCCAAGGTCAGCGATTATTAATTCATGTTCTACGGGGATAGAAATATTCCAGTCTGTCTCAGGGACTCGACTACGAAGATGTCAGCCAGAATATATGACCAAATATAACAAAGAAAGTGTCGTGATAACTCTTAGCTGGAGACAGCAGAGAAACAGGATCATGATCTGGGTCCAATCCCAGGAGAGCATTGAATAACGCTGCAGCCTATTCGTCAACCTCGAACCCGGCATAGAGCGGGTTCATGTTCCACCGCACCCAGTTCAGAATGGTCGGGGTGGAGTGGATATGAAACGGTTGACTTGATCCATCGTAAAATATTTGATAAGGTGCGCCGCGTCACTGAGATGAGTTATTGTAACTTCTCGGCCATCGGTCCTATCTCCAACAAGAAATTCTTATATTAATATAGGTGTCAATGAATGACTTCTACCGCACCAGGTTACTGAATATCTTCGAGACGCAGAACCTAGCATCGGCCAAGATATCCTAACATTGGTTGATAGCCACCTTCATATCCAAGACATTGTGCGCACTCATACCCAGCTGGGGGCAGTCTGTTGCGCGTCGAACTACATCTATAAAACTACGCCAGGGACCATGACCGAGTTCTATCAGGCAACGGCGACAGGATGGGGGCGGAAGGACATTGAACTCGTACAGAAGAGACTCAAGGACCAACAGGGTCATGAAGCTTCCCCAGGATAAGGTCGGTATCATCACGGTCTATATACTTTGATGCGAAATTCCGAATTACGCTTCTTTTGGTATAACTCGTGTCGGTTGTGCCACAGCGGCTAGGTCCTGGATATTGCTCAGATTATCAATCCCTCATCTACCATCCATCATGTCAAATCTTCTAAAATTACGAGAAATACGGGCCTTATTGGGTGGGCACCACTGTCGTCAGGCGTTCTCGTGGGGAAAGCTCGCTTGATCCATTCAACCTTTCCCTCTGTTAATAGGCTTATTAACCCGGGGTACATTGTGTATCTAGCTACTTCCTCGTATAGAGTCAGGTAATTCTCTCTGAGGATAAGGAAGAGGAGAATCTTTAGGAGGGAAAGCACAAAAGGGCGGGAAGTGAGTATGAAGGGAAGAAGATCTTGGCGAAGTAGCATAGATTGTGGAGAAGGTTGGGATTCGATTTAATTCACAAGCGCTAGTCACAATGACACATTATGAATGGAGTGGTGAGCAGCCCACTGTGAGAACTAGACAACTGCTATACAAATGTTGTAAGTTTTATTGATATTATTTTTGATAGCGTTTTGCCTCCACAATATCACCCTTAGTAGAAGAGCAAATGTGATGGAATGATGCGTTTCCCGCAGTCTGCACCAACAGACTAATATAATGGAGGATATCCCCAAAAACTCCGCTAGCCAGTAATAAAGAAGGTATTGCATCAACTTTCAGCATCCGGTTTCTCACTCCACCAAAGCTTTAAAAATAGGCAAAGTATCAGGATAAATAGCGCAGCGGCTTGTTTCCACTTGGCTAAGCAACCTCTCAACAAGCTAGAAGCGGTAGCATTTTGACCTGGACGGTTCCAGGCAAAATCAAAATTGGCCATACTCCCTCGCGTGCCGAGGTGATCCTTGCTGAATTTAGTCCATATCGTCCCCACCCTCTGCACCTGGGGCTTCTCAGCCTCCTCCCATCGGCCCTGGTTTGAATACGTCCATGCCAGGTTGCGCATACTAGTAAGTGTGCAAGGGTGATCATCACCAAGCTTGGTCCTGCTCATCTCCACCCTCTGCACCTGGAGCTTCTCAGCCTCATCCCATCGGCCCTGGTTCCAATATGTTGATGCGAGGTTGCCCATACTGATAAGTGTGTGAGGGTGATCATCACCAAGCTTGGTCCATATCATCTCCAGTACCTGCACCTGGAGCTTCTCAGCCTCCTCCCATTTACCTTGGTTTGAATATGTTAATGCTAGGTTATTTATACTGGTAAGTGTATTAGGATGGTCCTCGCCAAGCTTGATTCTGTTTATCTCCATCACCTGTACTTGGAACTTCGCGGCCTCCTGCCATTTATCTTGGTTTGAATATATCAACGCCAGGTTGTTCATACTAGTAAGTGTGTCAGGGTGGTCCTCTCCAAGCTTGGTTCTGCTCATCTCCATCACCTGCACCTGGAGCTTCTCAGCATCCTCTGATCGGCCCTGGTTTGAATACGTCCACGCCAAGTTGCCCATACTGGTAAGTGTGCAAGGGTGATCATCACCAAGCTTGGTCCTGCTCATCTCCATCGCTTGCACCTGGAGCTTACCAGCTTCCTGCCATCGGCATTGATTTGAATATGTCCATACCAGGTTATTCATACTGGCAAGTGTATTAGGGTGGTCCTCACCAAGCTTGGTCCTGCTTGTTTCCATCACCTGCACCTGGAGCTTCTCAGCCTCCTCCCATTTACCTTGGTTTGAATATGTCAACGCCAGGTTGCCCATACTAGTAAGTGTGTGAGGGTGATCATCACCAAGCTTGGTCCTGCTCATCTCCATCACCTGCACCTGGAGCTTCTCAGCCTCCTCCCATTTGCCTTGGTTGGAATACGTCAATGCCAAGTCGCCCATACTGGTAAGCATATCGGGGTGGTCCTTGCCAAGCTTGGTCCTGTTTGTCTCCATCACCTGCACCTGGAGCTTCTCAGCCTCCTCCCATTTGCCTTGGTTGGAATACGTCAATGCCAAGTCGCCCATACTGGTAAGCATATCAGGGTGGTCCTTGCCAAGCTTGGTCCTATTTGTCTCCATCACCTGCACCTGGAGTTTCTCAGCCTTCTCCCATTGCCCTTCAAGACTGTATGCTGTCGCTAATATCGTAGTGCTATCAAGAAACTCTTTATCCTCTGTACCCAATATTTTCAAGATCTGTTTCCGTGAACTTAATGCCATTATTCTTGCATCTGTTGTATTACCGCTTTCTGATGCATACCATGCAGCTCTGTTAAGCAGTGCAGCCCACTGTAGAAGATGCTCTTTTGATTCAGGCCTCTGTGATATTGCTGATTTAACATGGGCATATAGCAACCGGCACCTCTCCCAATTTTCATATTCACCGGTTGGAAACTCCCTACAGAGATTGCTAATAAACTGTTCTTTCCATTGCTCCATTTGTCCGTGGGTTGTCAGCCACACACGCACGGTCAGTTGCACCAGCCTATGCATCATGAATACCGGGCTGTTTTCCGCAAGTGTAATGAATGAGTAGTCTCTTAGTGTTGTAATATCATCCTCAAAATCATGATTTATGTTGGATTCACATGCGCTACCCCATCGTTGCTACTGGTGTCGTTCACAGTCACCTCGGTACTCGAATTGCTGTGCTTCGCATCGTATTGAACTCGGAGGACGTTTTCTGAAATTCCTTGCCGGTCAAAAAAACTCATCAGAGAGAGCAGGTCCGCCGCAGACCGCCTTATTTGTTGAATATGGTTAAATGATATTTGCCATGTAACCAGAATAGAGTTATTTGCTTCCCAGTCTCGGTAGAGGTGGCCTGCCTCGTAATCAAGGAGTCTTGCTGCTTCGCGATCACTCTTCCGAAAGGTTTCCAGGTAATCCGATATTGAACAACGTGGTTCTCGATGTTTAATATATCCTGCTGCTTGTACGATGGCTAGTGGCATGCAATCGAGCTCTCTCACCAACTCCAGAGTTGCTCGGCTTTCCTCGGATAGTTGCTCTCCCACTAACTCCAGAGTTGTTTGGCTTTCCTCCGGTAGTTCGAGCTTTCTTTGGAGCAGGTTTATTGCCTCAGGGCTTTCCATTGGTTTGATCTCAATGATGTCCCTTTGATCTACCATTTTCAACGCTATTTTTCTAGTCCGAGTCGTGGCAATAATCGAGCCATTCTCGCTTCGGGGCAGATATTCTAATAGTGGCTTTGTCGAGACATTGATTTGGCCATTCATCTGGCCCTGCTGGCCTGTCGCAGGGACCTTGAGAAGGCTCTCATCATCTATATTATCAAGGATGAGAACCCACTTCCCTCTCTTCTCATCGCGGAGCCAGTTCTCGACCAATTTGAATATGCTGGCATTGGGATCCTGACGCCCCGGGATCTTGAGGTAATCGGCGATGTCCCGGAAACTTTGGTCGAACCGGGCTGCGCTACCTGCATGAATCCAGAAAACCCATGTTGTTGGTGACTTGCATCGAACACGGTACGAGTACTCAATGGCGAGTTGTGATTTCCTTTCGAGCTGTCAGTAATAAAAAACCCCCCTGGGCGCTTTGCACTAACCCCACGCCGCCGAGCCCTACGAGCGCTATCCTAGCACCCGGGGCCGAGCTTTTCTGGTGAATCTGATCAAGCAGTGTGTCACGGCTGACAAAGTCTGGATCACGGCGAAATGGGACCATTAACCCAGGATTTGGTGGTGTCTCTGGTCGTTCTAGTTGTCTCAAAATTAATATCAAGGACGACTTCTTCTTCCAGGAACATACCAGGAAGTTGGTGGAAGTGGACCCCGCCCTGAAATGTAGTGTAAATACTATTATCGGCGTATCCTGCAAACACTTTTCCATGTGTATCTGCGCTCACTCCCGAGATATTCAAGGTAGTGGGCCCCCGCAATATTGTTCCACTCTTCGTAGTCATTGTGTCACATTAATTAAGCAGAGTGAGTTTCGAGACGCTGAAAGGGGCCAATCGCACTCATCAAAGGCGGATAACATGAAAACTCGACTGTCTACTCGATGAGGCTTGTTTCAAGGGATTTTCCATGCAGTCTGTAGAGGCCAAGTTTCCCAACGTTGTTTACCGTGCTTGTCCCGCGCTCTGTTAACTTCTCCGGGAGCCCATTAACGTCAGTAGGACAGATATACGTTCGAAGACGCGTCGTACCACCACAATGTTCCGCGTCACATTGGGGGCAGGCGATTCAACAGTAAAGTTCTTTGCGGGTCTAGGCCCAAGGTTGGTTGATCGTCTATTGGTAACCGGTAGGGTCGCTGTCTGGTATCGCAGTGGTAGGCGATCGATTGGCTGGGACAAATCGGTTAATAGGACAAGATTTCCATCATGCGCCGGAGTGTGAGTGGCAAGTTAAAAATGTAAGTCATACGACGACTTGATGCTCTATACTTCTCTCTAATCAATCCCTTTCAACTTAAGGCATAGCGATCGCCTTGAATGTAATCATTCGAAAGGAAAAACAATTCAGTTAACTATCGCAATTTTCCCCGAGTAATGTCCCTTACTTGATTTCTCTGCGATAATGGATCCATTTAGCGTGGCCCTCGGTACTCTAAGCATCGCTGAAGTAGCGTTGATGAGTATCAATGGTTTGATCCGTGATATCAATGCGATCAGGGATGCACCTGACGTCATCACCAACCTGAGGAACGAACTGGAGGCGGTTAATGCAATTCTCATCACTTTGGAACACGCGCGACAGAATTCAAAACTCGAGGTACTCACGCTCAACACAAAATCTGCATTACATTTGGCCATTGAGAATTGCAAGAGAGCCTGTGACAAGTTTGGCATGAAATTGAAACGATGGACGAAACACTCCGACGACGAGAACGTTCACTGGTGGGATCGCGTTCGCATTGGTCTCTTCGCTGAGGCGACAATCAAGTCCCTTGATGCGCAGCTTAATCGCTGCAAGTCCACTGTGAACATAGCAGTCAGCACAGCGATCTTGTAAGTTGTCGATCCGCACATGCATGAGATTTAAGCACTGAACATTTCACGCTTATCAACTGTATAGGCTTACTTCACCCACATCGAACTCAATCACAGATGTGATGCAAACCAGGCACGAGAAAGAGGAAAACGAGATCTCCGAGGAAATTTCCAAGATAGACGAGGAATATTCCAAGATAGACGAATATTCCAAGATAGGCGAGGAATATTCCAGGATAGACGAACAAAATACGGTGGTAAAGATGGCAATACAGAATGCCAACACACTGCGACCTAGGGACGACGGCAATGATTCTTCTGGATTGAGTGAGCAACTCCAATACCAACGTGCTGCGCTAGATGCTTCCCGAGAGCTTTTAGAAGACCTGTGGTCAAAAGTTCACCACGCACGCACCGGGCAAAATATCTCCAAGATCAACATGCGCGAAGGTGGAAAGCTCCTCGTTGGCCTCATGAATTGTGATGGTGGGGATGGGGAGGTTCGCCAGGATATTCACGATGTCATGGCCACAAATCACGGCAAGGGTGTTGTCGGAATAGCTAAGGGCCTTGACTACCAGTCCTTTTTCAAAGACTAGCTCTCGCGTGTCCACAGGGCCCGTAGACGTTCATTCCTGCGGATGAGGTTTGGTAGCAATGGGAGAAGACAGACCCGAAGGACGCAAATTCAGCCGGGGACACGCCCTCACAAAGAAAGGCCAAGCTCATATCTGGGTGTGTACTATCCCTTGGACTGAGGATTTGCATGTACGCAGGGAAGGGGAGGAAATGAAGGCAGTCGAACAATCATACTCTTGCCTCGTCCTGAAAGAGTGGCTTTAGCACTTGATAGTCAGTTCTCTATTCCAGTTTCCTGAGATCTACTCCCTTTCCCAACACCTTTTTCCTTCCACCTCTCCGAAGTTCCTGCGGTTCGCTCATCGTCAGGTACGGGCCGCTAGCGTTGTAATATGTAACGCTTTAATTCCGAGAAAGAGCTGATCATATCACATTACTTAAAGTTCTATCTTCTAAATCAAAAATATTACACATATGTCAGGACCGCACGAGGACAAGCGATTCGTGTAGGCCACATATAAACTTACCTTGTTGAGTATAGGCAGAAAAGCATCGCTGGCCGCATTTGTGATTTTTGTCTTGCTTTGTGGTAAAAATATGCAATAAACTAGGGTTCGACTATATATATCCACATTGAAGTGACTCAAGCTTAGTCACTAATATACAGGATCACTTTCCTTCAGACAGAGTATCTCGTTCTTATAGATGGGCTCATTTTCTGAATTTCTCGAAACTCCCCCTATACTCGGCCGTTCCGTCGACCAATAAAGGCCTCATATACATAAACAAGTGGGTTCTATTCGCAACTGATCTTAATGCCTACGGAGTAGAGCCAATTTAAGTTTCCGAGGTCAGAGTTCGGGACACTCCTAGGTGCTTAGGAGGACCGTCAACCAGTAAATCCCATTGAAATGAGGAAGATTATTAGAGACAGAATTAATGCAAATATAGAGATTATTTAGTAACCAGTCATAAAACGGCTTTGCTTATGATCCAGGGACCCCACAATCCTAGCAACAGGTGAAATACGCGCATCTCCCTTTCTGCGCGGCAGGGGAAATGCATAGGCAGTGACAGCCACTAACAAACACCGTTTTTAAATGCTGGCTTTCTGGAGAGAGCACTTTGGATGATAGCTGCCAGCAGGCTCTTGTATGGAATCCCATTCTCTTCTGCACTACTCGCCAACGGAGAATGGCCGGGAAGAAGGCCGGAAATCGGGTTTAGCTATGGGACATTAGACATAATTCTCTTCTTTAGGGCAAGGCCGACTCCGGGAAGACTTGCCTCAAGAATGTTGGGAACGGCGTCGGGCTGATTGGAGCTAAATCGCATGTCGACACGCCCCGCGTCGCGGCAGCCAAAAGTTCTCCAAGCGTCCAATGCGACTTGGCAGGCAACCTTGACCTGTGTTTCCGCCACAAGGCCGGGGTCATTGCGTGCTACCAGCATGTCTGCGTCGCTACCCTTGCTTTTTCTGCTGGCGAACTCGAGACCGCTGGGGCTTCTATCTGCTCGAGTGTTGTCGCTCGAGGAATTTTGCCAGAGAAGCTCCGTTACGCCAATCACTCGACCCTGGACACCAGTCCCTAGAATGCTCACGGAAAATTCCCGGCCAGATAGAAACGGTTCTATCAAGATGTCTTGGTCAGGTAATAACGAGCGTAGCTTTTTGACTGCCGACTCTAACTCTGCGGGTTCTGTCACCTTGCTGAATCTTCCAATTCCCTTAGACGATCCTTCAGTAACCGGCTTCAGGAAAAGTGGATAATGCGGTAGCATATCGGTAAGATCCTCAAGCCTCAATTTCTGTTCTCCCCGGGGGATCACCGCAAATGGGGCTGTTGGTATGTTATTATGAGCGAGAATCATCTAGAGTGTCCAATTTAGTTCCTGGACGCGCAGGTTTCGGAATCCGACTCCATGGATGTTGGTACCTTCGTATGGACCTTGTTCTGACAAAGTGCCATGGTAGCAGCGTCAGAAAATGTGTAAAGGATTTGGTAGGCGTCCAACAGCCCTGGAATCTGGGCTTCTCTGGCTAATCCATGAAATCCTTGACCCATGTTAAATACCAGGTCCCAGTCCTTATGCGTGCCAGCCGCCAGGTGTTTGACAAGGGATTGGATTCCTGGCACTAGTGTAACATGATGCCCAAGCTCTTGAAGGGTAGTCAAGACAGTATCAACTTCACCATTATGTGGTAGAGCAGCACATTCCTCTCCTGAATAACCTTGGTCGTAGTATGCCGACCGTTGTTCGGCGATTAACGCTATATTGAGAGAAGACATGTCAGGCGTGGTTGGCCCTCTGGATAGCTAAGGAAATCCTAAGGAATAGAATAGGATCTGAAGTTTTCAATTCCACCTCGACCACAGGCGCTATTTGAAAGTGCCTGATAGTCTATAGCCGATCCGGTTTTTGCTAATGGACATCAGTCTCGTCGATGTCGCTTCGGAAACCGTTGTAATCTACTAATTTTAAAGAAGCAGCCTTTCTGGTACGTGCCCAGGGAAAGGCTAATCGGTTAAATCACACTTTGGTCATGATGTCACAGCTACAATCAAAATTAGAAGCGGTTGAGCAGCTTCTGTAACCTTCAAGCCACTGGAAATTTAACAATAATGGGCCTGGCCGAGGCCGTGAAAAATTTCAGTCAAGGTTTTGACGTCTGTGAACTGCGCTCCGGACACCACCGGAAACGGGAGCGTCCCGTACCTGAACAATGACTCCACCACCATCATTCAACCACGTTTAGGATCGCTCATCATTTATTAACCCTATTGCGTTATAGCCATAGGCAATGCCGCAATGTGAAACTGCCGCATCTCCCCAAGATAAACCGCCCTTCCACTCCTCGCCGTTCACGTCATAAAGTAACCTAGCAGCTTCTGAGTATCCTTTATTTGTTCGCTTTCCACAGAGTCAATTCTCAATAGACTTGCAATATCTCCAGTGTGGTTTTCAAAATTGGTGAAATCTCCTAATAACGAAGTGAGCTGGTATAGGGACAGAACGCCTAGTAAGGCCCAGTCCATTGGGTGAGCAATACAATGCATCCTAGCATGAGGCAGAAAAGACCACCGTGTAATCCTTCGTTCTTCGACGAAGTAAGCTTTAGAAGCATCAATTAACACCGGATAGAATATAGTTTCGAAAAGATTTGTAGGGTTCCACCGTTTCGCTGGCGTCCAGATGAGTTCGTCGTTATCAGTTTGATGGAGTTTGGAAGTTGGCAACAGAACGGAGTAATTATCACGCTATACGAATTCAAAGCAACGGCCAAAGTCGATCCTATCAACTGCGTTATTGAGGGGGGTTTTGAGCATCTTCCTGTGGAAAAGACTTGCCAGCGTAGTGTAAAAGGAGAACCGCTCCCTTGTTTTGTCGACAATGAATTTATTTATTTATTTATTTCTCAGGATTTTCATGACCTTGGGTCGTATGTAGTCTCTTAGCTAGCGTGAACTACTCCGTTGCATATGACATTATTGGTGAAGATGCCCAAATATCTTCTTCCGACGGCCATTTCGTCGATGGCCAAGATTCGGCCTCCACCCCTGTGCTAAGGCATTGAGCTTTACCTTAAGTTTTCAGGTCATGAAACTATTGGTCAAATTGCTCAAGGTAAAAGAAAAGCAGCGGCATGTCCCCACGTCGTAATCATGTTTTAAAATCACCAGCCATCACAGGGATCATGTGGAGCTGGTCTAGATTTCTACAGTCTAGGTTGCCTCAGCACTCTTGCAAGCCTCTGATTGGAAGAATCACCAATAGCCTAAATTTCACCAGCTCCACCAGATTGTGACCATGTCCATCATCACTTTGGTTTGTAAACACTCCTTACTTTCAGCAATTATTCACTCCATTTGGGTTTTCACGTGGACTAAACTTCATGCAAGGAGCCACCAAAAATAGACTTCTGAGTCTTCTATTCTAACCTAATCAGTAAATAACCTAGGCAATCCTGCTGTCACTTACGCAGCAGGTAATTTAGCTTCTAGAGAGGTGATTTATAGGATAAGGATGGCTGGTTACTCTGCATCTTTTATATTTTGGGCAGCTTCGACAACAGCTCTCTCCTTATTGTTTCGCTGTTAAATCTTCCCGTCCTTTTCATACTTATCTTAGTAAAATGCCTGATACCTCCATGAAAGTAAGATGCAATAAAGAGTTTATTAGACTCAACAGCCTTCCCTTTGCAACCTGGTCAGTTATGTTATGATTGACTGACAAGAGTAGGTACAGCTTAACTAGACATTATCCTGTTCTAACAATCCATTTCAACCCACCATACTAGCCGTTACCTGTCTGTAAAGAATAATGACAATTTCATCATGCTTGGGGTGATTTACAGGTGCTCATCTTAATATTAAACTTAGTACTTAAATAAATATCTATGAATTTATTGTTTTCTATTGCAGCTCTAACAAGCAGAAACTACTAAATAGTTACCCTTCATTTTACTAGCATAGCCCAATCACTATAGATATAATTATTGTATAATTTTTTACAAACATTTCTGCCCTTGATTAATCCACTTCATTCAAGTCACTATATTATATTGACTGGTAATCATAGCATCTTCTATCTTAACCTATAACTAAGAAAGTATCTATGCAGCGCTACACTTGTGTGATTTACTCACCCACTGGTTAGCTAAATTTTAATATTTATATGTGTTCCAACACGCGCGAGTGAGTGTCCTAAGCATTAGTAAAAATATATCTAATAGAAAATGATGGGTTTAATATACCTTATTCCAACTATCAACAGGGACTCATATATAGAGGGCTCTAAGGATGCCTTCTGTATAGGTGACAAAAAGTGACCATTACTGCTTATATATGCCCTAGCTGTGTGTAGGAGAAGTGTCACGCACTTTATACATCACTATCCTGATTCGACTACCAACTGTATTAAAATATACCTAAAACCACCCAAGTATCGATCTATCACTTCCCTTTTTTTATTTTTACCACTTTATTACTGTATCAAACAGGAAATCTTCCCTCCCACCAGCCAGTTGTCTAGTAGCCCTTAAGTATCACAACCATCTATTAGCATGGCTCTATATCCTGCTCTACACAGTGGAGGGTATATAGTATATAAGACGCCTATTCAAACATTCTCTGCACTTCAATCGTTATCTCTCACAACAATTCATGGTTCTCCATTTTATGCCCTAGAGAAGTTAGTCGTTAAATAACTTCGCTCGTGAGCGATAACCGCCAGAACATATGGATCCCCATCAGCTTCCTGCACCTTGGCGATAGTATCCTCCGATAAACCGGGGTCCCAAAGAGGGGGTACCCGGTCTGACCTGGCCGTAAAAGGGCTTCTTTCTATATCCGTCACGGAGAAGATATTCGAACGCTGCCCCCCGGACAAGGAACTTCTCTGTCGGTGCCATGACGGTCACATGAGCCCCCGAGCGGATTCGGGTGAATAGCCTCTGGCAAAGGGAGGTATTTAGACGGCCGCAATTCACCACTATGATGACAGCAGCCGTCACCCCTGAAGAGAAACAATGGCGGGGAGATACCCACCCACGCCAGCGCACAAATATGGCCTACCGCGTGGCCCGACGCATCAAGATGGTAGAAAATGCCATCTCCAAAGTAATTGATTGCTTGAAACTTGACAATCCGCAGCTTGGCGGTGGTGGCGTCGAGCTCCCGCAACTCGCGGCCCGCGTAGTCGCTCTCGAGGATTAGAGAGGCCGCGTTGGCAGGGGATCCAGGCAGGAAGGTATCCTTGAAGCCTGGTCTCTCTTTCAATACCGTCGAGGGATCAAAAACGGAAGGGTCCCCCGTATGGTCATAATGCCAGTGGCTCCAAATATGAAGGATCACACCGGGGGAAGGTTATCTGGTACTTGGAATTGCAATCTTAACTGCACTCAGACCTATGTGCATATCAATTGGATACTCTAGCCCTGTAAAATCACCCAGTACAATCTGACCAAATAAAGGGGATTGCCACGACTGAATCGAACGGAAGAGGCTAGACTTCTTGAGGAAGGGGAGCTTCCTCCTTTTAGTCAAGCCGAATCTGTTTTTGGATCTACTCCGGAGTAAAGGGTATGAGGCTCGTTCTTGGCAACTAGGGGGGGCTAAAGAGGCGGACAGCTTCCGCCTTTTTTTTTTTTTTTTTTGTCAACAATCTATTTAATTTTCATGCTTGACTGATCCACTCCTCGCTGATCAGCGGGGTAGTTGTATCAAAATGCAAGCTATTCAAAATTTTCAGCATTTGCTGAGATTTGGATGGCGGTATCATTGGGAGAAACAGTTTTTATTTTATTCTTAATTATTGTAGGTTGATCCGATCTTATTTCTACAGGATTCCCCTAGGTTATTTCAAACTATATCGCTGCGAGGAGCTGGAGGTGGAAAAGGAAGTAATTGTAGAATATCTGTGTTGTCTTCGAGCCCTGGGCGGCCGCGTCGCCCCAGCAGGCCCAAAAGTGTTCTCAAACAAGCACCAGAGAAAATACAATGGTTGGGTTAAATAAAATAAAATCTAGAAAGTAGCGGAGGTGTGGCTCGAGACGTGGTGGTAAATATTGAGACTGAATTAATATATTATTATTTATTATATTTGTTTGAGAACAGGGCTTTTTTTCTTTCTTACGGATCAATCAAGCCCTGGGTTAACGACGGAAAAATGAAAGAAAGGTAAAAATAAAACTAAAATGTTTCTACCTAGTTGAGTGGTCAGAAGAATTCGGCATTAAATTCTGAAGGACTAAGTATCGCAAGCCATAGCTAGCACTCCGCAAAACTAAAATTTTTTATTGTTCTTCCAGCAGGATCGCTATTTAGGTTTAGTATTTCGGTTTTCCCCCGATGGCTTGCCGTGTACTAGCCAGGACTGCTGGGGGTCTTGCTTTGCTCGGAAGGCTTGAAGCTACTAATTTGACTGCTAGTTCAACTGCTAATGTGATTGCTAATCTACAGTTGAAATTCACAGTTGAGTTAGCAGGAGATAGAAATACTATGTTAAACGGCCCTTTTGGGCAGTCGCATACCCTACAAGCTTGCGGTAGAAACTATCATGAATGTATATCTGATCGGGCCAATTTATTATATAGTGTACGAAGTATATTAATATCTGGCTGACGCGCAGGCAGGTGTTCAGTTTTCTCAGTTAGGAAGCGGTTTGCTTGGTTTGAAAATTTTTTTTGCACTTGCCGTAGTATCAGTATTAACTAATCTTTGTAGTGCTGTTCGCATACTGAACTACTGTTATTTAACCCCCTTACTGGTACCAAACTCAATAAAAAACCCCCAAAGGAATGGTAACCCTGCAAACATCAGCAAAAGGGTCTGATCTCCTGACGCCCGATACAGGTCATGGAAAGTTGAAAAAAAAAAAAAGAAAAAGAACTTGAAAGAGGATTGTTATTACAATCATCTAGACAGCCATATGATGACATTAACTATTAACAATCATGAAAAAAAAGAAACAATCCCATAAAAAGCCCATGATTTATAATTAGCAGCCAGTCAGCTGGTTGATGATTTAGATAAGAGTACCTACCTAATTGACCCATATAATTAGTTCATTAAAAAGATTAAACAGCAATTCAATTCAATTCAATTCAAGAGCCTTTTGAAAATTTTGAAAACCTCAAAAATACAGGACTTAGTCAATAATTTACAAAGTAAGTATTTGCAGGGTAATAGGGTAATCAAATGCAAAGTGAACCATGGCAAGTCCAGCCAATGACACCAATATACAACTTGCCAAGTAATTCCATAGTGGATATATGGCTAACAAGGCAGCCTACCACCGTGCACCAATCTTCGAGATTATCTTCAAGATTCTGCGAAAGGGTCAAATTTTATTGGCCAGCTGCGCCATGCCAAGTATCTTTTGTTCACTTGAAGCTTACCTAAATTAAATAAATAGAAACTAGGAATAGAAACCGAGTTGTTGGATACTAGAGTCGTGACAAGGCTCTACCAGTGCTTGCAATCCGGGGGGTACTTATATTCAATCTTTCCCAATGAATATTGTTCTATTTCTCTTCCACCTGATAGTCATCGCATATTCATTTCCCTTGAGATATCTCACTTTCATTATCACCCCCATTCCGCTTCAATCAAGAAGCCTTTACCTCATGGCTTGGCCACACAATCCCGGGTTTCCTTCAGATGATTGCTTGTTTGAATATAATCAGCCCGATCCAAATCCCACTCGAGAGCCCTCATTCTCCTATGAGCCAGTCCTTTTCCAAACTTCCGCAAACCTTGATGGCCCTCTTCCTGCCAGCTTCGAAACAAGGAAATCCCAATTGTCAAATCCTGTGGGCCCTAACAATAATCTTTGCTTCCCAGCCCCACATGGTCTATTCACCAACGGGCCGAGCCCCAGGGACCATTTTCTTCCTATGACATCTCCTGGGCCATTCCAGAGCAATACCCATCATCAATATTCACCTGAAACCAATATGAACACCCGGGAACTCAGAACGTATGACACAACCCAAGGAACTTATCCCGATCATAACAGACAAAAAGTATGTCTCTCATCCAGCCCAAATGCAATGGTGAATTTGAACCCAATTTTAACGTTATCTTTGATCTACAGTCACCAAGTCCACATCACCGGCTCTTATCCCTGCAAGTGGGAAGGGTGCGGATATCCTCGTCCATTCAAGCGTGAGGCTGAACTAATGCGACATATTCGGAAAATCCATGTGTCGCCAGGCCACTTCAAGTGCTCTAAACAAGGATGTACAAAGGTGTGTAATAGAAAAGACAACTTGATGGAACATGTCCGCCGCCGTCATCAAAACAACTGAAAGGGTAGTATTACAGGTGAAATTCATGAGGAGAAATGTTTGTTGTTGGTCATCCTGTTCTCTTTCTTTTATCACTGTGTGTTTTACGGGCTTGTGCTCCAACACTTCTATTGATTATATATATCTTCTTTTTTTCTTTCTCCTCAGGCAATTTTGCGCTATTTGTAATAATTGCCACTTCCAGATATATGATCTAGCAATGTGTTGGTACAAAGGTCCATATTTTTCGGGATTTTATTCATTGAGGTTATGCAATCTATTGGAGTCTTGACACCTACTCGGTAGATCTGGGACACTCGAATTCCCGAAACAGGTAGTAGATGCCTAATTATTTCAGGCCATGTTTCGACCAATATATCTATGTACTAAGTTATCGATATATGTCCATGGATAACATGCCAACGATCATACACAATGTCGTCAACGTCACCCACTCACCCCTTCCTGATCTTCTCTTCGACACCTCCTATACGGCCTCAAATATTTTCAGGAGAAAGAAATGGTGGCGCCCAGCTCCCTAGGTTTACTTCAAAGAATTGGGTGGATAGCAATAGAATTGGTTGACAATTTGACCAGTAAGCAGCTTGAGAACTGCTGAGCGGACGGGAAAGAGAATTTCCCACTTTCCTATACTCATTATTTTAGAGTCTAACATATACATATATTAGACATGTAGAAGGCAAAGAAGTGGCTGGGTTCCCTCCAAAGTGTAAAGCGAAACCCAGGAACACCCTCGACGAATTTTGCCTTCGCTATTACACCTACAACCTACAGATAAATCAGCCATATTTGTGGTTTAGCCGTCGGCAATAAACAGAATAAAAAAAAATACTACTACCCAATGCTAAGCATCCAATACTATCATCTGTCTGGTCGTTTCCAATGGCGGCAAACTTTGTGTCAGCACGACTCATCAGCTTTAGTAACTGCTAAGATCCAAGATACGATACTTGATCGAGTGATCCGGTGCTCTGATTGAGATAGTCTTTCCCGGGAACGAGCTCTCCTCGCCAGTTCTATAAAACATGACTCGAAGGTTCAACTCCAAATTTTAGATAATACTTAGACTGACAGGAACCCATATTTGTTCCATTAGCAAGTAGACAATAAGGCTCCCTATTGCAAGAACGAAAAAAAGGTTAGTCATACAGAGCGAAGCCTGCTTTTTTTATAATTTTCATTAGGTAGTTTAGATTTTACTCCGCTTGCTCAGCTATCAAGATGACAGAAAAGAAAGCCAAGCTTACGATATCTTAAATTTTCACCATTTTCCAGCGCCTACCTACGATGAACAACCCTCTCGGACCTGCATGAGACTTATATAGTACCTCTACGTAGTTAATCATCTGCACAAGATAGAGAGCCCTAGCGTTCTATCACTATCAAGCTCTACGATACCTAATATAAAATATCCAAGGCAGTAGAAAAGTAACAAGGTGTATTATGTGAGACCAATTGTTCTTTGCTACCGGAAATTTAGTACTATGCATTCTTTTCCTCGCTACTAAGGATTGCGCCCCTATTTGTTTCCCCTCTCTTGTGCCCTGAAATCGCTTCCTGAAGTTCGAAAATGGTCTGTTGTAGCTGTAGGGCTCAAAATAGACAGAAACATCCATCAAGTAATAATCGTGCCTGCCAACCAGGAAACAACCCAGACGGTTGTGAGAACCCCAAGGTTTGGGGGACAGAACCTAAGTCCCATTAGCTAATATGGACCAAGTATATGCATGGATACCTACGTACTCTTCCGAACTAATACCAATGAATCCAACCCAAAAGAGCCACTGCGCAACCCAGAGAACCAGCATACCTACGGCAATGAGCGCATAAAATTCTGCAAACTCATTCTGCCCCAATGCTTCCTGAACAGCTCGCTGGTGTTGGTGTTTAACAGGGAAAGTGTCGTAACCTGCGTGGTCTCTTCTCTCGCTCCTTATCAACGATGCGTGTTCCGTGCCCGAACCCTTGTCTCTCTGTTGAGCGGGTAGGTAGAGATTACCAGGTCCATTTAAGCTATTCATCTTACGCATGATCAGTGCCGGGAGAATTATCATGCTCGCGATAATAAGCCACATGAGTGCTCCAATGTACATGGTGTTCGCTGCCCCCCCTGCCTCCGCTCCTTCTAAACCCCCAGTGTAGAAGTTGTGTTCTATACCATAACCGACAGTCATGATCATGTAATACGATGATAGAAGCTGGAGTATCGTTTCTGCAAATAACAAAGATGTAGCTGCAGATTTCTTAACCAGCAGAAACGTTAGCCAAGTAAGCCGAGGCATGGTGCACCAGAGGAGCGTCAATTGAAGAATAGGAACGTTTTCGTAGCCAGGGGTTTTCTGAACAAACAAAGCATTGAACCAGTTTGCAAGGAGTTGTAGAGCAGCGATCAAAGTCCCCTTGACAAACCAACTCGACCAGCCTGAGTCCCATAGAGAGTCACGTAAGATGAGGTGTATGACAAATGCGACTTGGAAAGTGATAATATTGACTATAGCAAAACCTCCGAGCGTCCGCTCATTCGAGGTACATGCTGCCGTTGCCGTGGGACTAGTTATATTGGAAATACTCGAATCGATGGATGGCTTAATCCTCCATCCCCATGGAATCATTTCGGTGGGAGTAGGGGTCGCTAGTTTACGCCAATTATCTGGGAGACCGTGCCAGCCCTGCATATTGCCACATAGACTGTGAAGCCATTTGGTATAGTGTATCCGAGTCTCGAATACTTGGCACGAGCCCTGGCAAGAATCGTAGCTGATATCGCGGCAAAAACAAGCCTTGTCAATTGTGCGTCTGACTTTGCAGTGGCCCTTTGAGTCTACCTCACAAGCATCAGTTACGCAATGATCGGCAAGCTTAATCGCCTGATTCGGCATATCTGAAACATCCACGGGCCAGTGCCAATCTGCAATGGGAATGTACCCGGATCGTGTGGTTTTGAGCCCATCTGTCCAGTTCTCAGGCATGGATGCTGCTCCACAAATGGCACTAACCCAGAGGCGCTCCTTTGTGACGTCCAATTGTCCTGACTTTGAACAGGGTTCCGTTTCGAGGTTCAAAGTGAAAGTGCTGCAGAAGCAATCCTTATCAAGATAATCTCCATCTGCGATGCCGCGCCCGAAAGCGAAGCCGTTCCACAATCTAAAGCCAGGCCTGGCGAGATCGTAACCAGCAGTTTCAAAATCTAGGGATACTACGGACCGTAGGGATTCATGATATTCCCAAGGACGAGCAGTGTTTCCGGTGTGTTGAGTAGTGCCTGTGAAAGTGCAGGAGCCGATTATATGTTGAAATGGCTCCCCTGATAGAGCAGAAACCGAGTTGGTTAGGCATGTTGGCGCATTGTTAGTCACGTCAACAGTTGCGTACCCTTTAGCTAGGGAGGCGGGAGAGAGCTTATGAAGCTCGTTCGCGTCGCCCACATTGACAAGCCACGTTCGACCAGTTATTTTTTGAATCCATTGATATAATTGTGCTTTAGCGAGGATTGATCTACCACAGTATGGGAGATAACTGTCGATAACGTTAGGGGTAAATTCGAGGCTTAGACAGCTGAGTTGAGTCAGCCATTGGTGGTGGGTGCAGATAAAGCCAAAGTGGGAGGTGCATCGCTTGGTAGTGCATTTGGTCATGGTGCTTAGCCAGGCAGACTGATCTTGCTGAGCTATGCACTGTGGCATAGAATTCAAATCTTCAGGGTTAACCCAGCCGTCACGGTTTTCTTGGACTAACAGGGTACCGTTCTCCACAGTAATATGATCACCGGTGGTAGTATGGAGCACTTCCGGAAGACAAGAATATTAGCGCCAAAGCTACCGGTAAATGTGGACCTTGGGACGAACTATGTTACCTCTCACATCTACCCCATAAACCCCAGCCGTCAATAGCACAAGACACGTAGATATTTTCATCCTGCGAATGGTGCTAGTATTAAGGCACTTTTTGTGCGCCGAAGCAGTGGAAATATTTTCCGCTGACACCTCCCTTGATTCAATTGCGAAATGATGATCCCGCCTGGCCTGGTGGTGCGGGGATCAGGAGAATCGGATGAACATCGGACCGACCCTTTCCTCCTCGTATCGCGCTCAAAAGCACTCTGCAACCAAGTTTTTCAAAATTTTTGATGAACTCAACAGAGTGTTTAAAGGTTACAGGGACCACGGAATCGGGAAAACCAAATTGGCATATTGAGTAAATGCAAAGCCCCTTTAGTATCCATGGTTTTGATTATGTAGCTGTTAAACATGCTAGATCCTGCAGAGCAGATATACGAAAGGCTGGTTTTATATATTTGTATTCCTGAGATATCTAGCCCCTCAGGCCTTGGCGACCTCTTCATGCCTAAGGCAAGAAGAGAATTATAGAGGATTTTAGTCTCAAGAGCACTAATACTACTTTATTTGATTTATTTATAACGTTGGTAATTGTAGGTGGAGCAATGGAAGTTTCACCTTAACATGGCTTAATATGTTGAACATGCTCTTCCTCTCTGGGTGGGGAGATAAGGATAATATTACCTTAAGATATCTTACGCTACCAGGATCGACAAATCCAAGTGTTCACCTCTAGCTTATTGGTGAATTGCTCTGAAGATGCTGGTGCGTTCGTTAATCTAAATAGCGTAACTGTATAATTATTTGCAGTGTTCATACGCTATCCTGCATACTTTATTCTGAAGGAGGCTTTCCCTCCCTCTCCTCCTATAATTTACAGCCAATAGTACCGGTCTGTCACATCAAGCCTAGTAATCCATTTCGATCCTCGAATCCGATCTTAGGGTTCCTTGTTCGATAGGTAGTAATAGATCTTAATCCTTGATTATAATTATGTTGAGTTGTAAAACAAACGACATAATGACATAGACTGCTACCTTTCTTGGATATAAATAGAACCCTGTGTCTTGCTGGTGAATTTAATGGTCTAATAATCCCTGGCTGAGTTCTTCGTTGATGTGTTCTTCTAATGTCTATTGCCCCTTTTCTGATATAAGATATATTTTTCGGCAATTCGGTTCCTCCCCTCTGAGTGAGATGTGATGACTATAGTTCCTGAACTTCGGTATTTCTATTTACTGAGATCACCTGAATAATGTTTTAGGTCCTTGGCATTTTTTAGCACTATGACTTTCCTCTGTGTCTGAAGCCACTGCATGCGTTATGATAATCTTTTTCGTCCAGATCTAAGATTTGTCTACCTTCGATGCTATCTTCCCTCATCTAATCTGAGTATGTTCAAGTGTGGCAGTGTAGAAATAACTTCCTATCCGCTAGCTTCCTTAAGAGTAATGGTATCTACCCGGTATTTCCATTGCCTTGCCGAGATAGGAGTAGTAGAACTGCGACTTCCTAAATTGATACTCCAATGTAGGCTCAGTAGTCGTATGAACCCCAGTTAATGGGGCGCTTAAACATTCGAACGACGCCCCAGTGAATCCTCAACCCAAAAATTTCGACTCTACGCCAGTTAACGAATAGTTTGAGCATTTTGAACCAATCAAGTCACTTCTTGAGAGCTAAACATGGACTTTACGGAGGCAGCCAAGCTTTGTGTGGATGTATGGCCAAGATTTATGTTCACACCACTTATAATGCTTGAATGGCTCTTGGGCCAAACGGGCCAAACTTGGGAGAACTTCACCCAGGATGCGGATCTCAAAAAGAAAAGAGCAGCGTATATGAAAGCAATTGAACAAGCAGATGAAACAGCGATTCGCCATCTATGGGCTGAAAATACTGGTGTTTGTACGAGTTGGGCGGTCTTCATCACAAAGACTCTGGGAAATGAGTGGATATTCGGTAATAAACAGGGCCACAGAGCGGCTTGGACTCAATCAGGGATGGCAATCGATTCTTCTGCGCGGAATGCGCTTGATCTATCAGATGGAGGGACCCAAACTAGGGATGAAACCTCATGGGTAATGAGAAGAGTGAACACACCGGGCGCTGTCTTGTGTTCTGTAATTTCTGATATTAATATATATTTTAGAATTTAATTAAATATGTATAGGGCAAGGATAGGCTTGAAGAATTCAAGAAGCTTACGGGACACCTGGAAGCAATGAAAATATGCCTACGCCAGTTAATCGACCGCAAGGGTCAAATTTCATTCTTTTCTTTATACAGAACAGTCAAAGACGGTAAACCTCGTTTTGACGGAGCGATTACATGGCATCTCTCCAAAAGGGAGAGCAAGATAACGCTCAGCGAAGTAAAGAAGGGTACAAAAATGTACTTAGAGGCCATCTTCCCAGCAGCAGGTAGTTCTAAAGGGGACCAAGAGAGAATAAGGTATGACTTCTTCAAGTTCAATAGGAAGCCTAGTCGGATTGAGCAATATTCTATAATCAGACATGTATTTATGAGGATCTTTCTGGCGAGCGGGATGGTGTATGGTGAACCTTCCTTTGAGAAAGAGACTGTCTAAATAACTACTAGACGAGCAGTACATTCTCATGAGAAAGTGTGATAGAAATAAGAGAGAGTTGTAAACATTTTGATTGTTTAGGCCCTATCAATTTATGAACGCTTAAGACCCCTCTTCGTCCGCAAGACAGCATTCCTCGGCCTGTCTCAAAAGTTCCTCAACGAAATCCTCTGGAAGCGCCTCAACGTCTTTATATAATTAGTATATCGAACCTTTTATAATATAAAAGGTATTTAGTACTTACTGCCATAATCTGGATCATTTTCTTCAAAGTAATTTACCGTTTTCTCATCACTCCAGAAACAGAATTCTGGGAATATTTTCAGTATTTCCTCAGGCGACATGCCTTTGAGGAATTCGAATTGATGAAAGTCAAGTTCATCATCCATTATGAGCGGTTTTGAAGAAGACTCTGATGGCGAATTAAAGGGAGGTTTCGACAGAAACTTCGACATCGAAGTCTCCGTCGAGGTCTCCATCGACTCCATCGATATCTCCTTCGATGGAGAGTTCGATTGGAAATTTCGGGGTTTCTTTGTAGGGCTTGAATTATCTGATGATATAACCCTCTTGCGAGGCGTTTGGGGTTCTGGTGGTGTTGGTGGCTGAAGGACTCTAGTTCCCATATTGTTCGTAGGGACCTAGGATTGTTGGAAGAACCTGGGTGTGTAAAAGAGTAAGAGTTAGCGGGGCGCTGCCTATTGCCCGTCCGCTATCTGCCACCGCTTGCCGCCTGTGGGCATCATGGTCCCTGTTGCCATAGTATATCCAGTCCAGCCTCGTCGCTATGACAGCCGACAATTCCACCTCTAAGCCTACGCTTTCTCCCCGAACGATGACGCACTTTTTCTCCTACTCTTCCACTAACTTTTCCTCATTTCCTGGCTCTTCTACTCTATTGAAACTAGTCTCTTGTGTCTACTCTTGTGATCCCTTCATGTAAAGAGATCTTGGATTCCGAATAGGAGAAAACCTCTAGTGATCTAGATACTTGGGAGGGCTTGCATTCTCAAGCTAGTGTCTGCTAGGCCTGGGTGACCTGGGTTTTGCTATTTTTGCATCCTCTCTCTTCTAGACCCATCATCTGACCCTCTAAGGTTCATTTTATTCCATGGTCTTGCCTTGCCTGCTGGTTAATGGAAAAATTGCCGCATCTCTTTCATGTTAGTGTATGTCTAGGGATCGGACCATAAGGACTACTGGGTCAATCGTACGTTTGACACGTAAGGCCTGGAGCTGCAAAAATTGAACGCGTTTGGAATAGAGTACTAAATTACAGCATCTAGGCGACGCTTCTAGATGAAGACGAACACGCCAGTGGCTTTAGGCCGGCAGAGCGATGGAGTAGATGCACTGAGACCAAGAATAGAGGAGCCTGTTAAACCTGCTAAACGGGGATTGTGTTTTGGATTTCTCACACGTAAACCACTCTCCTTCGATTCCCATTCCCCTTTCCCGTACGTAGGTATCAAGACCAAGAGCTAGCGGGCGTGTTAGCCACGCTAAGGGCGGACCCCGATCATTATGAATAAATTCCGGAGCCCTCTCGTGCGCCTCGAGGAACCTGGAAGGAAATCTTGCTTATAAGCCTTATTATCACTAGTATTTACGGATTGTCTAGAGTCTAGTTCTTCGCTCTGACGGGACATAACTCGGTTTCGAGCAAATGCAGCAGCTGGGGGAGCTTGAATTTGTCAATCCTAGCTTCGTCAGCTGCAACCTAAGCGAGTTCCTGAGAAGTAGATTAAGGGAGTGGGATTTGTCCAGCCTGTAGATATAGTTGGCTTAGTGGGAAAAAAGTACATAAGACAATTAGACATGCTCCTTGAAATACTGGTGCGGCATGACCAAGCAATGTTTAATGATCACCAATGATACCACCCAAATCTCCACCAGGATCCGCAAAGCCCAGTCCTCGGAAGTAGGTGAGTCCTCCGATCACGACGAAAGCATAAAACTGGAACCAAGTGTCGAAGTCGCAGACGCCGGCATCTCCTTCTCGTTCAGCGTAGAGTGTGTCACGTCGGTTAAAGATTTGGGTGGTTGCTGGGCCGACAAATGGCTTAAAGTGGACGAGTTTGCTCATGGCATTAGCGTTGGGGATAGCCTGGTGGCGAAGCTTTACTAGAAACTTTCCATCTTGGGCTGTAGATAAGGTGACTGGGCGTCGCCTTTTGTTCTTGATTTCCTGTTGAATTGGGCTTTTTCAGACAGAGTCAGACTGTTACAATCCAGAAAGTGCAACGGGACAGTGGCATGGACTAACTGGAACTCTGGCTTTGTAAATCCTTCAATCCATATATTGCCTGGACGGCCTTTGGATCCGAGAAAGAGACGGCACGTGGACTGATCCTGACAACCTTTCCAAAACATTTGTGAAACTCAATATTCGTGAAGGCAGACGTCCTAGAACCGCCATAAGTCGGTGAGGAACACCACCCACGGACCTGGGATTTGGCCTACACTATTGTGTTATTTATTTTCTAGGAGTCGAAAGATAGCATAGCCTACAGCTATTAGAATAGTTATTTGTTACGAGGCTTAGCTTTACCTAACCTGCGTCCTAGCTAAAAACACCACTCAAGGATAGTTGGGGGTCGGTCGGTTGGTTGGTGGGAGGCATTACAAGTGTCGTCGTCTTTCTCCGAGCGCATGCTCTCATAGGGTGTATAATTGTTATGTCCCTCCCTCAGCCTTTGGTTTGGGCCAGCCTGAGTCGCTTCTATTGAGGTTATCACCCCAAATATTGTGGGATTGAGAGGCAGAAATACATTGGGCACCATTTTACTTCACAGGCCATTGAAATGGATCTTTATTGGTTGGCTGTTGCTGGATGATGTGTCTCAGCCTTGTAACCTCACTGCCCCTCTTCTCTTGCGCTGCCCTTCTCTGGCCTGTTAATAATCCCACCTCGTTCTTGAACACTTTTGTTTTTGTTTATATATATATATTTCAATTTTCACTCTGCTATCCATCTACCAGGCAAAAATGACCTATAAACACAGCGACTACAAGGTCGGGTGGATTTCCGCTCTCCCGGTAGAGCTGGCGGCGGCAAAAGCCATGCTCGACGAGATCCATGCGCCACTCCCCCAGCCCCATACGGATCCCAACTCCTACCTGCTTGGTACAGTAAAGGGTCACTGGGTGGTGTTAGCAAGCCTACCGAGTGGCATTTATGGAAAAGTCTCCGCAGCGACGGTAGCATCTCATCTCCTCTCCACTTTTCCACAGATCCAATATGGCCTCATGGTGGGTATTGGAGGAGGCGTCCCCAACCTTCAGAACGATATTCGGCTGGGAGATGTGGTAGTTGGCAAGCCAACTGTGAATTCTGGGGGGGTAATTCAATACGATTTTGGAAAGACAGTCGAGGAGGGTCGGCTGAAACAGACTGGTATCCTGAATCACCCACCGCAAATTCTTTTAACCCATCTCTCTCGACTACAGGCCGATAATATGACCACGGCGCATAATAACAACTCTTTTTCTGCCCTTATCCAGGATACATTAGAACTCAATCCCAGCATGAAAGAGCACTTTTCACCCCCAAGCCCCGAGACGGACTATCTCTTTCATTCCACATACCAACATATTAAGTCAGAGACAAGCTGCATGAAATGCGATAAAGATAAACTTGTCAATCGCAGGCCTCGAGTGAACACTGTCCCTTTAATCCACTACGGCTTAATTGCATCCGGCGACCAGGTAATGAAAGACTCCGTGACTCGAGACCGCCTAGCCCAAGAGTTAGGCATCATTTGCTTTGAGATGGAAGCAGCAGGCCTTGCAAATAACGTTTCCACTCTGGTTATCCGGGGCATTTGTGACTATTCAGACTCCCATAAACAAAAGGGATGGCAAGGATATGCGGCTTTGACAGCAGCAGCCTATGCAAAAATGCTATTGTCAGTTGTGCCTGTCTATCAGAACAAAACAGAAATTGTGCGTCATTGGATGGTGCCCCTTCCAAGAAATCCCCGCTTTGTTGGTCGGTACAGCGAAATTGCCCAGTTAGAGGAATCTCTTACAAAGCTAAATGGTCCGAGAAAGCTTGCCATTACCGGCTTAGGGGGGGTTGGCAAAACCCAAGTCGCCTTAGAATTGGCATATCGTGTCAAAGAGCGTGATGACAGGTGCTCAATTTTCTGGGTGCGATGTACTAGCTCTGAGATGATCCACCAGGATTATCTCACGCTGGCACAGATGGTGGGATATCGCGAAGTCAAGCTGGCAGCGGAAGCTAGAAACCAGGTCCAGACCTATCTCAGCTCCCAGGCTGCAGGGAAGTGGCTTTTAATTTTTGATAATTTAGATGATAGGCACGTCGCTGTTTCTACTTTGGAGGGCTATCTACCTCAGAGCGAAAACGGCCATATTTTGTTTACTTCACGAAATCGACAACTAGCCTTAGACCTCGCTGCCGCAAATATCACCTCAATCCCGGATGTGGATAGGGAAACAGCATCCAAAATCCTGGAGAAGTCAGTGCAAAAAGAGTTACTTGGGAATCAAACCGAAACATTTACCTTGCTGGAAAGACTCGCTTTTCTCCCATTGGCAATCACACAAGCATCAGCATATATCAATAAAAACGGGATTCAGTTAGCCACATATCTTGATCTTTTGCAGCAACAAGAGCCTGGAGTGGCTGAGCTTTTAAGCAAAGACTTCAAAGATGAAGGACGATACAAAGATGTTCAGAATCCAGTAATTACTACTTGGCTCATATCATTTCAACAAATTCAGCAACAAAATCCGTTAGCCGCTGGCTATTTATCTTTAATTGCTTGCATCAGCCCTCAGAATATCCCTATCTCTATTCTTTCACGGCCGGAATCAGTTGATCGGAACGAGAAATTCGAAGCTCTCGGACTTTTGAATGCATATTCCTTCATCACATGGCAGCATAATAACAGATTAGTCAGCATGCATAGACTCGTGCATCTTGCAACTCGGAACTGGCTAGCGGAAAACGAACTCTTCGATCATTGGGTGCAGCAAACAGCTGGTCAAATGCAAGATATTTTTCCAGATAGTGAGTATACCAATCGAAATTTGTGGCGGGAATACATTCCTCATGCGCTATCTCTTGTGTATGAGAATCTGTTCATTAAGCAGCAAGACAAGTATGTAAATTTGATGGAAAATATAGCAGCCTGTCTTTCTCGAGATGGGGAGTACTTTCAAGCAGAATTACTATATACGAAACTCACAAAAATATATCTGACCAAAGGCGGGATGGAGGATTCGGATACTCTGAAAAGCATGGGCAGTCTAGCCAATATCTTTTGGAACCAAGGACGCTGGCAGGAGGCTAAAGAGCTGCAAATACAAGTCTTGGAAATGAGAAAGAGGGTGCTGGGGTCTGAGCATCCAGATACTCTGAAATGCATGGGCAATCTAGCCAGTACCTTTTCAAAGCAGGGACGCTGGCAAGAGGCGGAGGAGCTGAAGATACAAGTCTTGGAAATGAGAAAGAGGGTACTGGGGTCTGAGCATCCAGATACTCTACATTCCATGGGCAATCTAGCCAGTACCTTTTGGAAGCAGGGACGCTGGCAAGAGGCGGAGGAGCTGGAGATACAAGTCTTGGAAATGAGAAAGAGGGTGCTGGGGTCTGAGCATCCAGATACTCTACATTCCATGGGCAATCTAGCCAGTACCTTTTCAAAGCAGGGACGCTGGCAAGCGGCGGAGGAGCTGAAGATACAAGTCTTGGAAATGAGAAAGAGGGTGCTGGGGTCTGAGCATCCAGATACTCTACATTCCATGGGCAATCTAGCCAGTACCTTTTCAAAGCAGGGACGCTGGCAAGAGGCGGAGGAGCTGGAGATACAAGTCTTGGAAATGAGAAAGAAGGTGTTAGGGTTTGAACATCCAGATACTCTACATTCCATGGGCAATCTAGCCAGCACCTTTTGGAAGCAGGGACGCTGGCAAGAGGCGGAGGAGCTGGAGATACAAGTCTTGGAAATGAGAAAGAAGGTGTTAGGGTTTGAACATCCAGATACTCTACGTTCCATGGGCAATCTAGCCGTCATCCTTTGGGACCAAGGACGCCAGAAAGAGGCTGAGGAGTTGGAGATACAGGTCTTGGAAATGAGGAAGAAGGTGCTAGGGTCTGAGCATCCAGATACTCTACTCAGCATGCACAACTTGGCATACACCTGGAAATCAAGGAATAAGCGCAAAGATGCCATCATGCTTATGACTGAATGTGTCAGACTTGGCAACAAATGTTTAGGTCATGACCACCCAAACACCAAATCCTCTACTGAAATTCTAGCACGATGGAATGCCCCGAGGAAACGAGATGCGCTACATCGCATGTTTGGCCGCCACTAAACCCCCTCAGATCGTCTTTCGAGTGAGGCTAATTGAAATCTCTGATAGAGTCATCAAAAAATTCCCCAGCAGCATGGAATGGTGGATTAAACACCTATTTCGTGGAAACAAGAATGTAAATAAATCTGCAGCCCATGACATAAAGCATGCGTTGGACTAGACTCTAGTCTCATGTATCTCATATCTACTATTTACTGTATTTCAAAAACACCCATCACACCCTATCACCCAGCCAAGTGTGCCTCAGTTCCTTTATCAGTTACTATGATAGACTACTACTCTTTATTAATCCAGAAAATCCATATAAAGTGCACCAGGTACAATGATGATCTATTAGAAGCTATGCTTTCTTTAAAGAAACAAAACCCTGACTGAAATTTTCACCAACAACATAAGACACAGATACACTCTTTGCGTGTGCTTTTTTACGGGTATGGAAGGGTTTAATGTATTATAGATGTGGTTGCAGCCCACAGCATCATTAATTATGAATGATATGCAAGTCTATACAATTTGAAGTTAGAAGTCTTTCCTTTTCAGTTAAATTGATAAATTCTTGATGGTATTGAGCTTAAGTAATAGATCATTAATTACTCGAACTACCAACCAATTTCATGACTTGGTACTCATATAAAATCGACTAGCTTGGCAACCTGCATCTACAAGCTTTCCTTGACTAGATGACTATCTATCCCCGAGCCCATTGCGCGTAGAGATCGTGGATCTCACGCATTGAATTATGATCTTGAATGGATTTCTCACAACCTTGACCTTCTACCCCTACCCCCCCCATTTAAATGACTTCAATCCGTGGTAGAGTGGATAAGATAGATTTTATATTCTAAACAAACTATAATCATTGAAAGTTCCCATATAGGCCCAAGTCGACAACTACACACTTCCAAAACCCAGCCCAGTAATTGACTAAACTCAAACCAGTATTGTCTCCCAATTAACACTAACCGAGAGCTAATGAAGAATAAGGCAGAGAGATTAAGAACTGGGGCGAGCATTGGCGTATGGATCTATTTTCCCCATTCCCCATTCACTTGTATGTTTCGCACCACAAAGTCTCTCCATTATGGATCAAGTACCAAATAAAAAGCTAGAGTGTAAGCACTATCGAGCCATCCTTAGCCCTGGGAAGGGAGCTTAATTTATATCGAGGTGTTTGGAGACTGGTGGATTCATGTATTAGCCCTTTTTCTTTCGTGTATTAAGGATTTTTGTTAACCAGCAAACCACGAACCTGTACTCCAAAAACCCTGTGAAATATCCGCGACAGGTCTGAATATATATACCAACCGAATCATCGTCAAAAAGAGCCGATAAAGCTGTCTCTACCCCCTCGAGTTGCTGGACTATCTCTCGAAGCATGTCAACAACCATATCAAGCGATTGTTGGAGTGAGCAGGTAGATGTATAGAGAAGTGGAACAAGGCTGCATAGTTGGCCATTATCCTTTCGAGCTGTTAGCCTTGTTGCCAGAGAGTGAGAGATGTCGGCGTGATGGTCTGTGATGAAATGGGGTAAAAAGGAGGGGTATGGAATTTAAACCGACAATTTCTTTCTTCAAGGATAGAATGTCATTGATACTTTAGTGTTTGTTTATTTATTGTTTGTTCCATCTTCTGGTTAGTACCTTTGATCCTCTGATACTCGTCATCATTTCATAGGAAGACATACAGTGCAACCCCAAGATTGGCCTGGTGGAAAATATCCTTCATGAGTGGGTGTTGAAGGGCAGCTACGGGGATCTGTATGTCCATAGCCAGGCTTTCATAGGTACCCTTTAGAACTTCTAGAATGTATATAAAGTGGGATGGGTTAAGAACCTACTCCGTCGCTGAACATATGACACCCATTAGGTTCGTTCCCAGTCGATAAGTTAAATATTCATCTATTGAAGGAAGTATTCCCTGAGAGTGATATTGATGTTCAACCTCCGACATGTTGATAGTGAACAGGATCTCCCTCATGAAAATTTCTCGACGCTCTATGATGGGAGGGTAAGGTTAGCTGCATGCATTCAATTGTAGCCAGTCATCCTTCCTCCCCGGCTTCTCCTGCCCTATATAATTAACTGACGATAGATGTGGAGTGTGCACGGGGAAACCAAACAGATATAAATGCCTCATTACCAGAATCATATTCCTGCATCACAAAGTCTGCAATGGGTCGAAACCCTTGGATGACCTTGCTGGATACCGGTCGAGGAACGGTTGTCGTACTGCATTCCACTCCAAGACTCGCCTTGACGAACTGAATAGTTTGCCGTCGGAACTCGTACTCGTGGCTGTTACGCAAATCACCTCCACCGCTGGACGCGAGCACATGGTCGAGTTCATCATCCCACAGAATGAGCCATATAACAAGAAACCCCAAGATTCTTAGTCTTCTGAAATAGGTGTGTGGCCACCAAAGGCAGGTCAAGTAAGGGAAATCGGCGGCTTTCAGCTTCTTTGCCTTCATAGGGCTCTCAGGGAGAAGGCTGGAAAGGAATAAGATATCATGGGCAGGGGTACGGTACATGGGGAGGAGGGAGAGTGATGTTGGGGGTGAGAAGAAACAGTACGTACGTGTCTATGTAATCGTTTACGCATATTGTTAGAATTGCTCGATTGGCGTTCACGGGGGATGAGGTTGCTCCAAAGATTGATTGAACGTTAGGAATTCGAAGCTCCTGGCCTCGTAGGGAGTTCAAGATGGCATCGTTGTCGGTTAGACGTTCTTTCATTGCGATACCTACGTGTGGCTTATGGGTTCGCGAAAGTAATATCGACTGGTTATATAAGACTGAGTATTCATTCCTATGTAATGCTTTCGAAAAAAATATATTTACATAACCTTGCGGTTGTTTTGGTACTATTTATACTGAACTGGCAGGATTCACATTTTCCCCCTTTATTTTTGAATGCGCGATAGTAAGAGTGTCGGCACCCCCTTTCCATGCGTAGTGCTAGATTAGGAAAATGAAAACTTATTAATCTTAAGTAACGTCGTTTGATATCATTCAATTATCCATCCTATGAGATGGCCATAGTGAATGAGGTATGGATTTTAAGCTTGCAACTACATTGGTTGCACATCCAGGTCATACTCTATTTCAGTTTAAGTGATACTAAATAAATAAATTGTATGCAGAACTGTAATTTCCTTTATGATGCTTAAGAGGATTCAACCCATTCTGCTTTCACCTTCATGGAATGGTTTCTCGTGTACTGATTCGTGCAGTTGCAGCTAGGGAAGCTAGGAGTGATGTTGGTGCAATGCCGAGTAACTGGGAAGATAAGGAAGAAAAAAATGACCCACTAGGTGAATGACCTGTTGATTTCTTTGACGCAATATCTGCGTAAGGAAGTTGCCATCCCAGATGATTCACCGTCTATTTGCTGTAAACAGGGCTCACCGAGAAAGTGGAATAGGACTTCAGGACTCCTCTTGCTCAGAAGGCTGTGTCCTCATCAACTGGTCATTGTAATACCTACTATCTCCCTCCTTAGTTTTACAATGTAGTGGATGCGGATGTCTAAATCTGTGTTGCTGACAAGGTGAGGAGGTGTGATCTTTGATAAAATGCGATGCGCAACTATTATGGAAGATGGTCATATTGAGGAAAATGGCTATAATATGCAGAGATACCATTCATAATTATGGTGGAAGGCTTGCCAGTTTGAAGGATTGTACTCTGAAGTAAGGGCGAGATCAGTATTAAAGGCGTAGACAAGTGTTAGACGAAAAGCCACAAGCTAATGGGTTGTAGCTACCAATCTCTTTTCGCCATTATGGAGAGAACATAAACAGCTAATTATTCACTTCCTTGCTATATCACTTTCGGGATCACTGACCAACGACATCCCGGCGGGTGAATTTTGTTAAAGATACGGCATGATCCCTCCCATGAGGAGCACCGATCATGAAGAGGCTTAGCGAGCAATAAGATAACAATGATACTTATTGCAAGAATTCAAGATCTATAGGCGTAAGTATTTCTTCATTGTCATTGTTGCATGAATTGACTACTGATCCTGCCTAACATTCCCTAAATATTTGTCGCCAGAAAACCTGGGGGTTCGAGTGGAGGAACTGGCTTTACAAGCTAGATGCGGAATACTGCTCATAAACTTATCGTGGCATTTCCATCCTTCAAGATCTTGCGATGGAACTGAAATCTAAAAAGCATGACAGGCTAATCGAGATCAATGATTACGTGCGGCATGAATAGCAGATGGCCCTATCCATGTTAGCACCCAGGGAGGAATAGCTGGCGTCTACCTAAATCAGGTTCACGGAGCCTACCTACTATTGTCAGCCAATGCAAGTTACTCACAGTTATCCGGAGGTGGCACTTTAAATATAGAGAGACAATGACACACAAATGGTAAGCTTTTATCTTTGGTATGAGATGATAAGGGTGAGAGTTGATAATAAGAGGCAGTGCGAACACCGTAAATCGTCCATCATCTTCGCCAGGCGCCCAATATGAATTCCATCTGGCCAAAATATACAGGGATAGAGCAAGGCCCCCTCCCCTTTGATACGGGGGGCAAGCAGACAACTGCCCCCAAATGGGGTCATCAAAAAGGCTCCTCAACAAGCGACCCCGACGTGGTAGGTTTGCGCAATCCACTCTACAGTGTCGCTGCGTCAAGCCTTCATCGCACGCTCTCGAACACTAAGTCCCTTCTGGTCCAAGGCATAAACACCCGCATCAGCTTCAACCAAGTATTTTGGTAAAAATTAGCGAACAGTGAGCCGCAGCTGCATGCGGCACAGTTTTTCATCTCTCAGTCTTCTGATTTAACCTCGGAGACACCCCCAGCAACTGCCTCACCACTGTCCATTGTCCCTCTTGCGGCAAGGTAAACTACTATCTCCCCAAACTTCGTATATTGTTAGAATCGTCCCCCTTCTACAATATGTATCACACGATACCTGCCTTCCCTTGTAGCTGATCAACAGCAAAATGCCGCAGCGTATGCCAGTCGCGTTTACTTGTTCTGGTCCACTCCCTGCTCCAAAAACCACCCAATAACCAGGGACACAATCATTTCAGCCTGGAGCTGCATGGATAGGCTTCACCAACTCACAGTACCCAGACATAGAGCCTCGATACCCGCATGTCTCTTCGCGGTACTGAATAAGCGCCTTAAGAACATCCAGATTTCTGTTCTCCGCCACTAACAACAACTCATCCTCAAGCTCATTCTCCTCCCAGCGGGGCTCCGGAGAGTTGGTATTGCGCTCGTAGAGGAGTCGTATGATCTTTAGTCTCCCATAGTGCGTACATTGCGAGAGGGGACTAGGAGCACGTCGTGTAGCCATCCGGGGAGGCCCCGCCTGCGAGCGCCGTGTGAACGCCCACGAGGACTTTTTTTGCCGATCGCGCAATGGAATTTAAATTTTTGTTCCGGGGATACCGCGTGTTGCGCATGAACTGATCCGGACTATTCTTAAGTGGTTCTCGGATGATCGACCACGACGTGGGTAGTGTTCTTTGTGTGTGGAGCGGGGCTATTGTCATAAGGAGTGAACCGGTGTGGTCATTAGGGCGGGGGTTTCAACCCGACTTACAACACCAATTAATAATGATAAACTTATTGATTTTTAAATATCTAGAGGATGAAACTGCTACATGTTTGCCTGAAGTGGATTCGTAGATATATGTACCTATATACTACCATTGTCGGGGCCCCTACAAATCAATGACAGTTATACCGGGGTGGCATACTTGATTATGAAAAAGGCACTTGAATGGAAATCGTAAGTTTGTGCTTTTGTTCGGAGATGATACTCAACAGGCGCTGGAAACAACATATATCCCCAAGGGTGCGTAAAGAAACGGGGCGTAGAATTTATCGGCCCGAGGGCTTCACAATCAAGATTCAAAATCTGTCCAATTCAGGGGATTCATGTGGTTGTCGCCAGGTCATGTGGAAAAAGTGATTGACTGCACCAAATAAGCAATTAATTTAGCTCACGTATAGAGCACACAGGTAGGTACTTGTACCTACTGTGGCAGCACGGGGCTATTTACTTGGCGCCCCATATATGAAACAACCTATGATTAGCGTCCGCGAAAGTTTGATATGTAGCCCTCTGTTTTCCTAGTAAATAAAATTAGAGTTACAGAGAATATGTTAAGAATATGAAACAGATATAGCATCAACTGGTATGGGTTAGCACGGTACTAGCTGCCCCAGCTGTGCCCCTGTCCTACTGCTTGTTACTCAAGATGTATCAATATGTGGAAATAGCACGCATGTGGGTCCTGTGCCTTCAGAATTTAGACCCTACACACCACGTGAGGAGGCGGGAGTACGCACCTTATAATGAGCAAATCAGTAGGTGAGCAAGCTAACTCCTGTGCAACAAAGCGGCCCTAGTAATTATGTATTAGTGCCTAATTTGGGCTACAATCCTTTTTTATATATACTGGCTCTCGTGCATGACTTTTCTTGATAACCAGCCTTTTAATCCCATGAAACGCAGGAGACTGCATGCAGCAGTCACAGTTTCCACTCGATTCCTGGTGGCCTCGGGAAAGAGGAGAGCGACCGGGCCCCAGAGCACACCCGAAACCTGATAATTTTCATTTTCCTGAGGGCTACCCACCCGATGCAATAAGAGCCATCTTGAGAAAGTATCGGCGTGCTACTCTTGAGATTAATAAGGCAGTATGTAAAATCTCATATTTTAGTTAACTCAATGATTGCTTATTAAAACTTAATTATATAATAGATAAAAATCCCCTTTACTGAGGATGAAAATAATCGGTTATGGGCTGAAGCGCAAAATGGAGATGATCAGCTGGTTAAATGGCAGGATTGTGGTTTTAAAACATCTGAGTCAGCGGTAGATGGTAACTATGTCACTGGATGAATGCCATGACTTCTGTTGGAAGGTTTGTGCTGTCTATATGGCCTTTCCAGAAGCCAGTGAGGGTTGGTACCGCTCCACATTATATGAGTACCTGGATAGCCGATGGTTTCAGGGAGTGGAAACTTGGGTATTCCGCGGTAGTGCTTTTGCCAAGGGTATTTTGTGCAGTATAGACCCCGCAAGCATTCCCTCATTCCACACCAGACTCTGTAATCATGTTGTGAATCGACAAGGTCAACTTCAACCACATGACTTTGCAAAACATGGTGAGGAAGATATCAGACGAAGAGGCCTAAAAAACACACTCTGGTCACATGCAGACTATCACTTTCTCCCTATATTTCAACATCTGTTTATTGTCATTCACCCTCAAGACCAAGACTGGATAGAGAAGTCTATACATGGGCCAAATGATTGGGCTCATATCCCAGCTCAGCTAGTGTTTTTAATGAACACTAAACAGTCGGGCCGGGTTCCAGTTGACCTGGAGGAGCTCAGTGTTCACTACGCACTGCAGAAGGACGGGAACACACTGATTGGTGAATTAAACGCGCTGGTAAATGTAGTGCTTGATTTATGGTCCCAGGAGAAGACTCGGCTGCTGCCAGAATTGGTTACCACCGCACACGAGCTTGATCAAAGACTGAAGTTCATGCGTCAGGATGATGAGGAGGAATACACGAGGAATATGTCACAGGATGGCTGGGAGTGGATTCCCTTGTCAAGTATTTTCTCTATACCAGTTTAAGAATCTTCATGGCAAGATAGTTGTATAAGAGGAACCCTAAAGCGTTAATTTGCTCATTAAGAATGTAATAATTCAGATTGGTGGATACAGAAAGTAACTCACAGGGGAGAGAGAGGACACAAAAGAGAGAAAGACAGGAAAGAGAGAGAATATAGAGAGAATAAAGAAAGGGGAAGAAAGGGAAAGGGAGCTGTAGATAGTAAATCTAAGCATAGATGTAAATGCCATACTGCAGTCAAAACATGTGCAGGATCTCGTAGAAGTACCTTACCTTCGTTGTAGGCGCATGCCGCTTTTTCCGAAGTTTAGCTCTTGAATCGTGCAGCGTTCCCAAAGTCGTATGATCTGTTTCTTTGAATTTCTATACCTCAGTACCCTAACAGGCCCTGTATTTCAGGCAAAATACGTTTATTTTGCCATATAGATTAATTAAATAGATCCAGTGTATACATTCTTGTTACGCCTATATAGACATGGGCGAGAAACGGAAGTTTCTCATATTCCCTAAGGAAGGCGCGTCGAAGGTGTCAGACACAACAAGCATTATATCTACATGCATTCAAAGGACAGTTAGGAATAGTACGATATTGACCAGCGTCCCGTTGTATAAAAACCCACAGAAGCCAACCCAGAAGGTGGTATTCCGGGTTACTAATTATCAATTCTAGATAGTGTTGGAAATCTCCGATGTTATGGATCCTGCCCACCTATTTATGATGGGCGAATAACAAGGAATTTTACTCACCAACGAAAAGCTGATCTAGCCTTTGTAGCTCCCTTTCAAATCGACATGGATAGGCGTTTATTCCCATGTTTTTTGCTATCTAGGGAAAGATAATTGCATTGCATGTTTTCTACTTCCTCACACTTAAATATACATTTACTCATTGAGCATCTATAACAACTTATCATATAAGTACTGTATGAAGGTAGTGCTCCACCCTGTAATGAGGTACCTAAGGTACCCAAAGCTCCCTGTGGTACTTACTGTTAGTTACCGTTCGTAATATGTTCTTTACGTGACGGAGCTACCCCGCACCCCTAACTTTAGAGATCGAGAGATAAGCAGTCCTAACAACTCCTTCACTCACTACTAGCGGTACTCAGTTCAGTTCTGTTCTTCTAATCCTTAGCTGCCCCATATAGACTTTGGTCGACTGCTGTCATGACTACGGCGATGAACGTTGCGACCAACAGCCACCTACGAGTGCTACGGGATCCAGTTGATGCTTCTAAGGACAGTGTCGAGTAGGTGGAACAACCCACCCTAATGCTCTCTTCAAAAATTTCCACTCACACAAAACCCAGCATCATACTTGTTCCTGGACTTGGAACTCCTTCACCGGAGAACTGGCCATTTGCCAGCACAGACTGGCTCTCCGCTCTACTGGGCTCTGGGACCGGGGCCCGCGTCCTCTCATATGAATATGGTTCACCATTTGCAGCCACCAAGCCTTCATGGGAGTCAATGTTGATGCTAGGTTACGACTTTCTTCAAAAATTAAGCGATATGCGATCACAATCCTATGAGGTAGTGGTGACCGGCTCCTGTGCTCTTGTCCTGCGGTCAAGTCCTTGCTGACGTATGTAATATATTTTCGTCCAGACGCCCAACAAGCCAGTTTTTATTGTTTGCCATAGTGTAGGTGGCATAGTAGTCAAGCAGGCGTTGTGTGTTGCAAATAAACAGTTTTCTCGATATGGGTCACTTGTCAGTGCTATAGTTGGAGTTGTCTTCCTAAGCACCCCTCATCGCTATGTCGACAGGATCACGAGTATGATGCGGTTTCAAGACATCTTAGAAGCAACCACACGTAAGAGTTTAAAGGTTTCAAATGCTTATGTCGAACATGAAGGTGCCATTTTGCTTGACTTAGCGGAAAGGTTCGAAGGAATCACGTTCCGCTCGCCCGTACTCTCCATTTATGAGTTAAGAGAATCGAAATACGGTTCAACACTATTACGACAGAAATACCAACGGGTGATTCTCAGTCTCTTAATTGGCTTACAAAAGCTGACACAGTATCTAGCTAGTCGACCGTGAGGCTTGTACAACCTATGCCCCAATGGAAACAATCATTGGCCTTAATCTAAATCATTACGATACATGTCTTTTTACCAAAAGTGTTGGTGACGAAGGCTTGCCAGAGTTTAACAAGTTTGTTCGGGATACCTTACATGATGCTAAGCGCCTTATTGAACTTAGATTGGAAGACCGTAGGTGATTAAGGCTCTATAATATTATATTACAGTGCTAATGGCCGCAGAGGAGTATCAATATGCGACGATGAGCGCCTACTCGCCCACGATGAGTGAGCTACCGCCCAAACGTGAGTCTATCACCTGCGTAAAATGAATCAGCTTACTTACATATATTAGCTGAGCAACTGGAGCCGACCGAATGGCCATCGAATCAAGCAACGGAAGGAACGTCCCTTTCAGGGTTTGATTTGGTACATCCTATAGCATCCGGATGTGACCGTTGGAGAACTGTGAACTTACCATTTTTTCTTTTCAACACCCCTTCCGCGAATAATGATTTTTGTGGCCGTGAAGATATCTTGGAGCGCCTTGCGGTAGAGCTCTTGCCTCCCAAAAACGTGGTGGCTTTGGCGGAAACCCCTGTACGACAATTTGCCCTGTGCGGATTTGGTGGGATTGGAAAGACGGAAATAGCCCGCGAGTTCTCCAGACGCCATAGGGCTTCCTTTGATGCAGTATTCTGGGTCGTAGCCGATGAAGTCGCGAAGCTTGACCAACATTACCAAGAGATTTCGTTAGCACTAGGGCTCGAAGAGCCGACCGAGTGCAAGAGTCAAGTTGTTAGTAGAGGAATTGTAAAAGGATGGCTCTCCAATCCCCAAAAGATTTTATCGAGGTCGGATGAATATGTTCAACCAGGTCAAGATAAATCAGAAGCAACCTGGCTCCTAATCTTCGACAACGCTGATGACCCAATGATCTTGGCGGACTTTTGGCCTCAGGGCAGTGGATCAATTCTTATCACTAGCCGCGACCCATGGGCTAAAAACGTGTTCACAAGACGAACCTCAGGCTTAGATCTTGGTCCACTGTCGCAACAAGAAAGTTTATCCCTTTTTAACCTGCTGATTGCGACTTCCGATGGACTAGAAGATGAGACTGCACGACAGATCTCCGATGCACTAGGTGGCGTTCCTCTGGCAATCACTCAAATGGCTGGTATCATTCGTCGACAAGATCTCACTTTACTGGAGTTTTTCGAACTATATACAGACTATGAAGAGCGTGCCAGTCTTTACGAAACAAAGCTTGACACCAATTTGGTCGTATATCGACATTCGCTGTCCACCGTCTGGGCGTTGGAGAAGTTGAAGCCTCATGCCCGACAGCTGTTGGAGCTAATTTCATTTCTTGATCCCGATGTTATTGGGGAGGACTTGCTAATGGAAGCATTTCTGGAACTGCTTTCCGACGGCGCTCAATTCAAGAAGAGTAGCTACATTGACGCCCGGACTGATCTCCTACAGTCATCTCTGGTTCAGAGAGACAAGCAGAAGCAACAAGTATCTGTCCATCGCATCGTCCAGGACGTAATCCTTACAACAGTGGACGATATTAAGAAGCTCTTGGTTTTTGACCAAGTTGTTCGGATTCTTTGGGCGAACTGGCCATCAGCTATGCCCAAGCCATCAAAAGAGCCAAAGTTACCAAAGCCTAAATCGACTGGTGGTAGGTTACATGTTGGAAGGTGGCCTGTCTGTGCCGCCATTTACCCTCATGTTCTTAAATTACACCAACTCTGGTCAGGCATCTCGAACGCCTCCGAGGACACAAGCTTACTTTTCGCAAAGCTACTCAATGAGGCTGCATGGTGCGTCCGAATATCAAGTGACTCGTTTAGGTTATAGTCTAACGTTACCAGGTATCAAAAAGAACGTGGGCGTACTCGGCAGTTCGATGGCTTTTTCGATACTGCTCGCCGTATCTGCGAATCGTCAACACACCCCGATCGGGATTCCGTTCTCGCAGACATCCACTTCTGCTTAGGAGCCATTGCTATGGATGCCAGCGATTTTAATGCTAGTCGCGTTCACAAGGAGATTTCACTTAATCTAATTTTGAAGATCTGCCAAGAACTAAAGACCGCAGACGAGAGATTATACCTTGCTTACGCAGAGCGAGGGATCTCACATATCCAAGATAAACAGTATGAGAAAGGTGAGGCAGATCTCAAGGAGGCACTGCGGATACGCAAAGCCCTAGGCAACTACACTCCCCGCTCAGGCGAAGCTAACCTTAGCTGGGCCCTTCTTGCGCAAGGAAAGCTTAAGGAGTGTAACACCCTTCTCCTTGATAGTCTGGCCGGTAGAGAAAAGGCTTTGGGCAAGAATGATAGGGAGTCCGTCCGGACCGGACTAATTCTCTATGCCCTCGGGAACCTCCGTGCTGTGCAAAGCAAATGGCATGAAAGTTTCGAGTATCATCAAAGAGCGTGGGATCACATGTGCGCAACGGTGGGAGATAGGGACTTTTACACGGCTAATGTCGCCCATAAGATTGCCCAGCACCTCATTCGCACCGGTCAAAATGAGGAGGCGATGTAAGTGCTACCATGCTCAACAAAGCAGCCAATCATTCTCTAATTTTTACTTTTCTGTTTTTCAGTGCGATGATCAACAAGGCGCTGGACATCTGGAATGTTGATCCGAGTGGCCACAAGAACGAGATCGCTCGCACTACCTTTTTAAAGAGCAAGTTGTTTGAGGCAATGGGCAAGATACAAAAGGCTTCTATTGCTCTCAAAGTTGCCAGTCGCTTGAGGAAGGAGATTACTAGTGAAGATCGAGACGCGAAAACCTTGACGACGAAGGATTTTGATGATATTGTTGGTTTCTGGATCTGTTGATAAGACCCCCCCGCAGGCTACAATATGTGATTACAAGTATCTTGGTTTTTGTGAGGGCCCATAGGCGACCCACTGTGGGTAAGTAGTGGACGCAAGGACCTACGGCAAGCCATATGGCAACTTGAGTATCTAGCGCCTGAGATAGTACACTCACCTAATCTTTCCTGATTAACAATAGTCATTAGAGAATAAGGTAGTAAGGAGCCAGACAACAAGTAATTTATTTATCCGATAATATGTTATAGGAGGTTATAGCACATAAGTGCGAAGCTAGATACTTAACTTATTAACTTGGTACCTACCTACCCAGCATGGTACTGTTCACTTAGCGCTCAAAACCTGCGATAGTGACTACTCTTCCACGCCTACTGGTGAGAGATTTGGTGCTCCTAAACCACATCCTATCAGAAGGCTCCCAGTTATCATCCCTACCTACTATAAGACTGGGCGGTTCCAAAGGGATCCAGTGCTTTTAGAGTACCCAATAAACTTAAAAAAAAAAAAAAAAGCGGGGGGGGGGGGAGGGGGTGTGTAGTTACAAAGAAAGAAATGAGCCAATGAAAGCTCATTCGTTACCCATTACCGACCAAGAAATCTACCTACTTGTAGTTAGGGATATTCAAGGCTAACCCATGCCCTTTTATCATATAACCGTAGGTATTGTTAACATAATAATTATTGAGTTCATAAGCCAACAAAGTTAGGTTTATTCTACTCGGAACGGCCCGCGTCTCGAAGCCGTGTGTGGCCCACGATGTTATTGTCTCCACCTTGCGAACATTCGCAACCGTGTTGGATCTCATCTGAAACACAACCATTGGTTTGACCTCTGAGGATCACACCTAAACGCTATAGAAGTGCGAGGCAGAGAGCCATATGGTCCGGTAAGTGGGTGAAGGAAGGCGAAACCCAAAGTTAGAACACTTTAATACTAATATTTATATTTAGATGTATTTAAAAATATAATCTAGAGGAACTAATTATTTCTATCTCTTCTATATTAGCCACAGCCTTACCGCTCACTTTCCCGCTGTCGTCAACTGAGCCTCGTTGGAGTATGCATTGGCGTGGACTCACCGGTCGTATTGATAACCAATGAATACTCGGATTGCTTTGAGTTGGTATTCATTGACGTCTTAAAATGCTGGAAAGTTCATCGAAGTCTGATGCAGTGGTGTGGTATGCCCCGCAGAATTCCTAGGCTGAGCGGTTATTCAATCGATCTGATTCGACGGGATGACTGTTCCACGTCAGCACACCTCTTAGCTACAAATTAAATTAGAAGCGTCCTTCGGTCGCACATGGACAAGACTCTTGATCATATGAAACACAAGGTCGATATTTCATGCAGCAATTCCCACGACTACCTTACCAGGTCGTGGCAGATGTCAGCCAACTGTCAACTGGATCTCGAAATGGATCCACTCTCTCCCATCGCCAGTGTGTTGACAGTCGCAACAGCGGCCGCGCAGATTTGCAAAGCAATTTCCCGCTTGCGAGCCTTCGGTGAGGTTCCAACTCAAGTATACAATTTAAGGAACGAGGTCACCGAGCTGGAGATTGTGCTTCGCCAGGTTGCTTGTTTACTTGAGCAGAATGGGTTAACATCGAATGGAGAGCAGAGCTCCTTGGAAAAAATATTGCAGCGAACCAAGGACCATCTTGCGAGTCTTGCCGATGCCCTGAAGCATGTTGGGTATGCTTTTGATGGTGGAAGAAAAAGGTTTATTCGTCAAAGTGCCATTTGGTTGAACCAGAGGGAACTTTTCCAAGGCTTCCACGACGACATACGAGCAGCTAAGGCAAATTTGAATATCTTATTAGGAGCATCTAATTCGTACGCATGATGAATCTCGTTCCTGAAACATTCAAATAAGTTTTGAAATTGATTGAGTTCCCAGACGTGACCTGCGACAAATCCTACTCGAGCTCCGCAGGGTTTCCGTGTTGACGACGACTAAAGAGCTTGAAACCGAACTCCACTCGGATTCAATTAGCCGAGCCCTTGACCATTATCAGGTTGCCCTCAATAATCGGATAGATCAACAATATCGGGGCTTGAACGATCGGCTCGACGCCTTATCGCAGTTATTCCTCACTGAAACGGTACACTCTCAAAGGGGGTCCGAAGAGAACTCTATTCTGTCGGAGAAGGCGGTACCTAGATCTCCTGATATTGAGACTCTTCGGGTCCATTTCTCACATTATATTCCTTGTCGAAATTGGTGTCCTTGTTCTTGCCATGCGAAACGGAAATCGCGAGTGACGGTACCTGGGATTATGGAGAGTATATTCGGGAAAATATTTGTTGGCTATACTGGTTTGCCTATACTCAACAAGCGATGTGATTTTAGAGGCTGCAGGGACCAACAACGGTCCACAGTGACAATGGAATACTGGCTACCCTGGTGGTTTGTATCGAAGAATTTGAGGCTCTGCATTAAGGATTTATCAAACACGGGCCCTGAGCTGCAGTTGTCAACAACTAGGAGAGTATCAGATGCGTCGCAATCTATTGCTTTTGCAATGCAAGGAAACATCGAGGGCCTAAAATACCTTTTTGCTCAAGGGTTGGCATCTCCGCGGGATGTCAGTAACTCCAGGGGCTATAGTCTAGTGCGGGTAAGTCAACCCTCCAGAACTCCGTGAAGCTCTTGCGCTAGAACTCTTCCTAGTGGGCACTCTATGGCGGAATGCATCAATACCAAACGGTCCAGTTCTTGATCGATCAGGGAGCTCTTGTTGATGACATGTAAGTATCCATATCCCCACGCTGTTTTGAAAGCGCTCCTGACGATGCAGTTCATACGATAATGTGTGGGACTTTATCTTTCGAGGCAAATGCAACGACAAGGAGAAATGGGGACTCCGCTGTATTACAGAGGGTGGAGAGGGCGACTGGGTGGAAGAGCAGAATTTCCCCTTGGTCCACAGAATAATTTTTGGACTCTCTTCCAAATCACTCAAAGCCGAACTCGAGGAAAACCCGAACGCGGTTTACGCTACGGACGGCCAAGGCCGGACGGCGCTCGACTGGGCAACCGCGAGAGCTCAATTAGAAGATATTAGCCTTCTTCTGTCTTACGGCGCTGATCCCAACAGTATGGATCTTACAGGTAGAACTACAGTCCTGCATGCAGTGGACAGTCATAGTGTCCCATGTCTCCGTCTGATACTCGAAGCACGTGGCAACCCAAATCCTACCCTGCCAAAGGGAGTGTTTCGAAGCAGCCCTCTGACAGCAGCAGGTTTTGCGGGAATGCCCGACATGCTTGAACTTCTCCTAGAATTTGGCGCCAATCCTAACGCCTGTAATCCCGAGGGGCTGACATCGCTGCATTCCGTTGCTCGAACAAAAAATGTTGATTGTATCACCGTATTGCTCAGGTTTGGTGCAGACTTGGATGCGATTTCTAACGATGGCTGGACCCCATTAACAACAGCGATCGCCTATAACAACCATCAAGTGTTGCAGTGCTTTATTGATCACTGCTATGAATATGTTGCGACGGCACATCTTAAAGGTCAGCGTCGCCTTGTGTTGTTCAACAAAAAAATAAGAAGACACAATATACTGACACGTTTTGAACAGGGTCTCAACTTCTCCCCATAGTCGCGGAGCATGCTGACATTGAGACAATGTTAATTCTTGCCTCATCCCATGTACTAAAGCTTCCTAGTGAGCTTGACGACGAAGGCATCACCGGAAGTCGACAAAAGCTACAACAGCGCTGGGATTACGATGAAAGGCTATCCGAAGCTTTTGAGGACTTGATCGCCATTGCCCAAGCAGAAGAGGTAGAGGTAGGATCCATCGACACGATTATGGAATCCGGACTTTTTGTTTCTGCAAGGTCTTCCTTCCATTCCGAGCTAGCAGAAGCTATAGCAGAACTCAATTCTCCGATACTTAGCTCTCCGGGAGGATTTGTAGGCAAGGCTGATTCGGAAGAAGACTTGCTAGAACAGGGAGAAAAGAAGCCTCCAACCAAGAACCAAGCTTAATCATGTTATGTTATTTAACGGTTGTAGTTAATATTGAATGGAATTTAGAATATTCTCGTCATATCTTATTTAATCTAAACCATAATGAGGTATGTATGTATGTATATATATATCGACTTTTATCTACAATAGTCAGAATAATAAACTTGTTAGTTTCTTATTTTCTTTGATTTCCAGAACGAGATATTAAGGTGCCGCTATGCGGCACACTAGTTCCGTCTGTATCGAAGAACAGGTCACCGTTGTAGCGGCGAGATAATGTATCCCATTAAGAAGCCTTTGAGACTTTGGTTCTACCAACCCTGTTCATTGAGATACTCAAATACGCCAAGTATAACCAATGATAACTAACAGAATCCATCGTTTCTATGATTCTGGCATTTCTTCTAGATCCTAGTTCAGGGAAGCGCCATGCCAATGAAAAATCCCGGCTCATTTATATCGTGATTTCGATAGCTACGAGATGGTGTCAGCTTCACACTTTGCGCCTTCCGGGTGGGTACGAGTGATATTACCTAAGGATACCGATGGACCCTGGCGACAGCATCATTGGTAACGGTGTGTCAAGGGGATACTTCAACCATCTTTTCACAAATGCACGCAAAATCAGGCCATGTGCGACCTGTGTATGTATTCGTCAGTTTTGGGGGCAAAGAAAAGAATAGAAAAACCTACCAATACAACATCAGCCGGTTTTGAGCCATCCATATAAGGTTCTTGAATTGAACGGATCTGCTGGATCAAATTGTCCAGTCTCTCCGTCACCATCTCCGCAGACCTATAGCAATAAAAAAACAAACAAGAAATCAGCCAATATTCAACGCTATCTAGGGTCTTAGAAGGTACATACTCTCCGCCCTCGCACCCATCCCTCCAAATGTTCCAATCCCGACTTTCATCCAGGCCCTTTTCCTTCCTCAAGGACCTGATTTCACCCGATAGCAAGCCTTCATAATTGCCATAATCCCATTCAGCTATATCTTCGGTGAGTGTCACTTTCCCGGCATCTAAGCCGGAGTCGGAACCGCTAGCACTAAATAGCAGCTGAAATGTCTGCTGGGTCCGCTTACGCGGACTGACCCAAACTCTTGCAATGCGGGCTGGATCAATTAGTTTTCCAGTCCCAACAAGTTGGCGAGCCGTGCCAGTAACTTGCTGCACACCACCGAGGGTGAGATCTAATTCAGTAATCCCAGTATATCGACCATTTTTGGTCCATTCGGTTTCTCCTAGCAGCTTTTTAGTCTATGTCCCAGGATTCAAGTCATGGAGCTTTACATACCATGACGGGCAATGAAAACCCGAGGAGTTGTCGCGTCCAGATCAGACATTTCCAGGTAACAGTAAACTTCACAGAGTGAAGGCGAACTGTACGTGGGAATTAAAAAGACGTGTTTCCTACTCTCTTCCTCTCTTTTGCTGGGAATTGGAGAATTGCGGCGTTATGATTCAAGAGTGCGGGGTCGGGCGAAGATCAAACGGGTACACGTCGGCTGCTCAGGCTTGGTGGGGAGGTGGATTTTAGAATGCTTCAGGAGTCCTTTCGGGCGGAAGTCTAGACACGGAGCAACACGGACGCTTAACCTTTGCTGGCTTATCTGGGAACATAAAAACAGGGATTTGCGTGTGGCCGCCCACCGCACTGGTAGCCATCCATTGTGTATTGTATTTTGTGTAGAAAGGCCCACTGTCTGTCGTGGTCCATATATTTGTGTTGTTTTGCTTAATTCCATGGGGCAAAGCATTACCTTCTGCCTTCCTAATTAGGACGCACTAATTAAGTGCAGTGATCTGTGAAGTCCTTATCTCACTTTGAGGTCCGGTTGTTCAGATCCAAATTTTGCATTCATGGCTCCCAGTAAGACAGAGCAAGTATTTCTCCAACAAAGACCGCGTCTCCACCTAGCTTATGGAATATCTGAGGCTCGACAGATAGCGGCAAATTCCATAATCGAACAATTTGCTCGTAAATCACGTGAACAAACGCGACTCTATTCTCCAGAATATACGCGACTACCGGCGCGGAGAAGCATTTATCGAGCCTTAGCTAGGTTGGCACATAGTGCCTCTCTACCTTCTTCATCTTTGTTACACTGCCACTGGAAATAGAGGTAAATTGGCACTATCATCTGGCACAAAAAGTCACTGCTTTGAATCAAACTTTTCAAGACCAAAATCAAAACAACTACTTAGTTTTTTCCGATCTGTCAGGCGGGTCCGCAGGAATGACCCACAAACACGAAAGGGTCGAGGGAAGCCGACGCCAGATCTATATTTACTCGCCCTACAGAAGCTTAATTCGACTATAGACACTAGTCAGAATCCAATATTGCCGAGTGAGTGCTTGGTCTTTGAAGATAGCGTGGTTGGGGTAGAGGCTGCAAGGAGGGCTTGGATGAGGGTTATTTGGGTACCGCATCCAGATGTAGCGCATGAATATCAAGAGAGAGAGAAAGACATCTTGGCTGGGAGGCTGGGATTAGTCGATATCGGAGATGACTGGCAACTGGGGGAGATTGATGACGGTTGGGCTGAACAGATATCAAGCCTAGAGCACTTTGATCCCCAGAAATACGGGATCAGTATGCCATCTTAGGTAGGTACTAAGTACGTAAAATGTATATAGTTATAGGAAGATGCTAATTATCTTGTAAGATCTAAAGCTATTTGCTAGCCAAGCCTATGGAGCGTCAAACTTAGAGATTTTATACAATTTAGAAAACACATTCTCCAATCCAGCTTCTCGTTCGTGTATATATATATCCTTCAAGCTATTTGGTAGGCGAAATCGATGCACGAGCAGAACATAACTTTCATCGTGTCCTCGCCTGGAAACACTCGGATCAAGCACTAAGACAGCTTGTTTTAGTAAAGTTTCATGGCGTATTTCATTCTTCTGCTCCAGCTCGCTCGATTCGGCTTACGGTATTTTTTAAATATGGCGGGTAGTCTTACCCGTGGAGGCACATACTAAATCAGAAGCAGTCAACGTACGCAATGTTGCCCACACGCACCCAGAGTAGTAGCGATATCTACTACATTCCTAGACCGGAATCGAAGGAAGGTCCAGTGCGGTGGATGAACGCTCGGAGTATTCCTACGATCTTGGATCTAAGTTTAGTACTGCGGTAAATCCCGGCAACTTGAGATTGTCGAGTCCGAGCCCATCGGACCCGGCTACCATTAATCATTTCGAAAATTTTTGCCGTAGTAGGAGCACGTCTCCGAGTTTCTCATCAGACGGTAGGTACGGAGTAAATCATAATGGCATACCTGCTAATCGATGACTTTCATATCCGAGGATGACCGTATATCCGAGCCGAGTACCAATCCGAAAAGGGTATCTCCGAGACTAATTCCCCGAGGGGTATTGCCACGGACAGCTGTTCCTACTTATATATAACGATCTTTTCTGGTCTATGCAGTGTATTGGTTTCAATTGATGCAGAAAGAAGAATACAGGAAGAAAACAACAGTATATGATACATTCATCATGGTTTCGAATATCGTCTTACCAAAATGCCTACCGCAGCCACATGTGGTGATACTGGGAGGCGCATATGCGGGCTTATCTACAGCATTGAACCTTGTTCGATTGTGCCAGGGCACATTTGGCCAATTCTCTGCTAAGTCAGGTCGTGGGAAAGGAGGAATGCGAGGGGGACGAGAAGGAGGAGGAGGAGGAGGAGGAGGAGGACGGGGAGTTGGTCGGCGAGGAGAAATGCTCCGTGAAGCATTCAATCAACTGCAGATTCCGAAGGTTATGCCAAAGATTACGATCATTGATCCCCGAGATGGCTTCTGTTCGTTGATTCCGTTCCTAAATATTTACAAAAAAGTCAATATTTCCATGATGACCTGCTAATATGGGGTGGGTAGATCATGCTGTTGGCACACCAATGGCACATACGTCAGAGGAGTACATCAACAAACCCTGGATCACATTTGATCGTATCCAGGAGCTGAAGCATGAAGATGTTTCGATCGTCAAGGGGACTGCGCTCCAGGTTGACCCACAGACGAAGACCTTACTATATACAACTGGTTCCCCTGAGGCCATTGCAATAGGGTACGATTATCTCGTGGTGGCAACCGGATTGCAACGGCCGTGGCCAACAGTCCCAAAAGCAACGACCAAGTCACAGTATTTGAGAGATGCGCGGGCATACATTGACACGGTCAAGTCCAGTAAATCTGTCCTCGTCATTGGTGGAGGTGAGCTAACTTTTTTTATCCTTCCTCGACTTGCTAATACTTCGCTCCAACTGCTAACGATATGGTGTGACAGGGGCGGTGGGAATTGAAATGGCAGCAGAAATTAAGCATCGATACCCTCTGAAGGAGGTAACGTTGGTTCATTCCCGGTCCGCATTGCTCTCCTCCGAGCCACTGTCGCCTGAATTCCGGGACCAAGTCTTACGCGTCGTCCGCGACGGCCAAGTGAAAGTCATTCTAGACAATCGAGTTGCAGACGTGACAAATGGAACAGAATCAACCAAGAGAGTAACACTACAAGACGGCAGGGAAATAACAGTAGATGAAGTTATTTGGGCGACATCGATATCAGCGCCAGTGACGGGCTTTCTTCCACACCATGTTTTAGACGCCAAGGGATTCGTCAAGACCCTACCTACGTTAGTCATTCACCCCTTCTTTTAAAAGAGCCCTTGTCTGGTTTTTTTCTACAAAAGAGCCCCCCATTTTTTACTGATGATAATCCAGAACCCAGTTTGAACGGCTGATCCCAAACTGGGACTGTCACTTTGCCATTGGCGATGTTGCCGCTACGACAGGAATCAGGTTGGCTGCCGGGGCGATTCGGTCAGGACGAGTCACTGCAATGAATGTGGCTCAAATGATCGCTGCTAGTATGGGGTCAGTTGAACAACAACAACAATCCATTAACCTAGTGGAGACTGCCGGCGCAAAGAATAGCATCAAAATTGTCATTGGAAGCTCTGGAGCGGCTTACTCTGGGGAGAAAGGGGGGATGTCCTGGGGTCCAGAGGTCAAAGAAGGTGTCTTTGGTGATGATATGGCACTTCATCGTACGTTTCTTGTTCACAGTCTGATATGGCAATATTGAGAAAAAGGAGTTCTAACTTTTATTTTTAGGTGCTCTTGGTGCTCTCGGTTTGCCACAGCATGCTTAAACAGGTTCTCTACTGTACTGGCGTGGATTTGTATCGATGAAAATGTTAGAATGAGGGGTGAAAATTTAAGCGCTATAGATCAATAAAGAGAGAATAATTAATGACATTAATTAACCTTGCCTGTGGCCCCTGTGCACAAATTTTTCATTTACTGGTCCTTAGGCCTTTCACTATTATTTTGCCGGACACAGATTGGGGGCCGAACTAGTCGGTAGGCCAGACATAATGCGGGCATACCGAAGATCCTGGTACTTTTAATCTAAGGATGAAGAAATTCCGGTCGGTTCGTACGTAGTATTCTAAGCGGCTTATTCGGACTAAAGTGATGCTACCCGGGGACAGTAGATGTAACCATGACATAGCAATTCTAATTGCATGACAAATACATTCTTCTCAAAGAATAACAAAATGTATATAAAAAAAATAACTACCTGCGCTAGACGAATAGGTGCCTTCCTTCTACGTCAACAATACCTCATGAGCAACAAGTTGGGTCATACTAACACAACACTTAGGGCTAATGTTTGCCCAATGCCTTGTTGCAAATCCTTCTACCCCAAGCCTGTGGGGAATCGAACCCAAAATATGCAGGATGCGACCGGGAGGTTTCTAGGAGGCTCGAGCATCCCCTGCATAGTCTCTCAATTGTGCGTAAGACACTGATAAGGGATTTCTTGCGTTGGATGAAGAAGATTGTAGAAGAATTTTAGTTACATCTCATTGGTTTTGGAGGATGATAACTCATAGTACGGAGGGTGAAGAGGGGTAAAATGTGCGGGGAAGTTGGTTATTGTTTCAACTATGCGCTATATGAAATATCAGTCCCGGCTAATTGAACGAGCAATAGACTCTGCCCGCTGGGTAGAATATCTCCAACGCTTTGGTGAAGATTTCGGCTCACTCCTGTTACCCCTTGATACCCGGGGGACTCTGTATAAGGTGGCCATCTGAAAGAGGTTCAAGACATTGTGAAGATACCCCAACGAATGGATTGTACGATGCCGTAGAGAAGAAGTTGCATTTCCTTGCATATTACGCCTTTCTCAGCTGCTTGGAAAGGCTGCAATGTTATCAAAGACGGACACGGGCTCAAATTCAAATTTCCTTTAACCGGCTCGGTGAGATGTTTGTAGGACATGGACCCTCCTGCTATGAAGACAGGTGTATATCCTGGGCGAGGCGCACTCCTATACTGGATAAATGTGTACAGTCTGATGATTTATGCAAGTATTGATGACACTAGGTTCAAAGTAGACAACTGTTGGAAAGTGGCTGATCGACGCAAAACAAACACAATATAAAATGATTGCTATCATTTTATCAGCTAGACTTCCCCACACCAACCCCTCCTTCTGGGATGTAGTTCCACCAGAAAAGCCCGGGGGAGGGAGAAGCGGTGGTCGTTGGAAGGGTTGGTTTAATATCAAGGGAGGCCGCTAGTCCGATGTGCGGCGTGCGGGTGCGGGATCCCCTGCTAGTCAGCTCCTTCCAGGCATAGAAGTCACTGCTTGGGGGCTGTAGTGGATCCCTCATCCTTTGGTTCCTGCCTCTGCCTCTTGTTGCTATTAGCTCGCGTTCATCTCTTAAAATACCGCGTTGGATAGATTATGCCTGCGATTGGCTGTTTCCAGTGACCGGCAGGGTGCCACGTAGGTACTCTTTAGTAACCGGGGTACCACGACGTACTGATTATAGAAGATTCCCAAGATCCAATTAGGGATCTTGAAGATTGGGATCATCCACAGGGACATAACTATCGGGGAGAATCCGACTAGAACTGTATGACAGGTTTATCATCAGGGGAGCATTGGGACTGGAAGGTATCCTGAATGTGGATAATATAGGTAGCAGGTGATACGTACTCCTCAAATCTAGTCAATTTGAGCTTCAACTCCCCTTGATTGGCGTATACCGATTACTGGAGTAATGTGTATCCAAGGTGCTTCTTATTTTCGGCGTCCTTTGAGATAATACAAAATTTTCAAGCTTTATGCATTCGAATAATGTATCGGATCTCGGAGGACGTGTCTGCTTAAGATAATAGGTAGTACGGCGGCTAAATTGATGATCGGGCTCGGCGATGCATGCAAAGACCCACCGATCAATCGACCAACCAACCTCTTCCCCGCCATTGTTATTGTTGGGAACCGTAGCTCTTCCTCTTTCGAGCACGGGGTATAACTATGATGTGGATAACCAGAATCCTTCACGGCCCGTCGACCCGATATTGCTTAGCAGCGCCAAAAGGCCTGTAACGATATCTAATCATCCCCGCAAACCATAGGTGGCTGTAGAAAGTACCCACGTACCGGTGTAAGATTCTGTTGCATGATTAGCAATGCTTATTAAAGAGCGGCTAGCTCGGGGAAAAGCCACCGACAGAATATTGACGAGAGGCCAAGTCCATGATCTACTAAACAAGGCGATACTAGGTAAACATACTAAAATCTGACGCTGCCCCAAGCCAACATGCATTAGCTGGTACAGATCAACCAATTAACCTCTTTTTGTATACTCTCGAATGTCTCGGCAACCGGGGCCATGCGTGAAGAGGATCATATTCAGCAACTACATACTTTCATCAGTAATGAAAACGAATGGGGGAAAGCATCTTGCAATCAACATACCTGATATAACATTCAAAGTACGAGAACCTTTTCACTATATAAGGGGGGTGCTTCCCTTCCAAAGAAACAAGAAGTCTCCATACTCGAGAAACCAAAGCCTTGTAACTACAGCCAGACAAGCCTGCTATCTTCTTTCCTTTTTTTTCATTAAGAAAAAGAAAACAATCATGAGACTCTCAATTTTGACTGTCCTGGGCTCCGCCCTTCTGGCCGTTGCCACCCCTATCGACACCCGCAGCGATGCCGAAGTGGCTCGGATCACAAAGGCCCTGGTTGCCAGAAACCCACAATGCTATCCGGTCTGCATATATCCCGGTGATACCTGCTGCTCCTGCTGCTACGACAAGCGTGATCCAGCGGCTGAACCCTCCCGCGAGGTCCTAGATGACCTGAAGAAGAGAAATCCTTACTGTGTTCCATTCTGCCAATACCCTGGAGATACTTGCTGCGGTTGCTGTTAATGGTCTGAAAAATGAAGGATTGGTTTGTGAGTACATACCATGACTCCCGCTCATAATCCACTCACCTTTTGTTAATCGCGAGGCCAATAGAGATCGTACCCAAGGTAGCCACCCAAACGCGAACATTGAGTGATTGATTGACGGGAAAGTTTGGGGAAGCAAACATTGGCATGCCATATATTTTCCGAGTCCCTTGTGGGATTTAACGCTACATTCTTATATAGTACATCATATACACTGAATGAGATAACTGACGGTTTTATATGGTATCTGTGCCTATTTTTCTTTTGGTTCATAGACCTACCTTGATATTACTCGACAATTACATATATATATCATATATATATATTGGACTTCTGGCATAAAATCGTACCTCTGGCGGCTTTCTGATTGGTTGGATCGTGGCCTTGGGCCGTTTTTCTTTCCTTCTTCCTCTCTCTTTTTTTTTCTTTTTATATATATATATAATATTTACACTCTAAAGAGCCTGCTGTACTGTGCCATCTAGGACGACTGCAAGCCTGCTGCGAAGCAGTGCGTGCAGCAAGAGTCCCATGGCAGCCAGTACTGCTGGCGATATTTCTTTCTCTTTTTCCAAGGCATACAGGCAACTGGCTTTCCTTTTTCTTATACTCTTGGGAGCCTGCTGCACCACGCCATCAAGGACAACTGCAAGCCTGCTGCGAAGCAGTGCGTGCAGCAGGAGTCCCATGGCAGTGCTGCTGGCGATATTGGTATTGAGTTGAAGGTCTTTTGCCGCGCGTCACGCGCGGCCTGGAGGCTTGTATATATATATATATATACAGTCACGCACATTTACCTACTTAAGGTGGTCAGTGTCTGCTCTTCATTAACTGGTTGGGTGTTTACCCACCTCAGTCACCAAGGATTGAACCAAATCCTGCCTAATGTTATCAGCAAGGCTGTGTGGGTCAAAGGGTAAAATTTGACCTTTACCATTCTAGGACTGCTTTTGCCGGACACAGAGGTTCCTGCGCAGCCTGGTAGATCCCTATAATCTGTGAGAGAAATAAGTCTTCGGTGAGTCGCTTAGCACTCTGGTTATGAAAATCAGCCATGTGTTTGGGCATGCGCTTCAATACCTCACCTCAATGTATCTGGGCGAGTATTGCGGTACAACCACCTGAGCCTGTGTGCGACTGTTGCTTAGTTTATCTAATGATTGGGCACAAGATAATAAGACACAGGGGCGTTGTTGTGGGGGAGTATCTGCCAGACTAATAGGGGCAACCACTTGAGCTAAAGAGCACCATGGGGCTCTTTAAAGCACCAGATTTCGCCTGCTCTACCAGTCCTGCCCTGGCTCTTTCCTGCCAGTATCCAACATGTTTTGACGGTGCAGTGAAGATAATTAGACGCGAGAGCTAGTGTTCGTGGGAGAAGGCAAAATATACCAAACTGATTAAAAAAAACATGCGCACGCGTCTATATTTACCTTTTTTTTTTTTTTTTTTTCAACGCAAGGGTTTGGGCGGATGCTACATAAATTCTCAAGAAATCCCTCAAATGATATAGAAACGGGAAGACGGCCTTTAAATCGTGGAATTATGGCTCTGAGTGATGTTAATCCGGTTAAAGTAATCCCACTGGCAATTTCCAGGTTAGTGATTGAAATGCATGTACAAATAAGGGCTAAGAATACACATACATATGCCCAGGAACACTCATTAAGTCATTTGGCTAATGTTGGCTGATGGGATTTATTTAACACAATAGCCGAGAATGAAGCAAAATATTCTTCTGTGGGATATTGAAGAAGGTGACAGCCAAAACATTAAATACCTAAACCCGCTATTTATAATCCTATTCCAACGGCTAGTAGGGAAGTTCAGTGCTATAGAGCAAAATAGAACGTTTATAACACCAACCTGTTTAAATGAATAAATAAGCCGGATGCTTCCAAAGTGAAGATAGGATATAGAATTCGTGTGTAATGAATCATTCATTCCGCTACCCAACATTCGGTGTTATATTATCGCGGTTACCTACCTTCTTATATAACTCATGGACATTCTTCCCTCAGGTCGAACTTCCAGACTCGGTCCATAGGCAAAACCATCATAACCTCCCCATGGACTGGATCTTGTCTCCGCGGAGTTGTGTGATATGGAATATCCCGGAATACCACCTAAGTCATCAGTCATTGTGAAGGGTTGCTGGAAAGTAGTAGGGTCCATTTGATGTCTAATCATTGGATTCATAAAAGTGTATACCCCTTAATTTTCTCTGTTAGTTGCTATAATGTTTATCTGCACTATAGCAAGTTCAATTAAGTTAAGGTTAATATGCCATCAAAACCTGTTACAATCCATTCCCAGGCAGCAGATGGCCCCTTTAACAGTCATTTTAAGGTACTTGTAGATTATATCTTTTCCTCTTAAAGCACCAGTCCTGCACATAGCCAAAATATCTCTGTCACATGTAGCACCAGTAGCGATCAAACCAGTCTGCGTCCCAGTATAGCTACTACCGAAACTGACAGGACTGGCTTCAAGCCTTCAGAGGGGGACGGAGGAAATGTGCTTGAGGGAACTGAGAAGTTTGACACACGATGTAGGTCAAATCACTCAAAACATAATTTTGCAAGGCATGATCTATATGTATTTACCGAAACTGAATTATACTGCAAGTCGTCATCCTGCAGCCACCAGAGATACTATGTTGTAATGCGGATGTAATGCCTCCTAGGTAGGGTCGTATGGTAAGGTAGATTGGAGAATTTAGGCCATGGGACCAACACGAGTTGAGGGGTGGGACACAGTTCATCCAATACGTCGACGCAGAGACCCGTTCTCTCTCACAATAATTCATATAGAGTGGCTATATGATATATATTTTTAGTTTTTGTATTCAATATCTTGCAGAATTGGAGTAGAGAAACCAGACGTTGATTATTTCCTTCATTCAATAGAATACCTACATCCAGTGGTACAGTGTCAATGCCATATCCCACACCGGTAAGATGCCTGTATTCTACTCGGTGGCTTGGACATGCAAGGGGCAAAGCAGTACCTCTGACGTGTAAAACATCACGGCATGAGATCCTCCCGTGCTTTGTAACCCTCATCCTCTTCCGTCATCACGGAACTTCCCTGAGTGCTGAAAATGGCATATGCTATTCTACATTAGAGTGCGTTCCCCTGTAGCGAAATGGGGAAAGGCCCCGGCTGGCCGGCAACGTTTAGAGAGAGTTCATTGCAACTGACGAGCGCCGAGAGTGTTCGAGTGAAATATCTCCTAGCCCTTTGAGGGTACACTGTGCTCTTATGCTTGGTTGCATGAAGATTAGGGTCTTGAGTGCTAAATACAATAGACTCTTTTTTTTTTTTTTTTTGTTGCATTCGGGGACTACCTAACCTCGGCCCAATACAGGGGGAGCACAACCCGATCGGCCATGCGCCATTTCATTATTGTCTTGACTGATATTTTTACCGCGTCATCGCAAACGACATCAATCAGCACGACACAAACCTATCCGATCCATGCGAAATCATGCGGCAAATGGCTTTTACGATGGCATGGCATGAAGAATTAGATGACACGCACGTACTCAGTCTCCAAGAGTAAATGACGCGTATCACAGGAATTGCCTATCTTCGCCCATACCACCTCTACCGCCAATTATCCTTCAAGACTTTTACCTGTACATGAGACTTGGTTTTGGCCAACACGTAATCGGATAATTTAACAGTCTCTGCATTAGTATCGTGAAGCGCAAGCTCAAATCTCGAGAAGATGAAAGCCAGGGACATTGCCATTTCCATGGACGCAAGCCTGGTGATCATTAGCTCATATTTTCGTTATACCTGAAGACCCTACACTCTCCGCGGGGCTGGGCACTATGCTTACTTCATGCCAATGCATGCATATGGTCCTGCACTAAACTGAACTCTCCATTGCAAGATTCCCGGGTTTTCAGGGTCGAGCCATCGTTCGGGACGAAAGGAGTTAGGGTCACCGAATATGGTCTCATTCGTGCTTATGGACAATAGAGCGAGTGAGATAATGGTCTGCTGGACCAGTTAGCGCGTGTCGAGGTCAGGGGGGTCTAGGAGAGTGCAGCCTACCCCTCCGGGTATGAACGTTGGCCCCACAGAGCATCCCTGTGGAGGTACAACCCGAGGTACAAGCCCAGGTGCTGGACAAGCGATGCGCAAAGCCTCTTCAATAACTGCCGTCTTACCACATAAAGGCCGTAAGCAAAAGCCAGGGATAGTCTTGTCCATTCGACATTGCGTCCACACCTACCAGGTACGGTAATTTCCGGATTTTAGCCCAATCATGGCTGCGAATGGCGGGCTGCGCATCATGAAGCTCTGATTTGAGTTTCTGTAGCGGATCTGGGTGCGTAAGGAGGAGATAGACTGCAATGGAGAGTGTATGGGCTGTTGTGTCTGTTCCAGCGAACATAAAAAGAACAGATTCGTCAATGAGATACTTGATATTTTTCGGCGACATCTGCTCGTTGGACTCCATCGAGTCTAGGATGATGCTACATAGTGTCTTGTGTTGGGTGGGCTGTTCGGGTTTCTGTCGGCGTGTTTCCAAAACGTCTTGGATCTTGGAACTACAGTACTGTGTACTCGTGAGCACATCACAATGATTGACGGCCTCGCATCGTAGTTCAAGCTTAAAGTAACGCACCTGCCGCAACCGCACATAGCCTGGTAGTATGTACTTCATAACACAGTCTGGTGTAACGTCGACTATCCTTCCTAGCCATCGAAAGTGGAGAACTAAATCTAATTAGCATGTCCCTCATATATAGCGGAGGATGAGGTCCCTACACAGCAGCGAGTGCGTTTGGAAAAAATCTAATGCTGTAACGAAGTCATCAAGAACGTCTTTATCCTCTAGTATCCGCAAAGATGAACCGAAAATCCTGTCTGAAATCATATTGTGCTAAGCAAGTCAGCTAATAGCAAAACACCTGACAGGGGTATGGCCGAGCGAACCGCCATGTAGCAGAAGGCTTTCTGAATGTCTACCGGGTTTCCATGGAGTAGAGATTCGGAAAGTACTTCGCCTATTTCATCCAAATTCCTGACAAGGGTAGGCAACCCTCCAGAGACTGCCGATGATGTGAAGGCCGAATTGAACTTCTTTCGACGGGCTCCATGTTGCTTGAAATCGGTAAGGGAACTCAGAGCATTTGGCAAGCCAATATTCCCGTAGAACTCTGGGTCTCGTTGGAACTCTGTTCCGGGCTTGAACACCCTAGCACTGTTAGCCCGCGTAACGTGAATCCGTCGGCGAATTGTTTTACTTGTGGAAGAGCTCGGAGTCATTAATTTGCAGGTGGTTGGTGGCGACTCGGACGATATTCCAATCTATATACTCATTAGCCACATGATTGGAGGTATCAGAGAGTGTTGGAAAGGCATGTAAAATGTACTGTGAGTTCTCGAGAGATCTAGCAAATGAAAGATGTATTGTCCGCCGGCAATGATGTCGTAGTAGAACTGGTACCAGCCACTCACAGCGGCTAGTCTAGGGCCTGGAAACCCGCTGAGGGGATGGAAGTACAACCTGTATATTGATTGCAGTCCAAATCCAGCCAGGCAAGTGAAAATCAGCAACAGCATTCTAGTTCACAAGTTAATTAGTATCAAAACGAGGTAAGGGAGGTCCTAGACTGACAGCCCAGTGGCAGGCTCGATATACTGATCCATACTGGATTTTTTGACGGGGGGTTCTGGAATTGCACAACGAGATAGTTAGGCAACAGGTCTGGGATCAGGGTGACGATTTTGCAGAGTTCCGACCTGATATATACCATAGCAATGAAAAGGATGGCCATATATTTTCCTTTTTTTGGCTGGCGGGGGTTGCCGGTCACTGCGTCACAATACGTAGCTAATATCCCATAATGAATATACACTGCCTGCACGCCGTTGGGGATCGTTCTGCAAGGGATCGCGGCCACCTAATCGGGTCGGCCCTGGCGTTTCTCATTCAGTGATACTCGAAAGCAACAGTCCTCTGCCAAATCAAAGCAATTAAGTATCTGATCCTCCATGAGGCTTAGCTGGCGAGTTGATCGCTTTCAGGGTTTACGAGACGTCTAGGAACCCAAAAGCTAATATAGTCTCCACTACTCATGGGCAGCCACGGCAAGAAGGACCTTTGGAACTGAAAATCCCGCGGAAAACTCACACCAATATGTAATGCAGGCCAGGTGACAATCTACTAATCACAGCACGCCACGCAGCATTTTGTAAATGCGATGAAGTATTAAACTCTATATCGAACATTCGATCTCGTTGTCGACGTTGGCCTCGGGTTGTCTAAAATATCGTTGCCCCAGCACAGCTGTTCTGACCAGCTAACAGGAATCATGTAAGTGGTTAAAAAAAAGAGCACGGTCATCATGGATAGTCCAGGCGGGCGATGATATGGAAGTAAGGGCGCGTACCTCCAATAGGTGAGCTCCATAATGACATTCCTGCAACCCTCAATAAACGCCTTGGAGATTGTCAGCCTAGCGTTTGTATCTCTTAGTGGTTTTGGAAGGTTTCATTAGGGATGGAGTAGGTTTGAATAATAGAGTACCTAAGGTCATATTAAGGAAAATATTCTGATATTCATTTTTCATTTTCTCTCCGCCCCTTGTATTGACTCAAATGAGCATGGAGCGCTGTAGTCCTTGATTATTGTACGTACTCAACGACCAATCAGAAAATACATAATGCATGAAACGAAGTGGTGTGTGAAAATACAATCCCCCTACTGCGTCCACATCTGCAAAACAAGATTTTGTGGCGAAAGCTTGGGAATAATCCGAGTAGGACTCTCAAAGAACCCATTATCAGTAATTGAGAGTAAGAAAAAACGACAAAGAAGAAGTAGTAAAGTAGCGGCTTGTCAATCCAATCTGCAGTACAAATGTAGAGCCCAACACGTATATTCAAGCCAAAGCAACCCAGGGAGGAAGCAGCGGTATAGTTTAAGCGAAACAGGCAGTTACGAGTGTTGTCAGCTCCTGCGGGCCCAGAGACACATGAGTCCCTTGGACATGTGCGGGAATCACGTCAAAGAGTTTGTCAATTGGAATAATTAGGGGAGCACCCCGAACTACTGTCTGGCCGTTAGGATCAATCGAAAGTGTAAGACTCTGTATTTTTGCGGGCCGATCCACATTCAGTCCTCGGGGGCGGCTAGCAGGACGAAGTTCCCAGCGCTCAATCTCAAGAACTCGGTCGTTGAGTTTCACATGGATGAGAATGACGATGTGTACTTCCCCATGTGTCTTGGTTAACCAGTGATGGGCGGCGACTCGTAACGGATTGAAGGACTGAGAAACCCCCACTTCTACCACAATAGTCGGGCGATCGTCCTCTGCTGGCCTCGTATTAGTTGGCCGGAGGCTCTCGTCTCCTTCCTTCTCGCTACCTACGAAGTTGAAACGGCCAGCGCCTGTGGGCTTGAGATCTCTCAGTGTTATCCCCGCAGTCCCGCACTGGATGCTAAAGATGTGGTAAAACAAACGGCTTGCTGTTTCGTGCCCGGGGCCCACAAGCTTCACTATCAATGTTTCGGTGCTTTCGTTATACTCAATCCGGACTGGAGGGAGTTCTCGGTATTTTCTGTCCATCCACTTGATAATCGCGGGCTTGATATTGGTCATCGAGAGGAACGAAGATTGCGTACCAGCCACGAGGCCTTCATAAGAGTCCCCCAAAAGTCTCCTGAACTGATGATAATTGACAAAGCTATGGCGATTTCTGTGGGGGATGCCATAGTCTGCAGCTAGGCTTGTTGTCATTGCGAGCTGGTGATCCTGTGAAGAAGATGCCTCTGAGTCTAGGTGTGCTAACATTATTGATGGAGATTCCTGATCTGTCATCATGATGTTAGAAGTCGAGGGGCGCATCATATGACTAAACTTACTGCCACGTGCGAAAGAAATCAAGAAATTATTGATAGAAGACAATAGAAATCTTTAGGTCATTAGAGATGAGGGATGCGCGCAAGATAGTAAAAAGCAGGGCAGCGGTTGTCGAGACGTATTGGGAATGAGAAGAGATAATTAGAAGCGAGAGGTAAACGGAGAAGTAAACCATATATAGCAAACCGACTCACAAACCTGCGCACGTGTTGTGTTGCTTTTGTTTATTTGTTTGATTTTTCTCCTACCAATCTTATCCTCGATCTTCCTTAACATGAATTTTCTTTTCCTTTCCTTTCCTGCCCAACTATCATAAGATTTATCGCTTATAGTCTTGAGCCTCCTTCACCCTTCTCTTCTTTACAATGAAGGCATTTGAGTCTTCCCTAGCAGGCAGCAGTTTATCCTGATCTCATTGAGGCTCGATGGCCACGCGCCTTGCTATAAGCCCTCAAGCCGACCAAAACATCCCTTCAGCCTCGCGGCAGATTACACAGGTGCAGCTAATTCAACCCCATTTATAATTATGTTACCCATTTGTTCTGATAACATTGCAGTATTCTATGTAGCACTGACTTTTCACATGGCTACATACCTGGGTTGGTAATTTCAAGAAGCGCCTTGGTTGTCTGCAAAGATTTTTTCAGATATTGATTGGCGCTTAGAGATTTAAAACATGAATACATCTAAGACTGAGTTACAATCCAGACATAAAAAGAGAGTCTGGCTATAGAAGAGTCGGATCGCGCAGAAAGAATGACGGCGATAAATGAAGGCTTGCGACATATATGTTAGGGTCGCTCTTGTAGAGATATATAAACACACAGATTGTGGTTTCCGTGAATATGTCCTATTACACTTAATTCCTTAGACCATGGTACCCGAATAATAGGTATTGGAATAACAGCTAACTATTCAAATCTATTAAAGTAGTAAATACAAACACCAGCCCATCCCCACAAGAGCACAGAGAGAGATCATCCGCAGGCTCCTGACCCCCTTGTACTGCCAGGTTATATGTTAAAGCTATAGTAAAATTTTGAGTGTTCCCAGCCTTATATTGCATATATTATGGAGGTTAAAGTGAAAGCCAGGATGGGTTAACCCTAAATCTAGGCTGTAAAGATCAAGTGTCAGATGGATGTCGCGGCTTCCTACAAAGGATTTTTGTATGCTTCGAATACCGATGTGGAAGGCCTTGTTGTTCTAAACTACCCGTCCTAGAGCTCGCTTAAATACATGATGCTCTATGTAGCTATACCTTATTTTGATTAAGCTATATAGCCATATTGGGCCACCGATATTTCGTCCCTCCGATAGTGTTTATGGTCGCGTCGAAGTGAAGTAGTCTCCTCCTACAGCTCTAACCTTCCCCGCCCCACACATAGCAGTAATATTAATATTTCTGCCTAATTTGGGACCCATGGCTAATAAAGCACCAACCATTTCTTTCACTCCTCCTCATTCTCCACACTAACTTTCTAATATACCTAACCTCTAAGGAATCTCCATTATAAGCATATTATAATGGATATTTTAGACATGCCTATTGAGATCATTGATCTCATTATGATACAACTTGTCTTGGATGATTTTAATTCTATTGACCTGTTACAGGTCCGGCTAGTTAATAGTATGATTAGAACCATCCATGTTCCTTTCTTATATCTAATATTAATCTAGAGCTGTTTTCAAATCGCATTATTCAAGCCGTGTTTACTACCCGAAAATTTCCCAAAATCAATCGATGGATGCCATATGCAGCAGACTATCTCTATGTCCGAGTAATGGCTGCAGATTTCACTGACTATTACCCAATTTATATTGTGCGGTGCACAATAGATTGGCTACTCAATTATCTGTCCGCTGACCAGGAAATGCTCCCCCGCAAGAAACAGAATATTGCTCGGGCAGTGTGTCAAATGGCAGCCAATAACCCCAGTCAGGAAATGTGTAAAGTCCTTACTGAAAGTTATGGATATGAGCTGTTGAAGAGCAAAAGGGAAATAAGCTCACCTAGTGATATTCTGACACACTGTCTTCCGGCTGCTGCTTCCATTGGAGATGTTTCATTAATGGCCAGTCTCCTCCTCCAGCACAATGTGGATATCAATATTCCAAGTAATGTTTTTGGTACAGCACTGCGCAACGCCGCACACATAAGGAATATAGAACTTGTTTCCTTCATCCTCAGCCAAGGTGCAGATGCAAGCTCCGGAATGCAAGAATATACCAAGGAGGAGGAGGAACAGGCCCTACAAGACCCATACAATACTCATATCCTACTGGACATTATTTTGCCAAGGCAAGATCGATTTGCTACTAGTGCACTAGGTGCTGCAGCAGCCCAGGGACATGAGGAAATTTTCAAATTACTCCTACAGTCGATCTCTCCTGCCTCTCTACCTATATTTGATTTATACAAAACCATCACATATGCTGCAATAGGGGGCAATCCTAGAATTCTGAGTCAGATTCTACAAATTACACCACTACACACTCTACCAGACAAGTTTAGAACGGAGGTTCTGGCCCATGCCTTAAAAGCAGCAGCATATTATAACAGGGTTCACACGATAGAACTCCTACTGAAGCATGGAGCACCAATCAACCATCAAGGCAACTTGCGCTCGGCATTATGGCACGCTACATCCTGCAACAATATTCAGGCAATGGAGGTACTTCTTCAAAATGGGGCTTGTGTTGATGATCAGTTACGGTTCCTGGAGACGCCTATTATCGTTGCTATTGAAAAGAAGTTTTTACGCGCAGTGGAGGTGCTGCTAGATTATGGGGCCACAGTATTCTATATGCATGCAAGGGTTCTGAAATACGTTATATTACAAAGAAACACTGAAATTCTAACACTGCTTTTGGACAGGGGTGTTCATAAGAGATATGAAGATGCAGGGGTGAATGCTTTAAGTTTAGCCAGATCCTGTGGATACCATGACTATGTAGCTATGCTGGAAAAATATGGAGTTAGGGACTAACATTTGACTTTTTTTTTTTAAATAATTTCCCTTTTTACTATTCCCCTGGTCATTCCCGTTGCCAGGCTTAGAGAGACTGCCTGACGGTGAAGGAGGGTAATTAAGAAAACTGCCAAGTCCTCTCCACTGTACAGGCAGGCGGCTTTGAATGCCCAAACATCTATAAATCTTACTTTGGTATCTTTGCTGGCCTAATTTACCACCTGTGACTTTCAGAATTACTGTGGCTAGTGTAGGGACTTCCTGGGCTCTCTGACCTTGAGATTAACTGCACCCTAGTGCTTGTTGAATCTGCTTAAATGTCAATCGCCGGTTTGGCTCAAGGAGTGCCTGCGCTATTTTTGCTGTCTCCGTTGAATGATTCGTCAGCCAGACTTGGATATCTGGTGCCTTGAGGAGGGCCCACGCTGCAGCCTCACTGCCCTGTTCCGCCGCATGCATTAGGGCATTGTAGCCATCGCAGTCTTCCGCATTTACATCAACATCTTCTCGTGCAATGAGCAACTCGATGACGGCGGGATGGTCGTGGATCGCGGCCACAGCTAGCGGGGTGCGGTCATACATATCGGTAAAATCAGGTCGGATATCGGGATGGCTGAGGAGAAGTCGAACCATGTCTTCTTTCCCCGAGGCTGCTAGCAACCCAAGTAGTGTCATCCCCTCCAATTCCTCGGAATCATCGTGGGCGAAGTTCAGATCGATATCCTGGCGTTCAAGGAGGGCCCCAATCACGTTGGGGTGCTCCGACATGAATGCAAAAGTCAATGCAGTCATTCCTTGGTCCGCGCTCAAGTTCACTTCAATTCCGTCCTGAGCCAGCAACAGTCGCACCACGGGCTCATTCCCATTGCGCGTGGCCCACATTAAGGGTGTTGTTTGCTCGTCGCCCACCGCGTTGATGTCAATACCTGGTAAACTAAGAATAGTTCTCACAACATTCTCATTCCCTCCTGCCACCGCATGCTTCAAGATGGTATGTTGGAGGTTATCCTTTGCATGGATGTTGATTTTAGGCTGGGCAAGAAGGACATTTACCGCCTCCTCTCGTCCACTTAACACTGCCGCCGCGAGCGGCGTTATCCCCTCCTCCTCGGTGTCTTTGCATTCCAAGTCGATATTATCCCTTTCGAGAAGCGCTTTCATGACCCCTACGTGTCCCCTCCACGCAGCATAAAGTAAGGGTGTCTTGCCAGTAACATCCTGCGCATTCACGTCCACCGAGCAAGCGAGGAGTAATTTTGTCGTCTCGCTATAACCTGCGGCCGCAGCACATAGAAGGGGCGTCTCCTGATCGCCATTTCGGGCGTCTGCATCCAAGCCCTTAGCCAGAAGAAACCGAACAATGGTGTCTCGGCCATAGACCGCGGCGAAGTGCAGCGCGGTATCACTATTCCCGCTGCCCTTCGCATTGATATCGATTCCCCGATCAATGAGGAGCTCAATCGCACCAACACAACCTCCTACTGCAGCTGCATGAAGCGGCGACCCAAACCATCCTTTCTCTCTGTCGAAGTTGGCATCGGCCCCAATGCTCAAGAGATATGCCATATCGGAGACACGGCCAAGACCGGCAGCAACCACCAACACAATGCTTTGGCGGTCATCGAAGTCGAATGTTTGGTTCAAATCTCCATCTTCCTCTTTACCAGCTAGATGGGCGAGCGGTGTATATGTCCTCATAAAGCCTACTATAGTGGAGATCAGGCCTTGCAGATAACACTTGCGCAGCGAATGGGTATCTGCACAGTGTCCGTGATGACCCTGTAAGAGTTCGACTGCCGCTTCCACCCCGTCGACAATTGTCTTTACCAGGCCATAGTTGCTTGTACCATGGTCACGCTGGACTTGCTCCGTAAGCAAGCGGATACACATGGCAGCTGTTGAAGGTGTCGGGACACCGCGGGCCAAAGGGAGCTCGTCAAACCCCGGGTTGGTTTTGATGGCTGAGAGAAACCAGATAACCACAGTGCGGTCGAAGCATTCTTATAAGGATAAGGGTGGTAAGCCTTGCTTCCTCGAAAAGAGTTTTCCCAAGAAAAAAAAAAAAAAAAAGACTTACTGCACACGAGTCGTAGAGCTAGAAACCATTTTGTGGACTTCCGATGATAGCCCCAGTCCCATCCCTCGTCCCATTCCACTATGCGTGGGGAGAGGCAATCCACGATATCATAAACGAGTTCTGGGGGAAGTTTGGTTAGCCACATTTTTGTTCTGTGAGTGGCCGATAATTGGGAGGGGGAAAAGAACTTGGAGGAAAGAGAAATTTCTACCGTCACAGCGCGGGGAAATAGAGTGCCAAGGGTTTCCTCGTATAACAAGCCATGAGGCCTTGGCGGGATCCTTCAGCTCTTTTTTCCTGTCTAGATAGGTTGAAGCCTTAAGCTGGGTGCCTAGATGGTATCCTTCGATTAAGATCCCATTTTTGGGTGAGGGAGCTGGGTGGGTCGGAGCGCATGAGATGACAGGGCCGAAGCGAAAACACCAAGAGTGACTCATCAATCAAGCTTCGTGCACAGGGTTATTGACGTGAATTGTATTTACCTGAATACTGGCCAATTTGAAGAAATACGGACGAAAAAGAGAGTGTGACAGGGAGGGGTACGGAGGCTTTACTTGAAATACCCGAAATGGAAGGCCAACCTATCAAAGGCATATAAGTCGGATACCATGGTACGTGGTTCGAATATGGCTTGGCGGGATATCTACTGGAATGGTATAAACTACATGGAAATTCGTGTATTCAAAGCTAGCAATCTAGGACAAAATGAAAAGAATAAGGCCTTCAACATCATCACTAAAGCGGATTCAAACCGTATGAGTAACCTTCGTAGAAAGCGTCAACTCCGTCAGACATTATATATCAGATAATAGCCTATACAGTAAACTCCTTGGAAATTCTCTTGTCAAAAAAGGAAAAAAAAAAAAAAATGGATATACCCTTCACAATAGAGTCCTAAAGTAGATAAAATATTTCTGCCCACTGTCCGAACCTACACAACAACCCGGCCAGGAGGAGATTCTGGTCGTGTTGTAGATGTTTCCAGAGGGAAGCTTCGCCAATCAAATTCCCAGTTGTTTGTTTGTGATGGCCACAGAGAGCGAAATATGGACTCATAGGCTTTTGCTGGGAATTCATGTTTACCACGTTCGTGTTTGTCATGTTTGGTGATGATCTCCTGCACTCGCAGCTCTATTCTAGAAATTCCATTAGGGTAAAGACGGACACACTGCCACTGCCGTCCTAATCTAGTAAGAATACGCACTAGCGGATGAGATGCAGTATTGACAACCTCAATGTGGAGGCGCTGCAGCGCGGCAGATGACTGTGCTTGGGCCACTACAGTGAAGATCTCTTCAACAAGATGGTTATCAACCGCGGCTTTAATCATGAGATTCCGTATCTCCTCCATGTCTGGCGTGTGAGGTAGCTCTTCGGTGATGCATTCCAAGCGCAATGTAAGGTCCCTCAGCTGTGAGAACTGTCCTAGGGCCCGGTAGATGTCAACCTCGTCAGTACCACGGCGGACGGGCACTCGAAGATCGCGGAGATTGGGGCAGCTGGCCTGTATCTGCTTGATCTGTGTAAGTGTGATGGGATCTGCATCAGGATGAATATCACTATTCTTGCCTGGCTCGCTTGAATCAGTAAGGGATAAAGTGTGCAAGGCTGCACCATGATGATGAATAATGGCAGTAATAGCTTGCCCAGGACTCATATTTGCATGAGTACCAGTAGAGAGATGCACCTCGTGCAGGGTATCTGGCATCAAGCTCCGTATGAAAATTGCAGTAGCATGGGCTCCCAGCTGCTGAGCATCCTGAGCGGTCTCATCGTCATCCTGACCGGTCTCTTCGCCATCCGGATCCCATTGAAACAGAGGATCAATGGCAAGTGCCTGCAGAGTGGGGAATGAGCATTTAGCGGCTGTAAGCAATACTGATCGCGAGACCCCCCAGAGCTGGAGAGTGCGCAGAGAAGAGAAGGCTGTTTGTGTCCTCCAGGCCCAGAGTTCGTCAACATTCTTGGCAGGGTTCAGACTCAGTGAGGTCAGATGACCTGTAAGCGCGGGTGGGTGGGTGAGAGCCTGTTGCGCCTGCTCCTGTTTCTGAAGGTCTCTAAAAAAGCCCAGCCATGCAGGCCGACCTCGTTGATACAAATTTATTCGTCGGGTTCCCCATGTGGTACTCTCAGTGATGATGTGGACGCTAGTAAGGTTTGGTGCGAGCTTGACCAGCTCCTGCACAGCTTCGCCGTTATATTCACAGTCATAGTGGGTATTATGTAATGATACAGGTACTGCAATTGTGTATAGACGCGGAGAGGTAGCCAGCAACCAGTCATATGAATCAATATCATGCAGCTGACGGGGGTCCTGATGCAAGCTAGGGAGCTTGAAGACCATTATATGCAGACGGCAGCGTGCAAGACCGGGTTCCTGGTGCAATACCTCAAGTAGGCTGTGCGGAAACAAGATGCTGGACGACCAGTAAAGATCACGAAGGCCGGATAGTTGGCGCACCAGGGCAGACAGGGCTTGCAGGTCCTCGTGCTGAACCTCTGCCTTGTAATCTGCCAGACTCCATATTGCATCCTTGTAGCGTGACCCCACGCAAGTCAAGTTATCTTCCAGGATCCATCTTTCAATATCCACCTCATCATTCCATCCGTCCTTATTCTCCCATAAGGTCTCATCGTCATATGTCGAATCCGTAGGAGGCAGGCTACCCCGCACCATCAGCCGACGCACAGCAGTAAAGGCAGCATTGCGGTGGAGAATCTCAATCCACTGGGTGACGTGGGCCTGCAACTTCCTGCGGGTTTTGATGGTGAAGAGAATCTGGGTAAACCGCCGACTACCGGCGACTTGATACCACTGCTTGCTCGTGCAGGCGAGACGACCGACGCTGGTCGGGTCATCTGACGCACCCAGTAGGTCACAAATGTGCCCCAGGATCTCCAGCGGCAGAGATTCAACCGACAGCATTGCGACATAAATTATCACTTATGCTGAGAAAAGGACAAGTTGCTCTCCAAAACGCCAATAAGGAGGCGTCAATCCTTCTCGGCGGGTTAGCGTGGAGCAGAGAAGACACGAGGCCTCAGGCACCAACCGATCCATCCGGGCCCAGTCCTTCTCAACTGACCATAAAGCCAGCGATGAGTACCTCGACACCCATAGCTCCAGGAAATATTTCTCGAAGAGTGTCAAGATCAGCGGGTCTCAGAAATCGCCTACGGTTGATGTATTGATCAAAGTGGTTGTATTCAGGCGATTTGGGAGTGAGGATCCCTGTGGGAATGTACTCAAAATGATCTCCAGGGGAAATAGTGAATAGGTCGACCACCCGCATAGATGCCCTCCAATCCACTAACAGGCGGCTCAACGAGCCAGACAGCCTCACCGTAACTGGACTCTCAGACCCATACTGTCTCCTGAGAAGATAAAGCGGGATGATAAGTTCGCACAAGTTGCTCGTTTTGCTGATCGACTTGAGTAATTCGTTCCGCACGAAACGCGTCCGCTTTCAACATGTCTTCGGAGAGGGAATCTGCAACAGTTGTACACTTGATCAGTGCTAAGAACTTCAAAAAAGACCAGCTAGCTGCATAGCTGCCGACTAAGAAACAGGATATACATAGAGGGCACTAGCCGGATCGAAATTAGATCATTTGCAGTATTGCGTCGAACTATGTCCTGGTCGGTGACTGGAATATCAGGGTACGAGAACCCGTTTACTTGCCACCGCTTGCAGCCTAAGATCTCGACCTCCATCATGCAGTACCGTAACTGGTGCTCTATTTTGGGAGGTGCTGCAGCCACACCTTTTTTTCCGGGGAAGATCATCTTTTTGTGGAAGTATCTGAAAATCTAAAGATAAAGTTATCACATCACGGATATCCCATTGTGTTGGGTGAACCCAAATCAAAGTATGGTAAGAACGAACATGATAACGGCCAGAATCAACAGCCAGAATTAACAGCCAGAATTGATAGAAGAATTGATAGAAGAATTGATAGAAGAATTGATAGAAGAATTGATAGAAGAATTGATAGAAGAATTGACATCGACAGTTAGAATCGACATTTAGAATCAACCGTAAGAATCGAGGGTTAGAATCGATAGTATCTATCAACCACTTAAATGCACACACAAGGCACCTGGTTGTGGGTTATATGACCTACTTAGCGAGATGTTTGCAGGCCTGGGGCTCCAATAATGAGCAAACATGAAAATATTGAGTCATCCAAATACATTCTTCTTAGAGCCAAAAAAAAAAGAAAAGAAAGCAAAGGCTTACCGAAATTATTAAGTTCATACACTCCTAATACCATCGCCATCCCCATAACTCACTTTTAAAACCGACAAAAAGATGGACCTTATTCCCGAAGTTCGGGAATCATGGCGCGCCAGCCTAATAGCAGAGATTAGCAAGACGGCTGGACTAACCCACATCGACTCAGCGACATGGGCCATGCTGTGGTTGAGTGATAAAGAAAGTCTCGACGGTTTTATTAGAAGTCATCTTACCACCGTTGCCCTCAGAAGCCATGATAACGTTCGCACCCTTAGAACCTGTAAGTATTGATTTATACAAGAAAATTCATTTCCACTAACAGCAAATCAGGGCTTGGACGCACAAGAAAACAGAAGATCCGTGAGGAGGATGAAAAGGAGGGGAGCCGGAAAACCCAAAAGAGAGACTACTCCAAAATGGAGGGCTTGGACCCAGGATCCCTCAAAAGTGAGACAAGATCAGAATTAGCCAAAAAGAAATGTAGAGAGAGGGATAAAAACGCTTGCATCCTTACTCTCATGCAGGAGCCAGTAGAGATATGCCATATATTTCCTTTTGCGGCGGGTCAGAAAGGACCAGACCGGAATATCTTTTGGGCTGTTTTGGCAGGGTTCTGGTCTGAAAAAAGAATATCTGCATGGAAGGCTGAGATTTTCGGTGAAGAGGGCACAGAGGTGTGCCACAACCTGCTAGCTCTATGTGCAAATGCCCATGGGCTCTGGGACAAAGCCCGCTTTGCCCTAGAGCCCATGGAGGTATCTGAGAATAAGGAGGCCATAACTCTGCGATTTTTCTGGCTTCCCACTAATAAGTTTTGTGCGTGCAGAAGCATCACAAGCGTGCCATCTCTGACAGCAAATGTTGATGCAGCATCCGGGTCAGGGTATACAAAGATGTTCAACAGCAAGACTGAAACCAAAATTCAGTCGGGTGACCTGGTCAAAATAACTACAGACAACCCAGAGACTCACCCCCTCCCCTCGCATGAGCTTCTCAAAATGCAATGGGTACTTCAGCGAGTTGCTGCGATGAGTGGAGCAGCAGATGTTAGCGATGAAGAGCTTGATGACCTTGATGATGTGGGATGTGGCGGGGGTGTTAGTGTACTTGCTTCTTCTGAAGTATCAGTGCATGCACGGGGCCATAGAGGCCGATCTTCTACCCCTCGCACAGACGAGAACCGCTCCCCTGTCCCCCCTGGTTTTCGGCCGCACTCTGCTACCTCACAGAAATCATTGAAAGCTTCACGGGAGTCATCAAGTGCTCCCACAGAGGCCGCCACTGACAATACCACTACCCTACCATACCGCCCAGCCTTCCATTAATCGCCGCGTACTTCGACCCTCTTACCTTTTGTATTTAGTACTTTATCCCGCTCCACCTCAATATAATACAATGGCTTCTTCACCTCCCTGGCCCCATATACCCACTGAGCCCACTTCACCCAAGCAACACAGTACCAATATCTTTTAGTATGGCACCTGTTCTCAATGGCTAGATTAGGCTATTATTATGGAAAGAATGATTAAGAACTATTAGCCTTTTTTTTTATTTCCAGAATAAAGTAAATTAGTAGAATTTGGTTGCCTCGTTCTTATCTTATTGCCATCTAAAGGCTTCCGTGTCCACCCGTAGGAGTCACGTTGAATTGGATAACATAATCTTATTTATGACCTGAGAATGGAGAAATGCTGAGTATATCCTCATATATAATCTATGGCTCTGCGAGGAAACATCATATATATTCCTACCCTCCCCTCCCTTTCTTGGCATACAATGAATGCTGATGCGAACTCTGGAACTATCTTTATTATATAAATTGGAGTGCACTGTAGACGTCTGGGAGAAGATGACGGCTCCGTAATTTAACTATAAAAATTCACCTGCAGGAACCAGAAAAAGTGGGCATGCTCCTGACCAACGAAATAACAAAATGTTGACTTATTGAATACACACTTCGAATAGTTTTGGCCCTGTGTCTCATCAAGCAGATATGACTGAACCATTATATTGAATTAATATACCAAGTCCTTCCGTATCTTCTAGCTAGGCGTGTTACCTGGTGAGAGAGAGGACACGGCCCGATGATTTGTGGATAGGTAAGCAATCTAACCGAAGTACACAATAATTGAATGCGTTGAGTTCATCCTGACCCTAAATTCACTAATTACGACCACCCCATCTTAGACACTTTAGTGTTGTATCCCCCCTGCATGTCGTAAAAAGGGGTTGGTGCAGACTAAGGCTTAAAAGGGAATACGGAGCGAGGCCTGTTTCCTACAAGCTTTTAGATGACTACACCACAAGATTTATTCCATGTTGTATCTATAACAGATTAGGCTTGGTCGGTCTAACCTCCGCTTTTAAGAGGTTTAGGCAACAACGCCGGACTTATTTGCTTTATTCAACAGACAAATGTTGGGATTATTTTGGTCATGTGTCTTGACTGGATAAAATATGGGCTGTGCTAACCTCTCGTGTCTCTTTCGAATAGGCGAGTGGGCAATGAACCACGGTTGAGCCACCCGACTAAGTTATTCTAACATGCAGCCCGTAAGTGCCTCCTAACCATAACATTGCTGATTCCGATGGAACAATTGAGTCCCACAACGATGTCCGATCGAATACTTGTCTTGGACAGCGATCGTGTGTTGGGAAGGCGAGATCGGCGGCGTCTGAAAAGGAGCAAGGGTTTGTGCATCTCCCCCAACACAGCTAGATAAGAAGGATACAAACTTCAGAACTGCCTAACAGTCTTCAAGAAATTCGTTCCTATACCGTCTCCTTAGTGCCACCGCTGAGTACATAAAAGCATCAATATAATCCAAGCGTATCCCTGGGAGTCCTAATATCCTCTTAATCAGTCTATATATCTTAGGTCGTTTTAGGGCTGAATGATGGATCAAGGCTTGTTAAATATTTAGTAATGATGTAGGAGTGCTTGGATTGCTTGTCTTTCAAATTAATTTACACGCCACTATAACTCAATTAAAAGAGAGAAAGCTCCTACTAAAATAGAGAAACTAAAACTTACCCCGCCCCTCTTTGTCTTCTACCAAATACACTGGGGAGGTAGCTAGCCATTATTATTGCAACAATGTATTATTTTAAATCATTAATCGAATATTTCAGTGCCACGTCGGCCACTCCGGGCCACCAAGGTAATCATGTGTAGCGAAGCAGGCAGCCTAGCACATCGGGCAGTGTGTGGACCTCAATCAATGTCATAAGCTACCTACCTAAGTGGGTCTTGTCTCAACTTTCCACTTTTATTTCTCCCTCACTCTGATTTTCACGCAGCGCACTTAGCGGTAGCGATAATTTTGGATAAAAAGCAGCTTCCTTAGCGCTAGAAGACTAATTCCTACTCAAGCCCATTACTCTTCCCTAATGTCATACCTCGCTTCAGGCCATACATCTCAATTAGTGGTAAGCCTTGCAACCTCAAAAGGATTTAAATATATCACTAATTAATACTCAATTCTAGAGGAGAAGCATCCATGATGCAACAAGTATTTTATAATTTTGACTCTCTGAGATGGTATGGACTTATTAGCAACCTGCTGCTAGGAATTCCATTCATTATTTCAATCATAGTCAACGGAGATACTGCAAATCCAACAATCATCTTAATGACTGGTTATCTCTTCTCAGTCTTGTTTTTCACTGCCTCGAATGGATATTGGGAGACCACAAGACAGAACCCAGATAATACGCGTGTCAAAGTCCGTCGGCCTCTGATTGGGTTCTCTCGTTACGAGTCGATTATAATGTACGAGAAAGGCCAGGAATCAGATAATGATTGCATTTATGAGAGAGCGTATATAAGGATTCCGATCTAGTCTCGTTTATTACCACGATTCAGTCGATACGTTGAACTATCATAACCTCTGCGAAGTCGTGAATTTTATGGCATACCCGGCAATATTGCCTAAGACTTCAGTGGTCAGTGTGGGGGTTGCTAGAAAGTGCTGGGCCCTATTTAATGTCTCATTATTGGATCCACAAAAATATATTCTCCTTAATGCTTCCTTCTGGTTGCTATGAAGTTTATCCTAGCTATACCTACTACAAATAACTCAAGGTCAAGGCGCTATTCAAATGTGTCACCGTCCATCATCCCCAGCCACCGGACAGCCCATCCGATGGTCATTATAAGGCACTTTTGAGTCACATCTCTTCCTTCCTCCAAAGCACCAGTCCTACGCATAGCCAAATATTTCTGTCAGAAGCTACTAGTACCATTGCCGATCGGGCCGGCCTACATCCTAGTATAGCTACAGCCGAAACCGACGGGAATGAATTCATGGGGGGAATGGAGAAGACTGGGAGGTTTGACAATATGTAGGTCGAATCGCTTCAAATATAATACTACGAGTCATGATCTACATTTGCTTACCTGAACTGAATTGTACTGCGAATCACCAAACCATGCCCACAGAAGATGGTCCGTTGTAGTAGGGTTGTATGGTACATTGGGGCCTCAGGAATAGTATTCAGGCCATGAGACCAGCACAGCTTCAGGGATCGAACAACGTTCATCCAATTTGGCGACACAGAGGTCATTTTCTGTCTCCACAGTTCATATCGAGTAGACATAAAAGGACATGTTAGCCGTGCAAGTTGCCCCCAAGATTCATTACTAAATTCTTCATACTGTTTCATACTGTAAAAGCACGCCATTTCTCATACAAACTCAGGATCAAAAAAGTCAAAAGACCGGTAAGACTGCAAAGACTCGCGGGAAAGGGAAAGCCGACCGCCAAAGGGGCCATATATGTATTCAATGTCTGAAATAGTCAACGACAGACTTATCTGACTGTCCTTATCTGTCAGTGTGATATCCTCCTCTTGTATCTTACCGTTGTTCTCATTTTGTAACTTTCTTTTTGTATCTTGTGTGTTCCTTTTCATCTGTTGTATTTTGTTGTTCGTTTCTTCTCCACTTAATCCCTCCACTGCATCTTGCATGTCTTTTGCCAATATTTCGTCCTGCAGTAGTGTTTGTTGAGGATAGGTGGCCTCGCTGCTCTTAGCATAGTTGATACCCTCGTCGAGTATCAACCCAGCCGCCGCCCCGTGTTCCTTCTGTACGGCAGATAACACTGATGTTTTCCCTTTCTTGTTCCTTGACCCTAGATCGGCACCGTTCTCAAGGAGCTGCTTGACCACTGCCTCATGTCCATGCTTTTCAGCCCGTGATAGTGGTGTCTGGCCGTACTTGTCTTTTGACTCCAAGTCGGCGCCTTTCTCAAGCAACTGACTGACTACTATGTCATGTCCATGCTGTGCTGCCAGTGATAACGGTGTTCGGCAATTGTTGTCCTTCGACTCCAGATCGGCACCGTTCTCAAGGAGCAGCTTGACCACTCTCTCACGTCCAAGCTTTGCAGCCCGCGATAGTGGTGTCTGGCCAGTCTTCTTCGCAGCCTCTAGATTAGCACCATTCTCAAGGAGCCGCTTGACAACTGCCTCATATCCATGCCCTGCTGCCCATGAAAGTGGTGTGTGACCAAATATATTCTGAAACTCTAGGTTGTCACTCCTCTCGAGGACATGCTTGACTGCTGCTGCTCGTCCATCCTGTACTGCCCATGATAGCGGTGTTCGACCATCGTTGTCCCTAGATTCCAGACTGGCGCCTTTCTCAAAGAGCTGTTTGACCACTGCCTCGCACCCCCTTTCTATTGCCCATGATAGTGGTGTTCGACCATTATTGTCCGTCGACTCCAGATCAGCATCCTTCTCAAGGAGCAGCTCGACCACTATCCCATGTCCATTTCCTGCTGCCCATGATAGCGGTGTTCGACCATTACTGTCCGTCGACTCCAGATCAGCATCCTTCTCAAGGAGCAGCTTGACAACTTTCCAATATCCACTTCCTGCTGCCCATGATAGTGGTGCTCGACCATCATTACCCTTCGACTCTAGATCAGCACCATTCTCGAGGAGTTGCTTGACTTCTGCCTCTTCCCCATGTTTTGCTGCTAGTATCAGTGGTGTGTAGCCATCGTCTTCATCTCCCTTCAGACTGGTGACCGAGGGTCCTCCTATTTCTCCTATATCAGGGTTAGATGGTTGCCGGCGACGTACTAGAATCTCGTTCCCATCTCCATGTTTTTTAGGGCCCTTCTCTCGACGGTCTATCCCAAAGCGTCTCAAATTTCTTACGATTGACTGTCTAATAGGCACTGCAACTCGTCCTAGGGAGAAGAATGCAACTGTACCGAGCGAGGCCCCCAGTGTGACAATATACGTGATGAAGACGTCCCTGCTGCTGGACGTAGCAGCGTCTGTGTCTAACATCCGCGTCCATACAAAAGCAAGAAAAACACCCATGCCGGATAATCGCAGAAGTAGAGATGAAGACAAAAGAAGAGAGGGAGCAGATATTGTGATAGTTGAGGATGGTGCTGGTGCTAGATGGTCCAGGAGGCCACTTAGATCGTCCATACCCTCACCGCGAAGGTTCATTTGCAGTATGGCCTCATAATCATCTTCGGGATCGATATCTTTGATCCAGGCGCGTAGTTTCTGCTCTGAGGATAGTTGACTGATTGTCCATGTCTGATTATTCGAGAAATATACCGCTAGAATGGCGGTAACCATGCTCGATGTCCAGCAAGATTGGACTACCCAGTGTGTCTGCGATACATTTGGCAGCGCGAGAGCGGCCATTGCAACTGCTGTAATTATTCCACCCTAACAACGGCCCTTTAGTTAATGCAAAAGCAAGGCTTGTGTTTTACAACTTTCGAAATAGCAACTTACTGATGTACCGATTCGAGCACTTTCATCTAGAACGGCCTTCTTGAAATCCAAACCTGCTGCACTAAACTGGGGCGGTGGGGGGAGTGGTGCATTTGCTTGGCCTTTTTGTTTCCCCCGGGATACATCATACGGCTCTTCAAGGGGGCTCATGTGCCGCCCATCTAAGCTACGGTGGTGACTAAATATACCCCCCCTCCTTGCTTCCTCAAAAGTTGATGCATAGCTTGGACTGTCTGCTGTGTTCTGGCTATACGGATTCTGTCTCCCCGGCGGACTTTGTTCCGTTCCGTTGCTTTGCGCCTCATTTTCACTATGTGGCCTCCCTGCTGGTCGACGGCCAGCCGTTATGTCACTATTGTCGGTGGGCCTGGATATCTCCCTGGTAGATCTCACGGGTGGTATCGATAGTCTCCATCGAATGTCATCAGCTAAAGAGGCTAGAACCTCAGCCTGCAATATCCAGATGGACTTTTTGCCGAGAATAACAACAGTGACAGCCCCGACTGGACCATACAGCCGAATCCAGACTCTAAGATCGTCGTATGCAACATGCAGCGCCAAAAATGTCAGGTAGAATATTCGGGTAAATGAGGATCCCCGGCGACTACGCAGCCGTCTTAAAAATGTATCATGCATATTGTTGATCCAGAAATTAGCCTCATTAGCATTGAGAGCAAGCACGTTATTCTCGGCGCTAACATAAACTTCGGGGGCCTGCTCGTGGGTAAGGCGTACGCTGCCACGGCGTCTCCATAACCCCTCATCATCAGAGCTATTTTCACTAGAATTCACGACAAAATGAGCCATGGTTATAGCAGGTAAGTAGGTTAAAAATTGGAACTGGTTTGGGACAGAATCTCTTCTACAATTAATTTAAGTGGAAGCTCCCCATGTGCCTGAAAATGTGGCGTGCTTTTATTGGTGTATGACCCGACCTTTTCTAGAATATCATTGGTTTGCTGTTCTAATCACCCGCTAGTACCTATTCACTTGGTGCAGACTTGGGGTCGTGCGATGCACGTCGCTAAATCGGGTCGGAGTGAACCAAGGAGTTGGCTGATGTTGTTGCTTGTCCGAGCGCCTGCACAACCGTTCCAGAAGCCCCGTAGGGCGTTGGTATCACGGGTAATTTTTATGGCCATATATGCTTGAAACATATAATACATGCATATTCATACATTATCTATGCCTTAACTTTTCGATCTACCTAATCTCGAAGGGTTCTGCTTATAGATATAAAAAACCAACATCCCATAGACTTGTCTCAAAATACCTGGAGGATTTAATTTCTCTATTTTTTTAATGTAAGCTTTTAAATTTAATAAGTCTTACTTTTAATAATATATGTTAAATGTAAATACTGTGAGTCTATTTACAGGGGTACTCTACTATAAGCTCTGACTTTACGTCTTTAAATTGGCTATTTAGGCAGTATTTTGAATGACAAGACCTTCGACTTTTTGATGAATATCGTCTATATTTGACGTACGAATACAGGACTCGAGGCGGTCGACATATGTTTTCATGCGACTAGAACTACTCTGTCAGGCTTACATCTACCTTTTCTGTGGTTTTCCGTTGTCGGGAGGCAGTGGCTTGCTGCTTTCTAGGAATGGTTAGCGTCATTCCCTGTTGCTTAGAGGGGGGGACCTGGTACCTAGGCCATTAAACACACTACCAGTGCCAAATTCGACCCTCGGGTGAGCTCTTATCGCAGCGACGCAATTTAGAGGCTACATCAAATAGTTTTCTCAGGCATCGCTATGTGCCCTCGGAAATTGTGGTCTTCAAGCACCGTTTTTAAGTTAACTCTGTACGTTACTGTTCTGTTGTCTTCTCATATTACAGTTAAGCTTATAGATTGAAAAAGAAATTGTGTCAAGATTTGAAAATGGTAATTAGATAGACCGATAGGATTCATAGAGATTGAATTTCAATCGTTGAAAGGTAGTTTCTTCAGTCAAAGTATGGTTCAAGGCTGGTTGGTGATGACATCCATGTTGCATTCAAGATGCAAAGCAGGTTAAGATTGACGCAAACCAGGCATGTAAGTCTAACCACGATGGCAAAAAAAAAAAAAAAATGTAAAAAGCTATTTTAATTCATGCATGTGGATGTACATACCTGGAATCGAAAAGGTAATGTTTGGGCTTTTTTTTCCAGAACTTCTTGTATAGTTAGTTCCCCCGGTATGAATCTCGAGATACAGTGCCGCCCGTGGAGTACAATTCGTCCATGTCAGGTAATTATTGAGTTTGTGATCTATTTCTACCTACCAGGCTCTGCTCGACTGACTGATCGACACAGATTCATCTTCCGAACCTTAATCTATAGATCTGAGATCGTTAAAGTTTCATAATAGTTAAGTACGGCAAGCCATAGGGAGAAAACCGAAATAACTATTTTCTATTTTTCATTTTTGAAATTCATAACTATAAATATGTAAAAATCCTGTATAATTATATAATAAAGGTACTTAATAATAAGTATAGTATAATAATTTTAATATACTACTTAAAAATTAAAAAATTATATTAGTTTAAAAGAGGAATACAATAAATATAAAATAATAATAATTATCTTTAAATCTGGCAGAATACAGTAGAATAGTCATAGAATAATTAAATAGATAGAAGAATAGTAAAGGATAGAGCAGAATTTGACAAGATTAGTAGGCAGTAATATTATTGTAATACTATAATATTTTAATATATATAAAAACTTTACCAATTTTTAATATTAATATAAAATAGCTGTAAATACTTATATTATTATTGTAATATAGATATCTTTAAGAATAAAGATATTAAATCTACTATAAAATATCTAAAATACATTAGAATTACAATAAAATACAGGTCTTAATTTTATATGAAATATATGGCGGTCGGGGTACTTAGGGAGAGAAAATAGTTATTTCAGTTTTCTCCCTATGGCTTGCCATAGTTAAGGTTAACGATTGAATAATTTAAAGTTCCCTAGCGACCCGACCCACTTTCGCCACGCAAACCTTGTCCTGAATCTTTTGGCTATAGTATTGTCCATAATATATATATTGCGAGTTGAGTTGGTTTGCAAGGGTAGATAAAACCGTGTAGTATAACCACGGACAATGTTAGATATCGGATTATTTTCACATGAGTGACATAAATATGTACACCCTCCTCGCACCAAAAAAAAAAAAAAAAAAAAAAGGCCTCCTGGGCATTTATAAGGACCAGCGGCCGCGGCGCCGGCAAATATATCCTGCTCGGAGGGAGAATGACCCCCACTTTTTTAGGCAATACGGCGCGCAGCATTCTCTTCATGAAACAATCTGTATTTGTAGGCCGTGCAATGCCTTATAAATACTAGATTAAAATAGCAACTAAGCACTCGACTTATTTACCATTGATAATAATTCCTATAGTACAGGTGCTGTAAATTTAGGGTCATATTAAAGTGCTTATTATTTAAACCTTCTGTTCTTCTTAGGTAGGCTTGGTACCTGCGCCTAATCCTGCATTTCCAGTGGACAGATGTACAGACATGTAGAAAATGAAACTAAGCTTTAGGTTGATTTACAGATTCAGTTTTGCGATAATAAATTACTTTGTTTATTAGGTTCATGGTCGAAGCCTCTCTATAGGTATTCTAGAGGACTTAGTTCTCGTCCGGCATGCCTAAGTCCATGTAATACTGTTTGAAGTAAAAAACTATAGGACTCTAGCTATTTTGATTCATTATAGAAAATGTATCCTGATGTCTTGCTTGATCGTCCTAGTCAATTCATATAACAATTATTTTGTGGCAGGCCGTTCAAGTGTACATCACTATGAGAGTGAAACTAAAATACTGAATTGTGTGGAAGGCATGAACTTTTAACTTTTATTCTACCTGTATCTATCCCTCTAACTACTGTCGCACCGCTTAGCATGTACATCACCATACAATCTTATAATCATTTGGGAATAGATGGCATTTATCCAGCCCAACCAATCATTGAGTGTGCTCTTTTTAAAACTTCGAAAACTTATTATGCAATACACATAATCGACCCTGTCTCACGGCTATGTAAATTTACCAAGGGCGTCCGTCCGCATAGATGACCATTTCCATTGTGAAGAGGTACCGCTAGTGAAATGGGGCATAGAGAGAATAACGTTTTAGAATTGGTACCACCATCCAAGATATGAACTTTTGCACGCAGAGATGATTGAGGGGCAAAACAGGAATCCTGGCAAATGATACCCCACCAATCGCAGATTAGGGAATGGAATAAATACCCGCATGTACTTAACTTCCTCCATCAAATTCCCATTTTCCTCTTACTTTCGAATATTACTGACATTGCCTAATTGTCATTGCTGCGTTGAGAGCAGTCGAGAACATCATAAATTGCGGACCAGAAAATCCCCTTCACATGCCTTACACATCCCTCAGGTGTCCATTAATTTCGCCATGATAGGGCGTGTGCTGCAGCTGTAATTTACTGTCCCGAGTCCATTGGAACTGTTTATAACTGTCTGGATTTCGTTTCTGGCGCAAGTAGTTGACGCATGGCTCGATAGTCCAGCTGATTATAATGATACTGCCACCGACACCGAGTATGACAGAAAGTGCCACGACACTAAAGTTTTGATACGCCCCAGAATTTGCAACCTTTTGTCGATCACACATTATAGGCCAGCCAACTTGAACCGGCGTGATAACCTCGCCCCCCGGTGGGAGGTTTACGGGGCCAGCAGCAAATTCCACTATTGCTCGTTGCAGCTTCGCAAGGCTAATATCAAACCAGTTCGAGACTTCGATAACCCATTGATTGTCGGACAACGGACCCTGAATCGATCCGTACTGGGTGTGGTAAACATACTCATTGGCTTGAAGTGCAACATTACCCCGCCCAGAAACCGAGCTGTCTAACCCCCCACAGCGAGCGACAACTTCTTGAATTCGAGTGGCTGTCGCTAGTTGTTCTGGACTATACCCAATAAATTGAATAGCATATCGTGCAGTAAAGGCTCCAGTCAGGGGGGTGCAGCTTTTAATGTCGGAATCATTCCAGCGCCTGGAATTGCAGAATTGATACTGATCTACACATCCCATAACGTGGGTATAATCTAAAGTCGTAGTTAGATACCTGATAGTGAAGCCACTTGTATAGAGACATACTGTCACTCGTGAACCATTTCTCAATATATAATTCTGAGAGTTTGTGCGATGTAAAAAAAGGGTCGTCGATGGGTCCTGGGTACACGATATTATTCGGAAAAAGATATATCAGTGCTACATCACCTGTCGCTCGACTCGTGTTGAGCTGTGGGATGGGTTTCCAGCTTGTTTCTTCGGAATCCCTCTTCGCTACAACTGTACTGTAATTTCATTAGCACTGCGAACATAAAATAGAACCGAGTCTCTCACTTCAGCTCGTAACCAAGGGGCATTAACATCTTGGCCTTATAATACTCAAAGGTCCAGTTTATGCCAGTCGTGTTATCTATGGGTCCGTACCAATAGCGAACAACTGACCCGGCACTTGAGTTTGTCTCATTTATAAAAGAATGATCACCATTAGGGTATGACGGGATGACAGAGCATGTGCTAACGCGCCGAAATTTGACTCGTTGATCAAGAGGAGCATTGATTCCCAAATCGTTATGGGAGTCAATAAACCCCGTGTCTAACTGCAACACTGCGGAGTCGTTGTTCCAACACCAACCAGGGGCAAAGGGACAGGGAGCGTTGGTCGTACTTGAGACAGAAATTTTTTGCTTCACGAATGACTTGCATAAGGCGCTTGTTGCGCCGTTCCCATAGCACCTTTTCACGTAAGCAGCCGCCACAACTGAGTCGGAGAGAAGTTTCGAAGCGAGGTCGTAAAGGGAGGAGTTTGGAAATTGAAAGGTCCATGTGCCACAGTTGTTGGATCGTATTAAGGTATCCGTTTTGTCAGACATTGAAACTTCAGAGGAAAATATGCCAGCTGCTGTCCACGCAAGAAAAACCAAGAAGCCGAGGATGGATAAACTCCAGGAACGGCAGAAGTAGAGCCACCACGGGGAACGCCTTGGAGATTCATGTTTTCCGTGACTGTCGTGCCATTTTTTCCACTCAAAAGGTAGACAGAACAGCTCCCACGAAGCACTAGCTGGAGTTTCAGAGTTTCGCAGGATCACCTGGTGCCCACGATGCAAGAAATCTATATCCCTGTCTCTGGCGTTGATGTGGTAAAGAAAAAAACTTAGGATAGACCAGAAAGAGCCGCCTACAAAAGCAACAAAAAGACCAAGGAATGCAATCATAAAGCTGGCATCTCGCTGACTTAAGGTCAGAGTAGCTCCAGTAACAGTATTGAAATCATAATTGATCCAGAAGCCCGTATGAGTATAGGAACCCATCGTTCCATTAAGGTCAAAATTTATAACAACCGATCAATAGAGTCGAGTTTGGCTCGCGAAATATTAGACTATAACCAGATTCATGCAGGACGATATACTATATACTAGACAGATAGACATACATCTGAGAGGATCCTCCTGTAAGATGCTCTCGTACGATGCTTATGATATCGCTATGAGTTAAATAAAGGATATTGGCCCATGGATATATCTCATGCTAACGGGGGAAAAAAAAAGAAATAAATCGCAACCTTCTATTTTGCGAACATCTTACGACAATCAAATACTAAGGTCATACAACTCTTTGACCCATGGTCCAATGACTTGAAATTATGTAAAATTCCTCTGGGCTTGGCAATTCAATTCCCTATTTCCAACAATGGAGGGTACCAGCGGGGAGGACGTGGTCAGTCAGCTCACCGGCTGTAAGATCTTTCCCTGTCGAACACTATAAGTATAATATTTTTCTCTCGAGAACGGCATGCTTCCTAAGGCCCAACCTTGTCGGGGAGTCAGGATGTGCTCAATGGAAAAAAAAAAATATCGCCACATATATACTAAGAATTGACCTGTAGGTCACAATCCACTTACCATCTTACGATGTTCATCAGAGAGTAAATCCACTATTCGACTACGTACTGGATATGGGAACGCCCATGTGGTGGCTGCCCGTAAGAGGGCATTGCTGCTTGCTGACTTTGTCCAGTACGCGTTCAGATTAATGTATTTCACAACACCGCAACTAGAAGTTGAAGGGCAATTGAAGGGAAGTTCCTAACTAGAATATACAATGATTTTATCTTCAGTCATCCGAGGATTTTATGATCTTCCTAGTATTGTTTCGTCCTGGCTGCGATCCTTCTGAAGCACAACAATGATAGCTGCAACGTATACTATTTGACCTATTCTGACTAGATCTCAACAGGGCTGGGGGTCAGAATTGAATTTCATGGATCTAGAACCCGGCTTCTTTCGCCCACGAGGCCACGGCAAATACTGACTAATAGTACATGAACCCCAGTTCGGGATCTCCTGACCCTGTACGTACCGTAGAAATTAAAAGCTTATTTGAATAAGTCTGTCGCCCCCGGGGGGGGGGGAACTAGGAAAACCCACGCGGAGTCCTTCGCCCTGAAGCAGACTGGCTGGGAGTTTCCGGGGTAATGACAGTGACTTCCGCGTTCAGATAAATATTAGATTGTATTAGAAGAATTCTTTGAAAAGATATTTCGGCTAATTTGCTACCACAGGGGTATCAAAATAACTTTGCGACCGCTCATATCTTTGTCAGAATCCATGTGAACCGTGGATGCTCGTGGTTAAAGCTTAATAAGTTGAATGCGATAAGGACGGTAGATTATAATCTAATTACATCATATAACCTCTCTGGCTCCCTCTGGGATGAGCTAGAACCCATATCCTGATCACAATATTACTGCTAACCAAGTGGAAAAACGGAAATGCGAACTTTATAAAGGTGGGCTTACCCGGTTCTATTTGCCGCGGGGTCTGACTTTCGGGAACTTCCCACAGCTCCTTTTTTGCTTGTTATGAGTTCTGAATTAGAATTTAGAAGTGTGATTTTATTATATCTCCTTATAATGAGGGATGAGAGCCTTTTGGACAGGGCAAAGTACATACGAGCTGTGCAAAATCAGAGAGCAGGTACGGTCGACGAATTGCTGAGGCTATCCAGATACCTTTGCCTCAAGCACTTGGAATAGACAAACTGGACTTTTCATGAAGCTCCGAGGTTATAAGGTCGAACCGGACCAAGCATATGGCTTGGCAAATGTAAAGCCGGACTGCTGTGTAGTCCTTAAATTTTAGACTTGAAACTCAAAAACTCCTAAAAACAGCTTTTAAATTTCCGCGAACGTCTACCTTGTCGCGATGTCACCTGTTGGGAAAGCTCATCCCGCGACCCCCCAGATTCCAACACTTCCTCAGCGACAGTATTGCGAATCCGAGAGCAATACTGTTTTTTTTCTCTGCTATCTTTCTTTCTATTATTCACGGAAAGAGGGTGGGTGGGGGAGGGTGGTTCCTTGCCTCCTGACTTGCTCGAGTGAGGGATGTATTTGTTCAGTAGAATGGATGATAGATGTGTATGACGTAGCTGAGCCCTCCATGGCCTCTACCAAATGAGTCGAGAGAAGTGAACTTTGTTCTTTGACTTCGGAATGCGTTAGATCATGCCATGATGGTCTTGTCTCACCACGTCAGATTCATTACTATTTGCAAAAAAAAAAAAAAAAAAAAAAAAAAATTTTCTATTTATTTTTGGGTCCTTATTAACAGTAGGTGATATATATTAACGGCCAGTTTCACATTCGTGGTCATGCCTGTGCCATCCTATTTGGTTATTCTACTTCCTACACTTCATTCACGCAGCACATCCAATCAGAAATGCGTTTTTTGACAGTGGCAAGTCTTCTCTGTGGTGCATCGACCACGATTGCTGCATCTTGCAGTGACTGTTCACCCACGCCCCCCGACATTGATGTTCTTAAATATGCCTGGGCACTACAAGCCTACAGTTACCTCTTCTACTCCTCCAACTCAGTTAATACGACCGATTTCTCCAGCGCTCCCAACAGCTCCGTTGCCAACTACTACCCTAACTTTCAAGGTATACAGGAACAGAATCTCATTGGAATCGGCTTGATTCAGGACGCTGGCGCCAATGCTACTGGATTCCAGACACCTGAATGTGATTTCACCGTTCTAAAAGCCGATAATTCAACAGAGCTTTTGTATCAAGCTTTGTATATTGAGGATACTCTCACGGGTGCTTTCGCCGGGTTGTCTCAATACACGCAAGCAACCGATATTTCACTACTTATCAACTGGCTGTCTATTCATCATGGAAACCATGCCACGTACATTGCAAGTTTTATTGCGCCAATCGTCTTCCTGCCCAATGGTACCTCACACCTGCCAATTCTTCCCCCTGACTATGTCCTCAGCACAGGGGATGGCGCTTTCAAGCTAGGCGATTTATTGGGTGGGTGTGTGACTGCTCCAAAGGCACCCTGCAGCTAATCTTCACGTTGAGGGTACGAGTGGGATTATTAGGGAATGCCCCTACTCTGTTACAGATTGCTGTTAACTTTTAACTCTTTTTTTTTTTTGATATCTGGCAAGCTGAGTAATGTTACCAGCAGAACACCCAGGACGGTACCCATTGACCCAGCAGATAGGACGTAATTCTCCGCTGGGCCGTTCTTCTAATGGAGCTACCCACCTCCTAAAAATGTCCAACTGTGTGAAAATTGTATTTATCCAACGGCAGTGTGATCGTTAACTTGTGAAGATCAATCAAGTAGGATGGGAGGATTTATAGTCTCATAAAATTGAAATTTCTTTTAACATTTTACCATTAAGCTATAGAACTTAGTATTCCTCAATGTATCAAAACCCTCCTTAAGACCTTTTCGTTATCTTTTTCCTTTCCTTCCCCCCTCTGTTTTAACAAAGGAAAAAAAATTTTTCCCCTGTATGTTTATGGCATTATAATCGTTAGGAAACTATTCAAGAATTTAAATTTCTTTAAAGCTTTGAAATACATATTTTTTATAGGGGTGGAGTGAGAGTTGACTTTGCACATACTCTTAAGAAGTCAACAGTAAGAATGACTGAAGCTCTTAGCTGACCCACTCTGCACCTCACATCAATACCTACTCAACCTTGAGGTCACTTCCAACGACCTTTCACTTCATGACAACACTCCACTCTATTAAAGCTGTCATCTGATGGAGGTTGAGGGAGATCTGTAGCGCATGCATTGTAACCACAGCCCGATTGTACAATTGGAAGGGTTCCGTACTTGCGCAACTGCTCTCTGTGGGGGGGGGGGGGGGGCCTTACTGGTAGTGGCGGAATTTAGGGCCTGCTCAAAGGTACGCATCGAGAGTGAGGAACTATGTTATTTCTGGTATGAGACTGCACGGACCGAAATCAAATAGAGACATGCTCGGGACATAAGGTAAAGGCCCTTCCATTGACATACTGAATTTCCCTCTGGACTGAGTGGTCGTCATCTTATACCTACCTTTACTCCACTTTCTTCATCACATAAAGCTTTTATATATCTCTGCCTTTGCACCAGCAGGATCTAAGACCTATTTCCGTATACAACAGTGGCCACAGCTGTAAATATTAATCGAATGTTTCGTTTAATCTACACAGGAAGAAAAGACTCGCTCATTTAGCATGACATGACCTCAGATAGTGCTCTCTGTGCTCATAGCCGACACCAAACGCCGATCAGTGTCGACACTAAAAGTTCCCATTCTATATATTACCCACGGTTCCATCCAGTAGCAAGCAAGACAAAACTCAGGGGTATAGACTCTATGCCCAAATTATCTTAGCCAATAGAATACTGAGTACTCCCAACAGCACCTATCATTTGATTTGGATGAGAACATTTAGATAACACTGACGCTATCCCGACGCTCGGAATCTTCAGCATTTGTCACGTTCTCACCTCATCGATCCGAGACCGGACACTTGACGTAGCTTTCAAGTAGATATTTGCGTAGGTTGATACTATCCGTCCGCAATCCTTGTATTATCTGGGTTCCTGGTATTAGAATTGAGATTCCTAGTTTGCTGTAAAGTGTGTGAGTAGCTAACAATCTCAATGGATAGAAAAGATCAGGTCAGGCCACCAGGAACGTCTTTAATTAGCTGATCCTTAGCTGCTAAAGATGGTCATTGATCCCCCTAGCCTGCTGACATAAATTCCGGTTATGATCGTGCTGCTAACATGTTTTGGATAATTTGAAGTGAACCCGATACATCAATGAACTACCACTGGCGTCCTGTCATCACCCAATCCTGATCTTTGGGCCTTGCATCCAAACGGAGCACCTTGAACTTCTTCTGTAGCCATTCAGCAGCCGTGAATATTGGCTCATTAGAATCCCTGGGCGGGATGAGCGACGTCCTGGGTCCTGCCATCGGGGCCTGATCTTCCGGACGCAGCATGTAGGCGAACGCGTATCTTGTCGGCATAGGTTGATTGGGCAAGGGTCCAACTTTGTGCACACAAGCACGGAGGTATCCATTGGTAAGAAGGGACATTGCATCTCCAAGATTGACAATAGCGTGGCCCTCCATAGGTAATACCCACGTCCAGTCATCCGTGCCAGGGGGACAGATTTGAAGTCCAGGTTGCTTAGTGAAGAGGAAAGTGAGGGTTCCTAGGTCTGTATGGGCGGCATGCGGCGCACCGCGTTGTTCAATCGGCTGAGGTTGATACTTCAGGAGTCGGACAATATCTGAAGATGCAGCGTTCAGGCGATGAAAGAGTCTCAGATTAGCTGATTGTGGCATCTGGAGAGCAGCTGACAGGCTGTCATTAACCGTATCGGCGATCGAGTGGACAGTCTGTGTAAAATCTCGGAGTGTGCTCATATATTTGTCGATGATGGCTGGGCGGCTGAAGTCTTGGTGGCGGCCCTCCAAGCCAAGAATGCCACATTTAGGTATCTGGACGGAGATAAAAATGCATCAGTTTCCGAGTTCTTGATATGGATAGGAGCATTGGGATCGTACTGCATAGGCCTCGAACCCATCACGCTGGCCGGAGAGTCCTCCGAAATTCCTGCCCACTGGCTTGTAACTGGAAGCGATAACATGGTTAGAGATACACTTACAATCACCGTCAGTAACATACCCGTTGCATTTCATTTTGTCCAGTTTGTCGACATCGTACCTCATTTTATCCTCGTAAGGCATATCATATAGGTCTCTGGTGAGACTGTACAAAGCGTCGGCGATCACTGACATCTTTCCTTCGATGCATTGAAGGTTAAGATAGAATATGCCACTTTCCCGGCTAGCCTCGAGAAGACGACTGATCTCGCCGTTGTTGCCCTCCTGCAACAGAGCGAGATCAATAATTTGCAATTTGGCTATGGGAAGCCCTTCTGGTAACATCCCCTTGTTTGCCGCTTCTTTAATGCCTTGTGTCATTGTTACTCTAGGGACTGCCTACTCACCAGGGCTCGCAGAAACTTGTCGTCAGTATAAGTTCGTGGAAATATATGGACAACCATAAGAACTTCTGCACTGCTGAACAAATTTCAGGTGCGGCCATACTGTCCGCAGGCTTACATGTCACAGCCCAGCCCTTGCGGTAATACCCCTTACAGATTTACTCCTCGTAAGGTAAGGATTGATTGTACCACTCATAACAAGTGCGATGTCACGGATCATTGAGGCACACAACGCGAGGACGCAACTATACCTTACATCATGTCGACCATTTGGCTTGTGTGGACCAGACAATGAGACCGTCGCTAATCGGTCTTCCATTAATACTGTTGCCTGCGTACCACCAGCATTGCCGACCAACTCTGTAACACCAATCTCCCAGGAGCTTCTCTTCCTCACGAAGACAAGAATTGCTTGTAACTATGACGATGGATATCCCACCTTATCCCCTAGAAAAAGTTTTGAGGGTTGCTTGTCAGCATCCCTTCTACAATCGGGAGGCGCGATATCCTCCATCCCGGGAGATGGTTCACCATCTGGCGAAAGAAGGCTATGCGGGCACCAGGGAACTCAATATAGTGGATTTCCCTGTCATCACGAAAATGGAGTTGTAGGTCCATCTCTCCTACTGTTCATATGATCGTCCATGACATTCTCCCAGGGCCCAGGTCATCTCCCGCCTCATGGGGGATGACTCGCCAGATAACGCATACCGGCACCAGAGCTACGCTACCATTACAGGTGGTGGATTCAAGCGTGGTACTCCGTTACTCTGGCTGACTGACAGCATTGAGAACCGCCATAATCGAGTGGCAAGTGGGAAGCTGATTCGAGAAATGGGTGTTATTGAGCCGACAGATGTTGTTCTGAACCTACATGTCTCGGGACATTTCTACAGGTGCGTGTCAAGCGCCAAGCTGTACGTTATGCGAGCTAATAGAGCATATTTCAGGTCTCTTGACATGACAACGGATATATTGGAGCACGCTGGAGCTACTGTCCTTCCCGCTGGCAGTGGAATGTCCTCTGAATTGGTCGTAGAGGCTTTGATGGGGTACTGCATAACATGCCTGGCGGGTCCTGTCACCGAGCTCATCAGGATAGCAATGCATATCTCGCGGCTTTCAAGGCCTTTGCGGGGTCAGCTAAAGATTCAAAAGCTGTTTTATACCTCTGAGCCACTGTCTTCCGTGCAGGAAGCGTTCCTGAAGCACATATTCGGCCCCGTGACAATATACTCTGGTTTGGGAAGCGCTGAGATTGGGTTCTGGGGGGTAGGAAACCCTTGTCTGACCGAACTACCAAGCTCAGTCAACGCTCGGGACTACATATTTGATACACGGAACATGCTGGTGGAGATTCTCCCCAGCGACGGTATGGACACGACCACCCGAGGACATATCACCGTGACATCTCTACAGCGCCTAAGGAACCCACTAGTGAGATATAACTGCGGCGATATTGGCTCGGTTCATCAGCTTCCTGCGGCCGCACGCCACCACGTGCCGCCTGAAGAAGTAGAGCACTATCGCGTCCTCAGGATGTATGGCCGGGACCCGCGACTTACTTTCACGTGGAGATCCAAAGAGTTCGATTACGGATCGCTGGTCACAATCTTACAGAGTCCAGGATGGAACGTTTTGCAAAGTCAGGTGGTCCTGGATGACCAGCGGGGGGGGGAGCAACTTGAAATCCGTCTGATGCGAGGGTACGGGCTTGACGGCGAAATCCCCGATGAGGATGTGACGTCCGAACTACGTCGGAATTTCTCCGTTGGTACCGACGCACCATTCTCCGTGAAATTTGTAAGCGATCTTTCTGCTCTAGAACGAAGTAGCACTGGGCAGAAAGTGGTTCGATTTGTTGACAAACGCGAGGGCTGTTCAGGGACAGGAATGTGGGAGGCTCAACATTTGACATAGAGTACGTACAAAGTATAGGTAGTGTTGGCAGAAATACTGCAAGTAGGTAAACCCATCTGCACTCTCACAGGCTCTAGCAGATATCGCTGCCAATAAAGTATTATAGTTAAGTGCTGTGCAAACATATTTTCAGCGCCTTCCAAACTGACAAGTGATCGAGAATTATAAAAGTAACGGGCTTGTATTTGGAAACTAGTGCATTGTAGCATTCTTGCTGTGGCCAGTGATGTGTGTACACGTCTTACAAAGGCTTCCTTGCTCTAACCACTTATGCAGTCCCTTAATGCTTAAAACAAGTTGATGAAGTACTTCACAGTTCGCGCCGCCCCTTGAGGAGCCCTTGCTGGGCCATTCTACATGCAGCAAAGTGTCCTCATGGTAGGATCTTGGCACGCTATATAACGTCTTAGTTGCTGACAAGGATGTGGTGTTGTATGAATTAAAACCAATCGGCGGTCATTGCGAGGTACTTATGCGGTAGGGAGTCTAGGGATATGCTGGTGGCCATTCATGTTTCACATTCGTGGCTTGAGTGTACATACTGTACTAAGCGTAAGATAGTGGGAAGGGGCCCCGGTTCAACTGGGATTCATGTCACCAGGAGAGTGAGCAAACTACTTATCAGATACCCGGATCTCTCCTGGTAACCTTTGAATCTTCTCTACTACCTCAGGACTACTTGGTTAACTTCAGAAGGTTCCAGCGGTCATCGGACCTGGATTTTTCGGTACACCTCCTAACCTGCTGAATCACATTTCTTCTGTGATCATGGCGCATCTATCTTTTCCTCCAGATGAGAACTCTTTGGATATTCTGGTTGTTGGGGCTGGCATTGGTGGCTTATCGACAGCCATTGCACTTCGTCGTCAGGGCCACCGAGTAACAGTCAGTCCACCTCGTTCGCAAATTTTCAGTGCCTAACTGGTCTGAGTAGATCTACGAGCGGTCTAAGTTCGCGACGGAGATAGGAGCCGGGATCCATATTTCCCCTAACTGCGCCCGTATGCTGCAGCTACTAGGGTTATCAATGGATAAGCTGCAATCTGTCCCTCTTACTGCCGTGAGGATTCACTATGGACTTATCATTAGATACTATGCACTAACGAGACAGATGAAACGATATACACCATCAGAAGGGCCGCATGACTATGTCGAGACCAAATCGGTTGCAGGTGCAGTATGAGCCTCCTCACCCGCCCGACACGTAAGAAGCTAACTTTCAGCTGTCTAGCCGACGGTTCTCGCACACCGGAATACACTTCATGCCGCTTTGAAAGAGCTAGCGACCACTGCTGAAGGCTCCGGCCTCCCAGTCCAGATTTTCCTTGACTCACGTCTGGTGGACCTAAACGTGGAAAAACCTTCCGTGACATTGTCCACAGGCGAAGAGATTGCCGCCGATGTTATCCTCTGTGCCGATGGCGTAAATGTAGGCGCTGTGTCTTCCTTCTCAAAAGAAAGAATGAGTAACAGTTCATAGTCCTGGGCGCGGTCTTTCATTGCCCCTGGCCATAAACCTAAATCCTACGGCATGACCTGTTACCGATGGCTAGGCCCGTATCAAGAAATATTATCCGATCCTCAGACCGAATGCTATAGCGTCATAGGCCATATGCACGAATGGAGAGGTCATAATCGCAAGCTCGTCAGTTACCCTATAGCCGATCACCAGCTCTTATACTATGCGGCGTTCGTGCCAAATAATCGTCGTGGTGCAACGAACCAGGATAAGTTGATGATCATATCTTACATATTGTCTGCTTCTTTGGTGTGAGGCTAATTTAGCGTCTGTACCCGCTATAGACTTGAAACAGACCGGACACAAGGATGAACTGGTCAAGGCATTTGATCAATTCGGCCCTGGTGTCCAGCGGATTTTGCATTTGGCGCCAGAAGAGAGTCTGATGTGCTGGGATCTCCAGGATATGGAGGAACTCCCAAGCTGGAGGCGGAATTACGTCGCGTTACTCGGGGATGCAGCTCACCCTTTACTGCCATGTAAGTGCATCTTCCACGTGAAATCTTTTACACAGCTTGTCTGTCTGACCTTTGCAGTCTCGGGTCAAGGGGCGGCTATGGCTGTCGAGGACGGACTATCTTTGGGAGCTTTTCTCTCTCGGGGGGTCAAGAAATCCCAGATTCCTGAGCGATTACGTCTCTTCGAGAAATGCCGAAAGCCTCACGTTCGTAAGATCCAGGATATTACCCGCCAGTACGGTTGGGAGCTGGACTTTAGAAAAGGAGTTGGAAAAACATGTAAGTGCTTGACCTCCTAATTGCAGATAGTCACTCATTATAGGGCAACTAGACGAAGAGCTCATGGTAGTCAAGAGATTCTTCGAGCGCCATAATGAGTGGGAGCATTCATTAAGACAGCTGTATCGTCATGGCACTATGGAAGTAGCTAAGTTGTAAACTCATTGAGCAGAGTCTTCACATGACGAGTTTCTTCTGTCCTAGGCCTGTCGATACTCTCAGTTCTAGCTAGTGACTTAGCATGTAGTGCGCGGATTATTGTGAACTCACAACATCGTCTCTCAAAATTGGCATAGCTTTTCTTGCTGTAGACTGCACGTACAGCGTTATGCACCAGTTGAGTTGTGTGTATTTCAGGTGTATGTAGACCACATATAATCCCACAACTATGTTGCCAGCAAAATAAGTAAGTGCTGAATATTGAAGTCCATGTAGAACATCGCCATGCAAAAAAAACAGATACTAGATATTCTGCAACGCAATGTCGTCAAATGACCGGTCTGTGGTGAGCTAAGACGAGTTTTTTGAAGTAATGGGGCTCATTACCAAGCGCGCAGGACATGAAAAACGAATTCTCGACGAATATCTAAGTACTTGTACCAGTAATAACGACCTAGCATCTAGAGCACCTTAATTTGGCCTCTGCACCTTTACTTCCAAGGCACACTCACTGGCCCCCGAGGAGCGCCAGATTCTGACCAGTTGCAGTCCTACACTTCGCAGCAAATCCTGCCATTGTTGGGTGGAGCGTTCCATCGCAGAGTAGTTCATCCACATCAGAATATCGAAACTAGCCTCCCCAAGGTCAACCCCTTGATCCTCTAGCACGCGATCGACAATTAACAAAGTAGAAATATCGGGATCCATTGCTGATACAATGTTGGAAAGGATCTTCTCGCACTCTGAGTCTGACCAGTCGTGAAGAACCCGGGAAAGGAGGTAAATGCATCCCCCTAGGTGTACTAAGTCACTGCTATAGAACAAAGAGGGAGTCGATGAAGGTTACCCACCCTGTACAGGTTGAGGAGCGAAGAAGTCGTGCTCCATTCGTTCTATACCGGCAGGGGGCTGGGCTGAATGTTGAAATGTCGATGGGAGATCTTGGAGGATCAACTGGCCAGGATGGTTAGGGTGGCTATCTCTGAATCGGGCGAGTATTTCCCCCTTGCCACCCACCCCCAATATCCACCACCAATGCCTGATCAGGTTGACATTGGATCTTGGGCAACCTTTCCTCGGTAGGGTATATTTCAAACCATCCACACCGTTGACCGCGGTCTCGCCAGGACATGTATTCGTCAAATACCTTCTTCTGTTCCGGGAGTGTCTCTATCAAGTCGAACAGATTGTTCTTATTGTAGGTGAACTGGAACAATGTTTTTGTAATTAAATCATCTGCCGTGAGTTGGAGGTCATGATATTGCATATAATCTCTTAGCTGGCTACCCTGGGACTTTATCAGCTACTTGTTGTACGCAGATCCAAGTGATTTTCCTGCTGCATACCATTGAGAAGGTTATATCATGTCTGGAGTTTCATGAGATAAGTAGCTTTAAAAGGGGATTGGGCATCTTACTGGAATTTGACTCCCGCAACAGTACCAGGTTGACTATAAAAGTCTGTCCGGTGGTTTGCGGCATAGGTTTGAACGCCCACCTCCTAACAAAGCTCTGTAGCTGCCAAAATAAGTAGAAGGCGAGCTATCCTAGTCAGTTTGAAAGCTAGCAATAATTATCCTTCTTCATCTCTCACCAGTGATAAGGGCATTGGTGTCTGTTTGCTGGGCAATATCGGCGGCTTTGATAGCCCGGCCATTCGCTGCCCCAAGGACATGAAATCAGTGTTTTTCTGTGGCAATTCAAATTGCAATATTTTGTAACGACTGTAGCGGAGCCTTTTAGCTTGGGGGCGCTTTCTCCTAATCAATGAGGCTAATGATTTCATACCTGGAAATTCAAGCTGAACAGGGTCTCGAAAGGGGTCTCTACCGCCAGTTGCAATCTACTAATGGATTCCAGTAGCTCTTTATGTGCTTGTAAATCTCCAGCTTCATTGGCACTGGCCAGATCCTGGAGCTGGTTCAGGTGCCCTCTAATATTCATGGCTTGCGGCATGTGAGCATCTTGTTGTAGAATCGCTATTTTATACTGATCAGGCTAAGCAAGAGGGACGGCCCTAATATTGTTTGAAAGATACTATGGTAAATTTAAGAACATGAGAATGATATTTTTGATTCATAATAAGATGGCCTACACCGACATTCTGTCGTTGTCCTCCCACATTATTAGGGACACTGCCATCAAAATGGCGGTAAACAAGTGCGGTGAGCAAGGGGGGCCTTGAACAATAAGGAATTGGCTTACCCAAATTCCTGAGCGGTTTTACCTTCCACCATATGCGAGTCTGGTTGGGTGAAGAGAATTCCCCTTGCGACAGCTGTATCGGCCTTGCTTCTCAGCTCGTCAAATATGGACGGACGCTTAAGCATTCACTGAGCTAATAGAATGGGGATGAACCAACGGCAGTGCTTCCTTAAAGTAATGGTTATCCATTCCAGATAATGATTGTACTCAAGAAGGTGTTTTGTGTGAAATGCAGCTGTGTTTCAGCCTGCATGGCTGCGGGGGAGATATAATCTGATAGAGTATCCATGACTGGACAGAACAACAGCATTATGTTTATTTAGATGAGATACAGCGGTAAGCTGACACTATCTACAAAGATGCTGTGTGGGGCATGTGATAGATAGAGGGCAAAACTGGGAAATGAGAGGTGAAGTGGCACAACAACAAGTCTATGTCTGGATGTCTGAGGCACGTAGTAGCTCGCGTGACCTCGCTTAGCCGGGCTTTTATAGTGGTGTTGTCGAATATAACAGTCAATAGACATCCACATTTTCATCCTGCAATAGAGCTAGCGTGCCTTGTCAGTCTACAACCCTAATCTCGATACCGTTCTCCTCGATACTTACATCCTATCTGGATACCGTCTATCCACCCATAACTCACTTTTGAACGCGACGAAGATGGACCTTATCCCCGAAATTCGGGAAACATGGCGCGCTAGGCTGATCACAAATATTAGCAAGACAGCTGGACTAACCTATATCGACTGAGCAACGTGGGCGATATTATGGTTGGGTGATAAGGAAAGCCTCGATGGCTTCTGATACCCTGTTGTTGACCGTGGAAAATACCGTGACCTGACTGCTGAACTAAAAGGAACCTCTAGACGTCAGCTTCCACCCCTGGTTAATTTTTCGTTTATTTTCGGGCTGACACCTGTTAGAACTGTTGAGGGGCTCTAGCACAGGCAGTGGCTGCGTTTGAAGAGGATGGAGCAAAATGGATCACCGTACGACCAACCGCCCGCGGCAACGAGGCGCTCAGTGAACTTCGACACACGAACGGTCAAAAACAAGTATGAAGGGTCCCATGCTTCGAGTTCACTATCAGAGAGGGCTCCCTGTCCGTCCGGCAGGTAAGTAATGACTATTTTCATCCTTATTGTCTTTGTTCTAACCAATATACAATATAGGTCCGGACGGGTCAATCTACGATTAAAACGAATTACCCAATGAGGCGTATAGAACCCATCCTGAACCGATGATCGTTGCCGAACCGGAGAGTTTTCTTTAAACCTGATGCAACTAATGGTTACTGGGCGGAACCACTCGCCCCGGAGCACGCGCATGAAACGGCTTTTCAGCACGATCCTAGGTCAGTTCTGCTATCAACGAATGGGACAAGGGCTGACTGGGGCGAGTGGGACCTATTCCAGGATGAAAGACCTGGCTTTTGGGGAAACTCCCCCCGATACAAGCGGAGGGATGTCAGAGCCAACACTAATATCACTACCAGAAGTGGCTTTCGAAATATTTTATCGATGATGATCAAGCTGCAGCTGAGGATATACCTACCATGTTATGGTTCCTTCACTATCATTACTTCCCGAGACTTGCATGGGCGGAATTTAGACCCTTGTACGTGAATGCCGTGTTGATCGCTTCTCGGAGGGTCAAGATGAAGGGGGAGTGTGGTCACTACCAGGAAATGAAGGCCTGTAAGTGTGTCTATAAGCTGTGTCTTGCTTGTAAGTATGGCCGTTCATTCCTTGTAACTCAACCAATATTCTCTCTAGGGGCTACACACGGCTCAAGAAGTTGCAGGTCCCGGAATCTATTTCTGAGCAGACGAAGGAGGTTAATCGAAAGCCGAATACTAATAGTAAGAAGGAAAACTTGTCGATTCAGAACTGGAGACCGCCTCTATAAACTCTGGGCCAGCTGAGGGAGCTCCTTTGTCATCTGACAGCATGAAGAAATGGGCAAATCAAATTTACTTAGAGCGTATCTATCCAAACTTCATGTTAAAAAACTGAAATGTCGCAAGAGGGACAAGAGCGCGCGTCTCATAACTATGGCAGAAGTGGCAATCGAGGTAGCGCATGTATTTCCCCAGTTCCTCCGATGGGAGAGAAATATGAGAAAAGAAAAGCTACTATGGAGAATCCTAAATGTGTTTTGGGATAAAAAAAAGATTCTGGTATGGAAAGATGTGATATTAGACACTTATGGTACAGATACCTTTATCAAGTTAGAAACAGGATGTAGTAGCCTAGCTATTGCTGAGCAAAATATAAGTCTTTGATTTTCTGGCAAGCCCCCCAGATGCGTTTCCGGTTCGCGATGCCCATGAGGGGGCCTCGTAAGCCGTACATGATCGATAATTCTTTATCCAACCACAGACAAAGACGCTTATAGTCTAGATTAAGGTACTTCTCATCCTCTAGAAGGTGGAATAGCTCGTAAAACCATGGCATTTCTCGCTGCAACATCTCCTTCCAAAATGAGCCGCGGCCTATAGCTAGATGAACTGACCAGGAAGCTGCAGCTATTGCTAGTGTTGAGCTTCCTGGCAGCAACCTAAGAACCAGATGCAACACCTCGTATGGTAATCGTGCGAATGGGTCCGATATCACTCTCGGTCGTAATTCATGGTTCGTGGAAGATAGCTGGAATGTGCTGGAGTCTAGTTTGGCTTTTAAAAAGTCACTTAAGCCAGGAATGTCTATTGGGTTCGCGACGGAGAACTGCAGGCGGTTAACGACGAAATCGCTGAGCAGAAATACCGGCTCTATTGCATACCTCTTCTCCTGGTGCACTATCCCAGAATTGGGCACACCCTGTTATAGGGCCATAGTTAAGGTTTAAATTCGTCCCTTTATCAAGAGTATCAAAGACCGAGCGGAGAATATTTTTGTTGATTTTCTGTTCTCCACCCATGTCACCAGTCAAGATCCAGGTGAGTATTTTGAAACAGGGAACATGGAAAGGAAACACGGCATCAAACGTGGAATAACTATGCGATCATCATGAGCACTTGATCCTAGAGAGCTGGGGAGGTTATGCTTGAAAGGTACCCGCTAAATCTCGTAAGGGTTTGATCTACACAAGTGTTATTAGAATCGGAAGATACTGTTGCTGCCAACGGCGCCCAAGCGCTCACTCACCGTCTCCCCAAGGGACGAAGACATTGCCCTAGGTTAGATTCAATCTTCGTAAAAGATCTCCATATAGCTGGAAAAGTAAGTATGGCCCATACCTGCTCTGTATAGTATCCCTCGTCCGTCAGAACCGCTCTGGGCCACCGTAAATTAGCTCTTGTAGAACTTTGAAGGGAAAAGAAAATATACACCCATACTCTTCCGTTTCTTCATTCAGTCCCAATCCAAGTACAACTTCAAGCCATTCTAAACTATCGTCGCTAACCAACTCCGGGTCATATGCGTACTCCTCTCCGACTGCATTGGGGTCCTCTTCGCATTCGTCGTCAGTTCCATTAGAGTCGGAGTCGGTCTCAACTGGCGGGGGTTCTTTGCCCGCCAGTAGCGCCCGGCGTTTTCTCTCTACGAGTCTTCGTCGTCGTGCTAGTGCGCGAGGGGCAGTCGAACCCGCTTGAGCACCCGTCAGGGAGCCACTACAAAGAGCGCAGAATAAATCAAAAGAGCCCATAATTAAGGTGGTCCAGGATACTGAGATTGAAGAAACCTCGTGTCAAATGAAAAAAAAATAGGCAGGAGTTTGAGAGGACAAAACTTTGGTTTCGTTCTCATGCTGAGCTCGTATAATGTTACACCGCTAGTCCGTTTTAGGAACATCGCCAGTGCTCGAGTGATGCCAAAGTCCAGGGTTCTCCATTCGTTATGATATTTAAATTTTTACCCGCAGATAGGTGGGAAAAAAAAAAAAAAAAAATCCTACCTTGTAAGGATTAACGTCGAAGTCATTCATTATCGGTAAGTACATGGGGGGTATATGACTGCCTAGGTATATTGGCCGAAAATTTGGCTATTTTTACTGCTCAACCAAAAAAACATATCTATAGATCGGCTTCGACTGATATGGCGAATAGAAGGCCTATTTTACATGTCTCATCCCAACGCAATTTAGGAAAATTACTAAGAACGATTTTCCTGAAAATGCACCTAGGCTCAGAGAAGTGCTAGATAGTCTAGCAAGCTTGTGTGTATCCAACTCAAAAGAGAAGTAGTGGCTCTCTCAATGGAGGTTAGAAAGGGTGAAATAAAACTGTGAATAATTTTCATCATCACTGAAAAGGCAGATATCCCCACCGCCACTTCCTAGTAACTTTAAGGTCTTTGAGGATTAATGCATCATATATTAGCTGAAACCCAGTAATATGAATATCTAGCATGAAGCACTGGATGACACCCTAATATATAAAGAAATTTATGAGAAGATTCAAGGGCTGGTTGAACAGTTCATAGTACTATATCTACATTTCACATTCAGAAGAATCCAGCAAAAAATAAATACCAAAATCATCTTGTTTGAGAAAACCCTCCATGAAGGTCTGGGACAAAATCATCCCTTTACTCTCACCAAGAGGCATATCTTGTTATATATGACATTATATACCTCAGATCAAGCCATCATTGGAAAGCATGCAGGGAGTGATAGAGAAAGGGAGGTGCTACATTCACACCAACCAGGCTAATGCCATTACTAGAGCCTCAGGCCTTCAAACATCTCGCTAAATAGGTCATATAGCCCACAACCACTAATCATAGATTTTATTGCCTCAATTGCTACCTACTTACCTAGGTAGCTAGATAGCCTCCACAACAATATTCAGAATTAGGATGAAGAAAATTCTCCAGGATTCCTGAGTGCCTTGAAATATGCATGACCTCACTTACGCATCCACAGAGCCATCAAGGCTTACTTAGAGCCGGGACATCATGAGGCTCTCGAGTTCAAACGTTTCTCCAAGTTTCTCACGTTAGGAACCTATCTTACCAAGGTTACGGCGTTTACCCACAACCTTAAAGTGTTAGCCAAGGCGACCTTATCACCTCAGAGTTCTAAGTTAATTATATATGACTTCAGCCTCAAGAGGCTTCTATCCTTGATGACCAAAATGCCGACAGTCCTCCAGACCTTCCGGGACTGGCTAAAAGTTATTCACAAAGCTGCATCAACTTTCCCGCAATGATATTTGCTAGATATGGATGTTATCAAGCATTATTTCCAATATACGGTAAGTAAAGTTCTCAAGCAATTTTATATGGTGACCCGATGCGAGCTTTAAAGTTAGGGGGAAGAAGAGGAGATAATTATTCATGTTGATGAGTTGTTTTGCCGGGTTGAGGACTGTGTTCGTGGAAAGGCAAGTGCATCTTTAATACTTAGTTAATACTTTTACTAACTACTAGCTTAGGAAGCATTTTCTGGGACAAATGATCTTCGATACCACATCACGCACTATCATAATGTCAATGTAGTAAGTCCTGGGACTGGTCGACCCAAGTCCAGAGATGTTAAGGCAGCAATAAGTAAAAAAAGTCCTTGTTTATTTATTCTGATCAAACACTAAAGCTAACACCTATATGCAAGTATCAAAATTGTCTTGTGCTGGATACCATGCATCTACCACCGCGTCCAATACTAAGCTCAGAACCAAATTTCATTTAAGAGGCACGCATGGCAAATCTGACTATCCATAGCAGTTCCCCAGGAACTTCAAAGACAGCGATGAAATTTCCGGAGAAGGATGCAAAATTTTGGCAGACCAGTGGACCAGCACTTATCACGGCTACAGGCTGATTCGACTGTTCAGTCTAGTCATTGTAGACAGTATCCCAGTGACGATGTGGGTGCTAAAATCTTGACTGTTTCATCCAGAGAGATGTAAAGGAGTAATGGCGGCCCACATACTAAGAAATCTCCAAAGTCCTTAGTACTTTGTCGCATCAACCTTTTTGCTTCTAAAGTCTAAGACGCGCGCGTAGCAAATTCACTTATTGAAAGTGTTTAATATTATGTTTCCCTACGATGCTGTTCTGTTAAAAAACCTCTTTCTCTTGCTCTTTCGCCTTCTTTATTTGCACCATATGTCCAACTTTTTATTTCTATCCTACCTTATGGTCTAATGTATACTCAATACAATGCTTTCAATCTTCTGCATGAGTATCCAAGATAATAAAGAAATGGGGCAAAACACTATAACCAATCCTTTACCACTGTTGTGATGGGTGTTGACTTTCCTGATAGAAGTCATTTAGATCATAAACCCCTCTTTCATGCCTCCTTGCCCCATCATAGCCATACTGGTCTTGCCCACATTTCCAATGATCTGGGTAATTTTAACCATATTCTGGGTTCCAAAGGGTCCCTCAGGCCCGTGCTGGCGGGGTCTGTAATGGCCGAGCGAACATTAGTCGCTGTAACTTAATCTCCACCTATCACAATATCTTCAAGTATGTAAATGAACTTGGCGTTTACTTAATTTTTATTATTATTATTTTGTTTTCTCCAGAGAAGATCGGTCAAGATGTTGTGAAAAATCGTTTGGGGTTGAAGATGTTGCAAGAAGGCGCCGCCACTTCGGATCTCCACTTGTTCTTGTTCAGAGAAGGCGTCCTAGATTAAAAGGCTCTGGACAACCCAAAATCCACACTACGTGTGAGCCTTTTTGCTCGTTTCAGCTCCAGCTCTAGAACAACACAAAGAATAAGGATGAAGCTTAGGAAAATTCCCCAATTTACACGTTCGGGGCTTAAAGTCAATGCCGCCCGATTGTGGGAAACGATCCATGAAACATGCAAATGGGGCGCGGCTCACCGCTGGGGAGAGTACGCTTTCCATCTCGACTGTCTACCAAAGTATATGCGAGTTTTTTGCTTACTGAACTTCTAGGGAACCCCATGAAACTGGAATGGCCCGTCTAACGCTGACTGACGCCGATGCTCAAGTGCGTCGCTGGTTTGCGGGAGAGGTCCAGAAGCTAGGCTGTTCATTATCCATCGATCAAATGGGCAACATGTTTGCTCGCCAGAGTGGTAAATTAGGGTCAAAAGCACCCATGATTGCCATGGGAAGTCATCTTGATACTCAGCCACGCGGGGGTCGCTATGACGGTATTTTAGGCGTGGTGGGTGCGCTGGAGGTCTTGCGAACCATGAAGGAGAATGGGTTCAGGACAAATTATGATGTTGGGATTGTGAACTGGACTAAGTAGGTTTTTTTAATCTCTCTTTTATTTCACAATTAATATTCCTGTGTGGGATGAGAATTGACAAAGCATAGCGAGGAGGGAGCTCGGTTCCCCAAATCCATGTGCTCATCTGGAGTGTGGGCAGGAGCCATTCCCATAAAAGATGCATGGAATCTCCGTGACATCCACAAACCAAACATAACTTTGCGTTCTGAGCTCGAAAGGCATGGGTATTTTGGAGATATTCCCTGTTCCAGCGAGAGCTACCCACTTGGCGCGCATTTCGAGCTGCACATTGAACAGGGGCCGATTCTCCAGGATTCGAAGCGGTCCATTGGAGTTGTTAAAGGAGCGCAAGGGTATCGCTGGTTAAAATTTACCGTCACAGGGAAGGATGCACACACGGGCACGACTCCTCTCAGCGCCCGTCGGGATCCCCTATTAGCCGCATCGAAGATGGTTGTTGCAAGTAACGAGGTTGCGAAACGGTACGGAGCACTGGCATCAACTGGAATTCTGAAGATTCCCGACAATTCGTCAACAAACACTGTAGTTTCTGAAGTGGTGTTTACCTTGGATATCCGACACCCCGAGGATCGTGTCGTGTGCGATGTGCAGGCAGAGTGTCTTAGGCTATTCGAAGCGATTGCTCAAGAGGATGGCCAGGGCGTTTCTTTGCAATGGTCGTTGGATACAGATTCTTCTGCAGTGGAATTCCACCCAGACTGTGTGCAATCAATCCAAGCCGCTGCTGAGAGCTTGGTTGGAGATCAAGGGTGGATGAATATGACAAGTGGTGCTGGTCATGACAGTGTGTATACTAGCAAACACTGTCCTACTGCTATGATCTTCGTCCCTTGCCGGGATGGAGTGAGTCACCATCCCACTGAATACTGTACGCCAGAAGATTGGTAAGTTCCATGACTTGTTGGACTGGTCTTGTAGCTGATTGTGTGTTAACAATATCTCTAGCGCTTTGGGGACGCAAACTCTACTAGAGTCAGTTATTCATTATGACAGATACCAAGCGGAGAACACAAAAAGGGCCACAGTGATGGATCAATAAATAGATTTGCACATCCCGGAGCCATATGAATTAATAATGTCAGTACCTACAAGTAGTATGATTATGCTCCAATTGTATCACTTTAGTCCAACAAAAGCAAAGATGCGGGCGCCAATGGCTGGGTTGAAACATATGCGACATTAACGATGGAGGGTTTTATTAGATCATCCATACTTGCATTAGCTTACCTTCTCTTCGGATCTTCCACTCCAACAACCATCTATATCAATATTTAACTTTGTTTTCCGTTTCAAAACGACTTCTAGTCTAACCGAAAAGACAGTAGTTCCAAGATACAATGGCACCCGTCGGAAAGATCTTCAATCGTCTCAACAAGCGAGACTTTTGCGGAGTTGATACATTCTAAATTGAATTCGGGCTTAACTCCAGCGACGAGGGGTTTGTACGGATGCTAGAGAAACATCTACTAGAATAAAGATCAAAGGATGTTGGGCTGCTAGAGCATATGAGCGGAATCTCAAAAAAGTTAGTGTCAGAGGATGATTCTTGTCTCTCCATATTTTTTGTTAACTTCACACCAAACAAGGGCTCCTTCATGCTCTGGTAGGAGATTATTAAGTTAATATAAAACAAGATGGTTTCTTTTTCTCACCACCCCTCTTCCAACCGGGTCCGTCAGCATCATCAGATAACGACTAATCCAAGATAACACCGTTCCGGTCCGTGAGCATCCTCGGTCCACCAGGTACCAGATCCGTGACTCCTGGAATGACATTCTCATAATAAAACTGGCCCGCTAACGGTGTACAGAGAATCCTTCCTAGCCCGCCCTCCCGTTGAAACTCAACCCCACTCGGTGTGTTCTCGCTCGACGAACATGGGACCCTTTCACCCACCAGCCATCGTTCGTCGAGAGTTCCCAGAAAGAGATCGAGTTCCTTTGGCTGGTCCTCCGCTCGCCAGATTAACGGACTCCCACAGTTTTCGCAAAACCCTCGGTAGCGACCGGGAGACGACCCATATTCGCGATAGGAGGGAAAGGACGACAAAGGCGGCACGATTTGGTCGGCCGAGACAGTTAGAAAGTGAGGTAGTAGACTTGCTGTCCATTTGCGACACATGGTGCATTGGCAAGTGGATGACTGCATATTATAAGTAATTCTGTGTGAGTTTGGCATTTTTCCAGGCCGGGTGTGGGGAGATAGAACTTACAGACGGTGGCCACTGGCTCTCCTCACTAAAGGTCACTTCGTATTTGATCGACTGACAAAGGCATCCTCCTGTGATTGCCTTGGGATTGAGCTGAGATGTAGCCATCATAGGTCAGAGGCGAGAGTTAGTACATATGTCAAACGATTTGACTTGATCTGATGCTGTCTCAGGAAGAGTGGTGGACTAGATGTTACGAGGTATATGATATCATTGTATCCCGGGAACAGGCGCCTTATCAGCTTGCGGGTACTTATCTCTGCTGGATCGAATCTGGCGACCCCGCTAGACCCAAACTTATCGCGGGGTCAGTTCTTGACTTTCTTAGAGACCCTTATCTTTACTTGTATAATTACTGCTATGGCCCTGCAGGCGTTTGAGATATATCTTTGAACGGGAGAATCTTACCTGTTTCATATGATGCCGGCTCAGAATTAGTCACTGCTAGTTCTTTATTATGGTGGATCAGAACAGCCCGGGATCCATCCCAATTGAGTCACAGTCCAAGTAGAAAAAGGGAAGCGATGTTCACCTGGTGGAAGTGAGCTGGGAACTAATATGGGACAATTAAGATCTAGAGCATGGAAGAACGGTCTGGGCCCTGGAGGGACATATCCTGGAATATGCCGGCTGGCTGAACATACTCCCCAACTGTGTCCTACTACATAGGTCCCCGTTCTAAACACTAAATTGAATGGATTGACTAGTGGAAATATCTACCTGCAGGTTAATAACATGAGTTGTTGATTCTGATACTCATCTTCCTTTATGATTTGGTAACAGTGGCGCCCCAGTGGAGGTTAAGCTACTGGTATAATCTGTTTGGATCTTCTTGTAAGCTAATTGGTTACCTTAACCCTTGATTTACATTGACAGAGCGCCCGAATTTTATATATATATATATTTTCACTAGATTTTAAATTGATTACGATTTATTCTTAAAAGTATATATTTAGGCCTGCATGAGTTCCCATCTCATTTAAACATTCACGTCCAAGATGACTCATGTCGAATCATCATGATTCATTGCCAAGCGGGGTAAATAAGCGGGGCATGTCGGCATCACCAGTAGAACTTCTCGCCGCCGACATGCAACCGTGTCTGGTGTCTAGGTAGGTATGTGCATAAATCCACAATATATCCAGACAGAAAGGGGCAAGTCGCCAAGTGTATATCGCAGTAAGACAGCCAATATGAGGAGAGATTAGTTATTCAGTACCAAAACCTTACCTATAAAAGGCCCCGACATTCTCATCTCATCGGAAAAAAGAACAAAGCTACTTGGTAGCATAGCTCAACCCTACATTAACGAACCTGTATATCGACCCACACCCTGGTGGCGGAAGAAGCCTTTCACTCACAGCAATGGATCAATATAACACACCAGAGTCTGTCCGCGCGTTGGGCATCATCGACCCAGAGTTCGAAGAGGTACGTTAGCAGAGCAATTGGCCTACCTACCTACCTAAGGTAGGTAACCTGTCTTGCATGCCTACTTGAGTACCTATCTAATACGACCGCACCGTCGAACCAGGCTCTCAAGCACAGTCCAGCACCTGCAATGGACTTCTCAACCGTTCCCATCGAGCAACTGCGCCAACTAGTATCCACAATGGAGAAGAAAACATACGACTCCTGTCCAACATTCAACACGCAGGAATCCGTAATCAGCATCCCCATGCGCGACGGATACCAGAACGAACTGCACATCACCAAGCCCGCCTCTGCCAACAGCAACTCATCCCCCTCCTCCTCCTCGAAAAACCCGGTCGTAGTCCTCATCTACGGAGGAGCCTTCGCCATCGGCACCAACATCCAATCCGTTATCTGGGCGCGCACCATCGCAACCCTATACGGCGCGACGGTGATTGAACCAACCTACCGCCTAGCGCCAGAGCACAAATTCCCCACGGCGGCCGAAGACATCTGGGACGCGGTGCAATGGATCGCCACTAACGCTTCGTCTCACCCCGCCCTAGACGCCGACCCATCCAAGGGGTTTGTGATCGGCGGTGGATCAGCAGGCGGGAACCTCTCAATCGTTACGGCTCATCGGTCCGTGAAAGAGAAGCTCTCTCCGCCCATCACGGGCGTCCTGGCTAATATCCCTGTCTGTGTGAGCGCGGAGACCGTGCCAGAGAAATACAAGGAGCTGTGGGTATCTCGGGAGCAAAACGCGCATGCGCCTGGGAATCCGGCGGGTGAGGCCGGCTCGACGGGCGGGTATGAGGGGCTTTATCGGCCGGATTTCTGGTCGGAGGATTTTTCACCGTTCAATTCGACGGCGCCGTTCGAGGCGCTTCCGAGGACGTATGTGCAGATTGCCGGGTTGGATGTTCTTCGGGATGATGGTTTGGTGTATGCGAAGGTTTTGGGGGATCATGGGGTCGAGGTTAAATTGGATGTTTATCCGGGTGTGCCGCATGGGCATTTTAATTTATGGCCGCGTTTGAAGCTGTCGGTCAAGTCTCAGGTGGATACTATTTGGCATGCGGGGTGGTTGTTGAGACGTGAGGTGTCTAGGGAACGGGTAGAGGAGCTTGTGGCTGTGATTCTGAAGTGATATATGTATCGTTTCGTTCTCCTTGTTTATGAGGTAGAAAGTTCTACAGTCAGAGTAAGAGTTACTGGGAGAGAGAAAGCCTTCAGTGATTTGTCCTACTAGCCTTGATCATGCGTTATACATTAGAGAGATCTCAGGTCAGCGTTGGTTTATTTTTGTTTTTTGTTTTTTTTTTTTGTTTGAACGTTCGGTAAAAACTGAAATATGTCTATTATAACTATAGTTCTTTCTTAATGCCACCTCTATTAGCCTTAGTGTATATCAGTCCCAGCACCCTCAACCGAAGGCGGGGTGAGGTCTCCCCCCCGGCAAGGCATTCAGTAGCGTTTAAAGTAAGCAAGGGCGTTTCCTATCGTGGCAGGCAAGAGGACTAGACACGCTAAGAGCAGCAATATGAGTAAGAAAATCTAAAATGGTAAAGACAACCCACACGAATCCACGGCTTGCAATTACACAAACACACTTGACAACTTGGCAGTTCCGCGTCTCCAAAATGAGCAAACCCGAGGGTGCTTACTTGGGCGCGGCGCGTCTTGAACATCACTCGTACTTAATATCCTCAATGGCTGAAGCCGGAACGACCCGTTTCCACAGTTCTTCACCCTCGGGTTGACCGGGTTGATCCATGTAAAAGAACCCACGCAGGATTTCCCGCGCTGCGGCCCAATCGTGGATCCCCAGATGCACCGCTGATTCAGCCAATTGTGTCACAAACCACGAATGCCCATCATGTCCCCGTGACGCCATGCTGCTGGTGAAGAGGATCCAAAACAGTACATCCGGGGCGCTAAGTCTGATGCGTGCCAGTACTGGGATTGCCAGGCTTTGCTGTAAGGGATTTAGCAGGCATTGCATGATTGGAAAGATCTGAAAATGCCAGACGCGCATGTTCAGGTATATAAAGAGGATGATTCGGAGGGGCTCATTTAGAAGACACGATACCGTACATGAAACCGAAAGGTTTGAGGTGTAGCGGATAGACATAAGCCGGTGCTCAAGTAGCAAAAAGAGGTCGTTGTCCGTTGGCATAATGATCGAGGGCTGGATGCGCGCAACTTCGTAGTATTGGAGTAAGCGTTGGGACATGTGAAGGGACATCTTCATACTATCCTCTAGGCCCAGATACCAAGGTGCCGTGAAGAACGACGTTCCAAGGAGGGATATCTGGGAGGTGGTCTTGCAATTATCACCCAGGTGTGCCATAAAGCTCCTCGTCGAGTAAAAAACCTCCCTTTCTTGCAGGATCTCGCTGCGCCAGGTGCTTATCAGGGGCAGCGCTGGGAGCGTGTTTAGCAGAGCTGCTCTCATCATATCACCACTTGCATGGCTGTTAGGACAGGTCTACATCAAAGACTAAGAGAGTGCATGCGACGTACTGGTAGATTTTAGACAGAGTCATGTGGTCCAGCGCTTCTAGGCCACCATTGAGTTGGATTAAAACGTCGAGGCCCTTTGTATGCGCCACGGTTGCTTCGATATTACCTCCGATTGCCTGGGAGTTTTAGAATCTCGTAAATGCGGAGGGAGGAGGAAAACGGAAAGACACCAAAGTGTACAAAAAAGAAATATCATCATAAATACCTCCATCGCCTTGAGCGATCCAACAATAAGGATGGTTGACTTAGCAGTAGCTGGGTCCCGAAGAAGTTCATTCAGGATCTTTATCATGTCTCCTTGAATGCGGAAATACTCCCTTGCTGATGCTTGTGATTGTCGAGAGGGAGCATTATGAAGTGCATTCATGGCGATCTGGTGGCCTGCAGCTGAGAAAAGGAGTGCTAATTGGATAATTGGCTGGGAAAGTGCCTGTTGCCACCACCATATACTCATGCGTGACTTGTCAAGGGGGTAGGCGCTGGGAATAGTGAAGTTACGCACTACCGCAGCCGTGTCAGGTGGTATTCCCAAGATAGGTATTTATTTCGATGGACAGAATGATCTACATACATTGATGGAAGTAGGAGTTCATAAACTCGGTCATGGGAAACGCGGTTGTAGAAAAGGGGTCTATGAACCCTTGGCCTAGCAGGGCTTTGGGAGATCCGGAGGTCGCCATGGTGAAAAACTGCCGGAATTCTTGATTATCAGTGTCCACTGTAGCCGCGCGCGATTCGGAGCCATATTGTCTGTTTGCCTCAGGTCTGCCTGGATCCGCCCTGTCTGGTCCAGAGGTATTGGTGCTCGTCATATATGCCAACGGAAGGCGTTGGCGGAGGACAATTGATGAGGACTTAAGCCTCTCTACCGCTGCGAGTCGCTTTTTGCGATGATATGTCCTTTGCGTGAACTCATGTTTCTGCCTTTCAAGTGCGCTGTTCCGCGGGGTGCTGTTGCCTTGGTAGTGGACGAACAAGAATTCCGCCATAGTGTGAATATAAAATCCCTATGAACAAAATGTCCGTACGTTCGAAGGAGGGGATTTTGTGGAAGTCATTCCCCTGCTTCATTGTTGAACGCCCTCCGATAACGCGGAGTAGGGAAATCTTGGCCGTATCTACGTTCGGGTCGACTGGAACAACGGTGGGCCCCATATCCACTTCAATCCATTCTGGAGCAGTAATTCGTCCATGCGCCGCAGCAAAGTACCAACGGGATCGGCTTAGCCTAAGTAATTATGGCCTGGGGCGGATCAACTCAGGGAGCTTGGGCGAGGCATTTTCTTAAAATAGCACTGCACTGGACTGGTAGAGTTTCGCCAGGCAAGCACTCGAACAGCCGGCAAGCCATGTCCAGGTGACTTTACCACTGAACGCATCGATATTTTGTTGTCAGACCTAGTAGCCCGTCACTGACCTACCTAGCTAGTCCTAGGGGCCATAGTAGTAGTTGAGACTTGAGACACGGGCCACACTGGATGGGGGAAATAATGGTGTCACATTAGGGATTTCACGTGAGGGATTGGAATCGAATTTTCGCGTTCTTCCAGTCTTTAGACACAGATGGGGAGATCTAACTCTCTTTTATACCTAGAACACTTGCCGTCTGTCAATGCCTGCGTACTGTGTAAAGGCTTGGCTCGTGGCACCGTTGACTGTCTTTTGCGAAGTGTTTTGCGCTCGGAACTAACAAATAGCAGCTTTTCAGCTTCCTTCTTAAAGAGGCTTAGCGGTCATCCCGCACAAGCCAAGTGTGGATACTTAACTACATTGTGGGTTAACTAGATGTTAGAATCATCCTTATGTAATTCTGTGTCAACCGTGGTTCAATTTCATTCTCTTGTCCCCCTGACAGGTGCGAGAACTCAACTCTGACCAGCGTGGACTGACACTGACACTGACATCAATTGGGGGCGAACCACAGCGGCGCTAGTACGGATTAGGAACAATAAGCTTAGGCCATGAGCTCCCTAGTAATTACCTCTCTAAGTGTCGTCTAGGAGAGTACAAGGTCGATTTGGAAGGTTGAAGTAGACACGCCGAGGCCTCCAGCACTCCTTTATGTCTTCGCCATACCATCTTTCCCTCTTACATTTGCAATGTCTTCTAATGTTTGCGGCTTCTTTCATGACGGCCTGGCGCGCAACTTCCAACAGTCATTCAAATCCTATTACACAACCTCAAAAGTTTAATATATATACATATATTCTTGTAGTTAAAGCTTGGATTTAAGATTTTGAAAACCAAATATCGAGAAATTTAAATTTGAAAAGGCTGTTTTTGCCGCTTTCTTCATATTAAAATGGGGGCAACAGCACATACGTCGGGATTTCCTGGTAACCACCTGTCAGTTTCTTAAGTAGCGCTTTACCCTTGGGGTTAACAAAACCTATTCAAAATACTTTCTCAAGCGACACTCCAATCATGGCTGAATATTTCTGTGCTGAACATGACGTAGACATGCGGGATAAGGGGGCAGCGATAGAGCATATACGCCGAAATCATTTGTCTTTTATCCAGCGCCCGAGTCGCCAAGGCGAACCCGATAGCCATGGTCACATCTGGTATTGTTTTGACTGCGAAAGAGATTTGGGAAACCATCGAAGTTTTGACTCCGATACCGCCATGTGGCAGCATCTCCAGGACTCTCACCCTTACGCTATAGAGCTCGTGACCTAAGTAAGTGAGGGTACTTGATCTGCTGCCGGAAATCTTAACACTAATATTACCATAATGCTTAGCTTTAACGAATGGACATATCTGTTGGAATCGCGTATGGGTTTTCTGCTTCATATTTTTTTAATCGGGAAATTGTCGAACTTTCTAATTGCCATTTTTGATGGTGACTGAGTCGATCGTGCCTAAAAAAAACTAAAATGGGATAAAACCAACCCGGAATGCCTTCTGCGGTCATACTGCTTACTCTTATTCCACGAAAGGAGTTCAAATATCTGGAAAGACTCATATATTTGGGGGAAGAAAAAAATCCCAAGTGGTGGTATCATGAAATTCATTCAGCTGTCCACTCTCCCCTTTCTAAACCAGAAATAGTGACCTCAATTCTAAAATGTTTTCTCTGTAATCTATGGCATATAAACGTCTCCCACCCAACCTATCGGCTGACGGCTTGGGCCAATTCCATACCTTTCTTGCCCCTATTCTTTGATCTTTTCACCGACCGCCCATTGAAGAAAAAATCACCCATCAGCCTGCTGTTGATTAGATTAAAGAGGCTCAATCAACCCCAATTTTATCCCACATCAGCCGCCCCTAGCATATCATGAATTGGGAATATCTAACAGCGGTATCGCTACATTGAATGCAAATTAGAGCTTGCACATTAATAACGAAATCACTGAATACACACGAATGTGAAACGGACTTCTTATCCGAATAAAGCTTACCGATATTACATATCACTCAAGTAGCGCAATTCATAGAGCCCATTCGTGTCTGTGGATGGACCAAGACAGATGTTGCACGTATATTTTACCTCGATTCTAGCTACGTCTTTGAATACTCAGACCTGTAACAAAACTAGCTCTAGTTTACCAACTAAAGTACGGTATAGTGGAATCTGTATCATGGCTTTGATAGTCCAAAGAATCATTTATAAGCGTTTATATCCAAGTAATACAGCTCATACGAAGATTAGAGCTCCAGGGATCGAATACAGTAATTCTTTTGCGTACTGCGCCGCCGCCGCCGCAGCATATTCCACCCAGACGTCATTCTTGTGAGAATCAGCATAGTCGGATATTCCGCGGATGACAAGGCATGGAAACCCGGTATTCATCAACCCCGCAGCCTCCATTTCACAGCACAAAACGCCATGCTGCTTGACAAGGGTATCTCTAATTTCGGAATCCTTGATCACGGAATTGCCAGAAGCGATGGTCCCGTAAAACACGTGTGGCTGCGTATCACTCCGAGGGGGTCTGCAGCGCACCAAATGCTCCACATCACAAGATTCACAAGACGGCTTATCACCCACATGTGGGTATGATGTTTGGTATAAATAGTCGCGGTCAGGACCGGGGTGAGGTGTCTCGAGTTTGTGAGGAAGCGCGGTTCCATGGGTGACCATGAAATTGAGTGCTGACAACAACTTCTCCGGGGGCGCTTTGAGACAGCCAGTCGTAACGAATCCCCTACTCGTGAATTTTCCCATGTCATATTGAAAAACACCACCGTACTGCATGTGCGGTTTACTAACAACCACATCTCCTAAACGGATATCGTCTTTGGGGCTTGGGAGCCCGCCTCCAATACCTACCATCAGACCAATTTCAATCTTTGGGAACTTGGCCAGCATGCGAGTGGCGACCATGGTAGCCATGTTGGACCCATATTGGCCTAGGGGGAGACAGGTAATAACGATGTTTAGATTGCCAACCTGACCCAGGATATAGAGGTTGTTATCTGTTCCTTGTCCATAGCCTCTTCGGTGGAATTTATCTAGAATCCTCTGTGCGGCTTTCAGCTCTTCGGGAAGAGCGCATATCCACCCGACAGTATAATTGTTTTCAGACAGTAGAAATTCTTGCGAAACCATTTGGGCTGCGGGCTTCCCACACCCTTGTCCATCACCTGCGTGATCGTTTAGGATCCCCGAGCCGCGTATCATACTTCGACCAGCATAATCTGCTGTCGATTGTGTGGGCGAAAGGCGGTTGGTCAGCGCCCTATTTGGAGAATAAATATCGCTACTAGAGACCCCATAGTAAACGCGCTTTGCAGGAGATTGTGCTTCTGCTTCATCGGATGCTTGTCTCTTAAGGGCCACAGTACCTATACCTTCCATGATGTCCCTATGAGACTCCAAGCCGGAGCCCAAGCTAATTCCACTATCGGTGAATGAGCTTTCCCTGCCTTTTGACAAACTCAATTCCACTCCCTGAAGGTATGCATCCTTTTTTCGGTGCAGCATTCGAGCCCCCCATTGTGCGCTAAAAATGATAGCGCCATTGGAGGGCAGGTTTTGCGGACTTCTGCCACCCGTTTTGATCACATTGACTATATTCCTAGGGAGCAGTATATTGGCCAAATTGCAGCGGGCTTGTGGAAGATTATTGCAATCGCACTCATAACCACTACTTTCCAGAGGGGACCAATATATATCATCCAGTATTCTCCACGGAGAAGAGTTAAAGCTCCCTCGCTTTCTGACGATATCTCTGAGGTCTGATGTGCAAACGGTAAGATGATTTAGCCCTTGTGGCACTCTTTTCCAAAGTGTGCATATTTTACTGTCGTCCTTTGGAACGATCAAATCCCCAAATCCTTTGCCACAGAGAGTGATAGCCGCTATTCGTTTCGTTAAAGCTAACCAGCTAGGTCCATATTGTTGGTCTGCATGTACTCGAGGACGGATATGGTCCTGATTTGTCGCAATATCCATAAATTCAAACGCTTCCAGAAATTGACGGGATGGGTCAGTAGGCTGCAGAGCTAGACTGCGGCTGAGTTCGTCTTGATGGGCAAACAATTGTTCCAAAATATGATATATCCGCTCCACTCGATGGCGAAACTTTTGGTCCTCACTCGCGAATAGTTGTAGCTCCTTGTTAATAGGATTCATGAGAACCTCATGAGCAGCTACACGTCCCGATATCGCAGACTGCGCCTCTTTTAAGTGATTTGATCTGTAAATAAATTTGTCATCAATATCGTCTGCTTCATCTTCGTGGAGGGAGGCCCGAACTAGGTGGAGCAAAGCGCTTGCGCCGTCCACCATCCAGGCACATTCAACTTGCGCATCGTATAGAACTACAAAACGCCTAGCTATCCACCTGATCTGTTCCCGGTAGCTTTCTGCTACAAGATGAATAGCCTTATCTTTCCGCCCCACGGCTACCAGCTTTTGGTTTTTAATAAACCTTCCTGGAGACACAGAGACATCGAACAGTGAGCAGTCTTTATTGGCGTTCTCAAAGTCGGACCAGTCGATGCTGTAACTCGCAAGAGGCGATCCTGTACCATGAGTTTTCCATCAGTTAAAGTGCTTGAGTACATTCTCAAGGAGTGGTTCGTACCTGTTGTCATTTCAACTTCTGGGCACCACCCAATGATATGACGGAACGACAACAGATTACAATCAGAGATTCTCTCCGGATAGAGCCCAGGGAGGGCATCAATGCGACTATCAACATAAGAGATATAGCTAGAATCCTCGTTGAATATTACGTGCCAAATCACCGTCTTCTGCGTCATACCGGTGGGGACTAAGATGGTTGAAAATCCTTTAATGTAAATCTTTCGTCCGAATCTTGACACACGGCGGCTAGAAACAAGCGAACTCAGTATATCGATGCACGTTTCAAGCCCAGTGTTTGGGACGGGTCGAAGTCGGATCGGGTATCCCTCCACGACGACCGGATTCCGAAAAATGTTATGCCAGCACCGAGGGCTACCGGACTGTGTACGCTGACGAGGTTCTTGGATCGAGAAGTTAATGTGACAGTGGAGACTAGCAGAAACTTTTTCGTTGCTCAATGTGTCGTCAACCGTGGAGCCACCTCCCGTAATATATGGGCGACATAATCCTACTCCAATATTACTTGTAGATTCTCTTACACTGCTGCCAAGCCATGCAAACTGCTCGGCAATTTCTGCCACAGAGACTCTTGCCCCGATAGCCTCTACTGTCACCCCAGAGTTGTCAATTCGGACAATAAGATGACTATCGTCTGGCAGGGTACCTGAAAGATGACTTTTTATTAGCTGCAATCTATCAACCTAAAGCACCTAGGGCAATAGGACTAACATGAACATTCCTTCCCACGACCAGCACGTAGTGCCGCTTTCATCACATTCACTATGGGCTCCCCAGTTGACGGCCATGTTTGGCGCATATAGTCTACGCAGGTCATCGCCTGTGCATCATCTAAGGATCCTGTCAAAGTTATTATCCGATCGAATGTCTGGCCAACTGCATCCATATATTCCTGGGCCTTGAAAAATGATATAGGATGCCAGGCCAGTGTAAGAGCAAGCTTGACAGCTTCGGTGCCCTCTTTTCTGCTAATTCGCGAACACCTCGGGAATGAATCTATTACAAAAGAGGCAATATTATTTGGACTGCTTGTTAGCATATCCATATTCAACTCTTTTTGAACAGACTCAACTAGCCATTGATATGCTGGTGTCTCTGTAATCAATTTCTGATACTCTTTTGAATTCAGATGCACGCTATGATCAAACTGCTCTTCAGCTTCACCATCTTGTGTTTGCTCATCCATCAGATAATGCTCGGGTTTACCGCGCTCTTCAGATGATCGGCTGCAGGCATGTGGTGATAGGCCTTGGAACCACGCATGAATCTTCTCGTGCAGGGACATTTTGTCACCGTCGTTGAAAGTAGTACTTAAAGGCTCTAAGTTTGCGTCACTGATACGTGCCGCAATACGCCTGATATTATTAGTATATTGCTATATGGTTTGGACTAATTCGGGTAGTCCGGCATACCTTCTATTATTAAGAATGTAAAACCTCATGTCTAGATGGGATTGAGACTGCGTATTGTAGCCTATTTTATCTGCAAAGTTCTTAAGTAAATCAGGAATCTTATCTTGAATTTTGGCAATAAGGGTACGGCTATTCGGTCCGCTGAATGCTTTGGTCAATAGCTCTTCGATAAATGCAGATATGTAGTCGCCAATCACTGAGTCTGACACGGTCGATTCCCCCGAGTATACTGTACCAGATTCCTCTGCTGAGTAGTCGTTATCATTATCCACATGCGCGCCGCTCTTTCCCCCCTGATATATCGTCGGTTCTGGTCCAATATGAGTTGCTGTTCCATATGCTGAATTCGTGAACACTCCGGGTCGGATCCTTTGGGGGCGGATATCGATGGGGGGCATCATGACACCAGGCTTTGTGTGTTCCCCAGCTTTGTTCGCAAGATGGGAATAAGAGCCTGAACCTAGAGCACTTAAACATTAGTATCAATCCCAATGTTTTATTTATGGTATAAATACCCATAGGACTGCTGCTTTGTTTCTTTAAATGCTGTTTATGCCTACGCAGCTGTCTCATCTGAAGTCGCGCTTCAGACACTTCCTTGTTAAATTTCTGCTGGAACATTTCCCGGATCACCGCCCATGCAAGGTTTTTCTCTCGAAGTCTTTCAACAAAAGCATCTTCTTTTTCTTCTTCTTCTTCTTCTTCTTCTTCTTCTTCTGCCCGGGAATCTTTCTGGTCTTGGTGATATTGCTAATCCATATCGTATTTCACATTGTTAGTACTATCCCATAAGGAGGTAATGCATGGGGTGCAAGTTACCGCTTCCGATTTAAACTGAAATTTACTCTCATTCTCAGAACCTGTGGGCACTCTGAGTTGGGTATTTTTAGGCTCTCCTGGGGGAAGCATGCGGGACGCATTCGTCATACTAGACTCTGTGCTTTCCTTGTGTATGGTATGAACATCTCGGTTTTTCTGGGAGGGCACGACTGTTGTATCAGAGTCTTTACAAAGGCTAGTTTGGCCTCCAATCAATAGGTATGCAATAGACGAGGAAGGGTGATATAAACCGTACCTGGCCAGGATATATTTATCTCCACGCAAAAGTATCACACCGTTCTCAACCGCCCAATCGCGGAGGTGAAGATCTTCCAAATTTGGACCAGGGTCTGATTTCTCAAAATGCCGCGCCAAATGCTCCATGTGGTCTTTCCAGGCACTGAAACCATGAAATTCCTCCCCACAAAACCCACACATGGTCAAGGTAGGGAGTGGTCGAGATTGTCGCCAGCATCGTTTGCAAGTATCTTCAAGGCTTGATTCGAACTTCCTTTTCTGTTCGCTATCTGCCGGGGGCATTTTGTCTGCAAACCCCCACGGGGCGTGCATTCGACGTTGGTGTTGCATAAAGAGGTCTTTCCGGTTGAAATCATTGAGAATCAAACGTCCATCATGGCCGCCAATTAGTTTACATCTGCCCACATTACAACGGTAGAAACCCGGCTGAATATGTTGCGAATTAACATGTCCCTCCCACCCCCTTTTACCGGAAAATCGAGCCGTGCAACCATACGGCTCGAAATTACAAGTATACAAGCGACCGCCCTTGTTATAAGGGGGGCTTTTAGCTGGCCTCATTTTCACTCGGGACCGGGATTTTGATGGCATGTTTTTTGCCACTTTTTTCAGTGATGATCGGTGTGCTGAAATTTTTGGTGGCTCTGCATACTCTTCTTCAGGCATCCCCGATGGCATGGGTAGCTTTTGTGGGAGCAGAATGTTGGGGTGAGGATCGGACTGGTGATAAGCTGAATCAGATGTTGCTGATGGTGTGGGCAGTTGTTGTGGAAGCGAAATGTTGGGGTGAGGACCAGGCAGGCGATAAGGTGAATCAGATATTGCTGATGGTGTAGGCAGTTGTTGTAGAAACGAAATATCGCTGTGAGGTTCGAGGCGGTGATCAGGTGAATCTTCATAAGTATTGACTGGCAACTCTTGAGGTTCATTTTCTTTCCCGAAAGGGACTGTGGAGCGACGATAGGAATCCATAATGAGATTTTTCAAGAACAACTTGACCTTAATTGTATAGTAGACTTCGCTATATAATGCTCCTTTGTGGCTATATTCATTTATCCAGTTTTGGAATCCATGGTAGAGGACAAAAATTATTCTCTGATAAGTAAAAGCTCAGAAGAGAGAAGGGAGAAAGACAGGAGGGGCCAAGCGCCAGGCTGAATAGGAAGAGCATACTCAGATCATGGTGTGATGAGGCGGAGCCGCGGCGCAGCATCCTTCAGCGCTAAAGCAAAATACAAAAAGCAAGAAAAAAATCAAACACCATAGAAACAAACAAACGAGAGCCAAGTCTAAGTGGAATAATTCGATAAAATTTAATAATTCGTATAAGATGGACAGCTGTTTTAAACGGATTATTTTCCTAGGTAGTCTTCCCGAAGTATCTCAATCTTCTCGTTCTGCTCTACATCCCGCCCCATTTTGGGAAATCCAATGTCTAAATATCTTTTATATGCAAGTAATAATAAGTTTGAATAGCTTTACTTAGATAGTATGAGCCTACATGGAATTAAAAATAATGGCTATACCCAAACTAATATCATTAGACTCTATTTTCGATTATTTTTATTATTATTACGGGATTTGACTAGACCAAGGCTGGCTCTACAAGTGTTGTGGGCTAGATCGCCGCCCATCTTGAATATGTTGTCTTTTCTTGTTCAAAGTGTTCAACAGCTTAACTGCTCTATATTACAACCTTAACAGGTAAGATACATGGAGGACCAGGGTGGTCTATCTTCCTACATCCGACCAAAACCATATATGTTTGGCACCAAATTTATCGCGGGGTAAGAGCATAATTCGCTGGAAACCTCAAAGCATTATCCTAATGCTCGTCACCACTGACTGCCTTTAGCTCTAACAAATCTAGTAAGAATTAAAGGTAGTTATCCAGCAGCAGTATCACTACCTACATTGTATGCAAATTAAAGCTCAGTCGCAACATCACGAGGCTCCCAATAATCCCCACAGAGACCAACCCGCCCAGACCACTCGCCATCCAACAACATACCACAACGGCCTGATAGTCCATTCATTGACCTCAAGTGCACTCCAAACATACAAAGCAGCCAACGACGCATTATAGAACGCGAAACAGGACCCCACAATGAACCCAACCTTGGAATGACGAATGTGGTGGTCCCTCAGCAACCAGCAAGTCAAAACATACGGGAGATAGGAAACCCCCGTGGTTCGCATCCAGAATCGGGTCAGTGGATGGGTGAGCTCTTTCCGGTTCGGAATGACTATCGGCGAGATGAAGAGGAATGCAAAGGCGTCAAATCCCTGGACGGCCAGTGCAGAACCATACATGAGCCGGATCGAGAGTGGTTGGAATTGATCGGTAGCCTACGGAACAGGTTGGTCGATGTAGGTAGGTATATTTCGATTCATCGGACTGCCATTTGGGAGGGGGGGTTACGTACCATAATATAGGAGCTCCAGGTTGGGGTTGTTCTGGTGATGAGAGAGACATTCAGGGTGTGCCGCGATAATGCAGTGTATATACCTTTCAAATCGAAGCGGGGAAATCGCGCTAACTTTGTACATACAAATTAGGAAAAATCCTTTGATCCCCCCCCCCACATTGGGGTTAATTAATGTCTGTCTTATCGTTCTTCCGCCCGGGCCTCCATCTTTCTCAACACCAGCTTGTATCGATAGAACATATTGAGAGTAAAATGATCTAATATAATCATATAGACTATAGTAGGACATTATATGTAGTGTCCGTGACGTGGGACATAAAGACTCAGGCTTTCGCCAGACGCGGATGACGCGCAAATATGCACGCGACTCCCGTCCAAAACATTGACATTGACGCCTCACCAGCATGAAAACCGACATAAGATCTCAAAAAAAAGAACTTAGTGGAACACGATTGATTATCCAAGAAAGAAGATCAACCAAGATGAGGCAGTAGGCGCCATGTATTGGGTAGTTAAACACCAGTGGCTAAACTTATTAGATGCAACTTATTCGTATGGGTAGCAAATTATATATAATTCGTTGCCATAAGACTGGAAACAACCACACCCCCATCACGGAATGGTAAGTCGAAAAAAAAAAAAAAAACATAAGTAAATAAAGACACCTAACCTTACGAATAACATGAAATATTAATCATGACATAATGGATCTACGGATGGGATTCTGATATTGAAGTAATAGGTAATAAAAAGGTTTATGTCCATGAACAATTAAGTACATTTCCTCTATCGGAATATCCGAGGAACAAAGTCAAAGACGTACACTGTCCACACCCCAGAGCCATGCAATTCATCACAGCTTAAAATAGCGCGGTGGTTTTCAACGCATTTGAGTTTCCTATTAGTCAATAAAAACTTCGAGCCAAAAGGGCGCCGCACTCTTGCTCGCTTCGACTTCGGTGGAAGCGTAATTTTTATCACCTCATCGGAGGTTGTAAGGTATCGGTCTATTTTTCTCGTGGAGACTAGAGAGTCTGGGAAGAGACATTTTGTTGCTCCATTTTCAAGGAGGGAAGTGATATCGGGATCGGAGCACTCCATAATCATCAAGCAATGAGGCACGAGGCGTTGGCCAAGGAGGGTCACGGCACCGTATGTGAAGGGGTCTATAGCCATGTGCCGGAGGTTACAGGGAGGACCCTGCAGATGAGCCACTTCATGGCGAGTCATTGTAAATTTCCCATCTGGCTGGGAAGAAAATTTTTGAATGCTGATCGATTCATTGTCGCTGCTGCTACTAATCAAGGCAAAACTGCGTCGGTCGGGACTCAAGACAATATAAGGTTTGCCTCTAACTTGCACCATTATTTCCTGAGATATGCTTCCGTCGGCCCCATTAATGAGAGAGAGCGAGAACATACGGTCAAGCCCTCGATAGGTCGGCTTGGTAACTAGGACCAGCTCGTCTTCTACTCCCCGGATTATCTCTAATGGTATGCCGCTTGGATAGGGTCTCGTATCGAAGAAACCTAAATTGATTTCTGTGTGAACAATAGAATCAACCTTGTAAAGAAGGTTCCCAGAGTCCAATTCGTAGGCCATGATCTTGGGTGTATCCCTACCCCGTGGGATGGTTCCATAGTAGACACGTGTCTCTCCCACCAGGAGCGGGATGACAAAACTCTCATTGTAGCCAATGTAGGAATATTCATGAGTCCAGACTTGACGGTTCTCTTTTAAGCAGAATAAAATGTCGCTAGTTCCAAAATTTAGTATTGAATCATACACTTGGAGAAATATTGATCGGGCAGCAGGGCATTTCATACGTGTAGGATACGGGAGGATCTCCATCATTAGCAACGCCGCAGTGTCTGCGAATTCGCAACAGCAGATAGCCATTCGTACCCAGGACTAGGACCTGACCTCCCTCGTCATCTGGCTCGAGATAGCCTCCCATGTCTAATTGCTGTACAGGGAAAAGTGACCCATCATCTCGGTAGGACAGGTCTTGCCAGAAGACACCTTCTTCAGGCTTCACCCAAGCACAAAAATTGCCCGCAATGGTGAATGACTTGGCCCTTGGGTATTTACGGACAGAGGACGGTTCTCCACGCTTGACGTTCGAGTATAGCGTAGCTGGGGCAATATGAGTTATACCTCTTGTGAAGAAATAGAAGTGAAAATAGGTGGAGGGACGGGAGGAGGCTGTGATAGTAGATACACCTACCCAAGTATTTGAACAGCTTTGTCGCTGAGTCTGGGTCGGAGAGGGCCGTCGGATTGGTGTCACGGTAATGTAAGCGAAGTCCAAGCGATCCAATGACGGACGAATAGCCGCCATCCTTTGCTCACGGCGTCACATCGGACAATATCTGCTGCGGACAAGTATTCAAGGATCGCGTGGGCGCATTCAAGGCTGAGAAGTTGAAAGGGGTCCTGGTGTGCCATGTCTGCAATTTCAAGAAAGGGAGAAAAGAGAATCTCTTCCTAACAGTACCTAGGGAGATTTCGCGGGTGGTCGGGAATATGCCTCCGAGGAATACGAGATCAATCCAAGTAACCACTAGCCATCTTGAGCCACCTGCTCTGCTAGGTACCTACGGAGGAAGCTTGAAGATTAAGTTGCTAGCTCCATGAGAGCTTAGTGGTGCGAATGGGGACGAACTGTGGTAAAAATTGGATCAAGACATGTTTCAAATTATCCGCGTGGGGATTCGTCGTCTGCCCCGGAATTTATCAAAATTTCTGTCCTGAAGTTGTATGTAATAGTTTAAATCGATGATTGGTCGACTTGGGTTGAATTCGGTAAGGTGTCGAGTCTTAGCGCACAGTGAATTGAACCTTTGAAAGGACCTGAAGGTAGTAGCAATTGCAACGTAAAGAAAGAAACACACAAAGAGCTTTCTTTCTTCCTGATTGGCATCACTTTTCAGTTTAAACACTACGGTAAGTAAGTCGTCACTGCCAACGGACGAATACCGTTACGCTGGCAAGAGTCATGGTTTTTATGATTTTACCATCAAGACATATATATAGTAAGGTAGGAAGAACGCGATATCTACCCGCCAAATCTATAGATATCTTTTAGTGCCAGCTACTGAGCATACCATGCGACATAATCAAATCAACTATAATACATTCAAGTCACTGCGATATGCGCTATTGTTGGCGATACTCAGAGCGGGTAATGGAGCCCAAAGAGCATGTCTTTCGTTAATTACGATCTCGTATTCGCGAGGGCAGGTGGCTTAGGCAGGGGGTCGGAAAAGGGTGGAAAGTCACAGCATGCTTTTTTGGTTTAATTCTGTAAATTATTGAGAGCTATTTATGCATTTACATTAATTCCTATGCAAATTATGTAAATTAATTAATGGTTGTGCTTGTATGCATCTCACAAAACTAGTAAAGGCTTGCTGTAAGAGGGGGTTTGTTTACATATTATTTTTATGTTTCAAGGTAAGGTTCTTTTTAGTGCCACCTTATACCAACTAATTTATGCAAAACTGTGTGCAAACAAACGAAACGCTGCAACAAACATGTTAAAAATGGACTCAATGTCTGGTTTGTTGTTGTCAAGCGGGGGACAATACCTTTGCCTCACGCAAAGCCTTCATCACTGGTGAGCAGTATTTTTCCGGTTCTATCTTTCTCTTGTGTCAAGACGCAGTCAAAGACTTGGGACAACCTAGCCAACTCAATAATGTCTCAGGAATGGATTATGGACTGTCCTGATGGGTTTTTATTACCAGGGATTATCCTGCAATCCTGCCACGCGGTGCGTCCCCAAGTTATTACTAACCCAGTCCTTGATCTGTTGAATAGCAGCCCGATTGTCCGGATGGTCCCGATAATCAAAAGTTGCCTCGCCGTAAATCAAGCCATCCACTTTAGCAGTCCCCATGAGCGTTTCCGCATAACCACTCCCTCGGTCCTCGCCCCTGATAGTCCAACCAAAGACCTTGCTAAATCTCGGCTTTCGGCTACCGCTACGATCGCGCAGATTCGCCCCTTGCTTCAGCTCGTAGCAAACACCTGTAGGATACGGGATCGCCTTGTGGTTGGACCAGTCGCAGCTCATCACAAAGGGCATCCCCAGAATAGACATCCCATAGTCCATGACTCTTTGCTGCACGGGAAGCGGGGATGCCTGGTCCAACCGGTAAAACCTCTCCCAGACGGCATTCGCCCGGCCACCGATGCTGATAGCCTCATTGGCGCTCAGGGACCGAGAGAGTACCTCAGCCTCACGCGTTTCGGTATCGGAGAGACTAAAGCCGTAGAGAACGCGCACACCGACCGGTTCGAGGATCCTCTGTGCCAGTTTCTGCAGGTCTGCGATAGAGCAGCCCGGTCCGCATCTAGAGGGCCATTCTCTTGGTTTTTTAATGTCTAGCCAGAGGAAAATAACTGGACTTCCCGCTCGGCGGTGGCTGGCAAAAGTCTCCATCATCGACTCTACGGTATCGCGAGGTTTGTTTCTACCTGTCCAACCGGAGTCTTTGTCGTCGTGGTAGGCGTATAGGATGCCGTTGTGGGGAGCCACGTCCATTTCGAACGCATTGGCGCCATCCCTGAGCGCTATTGAGACGGCTTCTTGGTCAAGCACGCGGTGGGCAATCAGATAGACAGGGCGTTTGCTTGTCTCGCCCTGCAGGACGACCTGATCGACATTGTTATATCCCCAGCAGGCGTGAAAAAACATGCATAACAAGACAATCGTCCTGGTAACATGCTGCTGTAGGCGCATGATGACGTTAGGGAGAGCGAAGGAGAAGTAATAATTGATGGCTATATACCCTATTTGCTAAATGCTGATATTTATAATGTTGAATTCAGATGTGATTCATACCTCAGACGCTTAAAGCTCCAGAGTCCATGCAGGATGAAGGTGGTGTGTGTGCTTTATTAAATAAGGTGTGGATAAAGGGCTCATTATTTATGGATGTTGAGAAAGGGGGAGGGGGAGGGGGGGCTGGATGGAGAGCAGAGTCATTGATTCACAACTCACTCCTTCTCCAAAAAAAGGAAGCATAGGGTAAAACCATTCATCATGGAAAGAATTACGTAGTCACTCTGGGAGACCCGCTCCCTGTGGATTTTTCATGCATTTTAGCTAGCCAAAATCCAAAATGTAGATGATTCAGTGGACGGATTATGATGAAATAGACCTTAATGAACACCGAAATTGCCCTAGCAGGACAAGCATATCCACCGCACTAGAATCCACAGCTGTCTCGGTGGATCTATGCAAAGCTACCTAGTACCTACGTCCTACTGCCTCACTTGACTGTACTCTTCTTCGATTCGTCCTAAGTGAGACATTACAGCGGCATGAAATTTGCTAGCAGATATCGACCTTTAAGTTGATCAACTATCAGGATTGGCACCCTGGAATTAATGATGGTATGGAGCCTTAGGGGTTATTTGATTTGTACAATCCTTAGACAGGCCAAGAGATGTCCAGCCCCGACCAGTGCCGCAAGGTCACACACACCACAAGTAATCCGCGTCCCCCGTGATTTTTCCAAAGCCAAAAACTACCCACATGTGGCTGGTGTGCGAAGGCTTGTTCTTAGACCCATCAACTTGTAGAAATCTTCACCGTAACAGTGCCGAGTCCGCTTCCCCACTTCTCCCACCCATCAGCACTACAGACATAGCCGGACCGGACATCTCGCACTTCAAATGCGTTCGTCTTGCTCCAGAATGGGACACTCCAATATAGAGTAGACGTGCAAACATCATCCTCGTTGAGAAGATCCATGGTCCCTTCTGTGCCCGCGGGCTCTGAGTCACGGCCACAGGTATACACGACAAATTCTTTTTTGGGGGGAATTTCGGTATTGTCGATTTGGTCAGCGGGGATCTCCGCGTCTTTGTTGGATGGCTGGTGGAATTTCCCACTGTTGGAAGTGACTCATTAGTATCTGAATGGTGGTCTGTTTTTGCTTAAGCAGGAGATGGCAATGGCTGGGCACACATACTGCTGTAACCGGGGTCTGGCTAGAAAAATAGACCCGCTAGTATTATTGATAATCTTGATAGTAGCATCCTGCGTATACATATTGGAAAGGTAGATTGATGGTATTGATTTTAACCCTTAGATCCCAGGCGTAAGTGCCATTAATATATATGTATGTATTCCCAAGAAGGGAATACCGCTTTGACAGTGGTTTGCTTACGGAGTAGGTAACATCCAAGCCGCTGAATCCGGTATACTCCACTTTCAGCTCCATAATCTTTGCCTCGACTGGAAACTCGGGCCAAAGTCACGGAAACACCCTCATCCCTCGGTCAGCTTGAAATGGGCAAATGAACGCCTGGAGGTGATGGGGCGATGTGATTGGCAGAGAAGGGGTGTGTGGGTGGCTGGGGAATGACAAGATAAGGTTCGGGTCCCCGCTTGCTTTTTGCGCCCGGATCTCTCGAACCGTGAACCTTGCTTGACTTGCCCCACCACGGGAGAATTATAGCGCATATTTCTAGTGTTACACACGCTGAATTCCAAGCTCAAAACGGAAGTTTGCATTATCGAACCATGGATTTTAAGTTAAGCTAGGGAGAATCATCTTGAGGTCTCCCCGGACCATTCCTTAGACGAAGTTGAATCTCGCAACGTACAATCCGATGAGATCGTCATAGAAATACAAGGTGCATATGACTGAAACCTCCAAGCCTTTTTACTTAATTTACAGGGAGAAGGGGGGGAAGGGGGGGAGGGGGAGCAACGCAAAAGAACAAGAAGAAGCTAGAAAAAAAAAGAAAAAATTTTTTTTCAGGTCTCCAACGTGTGGTAGAATGATGAAGGACTAATTTCTGCCTATCTCAACTATATCATATCTTCCTGACATAGAAGCTAAAGTCATCATCACGGCGCGGAGTTGCATCCTTAAGTTCTAGCGCCAAAGTTCCCATTTCAAGAATAGGATAGATATCCACTTTTCCGTCGACAACGTCCTTGGCATTCTCCTCGAACCCCCACAGCTGGCTCGTCTGCTTGTAGCCAGGGGTGATGGAGTTTCTTCCCATCAGACAGTACTTGTCTTCATTGACCATTTTCCCAAAGATGATCTTCGTGGTCCCACGATTTGGCCAAAATCATAGGCTTCGAAGCTAAACAGCTCTTTAGCCGTGTCGTGTTTATGGTCATCGATGACTGCTTCTATCAGTATATTGCCTTCGAAGGGCATGGGTAGATATTATTCAAGAAAGCAAGAAGGAAAAGGAGAAGAGCGCATCGTACAGTGGGTTCTTTGGTTGCCGCTCAGGCGAATACTTTGAGCAATGTACTTTCTTCTCTTGACAGCAAGCTGGGGAATTTGTATGAGTAATGTAAACCGTATCATTATCTTAGTAAGGTAACTGAATCCACTGATACTCACTAATACGTCACTCCGGAACTTGGTCGGATGTTCGCTAGAAGGCGGCGACTTGGACCTCTCAGGATCCTCACTCACTTGCTTTACCTGGAAGTTCAATTAGAATCGTTCAGTGATAAACAAGGATTTCGATAAGTACCCATTTCCTGTAGAGCTGCAGCTGGTCGCTAACTTTGTTGTCTAGGTCGTCACGCTCTTTTCTACCATTCACATAATGATCCGCGCTGACTAGATGGAAAATTTAGCTGAAACCCTGGGACATATGTGGGATTGGTGCCACCATACTTGCTCGGAGCATGTTCTGAATAACAATACACTCAGTGAAGTCGTTGAAAATGGCCCAGCTCTTGTTGGAAAATGTCAGTGAAAACATGCTTCGGAGCTGCATTCATTCAAACACGTACCCGGTCTGTAGCTTCCGCATAGTCAAGTGGCACAAATGAGCTGTTGAAGTTGGAAATATTGGTATATTTTTCCAACAGCGCACTAGGTTATAAGGATGGCAGTTGTCAGAATTTACATTAGTCTAGCTGTCGATTACGCATGCTCACAATCGTTTTTAGGCATGCTTCGGGGCATCGTTGTAAAAGGAGTCTGCGACCTCTTTGAGACGCATCAGGTTGTTCTCCGCCCCATCGCTCGGCTGCATCTTGGCGGGCGTTCCAACATAGTGCAAGTAAATCTTAACCTCGGAGTTTTTCTGGATCTTCTCAATACTCTCCTTGATCTCAGCAGTGACTTCCGCATTGGCACTGTAGACAGGGAAAGCGGTTTTTGCCCTAACACATGCCGGTTAATACTGTTTGGCACCATGCGTACTGATTCTCCAAGCTTACGCCACTAGAAGTTCGTGTGAAGTTGACTTCTCATTGGTGATGATGGAAACCTGAGCAAAGAGTGCCCCACCCTTGACGAAATCTGAAATCTGTTAGCTAGTAGATGTAAAAGCCTTGTTTATGGTTGGCATTACCGGAAATAAAGTGATCACCATAATTTTCCCGGGGATTGGAGGGGTGTGTCCAATTGAATGTGTACCTGGATGCTGCGTTCGGCTGTCGCTGGGCATCCACTTGAACAACGTAGATGAGCAGGCTTTGCTAAATCTGAATTGTATTCATTAGGAAACCATTCTCATAAGGTATTTAGATAGGGTGACAATTCTAACCTCTGTTCGGCCAAGGAACTTGGAGTCAATCTTGGTGTCTGTTCCCCAACCTGCGATTCCCGCACCAGCACTGATGTCAAGTGTTTGCAGAAGTTCGCTAATGGTAAAAAGAATTAGCATTCGTTGCTTTTCAAGACACCTGAATGTGTGGTAATAATACTTGTAGTCTTTAATTTCGCGGGATCGATAACTCAGATCCATAGGAGAGTCTGGGCCAGCTGCCGCCATAACAGTCACGGCATCGTGCATGCAAGTTTTTTGAAGGTAGGAGTTGTAACTATAGGATAATTGTCCCATGTGGTCAGCTTCATGCTTCAACGGATTCTATTAAACCCTTACCCTTGACCCTCAGTCATGCCATCGGCATATGGAACCCGGATTTGGCCGACCATTGTAAACTAATAGTGAGCAAGGATCACAAATATTTCCTTTTTTTCTCTTTTTTTCCGTGTTTGGAGATTGGAACATGGGTGGGGAGTTGGCTTCTTTACATTCACTTCTTTTACGCCCTTAAAAACACTTTTTTGGCAACATTCTCAAGCCTTGCACCAATATCAATGCATGAGCACAAGTCCCTAGTTTCTTAGCCAGCATTGTCAATATCTCCAGGATTGCATCACAATGTGGCGGGCTAGACATTCAATACGATGTATAAAGTAACGATTAGCGAAACGACTCAGAGAGACAAATATGAGAGCCCAAGTGGAGTGAGTATTTTTGGCAACCTCTTCCCACTTCCACACTTCACAGGGCGGGAGGATCCTATTGGTCTCCCACTCAGCCGAGCTCCCTGTTAGGATCCATGTATCAAAGAAGGAATCTCCACTGTTGTCGTCGCCGAGAGAGCTGAATATGGACTCATGATGAGGCATTTCGCCGATTGGACTAGGCAATTTGCAATCCTGTTAGAAGAACCCACAATTCAGCTTCGCCACTACACGCATTCCATGGCTTGAGCACACCGGGCAGTTTGTGTGCTCTGTGATCCCCGTTGTGTGTAATGGTAAGTACATGAACTGGGCAAAAAACCTGTACAAAATTTTTCGACGAGATTCGATTGTGATGAAAGCAGCATTTCTCCAGAGAGTCACCCGCATACACAACCCTGTTCATGATGGTTTAAACACAGAATTCGAACATTGAATGATTCGAGACTCTTAATTCCCCGTGGAAACGAGTTGTCGATGATCACTACATCCGCTCACCGTTATGCATGTCAACACTGCCTGTCTGTCTCTTTCAAGAATGAGTTACCATTAGTCCAAATATCCATGACATCAAGATGAATCGGGTTTCGTGGATAGGTATTCATTAAACAAAGGCGAGAACTAGACTGCGTCGGTATCCGCAGTCTATGAACTATGTAGTGTACTTTGTGGGGTATACAGGCATTTAAACCTCGACATCTCTCTCCTTTCTCCTTCTTGATTGCTTCGTCAATAACGCCCAACAGTCCTCTAAGCCCCCAAGTCTCAACTCAAATCTTTCATTTCAATACATCCACGCACTCTCTCCGTCACAATGGCCTACAAGCAGTGGGTTGGTATCAAGAACCGAAGTCGCCTCCGCAAGAGTGACATCCGCATAAAGGATGCCAAGCTTGAATCGTAAGCAGCTCCTCATCCCCCTTCTCCTCCCCATCAATCTAGATATCGTTGTAACTCAATTGAACCTCTCTAGTGGCAAATTCTATCAAGGCAGCAAGGACAATGAGATCCAGGCAAGCCAGGTCAACAAAACGGTAATCGCACCGCAGTCGCAGGCAGTGGTATACTCGTGCGGACGGTCAGACACGGCCGTTGGTACCGAGGGCTCGTACAATCTGTATGAGTGGGATGGCACGCACAAGACCAAGATCTGCCAGGTGTACTGGAGTGCGCCGTGGGGCGCGTACTCTAACGTGTTCAGCATTCGGGGCTATGACCCTAACACTTCTGATTACGCCATTTCGAAGGATGATGTGCAGCAGGACTCGACAATTGGAAATGTCGAGCTTGTGGTGGCTAAGTTGGCGTGAGATAGAGCACGGAAGGGATCTCAGTTAACTTTGACCTTAAGTGACTCGCGGGTGTTTGCAATTATGTATTAATGGATGAATGGATAGTTGCAGGAAATGATCTACGCTCATTTGTGCTGGGTTGGCTGGGTAACCATGAGGCAAGCCTGGAAAGAAGCAACAGCTATAGTACCTTGTAGGGCAGTGACACCAGCTCACTCACTTACCAGTTTGGAACCCGCCCTTGACCATTAGGAATATATACGGTAGTTTCTCTCCTTTTGCTTCCCCAGTTCATTAAATATACGCTCGTTAGACAGTGTCCTTGCTTATCATAGCTGTTTCAAATGTTACAAATGTGCATTCGCGTGAATATGTTTGCGGATTTGCGCCCTGGCGACTCACCTGGGAGTGTGCAACCACAGGAATAAGGTTCCATCAGTAGGGCCAACTCACCCCAAGGGAGTATTTTTCTTAAGCTTATTTATAATAAAGTAGGATAGATTTAGGATCTATTACCTTTTAGTATAGCTTATAGCTTTCTTTATTTATAATTATTATTATCTCTAGTATTAAAGTTCTTTTACTATTGATAGTAAATATAAAATTCGCTTTCTAAAGAGAGTTCCCCATTATGAAATAATATCTTATTGATTATTTGTTAATTTAGTTAAATGCCATGTAGATAGTGCCTACTTGAGTCTTTGATTGAATCGGAAGGGTGCAGGGAAAGCGATTTTTTTTTTTATTTCTTTTCCTACTTCCGTTTTTTTTTTTTTTCCCTTTTCTAGCGGGGTCACAATGTAGTAATATAGTTAGATACCTACCTAGGTATTCAACGAGCGAGCGTCGTATATAATTGTTTTTCTTCCAGTCTCAAGTCTACCTGCTTGAGCCTAATATAAAATGAGGACAATACTGCTGAAGATTATGGTAAAAACTGATTGTGAAATAGACTGCTGTAGTATTTATCTTCCTTATTGATGTCTTGTGATCATGGCCGTCCTTATTATTTCAGATCAACATATAAAGGATAATTGATGGCAAGCAACATGGTGGTAGGGATGAGAAGGAATATTAAGAATCAGGCAAACCATAGAGTAATAGCCATGCATCTAGATAGCATAATGGATTGTTGTTAAGTGCTGGTCTCTTTGTTTTTATTTACATATGTATATTATTTATATTCATAAAAAAAATACCCTTCTTCCAGGGAAACTATAAGATGAAAAGAGATTTTAGTCAATTTATATAAGTGTAGAGGAGTGATACTTCACCTCCTAAATTACTCTCTCAATTATTAAGCACTAACTGAGGCTGACCAAGTATGTTATTCTTAAATTAATTCTAGTTAAAAGGTTAGGGATATAAGCTGGTAGTATCCAGTCTATAATAGTCTATTCCTTTATTAATAATGTTTAGTTTTTCACCGGCTGCACTTCAGTTTTGGCCCCTCATGGAAGGCAGATGACGTTGCTTAGTAGAAATAAACTGTCGTGTAAGATTGAAATAGAAGCCATAGGCACTTACACTGGCGGTGAGGCGATTGGCAAGCGAGACGTGACCAGCCTAGTAGGTTGGGCTAAATGAAGTGCTTTGACGAGCCCACGACGCTATTTTTAGCCAAAGTTGCAACCCCTGATGGATTCTATAAGGAATTGTGCTGCTGAAATACAGCGTCAAGGAGAAGCTCACTTCCAAGGTATTTAACAGCGCCCAGGTTGACCCTAACAAGTGTTGGTACGTCTATTCAAGCGCTTGGGAGAAGTAGGATATCTCCCTGCCTCATTTGTCGCCCGTGATAACACCTCCCTGATGCGGGAAAAGGAAGGATCAGGGAGGGTCGCGACAGTAAGTGATAGCGAAGGATCTGACCACACAGTCTACTAGGAGTCTGCCTAATATTGAGAAGCATGGTGCATAGGATAACTATACTGGTAGTATACTTCCATGTGGCTTAGGCAGGCGGTCAGGGAAAGGGTGAGAAAGACAACATTTGTCTCTGGAATAAAATAGGGCTATGGAAACCTATTTTTTTTGTTTTTTTTTTTTTTTTTCTTTTTTCTTTTTTCTTTTTTCTTTTTTGTAAATTAAACTAGAGGTGTACACTGAAACAATTGATGCCTTTACATTCATTTAATGAAAATTGTGCATATCCAATAATGATTATTTTTTCTTGCATATCACAACATAGTGGGGGTTTATTTAGATATTAGGATTTTCATCTTTTTCAGTAGGTACTTGATCATTAGTACCATGTTGGGCAGTAACTGAAATGGCTACCTAATATTAACCAAATATGCAAAACTGAATATGTTAAGATGGACTCAGGAAAAATATCCACTGCAGCAAACAGTAAAGAATGCATGCAGGTCGTACATTTGGAGACAAAGGAAGGATCTGATTATGTATCCTGGTTAACACCTTATCCACATTTATCTTGTTTCAGTTGGTTATTAGCTACTTGGTCTCCAGATTTTACTTCCTCCTACCTACAAAAATTCGTTTACTTTCAATCTCAAACATCCTCATAATTTAGATAGGTTGATTATCATGTCTGATTTAATGTTGCCAAACGGGGGCAATACCGCCCTTGAATTTCCCTCACGCAAAGCCTTTATCACTGGTGAGTGTTTTTGTCCCGGTTCTATCTTTCTCTTGTATCAAGACGCAGTCAAAGACTGGGGACAACCTATCCAACTCAATAATGCCCCAAAATTGGATTATGGAATATTCTGATAAATTTTTATTATTTCCTTCCAGGTATCACAGGCCAGGATGGGTCGTATCTCGCAGAACTACTCCTTAGCCATAATTATGAGGTCCATGGTCTAGTTAGAAGACATAGCTCAGCCCTGGAGGGATCAAACTTAGAGAATTTGAAGTAAGACGGCATAAAAAATATTGAAAAATACGGACACCCGTATCTAGGACGGAGGGGCTTCATAGCTGGGAACGATGGAAAGAGGAGAAAAGAGATATTGATATACAGGCATTCATTTCAATGCTGACAATCCTTCAGGGATGTACAACACCACCCAGGCCTAAAATTGCACAAAGGAGATATTCTCGATCCACACTGTCTCATCCGCATCGTTAAGGAAGTTCAGCCACATGAGATCTACCATCTCGCTGCTCAGTCGCATGTGACTCTCTCATTTGAGATACCTGAATATACGTTTCAGGTCAATGTTACTGGAACACTCAATCTCCTTCAAGCTGTTCGCTTTAGTGGCACTGAGCAAACTGTCAAGATATATAATGTAAGCCTAGCCACAATATATATATATATATAGAATTTGCATCGGTTTTTGGCTAAATATATATAAATATATATATATTATGAAATTTAGGCTGCCACTTCAGAGCTCTTTGGTGGGGTGGTTGCTCCTGAACAACCGCTCAACGAGTCGTCACCTTTTGCGCCCAAGTCTCCTTACGCAGTATCCAAATTGGCTGCATATTGGCTAGTGCGGAACTACCGTGACTCTTACGGTATTTTTGCGGTAAATGGAATCCTTTTTAACCATGAGTCAGCTCGCCGGAGTGAGTTGGTTGCCTTTCATTTTTGACAAATATTATGCAATGCGTACTCACATATCGCTATTCAAACTAGGCATTCGCTTTGTCACTAAGCGCATAGCAAATGGAGTTGCCAAATACAAATTGGGGCTAGCAGAGAAACCACTCACCCTGGCAGGTATCCACATGGCCAGGGACTGGGGCTTTGCAAAGGACTATGTTCGTGGAATGTGGCTGATGTTGCAGCAAGAAGAGGCTCAAGACTTGGTGCTTGCAACGGGAATCAAAACTACCGTGAAAGAATTTTTGGAATTGGCCTTTCAACACGTGGGTGTTGTTCTTCGGTAAGTCAAATTTCTTAATTGACGTATTTGGAAATGCAATTGCTCAACAAATTTTTTAACTCCATTGCTTACCGCGGCCAAGCTGGCAAGGAGAAGGAGCCGAGTTGAAGGCAATCAACACCTCTAATGGTGAAGCCGTCGTTGAAATCGATAAAAAGCTATTTCGGGCGTCGGAAGTTGAATGTCTCATTGGCGACAGTCATACAGCGAGGAAAAATCTCAATTGGACACCTTCGTGCTCTATTCAAGTAGGTTGCGTGTGGTGATTGGAGTTACTCCCCTTTTATTTGTGTACAACTCATGCTAACTTAAGTCTCTCGAGGCCCTCATTGGAGAGATGGTGAATTCTGAGATAAAGCGACTTGGTGGATAGCAGACACGTTGTATTCAGATGGAGCTCTAGTGCTTGACAATAAACGTTGCCGTGCTGGAATGGGACACTGGCCTAGCTGTTTAGCTTAGCAGGCTCCTTCTCTCTCCAAACAGTCTTTCGACCCCACCGTAGCCGGATTGTCTCTCCAAATGGTAGTTGCATACAAGCCTTCCAACCTAGGTGTTTCGATTTCACAGATATCAAGTCTCGGTAGGTTAGATGGCCCAAGCCAACTAGTTCGGGGCCAACGGGTTCGTTAAGCCCGATCTGGGATCCAATGCTCGATTCGTATATGGCCGCTTCTTCGGTTTGGCCGTCCACGTATAGAACACGAAGTAGCATACATCTGGCCCATAGATAATTTGGATGGGATGCCCCAAGAGTCATGACATAGCTATCAGCTGCGTTTTTGAAATGCATAATTGCTCCTGTCATAGAACAGGGATTTCCAGTGGCGGCTGTTACCATTCCGAGGAAAAATTCAACAACACCAACTCTTGACAAGCTAATTTCAGGAGCCTCCTTATGCATTTCCCTGATTTTAGTCATCATGTCGTGTGCTTCATCCAAATGGCCAGCAATTAAATGGGTACGAGCGATGTTCAACGCAACCGTTAGTGTGCAAAAGTGTGTTAGACCAAGACAGATTTCAAGTCCTTCGTACGCGCGGGTAAAGAATGTCATGGCGTCTGCGCCCTCCCCAGTCCAGCACAGCCTTCCAATATTGTTCAAAACCATCAGATAATGCGGGTGACTGGGCCCGAGGAGGCCTCTAAACCCTTCCAGACACTTGTAGTATAGGTTGCTTGCTTCGTTGTACCTCCCCTCTACATGAAGTAGCTCGGCATAGTTATTGGCCGCCACCAATGTGTAAGGATCCTGCCAGCCCAGAAGGCCTAGATTACCCTCATAGGAGCGTTGCGCCCAAGTTCGAGATCGTACTAGACACCCCCGCTCACGCTCTAGGATTCCCGCCGCATCCATGGTTCGAAACATGAGCGGGTGACCAGGTCCTTCTACTTGCATCATTTGGATCGAGCTTTCGTACAACATTTTCGCATTGTGGAGATTCCCCCGGTCATGTAGGACCTCTGCAATATCATACATCGCCACTGCGATGTGAAAATGACTACTGCCCAGGATTCTCAAATAGACTTTAAGAGCCTCCTTTATCGTTTGCTCAGCTCTGTCAAAGAGACCTTGTTGTCTGTAAAGTCCGGATAGATTGCTCCGCACTCTTAGGGATAACAAGTCATCATAGCCAAGGAGGTGTGTATACGCCTCAAGGGTACGGTTGTAAAGGGCCTCGGCCTCTAGGAGTTTGCCTTGGTGATCCAAAGTTACTGCAAGATTTCCAAGTGTCTTAATAGTTCCCTCATCATCTTTCGCCAGAGCCTTCTCGGATACGTTTAATGTCCGACGATATAATTCTTCTGCCTCCGAGAGTCGCCCTTGATTAGCATAACAAAGTGCCAGATTATGTCCACCAGCAAGGGTGATAGGGCTATTGCGGCCGAATGTAGCAATCTCCCTTTTATGCAACTGGGTAAACAATTTCTCTGCCTCCTTTAGCTGACCTAGCCTCTCAATCAGGGCAGCCAGGTCATTCAAAGATTCAAGTGCTTCGGCTGACTTTGGACCATGGATATTAGATCTAAGCTCTAGCGTTTGGCGAAATATCTTCTCAGCTTGCAAGTGGTCTCCAGATTCGCGGTAACTCCACCCTAGTCTATGGCGAAGGGTGACAGTGCGACTATTTCTATCGCCAACATAACATGTGTAGAATGGCAGAGCTCCTTCATACCAATCTATTGCCTTCCGGTACTCCCCACGATTGTGGTAGCATTGAGCACAAATAACAAGTAGATCAGCATATCTACCGAGGTCCATTGTGTGTCTTTTTGCTTTTTTAAGCAACGCCGTGGCCTGGGGAAGATATATATCGACAACCGAGCGTTCACTTGGAGTATTATCCGTTTCTGGGAACGTGTGATAGATAATAGCGATGGCAGCGTCCAGCCATTGAAGCGAATCCCCCGGTGTTATTGAAATCTCAGCCATCTGGCGTGTGATATCATGCATCCATAGGACGCCCTTCTCGGACCCTTTCCTAACATGATTAAAATTCCATAGTTCCCCTATGGCGTCCTCGAACCGCGAGGAATTTTTGACAATTACACTGACGTCGTCATAGATTTGGTTGGTACCTAACGCGTTCAAATTGACAGCTCGGCTGAAAATTGGCTTTTCTCGGAAAGAGCAAAAGTTGCATAATCTCCTGATGAGACTGGATTTATCCACAGCCACAGGCTGATGTGGTCTGAATGGATTGTTGCTAGAATCTCGGTGCCATGTAGTGAAACGTGGGATCGCCTCAGGCTCGAAGAAAGACAACAGGGTCAATATCTTCAAGGCATCGGGATGATTACGAGAAAGGTCCTCGAGAGCCATATTAAAATGCTGCACGATTGAAGAGCCATGTTGGTCATGCCACTGCAAAATCTAACAGACCTGTTAGCCTTGTTGTTTCAATTCATAAAAATAGTTGACCGTCTCCTACTTCGCTTGGTTTGTTTCGATATCTCTCAAGATATTGAGGTATGGAGATATCGTGTTTCCTGACATACCATGCGGATTGATCAATGATGTGTGGCAAACACCCGACCTCCTTAACAACCTCCTGTGCTAGGCTTGTATTTTGACTGGTTTCATGTATGTTGCTGGTGATGAGGAAAAGACGGGTGGCGTCCTTTTCATTAAGTTCCTTCACTTCACGACACGCGCTCATACCGGGCGTTACACCGTCCACAGCTGCTAGATTTTGGGACGTCAATATCACATGGCCCCTCTTAGCTGACTCTAGAAGGTTTTTGACACTATCAAGCACTGTGTTATTGACGTTATCGATCATTAGTAGCCATCCGCCTCTTTGCCCAAGCCACTTTTTAAATCCGTAGATTTTCATGTCAGGTTCAGGTTTTTCATGCTCAGGAAGCCCGAGAACATTGAGAATGTCATTACACGATTTCACAAACTTTTCTTTTGAGCCAGCAGTGACGAAGAGGGAAGCTACTGGGTACCTGTCGCGAAACATCTCTTCGTATTTAAGCATCTGAGAGATGTATTAGACCCGCCTTCACTGCAACCTCTCGTTCAGACCAAAGGAAACTTGCCAACTGGGTCTTGCCAATTCCAGTCATCCCATATAACGCTACTCGTTTCCCAGAATCGACTATGTGGTCCGGCTGAAGCATGTTTTCAAGCCAGTCGATATCTTCTTCCCGTCCAGTGAATCGCTGGCTGAGCAAACCCGGAACAGATCGAATAGCGCGTTCAGATTCATGGCCCGGCGTAGCCTGTGTTGGGAAAACCTCATCCATCTTATATCTTAGGCTATCTAGTCTCATCGCTATCTCTATTTTCACCAACTCAAATATCCATCAGCATTCAATTTACCTCTCGTAAAATTTTTTTTTTTTTTTTTAGGAAATTAATGAAAAAAAAAAAAAAAAGAGTCGAGTGGGCAGAGCACTTACGGTACACCTCGTGGAATGTACTTGCCCCAAACCAATGATCAATCAGGTGGCGTTGCTCACGAATTGCTTTGATACAGGGCCTAAGTTTATCCTGTAGGACTTTGGTAGCCGAGTTTTCAATGCCTAGTCCGGTAAAAATAAGCATGATTTAAACGGCGTGAAAGAGGACGACCTACCCCATAGCTTTGGCTTCGAATACCTCTTTACTAACAAGCAGAATGTAAGATATTCAACACAAATGAGAATTGCGGGTCGTCGTAGGCGCGACGCGCGGCCTTCCCGAATTATCTCCTGGTATGTATCCCACAACGGCAGCGCGTTATTCAGCTCCTCGAGAGACTCGTTGATAAAGGTGGGAATTTCCCGAAGATCCTCGGTTGCCTAGGGGAACGCCCCATAGAAAAAAAAAGCTTCGATTAGCCACGTATCCACAAGAAATCTTATCAAAGTAAAATAGTATCCACTTACTTTAAGAAGGACTCGGAATGAACCCCAAATTAGCAAGCCTGGTGTTCCCCCAGCCTGACTAAGGATATCGAGAGCAGCCCCGAAACGCTCAATCGTCTTGATGTGTCGACAAAAGAACTTCTGGATCCGGTCGAGAGTGGGGTGACGCGGGGCCGACCTAACCGCGCCAGCCTCTTCTAGGACGGTGGAGAGGAGGGGTTTTGGTTCGGATAATTGCGTATTGTCACACGCATTGTATGTAGTACTAGTAGCATTGAGTACCAGCAATTTAATGTGCTCGAACTCCTCTCTTTTGATTTTCTCCGGGATTCTCTTCTCTAGTTCCACAAATATCTCTTGTTGCAAATCCTGATCATTGCCATCTTCGTCAGGTTGGACCCTCTCTTCACCCCCAACACCCAAGAGACTGTCCTTATGCAGCACCATGTTTTAGTCTTGGATACGCCGACAAGTCTCTGTATGTGTTGTCGACCTCAGATCGCTGCTCGCGAAAAATTTACCCTTTTAGAATCGCCTTTAGTCGAACATATGTACCGGCGCCAAAGTACACTTAGAATTAACATACGTACAGCGCCTCATACCCAATTTCCGCCATAAAGATGTTCACATAGAAAAGTCGGCTCCGACTTGCTGACGTGGTAAGCTGGCCTAGAGCCTTGTTCAGTCCATGTGATTCAAACATGTTACCACTACTGTGTAGTCGCATACGTAATATGAGTGCTCTGCCAATGTATTAATAGGTAATGAGCCTCGATGACATTACCACTGTTGACACTAGGCTGTAATGGCTCCAATAAGGATAAAGATTGACCATTAGTTCTAGCACTCCGGAGAAGAACGTATACACCATCTCTCAATGTTCGTTTGAAACAAGTGGTGCCATGTTTTGCAAGGTGCTGCAGGCGTCCCCAGTTGGGTGAGGCACCGTCTTTCTTCAACTTATTTATTATCATTCTAATTGGTTTCTGAATCATGTATTCTCAAATATAGATTTTTTTCAATTTAGTTCTTTTTTAACACCCAACATGGGGCGAAGAATCGCTAGGTGCATGCCTGTCGGGACACAACAACAGCTGATAACCCAGGCGCAGATACAGAGTATATATTAAAGATAACTTGCATATGATCTGTTTGATTAAAAGTTCTTTCGTGGACTTTTTGCGAGTCTGTTCAGTCACAGCAGAGGTTCATGCAATCAATACAAATTGCAGCTCGACTTTAATTAATCTTTTCTCCTACATCCTAGACGAAGAATGACCGACGATCTGATATCCTCCTTCTTGGACTCGGAAAAATTTTCCCCGCAGGGGGTGGGAAAAGTGATAGACCGGCCCTGGACGAGCTACTGGCCGCCAAGACGTGGCAGTGAGCTACACCTCTGGCTCGATAGAGAATATCCAGAGGCTCTCAAATGGCGATTTGATCCAGCTAAGCCTTTCAATAGGCCATGGCAAGAGTGGACTCGAAAGGCGAACAGCCTTGGGGCCCCTTGTCGGTCACTTACCCTACCTCCTAAATCCCCCGAGAAGGTAAATTCTGCCAATCGGTGGGATATTGAGGCTGAGGTCAGTGGAGAGGCGGAAGAGCAGCGAGATGTGGCGCAAAAGACCGCTGCAGCCCAGGTTGACAAAGAAATTCAAGACCTAGGCTTGGTTGGTATTACAGCAAAGAACTTCCGGTACCTTTCGCCAGAATCCTGCTACGCCCATGAGAAACCGTTTCATTCTCGTCTTCCATTCCTGGATGGAGTGAAGCGAAATAATATTGTGAGCCAGGAGTACGATAACGTCTCTGTGTACAACATCTGTGGACACGAAAGTCGATTCACCCTAGCAACTTCAGGATTTACTTTTCTCAATCTTCCGGTGGAGGACATTAAAAGCTGGAATGAGGAGGCTGTGCGCGACATCTACCTTCCCCTCATGGAGTCCTGGCTTAAGGAATATTTTAGAAGTAACTTCGTTCACATCTATACATATAATGCAAGCTGTCTCATCCTATTGAACTACTGTCAAGCGATTATCAGGGTCTGACCGATGTCAACAATTACAGTTCCGGTGTCAAGACATCGAAAAGACGGCAGCAGAGCCCTGGATTCGGCCATTCATGCGAGCCCATTGTGGTAGGAGCATCCCTCCCTGTCATGTTATGCTTGTTGGTATCCACAGCATATGCAAATAATCAATATTGCGGGATCTCCAGATGTCACCGCCAATTCAAGTAAGAGTCGGCTTGAACTCCACCTTCCCACCAAAGCACACGACATCCAACAAAATTCTCGTTATATGTTCGTTGGGTAAAAGCATTCTCTCCTCTCTCTCTCTTATAATCACACAGCATGCTACATGGAGAAAAGTCATATTAATACACTAATAATCTATGGAGCAGGATGTGGCGCCCCCTCAGCGGTCCCTACCAGGATTGTCCTTTGGCTTTGTGTGACTATCGCACCGTGAGCACCCGCGACCTCATCACTGCTGATGTGGTGTTTCCGCATTATTGTGACGAGGGCTATGAATTGAAATATAGTCCGCATCATCGATGGTTCTACAGGCAGGGCATGTCGGTGGACGACATTATCCTCTTCAAACACTTTGATAGCTGCCCATCCGAGGCCCAGTGTGCGTCATTTCTCTTGAAAAACTATTAAATCCTACTGCTTTGGAAGCTAACCGCCTATGAGTTTGCCCGCATGCTGCCTTTAATGACCAAACGGCCCCGGTCGGAACACCAAATCGATCAAGTGTCGAGTTGAGGGCAATAGTAGTTTGTTAACCGGGTCTTATATTCCCTGCCTTTCCGTTGTCGACAAGGACCCCAAATAGAACATCAACCCAGCTAGATAAATACCTATGTCTAGGAATTATTTCTTTTTTTTTTTTGACACATCATTGTTCTAGAATGATAGATCTTAGATCTTACGCTTTAGAAAAAAAAAATTGAACAGAAGGTTCAAGTACAGTGGTAGAGCTTTTCTAACGTTATACATCCGAAATCTTAGGACGGTTCAGGTTGATGGGGCCATTCCTTGTCCTCGCTCGTATTCTTGCTGATTGTGAAAGCTTTGCCCCACACCTTTTCGAGACAATTTGGCGGCTTCCCCGCTAGACTTTCGTCTTGCAGCCATAACCTTATCATGTGTCGCCGTGGCTGAGCATCCCCGATATCGGTGAAACTATCCCTGCCATGAAGGATCTTGCGATTATTAAAAATTATCATATCGCCCGACTGATATTTGACTCGATGAGCAGATTCCAGTGCTGCAAAATGTACCGCATCTAATGCCTCACTTTGGATCCGTGTCAACTTGGGCAGTCCTAAGGGACGCTGGCCCCGCGGAGACCGTATTAATGCGCCGCGGCTGAAAGCCATCTCCGGCTGCCCGTTGTTCATGAACATGACTGGTCGTCTGAAGGAAGTCTCATTGCGATCGGGCGGTCTTTTGTGATTGCAGAAAGGTTACTAAACAGAAGCTGAAAAGGGAAAAAGCAATAGATATGTCAAAGCGGTCCGACTTGTGGAGGTGAAATACCTATCAAAGGGCCAATTTGGCTGAGCCAAGACAGAAAGAAGATCTGCGCTCGACGTAGCGAGCTTGTTGTAAATAGTCGCCACAGATGCAAATGTGCCGTCTCCACCATCTGTTGCAGGAGCCAGCACATACATTGCAACGAGGTCACCTACATCGGTGTGGAAGGGCTAAGTTCGATGAGCAATAGTTCAGCCTTGCAGCGAAGAGACCCATATCGATCTCTGCCAGCAGCCTATTACTTACCAGATCGTGGTTGCAGTAAGGTGCAGGCAGACTTGTATTCCAGTTTCGCTCAGCGGTGAGATCTACAATATGGACTTAGGAGAAAATAGAATTTAATCAGTTTTCAAGTGCTCAGTCCGCTTTGACCTTTCCTTTTTTTTTTTTTTTTTTTTGCTTTTTTCTTCAAGAGGGAGGTGGTACTGGGATGTCAAACCAAAGTTGGATATTTAACTCGCGGAAGCGCATACATACTTACCTAAATATTTTCCTCCAGACTGCCGACCCCGGCGTTCTGATAGGTGACTAGTCAATCCAGCGAAAATGACGAAGTTTTCTCGCTGACTGCGCTTATCCGGGCAAAGTCCTCGTAGGAGTAAAATACCCGTTCCATGGTGTAAGCTGTGTCGTCGGGCGATTAATTTGTCCGAGAGTGAGAGAGGAATGCGAAAATTTTCTCTCTCAATCTCACTCAGAGCCTTGCCACTATCTGGAAGAGGGAGCCTTTGAGAAGGGCCAAAACCAAAAACTCAGCAGAAGGGTGAAGCGCAGGTTAATCTAACTTACGGCTGTATTCAAGCCCAGCTTGGTCGATGTCGTCTAGTTCAGCCTCGGAAAGGTTTAGGACATAGCGGCTTGGATCCAAGCAGGTGCCATCCCAGCTCATTTCACTGTCGATGGTATGGGGAAACCCAGGCGGCAGAATCGATTTGGTGGTATGTGCAGCCAACCTTTCTGTTCTTCTTTGGCAAAATTCATCCCAGTTGGGATGGTATTGTGGATCGAATTCCAGGCCTGTTTGTTTGCTCATGTCCACCATCATTCACCTAGATTGGGCAGAAATTGCAATGTGTGCCAGTGAGAACACCCCAGGATATAGTAGAGGTGGGAAAACATGCATACATTATTTAAAATATCAAACTAGGTGGGGGTTTGGTTCACACCTAAATATTCCCGCATGCTAATAGCTGCCAGCCTTTGGTGCTATTCTAATGATATGCAAGGCTGGGTCATAACACTGAAACAGTGAGAGATAGAGGCACAGAACTACAAAATAAAATTTCTTTAAACCCATTGTTGGTGCACAATAACCTACAATTACATTGTTTACTAAACTTTTAGTATGATGGTTCTCTTTTCAATATGTAACTAGGTAGTATTTTATTATTGCAGAATGATTATAAGCCCTCAGTTACCTTCAACCCCTGAAGTTGAGTGCGTGTTTAAAGTGATTAATTCTTAATTTTTCCAATACATAACCCCTTTCATCCATTTCAACCCTTCATTTTTTGCTTCTTTTAGAGCGGCCAGTGCTCAGATAAACCTCCTTAATTCAACAAAAACATTGGTACCAGGAGCCGTATAGCAACAAATTCATATGCAAAATAATAATTTCAGTCAATTCATGGGGGGCATCTAAAATCCCTACCTCAATAGTTGAGCTGACGGGTAACATATTCGGCATAGATAAGGGGATGTTGCAGGTCGTCAGGCATTAAGGCATTAATAACTTGTCCAATCCAACCAACACTCCGTGCACAAAAATAGTTCGGGGGTTACCTATTTGAAAAATTGACTTTCTTGCTTACTATTATTTGTTATATATCACAGTAATAGGCCCGATATTCCTTTTTTTCTTTTTTTTTCCCTTTTTGTTTTCTTTCTGGTTTATAGTCTGCATTGAATCGCGTGGGCGTGGCCCACCAGACTGGAAGCCTCGTCTGGCTAATGCAGGCGTCGGGCAGAAACTCTATTTACCCCAGAATTGGATTACTTGTTCTTTCATATCACGATATAGCATAGATAGCTGCATGTTCCCTGTGTATAGAAATTACAATCCACCTTGGGAGAAAATTTTAGCTAGGTGCATAATAATGGTCAGAGAGGGCGCAAGGGGCCGTGTTCTGCATGCGAGCATTTTCTTTTTTTCTTCCCCCACAAAAAAAAATTTTTTTTTTTTTTTTCCTTTTTCTCATTTCGATAAAATCAAAATAGGACGCCACATCATTGGATAAAATACACATTCAGATGCTGAATAGGTACAAAATATGTTATTATCTTGGTTTTTCTCCGAAGGAGCCGAGACACTTAGTCAGAAAGGACACTTCTAGGAAACCACCCTACCTGCCAAGACTATCTCATATCAATCGTCAATATATCGTTCATAGCCAAGGACTGCTTAACTATCTCAAATGCATAGAGAAGGTTACTTATAGCTTATTTGCTAGTTTTGATGCAAATTTACTAGGTGTAAGTAAGCGTTACATCATGTTTACTGTTGGGGTACATTATATGCTCACTTGCCAATCGAATTATGATTCTAGCAAACTTCGTTCGCATGTTGGCTTCATTGAGATCACGATACTTTTTGGAACGGCTCCTAGGTGAGCATGTTTCTATCAGGGGTCAAAATGCTGCAGTACTAGCTAAGAAAACTACCCAATCTGGACCTCGAAGGTTAATTATCATATTTTGCGTGTTTATTTTGATTTCCTTGGCGACATTTGCCCTTCCCCCTGAAAGTATTTCGACAGGGCCGAAATCTACCTCTACGACTCAGCCTAACCGTCCTTTAACCTGTTCAGCCTACCCAAATGACTGTGAGCAAGTGGCACCTTTTATATTCGATTCAATATTTTCATTATTGAAACAATGGCCAAGCAGCTATGCGCCAAATGGACACTCTGTTGTACCGGGGGCGATAGCCCCAAATACGCTCTTATACCATGCTAGTTCATCAGCAAAACCGTTAAAGAAACCCACTTTCTTTGCCTTAGATGTGTAGGCCCCAAATACTTCCCTCAATAATTTCCAGGCAGTTTGGCGAGAAGTACCTAGGGCTGATAAAGAAGATATAATGGACCAGAGAAATGTCATTGGGCATATACGGGTCCATCGGAAGCCCAGAGCTGCGTACAGCGATGACCACGAAGGACTTGAGAATTTTATACCTAGACGGCCATTCAGCTACTCTAACAGCGACAGGTACCCTCGACTCCCAGATGGCAATTCTTCATAATGATGTTCCCCTTTATCCGAGCGAAAATCTCATATATAATGAAGACCGTCGGGCGCTAGAGCTCTGCAACCTGGCAGAATCGCTGAATATTGATGGGTTTGTGAGAATGAATGCTGGATTTGAGGTCCTAGTCTGTGATTATGTCAAATCAGGCATACGAGAACTATTCACCACAAATATCACAATTCCGGGCAATGAACTAAGAGAGCAAGATCCTTCCCTTCCCCGAGATCCAAATCGCCAGCCTCCATTCGGATACGGTAACGACTTCTCCGAGCAGAACGGATGGGAATGGGTCCGAAGCGGGGCCTGGCATTATGGCAGCACAACTAGCCACGGCGCGGGAGGCTCGTCAGAGACAAGAGTCCGATTGGATATTTGCGGATTTATTTCATGGTATGACCCGAGACTCCGGAGCTTAAGTGGATCTCATCATGGTGGGGTTCGCGGCAATTATACCTATGAGAATGGTTGGGGTCTTCGAAAGGGCCATCGACTCCTTGGAGTTGGGGAGGAGGATATCGCTACCTTCCGGGAGTGGCTGCAGGCGATCACAGCTGCCAATACAAATAGAAACTTAGGTGATCGGCAAAGGCTACCAAGTTCGAATACATACAAATGCTCAGGGACCGACTGGGTTGCTTTGACTGAAACAGTTGTGAACACATACCGCACTCGAGCCGCAGAAATTCTTGCTAGTTTAGAGCAAAATTCTTCAAACCCCGACATTGCACATAAAACTATCAATAATGCTTACGTGCTTAGCCATGCAATTCTCTACCCTTACCTTGAGTACCAGAGGGGCACTGATTTACCCAGATCCGAAATAAAGCCGCGTACATTAGCGCGATGCAACTCGACATATACAGAGCATATAGATCCTGACTCTATGAATGACTTTGAGGTCCTTTTAAAAGAGTCAATCCAGCTTGTGATGGGGAGGTTATGCCAGTGGGCTTGGGATATATTTGAGTGGAGCGACAGCTGGATGTTTAACCGTCTCGGTCTCCTGCAAGTGCGGGACATAACCACTCTTCAACTAGGAATAAAGCAATATAGAGATTCTACTCAGACCCTGATGAAATGGATTGGGTGGGATCTTTGGCAAGGCTGCGAGACGCAATGTAACTCAGATGTAAGCATATCCTTCACACGTACTATCCGTTCCTCTCTCGCATCTATTGGAACTAACTTGAGTGCTCAATGGCATGAACGCGGGAAGGAGCTTTGTTACGTTCCAATGTGGCCAGTAATTTACTCACCTGGAAAACACCAGGGGGGCATATATGGTGGTAGCATCCTTTCAGAGAAGGAGATGCTTGACTTTTGGACTCCTAAATGCCTTAGCCGAGCAGATTTTGATTGTGGAGGCGGCAGGGGTCGAGAGCCAAAATATCAATTTCCTGACGTCCCATATTCTCAATGCAAATCCTTGCAAACTCTCCAGCCGGGATAACATGTTAATGGAACCTGGAATTTCTCTCTCTCCCTTTTTTTATTTTATATATATATATATATATATATATATTATTTTTTTTTTTTTTTGGGAGGTGGGGGTATAGTAGTTATTGATTAAGAAATGGAGCATTTGGACTTTTATGAATCGCTACTAACAACCTATTCCATTCAAGACTTCATCTGTGTCACTGTGGCGGGGCTAAATATTCTCCTAATAGTCATTCAAAGCATCGAAACATTTCCTCTGACAGCGGTGGGGTTTGACACGATATGTAATATCTTCGATGATAGAAAATCCACGTTAGTCTTCTCCGAGCACTAGTGGCAAGGTATCATTGTGACTGGGGTCAACGAGGCAGTGATAAGAGGAAGGGGAAAAAATGGTGAACCGACTTCAACTGCACATTTGGACAATTCAATACTGCTGACTTCATCGCAGGCCGCATAAATCCACGTCGACTCTAAATCCATACGACCTACGGCGGGTAGTTCCTCCACAGTGATGTGCTGCATTCCATCGATTGTGTGCTTCGTAGAATACAGGTTCCTCAATTAGGCGCTTCCAGTATCCAAGAATCCCATTTGGTAAGACTTACCCTGGGTATTCGTGAGCCGATGATACTCCAATCCGACTTCGTCGATAACGGCGGGGGAACTCGCTTGTCGCCTGGTTGTGCCAACGTGTTTGTATTACACCACTGAATTCAAATGCACAACAACGCGCTTCCTGGTCAGAATCCATATTTTGTTTATAATATGCTAGGGTAAGTGGAACCCTGATTGCGGTTCAATTAAGTTTTACAAAGCTTGGGTAGGGGCAAAGGGGAGTCTTGCTTCAACCAATCGCTGCTCATCGTCCATGCATGTAGGTTCGCTCACGAAATACATGCCAGACGGGGTATAAATTGCAGACATATCAACCCTAGAAACGTAGATAATACATTCGAAGGCATCGTGTCGACAGGGGTTAACCCAGCGTCCCGTCGCCGTGAAGACGCCCCACGCAAAAGCGAAATCTAGGGAGTTGGTCCAGTAAACGGCGGGCCAGCTGGAAAAGTAGCCATTCCGCCTAGCGAAGTGAATTGAGGGGCCTCTTTTAGAAAATGATCGCACTAGCGCAGGACTTATTTCATTGGCACAGCAGTGAAAGAGATAAAGTTCCTGTCCGGGCGGCGTTCTTGGTTCCCCATTCATGGAAAGCTTGTTTGAGGTTCCCGGGTCGCGGGAATTTAGACACTGGTTTTCAAAGTATGATTGCATCGTTGGGGCGGTCCGGTTTTGTGTCGACCAGAGGTCAACTTGACGGACCGGAACCCGAAGTTCTGGGAAATTCTTACCACAATTGGCGAGCTCTACGGCTTCGATAGAGATTCGGCGTCGAGTGGGTGGGGGCCTAGGAAGCCACGATTTCGCTGTAGGCACTTTCCCAGTGTGCATATCGTTAGAAGTCATCCTATCAGCGAACTTTAATATAGCGCGAACTTCTTTGGCACTTTCGTAGTTCTTGACTAAAATGGTCCACAAGGCAACTGAATACCTTTTTGCAGAGATTTGTTGAGTACATCCGACCACCCAACACTTTAGGTCGTAATCATTCACATACTGCGCTCCCACTGAGCCGCCTGGCTTTCGACCAGCTGGGAGTCGTTTGCACCAAGAGCCATACATACTATATTATCCAAAGGGATCAAATTGCTTCGAATGATTTGGGTATCATTGGAAATTTCTGTTGATAATTAACAGGGCCATTATTAGCCACTGGTGGCCTGTATTTCGAACTGTCGGGCAGTCATACGCAAAATTTCGCGATTCTGGGTACACATGCGGCAATGCACGTAAACGCTGCATAATCCGTTTGGGAGACTTCCACCACTTGAACGTGCAGCAAGGTGGTGTCGTTTTACTACACATATATTCTTACTCGCCAAAGTAGACCTAGAATTGTCTTCAGGTGCCCTTTCGCCCGGTGAGTAAGATACTGTATCAGTAGTATTGTTTTGTTTTCAACATGGTTTGTTGTAATATCTTTTAGCAGAGCAGGGTGTCTTGGTAGGGATATCCCAGGAGAGGGAAAAGCAAACAAGAGACTAGTAACTAACGGTCAGTAACATACCTTAGATATAGCGGTGGAGGGCATCAAGACTAGGCAATAACACGGGCCTCCAAGGACAGAGAGAGTGAAATAAAATCCGTGGTTATGGTGCATTGAGCTGGATGGTAATTGATCAAACTGGTCGAGCGTTGGTAGAATAACTATTTTGCAAGGGTGTGCACATGACTACCCCGGTAAGCAAGGCTATTAAATGATTTCACTTTATACGACATCATAGGTCGTCTGGTTACCCCCCTCCGTCTTATCTTTTTTCCTTTTTTCTTTTAAATTTTCCATTGTCGACATGACACCTCAAAATCATCCTAACCGACACCCAAATAATTACTCTACATTACACCTACATCCCTGTCAGAGCCTACCCAACTCTACAAGTCGACCACAGTTGCCAACAGCGGGGTTGTGATGGCCTCTACTGATCATCATAGTGGCATTGTTATCAATGGAACGCATTATGAAGGCGGGGGCGGGTTAGTTCGGGACACACTCTCCTATGCCTCCATCCTAAATAAGCCGGTCATGATTAAGTCGATTCGGGCTAACCGTCCTGGAAATGGCGGACTACGCCTGGAGCATACTGTTGGTGTCGAGGTCTTGTCGAAATTATCTGCAGCCACTGTTGAGGGCAACACCCCCTGTAGCCGTGATGTTTTATTTCACCCCCACGCAGCGCCCCAGGCATCATGCCATCGAGACGCCCTACATAGCTTAGATATCAGAACAGAAGGTTCTGCGGTGATTCTGATGGTAGCTATAATCCCATATGTTCTATTTTCAGCGCTTGGACCCTCCCGGTGTTTCACCGCCACAGAAGCGATCAAGGACGGCATCAAATTTACAATTCACGCTGGAACTCTATGCGTCAAGGCACCTTCATTCGCATACGTGCAACAAGTCATGGTACCTATGTTTCAGTTGGTCGGTATTGGGAAAGAAAATTTGAGGGTTGAAGATGACCACGAGCAAGGCTGGCACACGGATTTCGTCCGGACTCCGGGCCGGATGACTGTTTGGGTAAAGCCACTCGAAACGCCGTTGCCGGCCTTTCGGCTACACGGGAGAGGGCGAGTGGTGCGAATCAGAGCCACAGCTCATGGGCCGAAGGGAGCTGTAGTACAATTCCAGCAGATTGTCCGGAGAGAATTAGAGGTTTCACTTAAGACACGCTGGTCGTCATCTATCAAGGTTCTGAGTGAATCTTTCCCCTCGACGGTTGCTGACCAATTTCACCTGTTGCTGGTTGCTGAGACAGACAGCCCTAAAGCATTCCTTGGATATGAGCAAGTTTATCCGCAACAGGATAGGTTTCCGGACGGATTAGCAAACAACACCGAACGGTTACTGACACATATCACACTCGTCTGCATCAGAGGCTTGTATGATGAACTTAGGCACGGAAATGCTGTTGATGAGCATATGCAGAATATTCTTGTTCCTTACCAAGTTCTATCTGATGGGTTTTCTTCGGCCACCGCGAAGTCAAACAAGCAACTAGTTACGGAAAATGAAGACCTAGAGGTCCCCCTTGGTGAGTGAAAACTCGGGTCCTCTCTTTCGGCCTTTTTTTTTCTTTGGGCATATGTGCATTTTTGCATGAATTAACTATTTTTCAGAAAAGCCCAATCCGTCCTACTACGTTGATACTACCACGCTTCACCAGAGAACAAGCGTCTGGGTTGCCTCGGAAATGACGGGGGTTGAATTCAGCGAGAAGGATGGGCATTTTGGCTGTCAAGGTATTGGCCTGGGCGCAAATGAGTGTCCCTGACTAATTAAAATTGCTATCGTAGACGCCAGGATAGAAGATTTCTCTTCCTTAATAACAAATTCTACGCGCTATGGAGTAGGGCAGTGTCTCGTGCATTTCATTTTCCTATGTTCATATGATATAGGGCCTTATAGGGTCTTCAATAGGAATAGAGGGTAACCTTGAAAGTTTGAATCAAGAACCCCCTAAATATGCTCTGTAATCTTACGTTCCCAAAGAAGCTGTCCAAGATTCTCAATAATAGCAGACCATATTTTATCCTCCACCATTTTTTGGATGTATGGATATCATCATGGGGTATCATCATGGGGATTGGTCAAAGTAAACTTACCTGACTAAAGCCAGTTGGTTTCAGCCCTTTGTTATGAATGGTAAAATAATGGGAACAAGGTAGCTTTTATAATATTTCTGTTATATCTTCATGATATCCATATGTCATACCTCACGAGAATTACCTAGACTCTTTGAAGTCCTCGATTATTCTCAATCATCATGTGGCCCCGCCAACTCCTTTGTGTTTATTGACTTGGTTAACTCTGTTGATATTTCTTTGGGTTATGTCTGAAACCGGTGGAGATTTAATTTTTAGTATAGTAGTCTAGTTAAGATCCTATACCGGCTCAGTATAATCAAATAGTGACAGGAACTTGGAGAGAGAAGACACGAAGTGACGGCCAAGAATAAGAAAAACTGAGGAAAAGTTACCTAGGTATAGATTACTCATATCTGCTTAATTCGATGATTTCATGGGTTAACATGATTCACGGCTATCAATTTCAAACTATGATAAAGAGGGCATAGAGAAACAACTTATAAAGCAATAAGATTATCTATGACTCTTATCCTATGTTTTCACCATCTATAAACTTTATACAACAGGTTTCATACTACAATCTAATAGTTCATGCACAACTACCCATTATGTATGGTCTTCAGCGATACCACAATTCTATTCTACAGGGTTTGAAATTTATATTATGGGGTATGGTTTGGCTGTCCATCTGCAATAGAGGTGGAATTTTATGAACATGTGTTGGTGTGTTATTATTAGATTTTCTTGCAAGTGTCGGCAGTATCAGTGAACTCAGTTTCTGGGTTTCAAGCACGCGCAGAAACTCTTCACGGAGGGAAGAGTAGAGAGGAGAACCGCTGCCCCTTCCTTGGCTATTTATACGATATCAATAATGGCTCGTTGGATGCCTAGAATAGGTTTCCGAGGGTTGATACGTTGGAAAGCCTATTTCTTGTTGAGCTATATCCCAGAAAACTATAGGGTGATGCTACAGCCACATCGGCTTCGCTCCTGCCACACAAGCCGCCTGAGGCTAATGCCACACCTTTTTGTACTTGTTTATACTCAGCACTAGAGCCCCAGGACTTCAAACATCTTGTTATATTGGCTCACAATCACTAAACAGAAATTTAATGATCCTGATTGCTAGATAGCTAAAGAGCCCCCGCAACAAAAAACGGTTGCGCATCGAGGTCCGGAGGGAGAAGAGAATTAAATGGCTATATATCAATTCTAACTCTCGATTCTGACTGCCGATTCTCACTATCATGTTTCTTCTAACCATAGTGTTGATTCTAGCCATTAACACACTGGGTTATCTGTAGAAGTGATGGCTTTATGTTTGAATTATCAGGGATATTCCGGGAAAAAGATGATCTTCTGGGAAAACGGTGTGGCATTAGCCTGGCCGGTGTGGCAGAAGCAAGATCGGTGTGGCTGCAGTGCCTCTTAAATTATGTTGCAAGCCTTCTAAGCTGTGCGTACCCATTTACATACATCTAACAGAAAGGGAGGGCAAGCTATTGTTGGTACTTTAATGGTGTGTAGATAACAATAGAAATTAGCCATTTATATCATATTATAAAGAGATGGTATTCCAATTGAGGGTTCAATGATAAAAGGAAAAAACACTGTAGCAGTTTCCTGGAATTGAATCTTTTCTAAAGTACCATATATTCCCTACTTATAAAGATCCTCGATCTCGCTATACTGCAGGCCATGGGCCCTTTTAGTATTTATAAACTTCCCCATATCTCCACTGACAGAAGGGGGAAAAAACCATATCAACTTCATATTACATCTGTAAACCCAACAATCCCCATTCTCCAGCTATGCTAAGTGCGACAAGTCTTTGGGGTTCGGAGTAGGAGGAGCAATTTGAACAGTCTTTGGTCAAGCGGATGTGAGAAAGGCGTTTCTTTCTTTATTATTATTTTCTTAGTAGGGTTGCACTACGGTAATCCAACTAGGTAGTTGAAGAGCGACTGTCATATATGATTGTTTTTCATCCAGTCTCAAGTCTACCTCCTTGCACCCAGTATAAAATGAGGATGATACAACTGAAGATTATTGTAATACAACTAATTGTGAGACAGACTGCTGTAGCATTCATCCTCCTTATCAGGGGCTTGTGATCATAGTCATCATCATTATTAAGACTGACAAATAAATGCCAACTGATGGCAAGCAACATGGTGGCAGGGATGAGAAGAGAAATTGAGAATTGAGCAAACCATAGAGTAATAGTCATGCGCCTGGGTGGCATGATAAATTACTGTTAAGTGCTGGTCTTTTTTTTTTTTTTTTTTTTTTTTTTTGGTAAAAAATCCCCTTCTTTCAGGGAACCTAGAAGGTGAAGAGAGATTCACAGTTAATTTATTTGAGTGCAGAGGTGTAATACTTCACCTCTTAGCATATATTAAATTACTGCCCTAAGTCTAGTACTAGCATTCATGCACATTAAACCTAATTAAGTACTATATTGAGGCTGATCAAATGTTATGCTTAAATTAATACTAGTTAAAAAGTCAGGGAGTATAAGCTAGTAGTATCTAGTCTATAATAATTTCTTATAAATTACTTATTATACTTTCATCAGCTATACTTTGTGCTGTTGTCCCTTAAATATAACGACCTAATTAGATTTATGTATACTAATAAAGACTTCATAGGGTGCATAACTGACGACTTCCTATTATTATAAATAAGTTAAACCAAATCCCAATGTGCTAATTTACAAAAAAGAGAAAGAAAAAGAGAGAAAAAGAAAAAAAATGAAGAAAAGAAAGCAAGTATCAACCCAATGTCATTCATATCTCAATAAGCTTGCCACAATCTGCACTCCTCTCTCCAACATAAATGAGACATACCCATCAAGCATGATGGAAGCAACCAAGAATTATATTCATATATCAACCCCTCACGGCCTTCTAGTACCACACTGTGTACAGAAAGGACTTGACACGGCCGCACCACACTGACCGCAAAACACCACACCCCCAGCCTGTTGAACCGAAGCGGGCTTGGAGTTCGCGGGAGCGAAAGGAGGAGGAGGAGGAGCAGGCGTGGCCGGTGTGTAAACGGGGATAGTTGTTGTTGTTGTTGCTGGAGCCGCCGGGGTATAATTCGTCATCGGATGGGAATGGTCGACATATGTGACAGTAGTCTGAACCCGTCGTCCCCGAGCGCAATAGACGGCAAGGAGGATCCAGGCAGTTAGTTTGCAAACACCACCGATCGCGAAGCAGGCGACTCCGCCGTAAAACTGGCTCATGGCATCATCGAGTCCAGAACTATAACCGTAGTAGCCTGAGTTGCTCCACGATCCGACTAAGCCCCCGCCGATGATGATGAAGACGGCTGCAGCGATGAAAAATGAGATCGGCCACCATTTCGACATTCCGGGGCGTTGTGGAGGAGCGGCTCCGACGAACTGGGTTTGCTGCATGATGGGTTGGTATGTAGTGGTGCTTGCCATAAAAAGCCTTTTTTTTTTTTTTTTTTGTGTGTGTGTGTGTGCTTTGTCTTTCCCTTCCTCGCTTTCTCTTTTCTCAAGGGAGCGAAAAAAAGATATATATTTAGCTAGAAGGGGGTTCTCATCGACTCCTAATTTAATTTTATAGTCTAGTTCCAGATGTCAATGCACGTGGGACTCTTTCCGAATAAGTTTGCCCTTGGCGTATAAAATCATAACCTTAATCCTCGTATAATGGCATCCTTCATTTTTATTTACTTTACCCCGTCAAGAAATTATAATTGTTGATCCATCGTATCCTAGCATGGATCGTCTTGGAAGAGTGCGCGGCTTGTCAAATCCTTTACCTTAGGGGCCAATGGAAAGGACACAAAGATGCGCAATAGGGAGGGTGTGTGTGTCTGGACTCTGCTGTGCCAACACAGCCTCCCTATGATCGACGAGGGGCGTAGTTTCTATCTGCCATGTAGCTAGATTAGATGGTAGGTAACTATGTGGGTGGGTAATCCAACTGGGAGCCCAATGAGAATATATTTGTCCTCTTCCATTGCTTGGCTTGTCCTCGCTGCGCCCGGTGTCCCTACGTCCTCATACAGGTAGGATTTTCGTCCATGATGGGATACGTTGACTCGCCAAGGGATGGATACGAGATATAAACCACTTATTATCGGAGTAGGAACCGCGGGAAAGAGGAAGAAAAAGGGTATAGGGCACACTAGAGTAATTTACATCTCTTGGGATAGTCCGGTTATTGGTTGGCTAGGGGCTCATAGGGCTTGGCTTGTGTGGCTGTAGCCGCTAGATAATAACGGTTCTCTCTAGTAGGTAATAACAGTTATTCGCCATTCTTTTAGCTTCTGTGCCATGTGAAAGAAGGTGGATACTCGCGTTTTTATCAGTGAGTTAACCCCTTGAGTGATTGGGAGAAAAGCTTGAATATATCTTTTGATGTTTAGGCTGTCTGTCAAGATTCTTACAGGATACAGGAAGGCTGTGCTCTCACAATTTTATTTGTTTTACCTAATAAGTGATCTATCCAATGTGATCATCTGGGCTAGTAACACTTCCCTCCACGATGTTAGGCAGTGTATTTGATTGCCAGGTTGGGTGTTAAGTCTCCGGTCCGGATTTTCAGTGCTCTCTAGCCATTACTTATTGCATTCCGCCTTGCTGGCCAGAGTTCAAACATTCCCGGTGAGCCAGCTATTGTCCTCATAATAACATATGATGCAGTTTCTAGAGTTCTTCAGTTCTGGATGATTTAGCTTTTCCAGTAGGTAGCCCATCGACTCTGACCGTGAACCAGATTCACAAATTCCCGCGCCAGGATACGGTCCGTTTGCTCGGATGGGTGCAAGTCATCATACCACATATAACTATCTCGGACGTCCTTTGCAGAACAGGCGCTGCCACACCGGTACACTGAACTTGTAACGTTATACGCAACCGTACCGTTCAAGTATTTGGACGGGTTCTCCCAGATATCAGTCATCTACAAACGGATCCAGAAGAGTCAGTAATCGTCATAGCATCTACTCTCAAAAACAACATTCCACTAAATTCAATAGGACCGGTTGAAAGAAATAGTTCGAAGAAAATATTACCAACGAATGCACATCGTATAAAGCGAAACGGCTCCCCGGATACCGATCCGCAACCAACACATCATACGGCGTCTGATAGGCATATATGGCATTTAAGGTTGTCACATACTGCCGCATTTCCTCACTCGACCGGGTAATATTGGCATCATACGATGATTTATCCTTCCAATACTGGGCGTTTGCCAGCCCCCCATTTTGGGGCAGCGCGTATTGCGGCGTCAAATCCAGGGGCGCAAGGTTCATGAGGACAAAGGCCCGCGCACCGATCGCGTACAACTGGTCCAGCTGCGCGTAAACACAGTCGGTGTAGTAAGTCAATGGCATTCCGAGGGGTTGGACCTCGGTGAGAAACCCACCGTAACCGATATCGTTGGTGCCGATCCAGATGGCGTACACTGTTTCAGCCGGATGGTTGATGAGGGCGGGCTCCCTAGTGGTGTCATCGATATACTCGTTGTCAGCGAGGAAGGTGGGCATTTGGTTTTGTTTGATGGCGTTGCGTGGTGTGTTGCTCATCACGACATCACATACGGCACCGGATTTAGCGTAGTCGTAGAGGTGAATGTCGCTATATTGTTCAACGTATTGAGGCCACGAGCGGCCACCGCTGGGTGTCGTTGTAGACTATATAGAGATAAGTAAGTGGTTAGCTGGCTGCTCCAGTATTTACTTGCCTTATGGTGATTGAAAATATAGAATATGCATCATAGATCGACGAAAAGGTGAAAGGATGTCCCATACCTGGTTAGATACTGGCGGTGTGTACGACTGCACCCCGTCGTCTGTATAACTGTCTCCAAAGACGACTAGGGTAGAGAACTTTGTCACCAGTTTCTGGTGCCATCCTGGTTTGGATGGCGCGCATAACACGACACCCGGTGCCAGCGATACCGCGAGTGCGGCAGAAACAAACTTCATCTTCTCTTAAGAGTTCTGGACGAGGAAGGTATTACTATACCAACTAACCAGCAAGACAAGTCGGTAATGTTATACCTCCATAGTTGATGTCCCTTCCCCTCACCCATAAGCCCTTATAAACAAAAGGGAAGAATTGCACTCCCCGCGCCAATTATTTTTTTCTCCAAATGCCTTTGCTCTGTGGTTGGAGGGATTCAAATACCCCCGGGTCAATGGAAATCTTAGTCCCTAGGCTCTGGTTGAAGAAACGTTGCGGTTGGTGGAGTATTTTCGACGTCGATGACAAGCGGGGAAGATCGGGGCCATTGAAGGAAATTGCGTGTCGGTCGAGGTGGGGAGAGAGCCGGTCAAATGGAATTTTGTGGTCTGAGATGTCATTGCAAGGGTTTTTCATGCTGTGACCACTTCTTAAATTTAAATTTAATTTGGATGTGAGATTAAGTTGTATCTTACGCCGGGGGCGTTGGGTGTTGCGGCGGCGAAAACCCTCGTTACTCACCAGCACTTTTACCACACAACACACTCTTAGGAGGTACCTACAATAAGAGATGGGGGAAAATATGAGATGAAAAGGTCCTTAGTACAGTCTAAGTAGAGTCATCATTTGCTAGAGAGGAAGATTGCGGCGTAATGCAGGCATAGAATTAAATCTCCACGTCTCCCCATCGTGCTAAACGCCCCCGAAGTGACGGCGGAGTCGACCTTCACGGCATGATGTTTCCCCGAGTCTAAGACTGCCATTAATTAATTAATTGCCCCTCCGCTTCACAAATACTCCATGTGGTTAGTTGCCATAATATCTATTTCAAGTATACGTGACCTTCTCGTTGTCTTCCTAATTCCCAGGCGAAGACAGTTATTGTCGGCGGGCAATCTCAGCAGCTAACCTAAGGCTTAGAACTAGGGTAGAAGAAGTCTCTCTCGCTCACTACTCACGAGGCTGCATGGCTGGTTAGTGGTGACTTTGTGCTTGACAGACAAAGAATTTCTTGCTGATATTTATGGCAGATTGGACGAAGGAGAGAAAAAGACTCATCACTGTAAATTTATGGCTATTCAACCTGAATGACATTAAAAAAAAAGCTTAGACAGCAGTATTAACAAGTGACTGATTAACTAAAACGCTCAAGCCATAAACAATTTATCTAAAGGCATATCGCTATAAATACTCAAATTTAGCCTTCCAGGTCCTTCTACTTATCCCTTTATCTTATAGGTGGACGAGATATCCATCCTAAAATCTTCAAACGTCGGCAGCCTCAAGTTTCCTAGTTTCCAGTGGCAATGCTATGTCGTACTCCTAGCGATCCGTTGGTCATAGAAGATCTCAAATCTTGCTGCTTGATCTCCCAGCCATCCGGTAACGACCTCGAGACTTGAGCGCCCCCTTTGGCAGGATCGACACCATATCCACCCCCTCCAGGGGTCATGATAATGATACGGTCGCCGGCACCCACAAGTGACGTCTTTCGTGGCCCTAATGACACTTTCCTGGTTGCTCTTGTAATGGGGTCTTTGCGAACCCAGATATTCTGGCCGCGCTCTCCCTCGTCTCCGCCTTCCAATCCGTATGGTGCCGTCACTCTTCGATCAGAGAGAACGGAGACCTGGAGTGGCATGCGAAATTCAATGTCACGAATACATCCATCACCACCACGCCAGAGGCCAGCACCGCCGCTTCCCTTGCGGATGGAGAACTCATGAAGGAGGACCGGGTATCGCTTCTCGAAAATCTCTGGGTCCGTGATGCGTGTGTTAGTCATGTGTGAGTGTACTGCACTCGCTCCATGCCAGCCACGACCCGCTCCAGCACCACCACAGATGGTCTCGTAGTATCCGAAACCTTTGGTGACCTCGCCCGTGACCGGGTCAGTTCCACCACAGCCAAAGCTCAGGTTGTTCATCGTTCCTTGAGACGCGGCGGCCGCATTGAATGCACGGAGTACTAGGTCCGTCACCTTTTGAGACGTCTCAGTCGTACATCCTACTGTCGCTGCGGTGGCTGACGGGGATAGGATGGTATTGTCTGGGCACACGACCTTGATGGGTTTTAGACAGCCCTGATTAAGGGGAATATCTGTTGAAATCATGCATCGGAGGCAGTACTATTGACAGGAAATTAGTTGATAGCTGGTTAAAGGATTTGGGTAATTCACTTACCATAATGACCGAGTATGAGCAAGTTGGAGGAGCGTTCAAGTTGCCGGAGTGCTCTGGGCCAGTTCCAGTGAAGTCAAAGACGGCATCTCCAGTATTCTTGTCAATCGTCACCTTTAGCTTAAACGGAATACCGTCGTCGTTATACTCAGTAGCCTCGAGAACACCGCCCTCATATTTCACGGCAAACTGCTTTAGTAAATCTCGCACTGATTGGGCGGCGTTATCCTGAATAGCATGCATGTAAAGCTCAACCACCGGCCAGGTGAACTCCTTGATAAGAGCCCGAATCAGCTCGATACCTTTCTGATTAGAAGCAACAGCAGCCTTTAAGTCCGCAATATTCTCAGCCAAGGTTCGTGTGCCACTGCAGCCGGGATAGGACGCTGGGTCGTGGTAAAGGTGTTTGATTAGTCCAGCTTCATCAAATACACCTTCTTTGATCATCTTGAATGACTCAATCGCGGCGCCTTCTTGCCATAACTCAGTAGAGTTAGGGGGCATCGAACCCGGCACGATTCCACCAATATCTGCATGGTGGCCGCGGTTGGCAACAAAGAATATAATCTCCTTCGGGTTTGTTTCATCATCGAATACTGGGGTAATTGTCGTGATATCGGGCAGATGCGTTCCACCAGCTCGTGGATGGTTGCTGATGATGACGTCACCAGGCTTCAGCTCCCCTGGCTTGTATAGCTTTGCCTGGTAGGCGATTGCAGAGCTCATCGATCCCAGGTGACTCGGAATATGGGGTGCATTCGCAACGAGACCTCCATCCGCAGAAAATATGGCGCATGAGTAGTCCAGACGTTCCTTAATGTTGACAGAAATGGACGTCTTCTCCATTGTATGCCCCATTTGCTCCGCTACCGTCATAAACCTATGTCCAAAGACACTGAGCTGTACGGGGTCAACAGTCTCCGTAGTGAGGCTTTGATGATCATCTCGACCGACCTCGAGTATGACATGTTCAGGCAGGATAATAGCTTTGCTCAAGTGATCAACAACAATGGTTTGAGTTTTATCAATGATCATTGCCGGTCCAGCTATATGCACACCAGGGCTGATGGAAGTGAGTCCATATACTGGTGTTAGCGTCCAACCATGCTTTTCAAAGAAGATCTGCCGAGAGAAAAGAGGGGCCGGACAAGGAACTAAGCTATCAGAGTTGTACTTCTTGAGCTCCTCAAACGGGCTGGAAATGTTCAAGACCCGTGACTTGCCCACACTTCGAACACGGACGTCATCAACTAGGATGTCACGCGATTGCGAAAAACCGAACTCCTGGATATGTCTAGATGTGAAGGCAAGGCCGGCATTGCCAACGTTCTCCGGAACCGGAATCATCAGAGATGTATCACTTCCCTTGTACCTCATATTGAGGAAGAACTCGTGCTCAGTTGAGGCAGCATCAAATCCCTGCGCCTCCAGACCCTTGGCTCCTCGAGATGCCAACGATTCAAGGCGGGCCCTCACCTCGGGCACCACTGTTTCGGAGAAGGTTATGGCACAGGGCTCTTGGTTCTCGACTACCACATCTGCTAACGCCATTCCATAGGCAGACAAGATACTTGAGTAGCAAGGAATAATGGCTCGCTTAATACCCAAGTCTCGGGCAATAAATACCGCGTGCTGACCACCAGCGCCACCAAAACATCCCAAATTATGCTTGGCCGCTCCGTAACCGCGACCTTCACTAAGCGTTCGAATAGGTCGAGTCATAGTAGCGTTTGCAATCGCGAGGAAACCAAGAGCCAAGGTCTCGGGGGTAAATGGCTCACCGCCGTCTTTCTCCATATTGACAACATCGGCTAGGGCCGTAAACTTTTCCTTAACAATGTCCAAATCCAATTTCCGAGGGAAAAAGTCAGGGATAATTCGGCCGAGAAGAAAGTTCGCGTCCGTTACAGTCAAAGGCCCTCCCTTTCCATAACATGCAGGCCCCGGGTTAGCACCGGCACTACTTGGACCAACCTTAAGCAGTCCGTTCTCCCAAGCTAGAATGGAGCCACCGCCGGCAGCCACTGTATTGATATCTAGCTGAGGAGTTTGGATAGTGACCTCGGCCAAGGTGTTCTCAAAAATGTGCTCCAGGGCTCCAGAGTATCGAGCTACGTCCGTGCTAGTACCTCCCTAAAAAGTTTCATAAATATGAGAGCCTAAAGCGGAGGGGAAGAAAAGACGCTTACCATGTCAAAGCCCAGGACTGGCGTGCCATCGGCATCATCATAGCATGTCCTGGACAGTCCGACAACTCCCCCTGCTGGTCCACTCAACACCCCCCTCAACCCGGTGAACTTGGACCAACTCGTCAAACCACCATCTGACTGACAAATAAGAAGTTTGTTTGCACTTTCATCCTCGAGGTGACCCTTGAAGTTCTTGCGAAAGCCGTCGAGGTAAGCAAAGGTCATAGGGGTAAGGTAAGCGTCCGCAACGGCTGACTGGCTCCGTGGCACAAATTTCGCCATAGACTGAAGTATGGAAGAAGCAGAAACTTTGAATCCCATTCCCTCGGCAAGCTCTTTCACTTGGATTTCATGTTCTGGGTATGTATAAGAGTGCATAAAGCCAATCGCAATGTTCTCAAACCCTTGACGTTTGAGGCTTTCAAGGTCCACTCGAATAGCGTCAAGGTCTGGCTTTTTCATGATTCTAACGACCTCCCCTGTCTGACCCATGACCAATGCCGGGTCTGAGGAGATGTCGATTGTTTCATTTTGTGGGGCTTCGCTAGCTCCTTCGATGGTAATGCGCTCATCAACTTCTACTACTGTCTCATAAAGCTGCTCAAGTCGCCGGACCGAAAGATCAAATAGATTGGGCCTTGTCTGATTACCGATCAGGAGGATATCTCGAAATCCCTTTGTCACCAGGAAGGCCACTCGGTCTCCTTTTCGCTCCAATAGGGCGTTGGTCGCGACTGTTGTTCCCATGCGAATAGACTCAATATGTTCGAGATCTAAGAGGGACCCCCTGGGTATTGAGGTTCCCAACGCCATCTCAAGGATCTGTCGAATACATTCTGTGGGGGCGTCATCATACTCGTCGGGGCACACTGAGAGGATCTTGAAGACAATGTGAGATTCGCGTCCGGGCACTTCAGCCCAGGCATCTGTAAAGGTTCCACCGCGGTCAATTGCAATCCGAATGCCTCGAGGCGCCATTGGGAATGTTAATGTGGTGGAAATTGTCGGGGGTGAGTAATGATTAAATGGATGAAGGTGGAGAAAGGCGAAACGGATGGAACGTAGTTTAATAAAGTTGGAGATTTACACAACCCCAAGTGGTTTTATAGCCAAGACCTCTTGGAGTAGATGAAGACAAATGGGGCGGGGGGAGACCGAGGGCGATAATGTCAGCCCGTTCGGCAAGATTAGATTTGCCGGTGGCCGTAGTTCGGCAATTTGATGCCGGCCGTTTCTCTTCCTCCCCTCCTCCTCCTCAGACAACACAACACTCCGAGCGGCAACTCAGTCCTCCGCCAATTCTACTAAATCACCGCTTACCCCAGACTCCACAAATGCTTCAGGAGGTAACCAGTGGGTTAATCTTCAAGATTTTACCTAAAGAAAACCAAATACCCACTTTCTGAAAGCGGGTTGTATCTCAGATGAGTAGCAAAGGCACAAAACGGCCAGACCGGCCAGAGCGGCTCATAGCAGCGTAAGCACTGGCTCCCGAATGAGGGCTAGCCAACGTTTTCTAACAGCGCGAAATGTAGCTGCTACAGGTGCCATGAAAAGAAGGTTAAATGTTCAGGGAAAGCCCCGTGCCGGTCATGCATAAGGGCAGGTAGAAATGAATCATGCCAGTTCCCTGACAAGGAGCGGAAGCTTCCCGTTGAAGAAAGGTTTCATTATGTCCGTAACCGATGTCTCGGCCAGGGGCTAACCTAAGGCCTCGCATTTAGCTATCTGCATCAACTTGAGGAGGATAACAAGCGTTTACGCGCTATCATTGCTCAAGATCGAGCGCGAGCGAGCGAGTCGAGAACGGACACTAACAGCAGTGAGGACAAATATGAGTCTCCACCACTATCCAAGGAAGAAAGCACCTTATTGAATCCCTTTTTCGATGGAATGCCAGAGAAGCCTATCCATGAACACTCCTCGGAGCCAGGATTCATCGGGGAGGCTTCATGCGCCGCCTTCAGCAATCGGATCTTGTCCTGTCTTGATGACACTTACATTCCATGCACGGCTGGTTTGTCCAACTACCATCGCCTTAACACGCGAAGTGGGCAGACAATGCATCAAGGTACAGAGTTCCCTGAAATGACGCGGGTCGAGTTACTGTTAAGTGTCGCCCGACGCTTCATCGGAAATTACCATCCGCTTTTTCTCGAGGTCACTTTCATGAAAGAAGTCGATGCCGTCTACCAGAAGGAAATTATACCTTCAAAGCTATGGTTATGCAAGTTTTATGCCCTCATGTCCCTAGGGGAGATCTACACAAATAGGAGAGGTATCGAGGACAACAACATAGTACCAGGCACCAATTATTATGTCATGGCCGTCCACCTACTTCAAGAAAACCAAGACTACTATGAGGAGCCCTCATTAATGCAAGTTGAGGTTTTAACGCTCTTGGTACGAAGAAAGAACATGTGTAGTGCCTTCAAATTTTAATGATTGGCTAACAATTACGGTAGGCCTGGGCCTCCAATATTTTTGGACGCATTAGAACTGCGTATTGTTACAGCGGAATAGCCATACGGCTTGCTCTGAGCTTAGGCATGCATAGGTCCGCCTCGAGGCATACTACCTTAACTCCAGTCGAGCGAGAGAGCCGACGGAGGGCCTGGTGGGTACTCTACTTTTTTGATCGCTTCTCCGCCTCGAAGCTCGGCCAGCCCATCACAGTGAGGGACGAGGATATTAACGTTGAGATGCCGAGTATGGATGGTTTGACACCGGAAGAGACGGCCGAATTTCTCGATCCTCAGAATCTTATAATCAACATCAAGTTAGCGCGGATCATTGGAAATATCTGTAAGTGTTTATCTCTCTCGTCTACTTTCAAAATCTGCATTCCCAACTCATTGTGTCGTCTTTCTCAGTAACCCAAATTTATGGAATACCAAACGCGACCAAGAAACATTACATTCATCAGGTGCATAGTATTTTAAACCAACTTCGAGCATGGCACGATGAGTTGCCATCAGAGATGCGGGTTAACGAGCACGGAACACCCCGGCCAGTTTCGAGCCTCCACCTTGCCTATAATCAGTGTATCATTCAAACTACGCGACCAGTCCTCCTTCACCTCTTCAAAATGCAATTCCAATTAGGCTCGAAAACTCCAGAGGAATCACAGCGACACAGTCCTTCACCCATCACCCTAGCATTAGCTGAGAGCTGTGTCAATGCGGCACAAGCATCGAGCCGTATAGTTAAAGGGCTCTTCATTGACGGCTCAATCGCTACATTTGGATATTGGGATGCGCACCACATTTTTTCAGCATCAATGATCCTCATCATGGCAGACATAATGTGGCCGAAAGCTGTCAGCCCGAGTCATCTCAAAACGTTATTAAGCGTCCTCCAGTCGATGAGAAGGGACGGAAACGTCGCCGCTGTTGATTTTTGTGAGAGGCTATCCGAAATCCAAGCACGCGTATCCGCGCTACGCGCTACTGGTCACTTACACGGCCATGGGCCTGATATACCTTGCATTAAAGGACCTTCAATGGCAAGGAGATCAGAAGGAGCCTACGTGGAAATACAAACACGAGACCATTTAGTTGAAAAACAACCCAACATAGCGTATGGAACAATGGTCGGGGACGGAAGAAATTCCAACGCGAACAATTTTGACATCCTTGGGAATCCTCAGGTTGGCGGCTTCGTAGATAGCAACCAAATGCAGTGGCTTGATAACTTACTCTCACAAGATACGATGGTACAAGACTTTGCTTCTGAGACTGAGGGGCAGTTTTTATTTGGGCTTTAAGACTGCGGGGCAGAGTTTTCGGGAGAGTTAATTAGCGCTTGAACTATTAATGAAATTACGACTTTACGAAGGTGAATAGGCAATTTGACATGATTGATTAGAATCAAATCAAATCCTTAATGTGCAGCAATCATGTAGTTTACAAGCAATCCCAGAGTGAACACGGCCGTCCCCTATCTGGTCCATGAGGCCGGCATGTCCCCAGTTGCCATGTGTCGGCGATTTCAAATCTGCCGGGCCGCTCGTCAGCCGAGCGAAAAAGGGCTATCTACTTGTCCACAAAGCGCTCACTACAAGGTTATTAGCTCATCAATCACCGAAACCTGGATAAAGTAGCCAGATCAGGCAGAGATCGTCTATCAAGAGCCGGCAAAGGGTGGAACTACCTATCGATCACTCTCCACCCTCTAATAATTTCGTCCTATCATGTGGAGTAATCACCCCTGTCGAACATTACCTCATGATGTTTCTAACATGAATATCCCTTCCATTATCTCTCTGTCGACCCCAAATTCGGGGTAATTCCTGATCTATAGCGGCTAGGGCCCATATATGAGCCCATAATGCCCCAGCATTCTCACCTGACCCCTTCCAGCATCGGCGGCGCCTGCCTTTATGTACCGTTTTTTGCGCCCAAGCCCTAGCCCTCGCCCTAGCCACCATGTCGTCAAAATTAGACAGTGCCTTTTCCTCGGGCAACTCATTTCCCAATGAAGAGGTTGAGGGGCAGCAATGGACCGCTCAGCATGAGATCTACATTGACCCAGCTGCCGAGAAAGCGCTTCTCCGCAAGCTAGACATGTGGATTGTGCCGCCCGTCATGCTCCTCTATCTCCTCAGTTTCTTAGACCGAGTCAACATCGGCAACGCTCGCTTATACGGGATGGAAGAGGATCTCGGCCTGGAAGGCAATCAGTATCAGACGGCAGTCTCGATTCTATTCGTGACGTATATCCTCTCAGAACTGCCTTCCAACCTGGTCATCAAGCGACTCACACCATCCCGCTGGATCTCATTCATCACCACCGCCTGGGGCATTGTCGCTACCTTGACCGGCCTCGTGCAGAACTACCAAGGCTTGATAGCCTGTCGTATCATCCTAGGGGCCCTAGAAGGTGGCCTGTTCCCAGGTCTTACCATCTATCTAACCATGTTTTACACAAAACGCGAATACGCCCTGCGAATTGGCTATCTCTTCGTATCGGCTGCCATTGCCGGATCTGTCGGGGGGCTTCTCGCGTATGGTATTGGGCACATGGATGGGATTGCTGGCCTGCGAGGATGGCGTTGGATCATCATCCTGGAGGGTATTCCCACTGTCCTTCTCGGGATCTCGATCTGGTTTTGGCTAGCGGATACACCAGATGCCGCTCATTATTTGACCATGCAAGAACGAGAGCTCATCGATCTACGTTTGCGTCGGCAAATCGGGCACACGAAATCGTCAAACCAAATGCACAAGAAGGATGTGTACGCCGGACTGAAAGATTGGAAGATCTGGCTATTTTGTATTGGCCAGTTTGGCGGAGATACCATTCTCTATGGATACTCCACGTTTTTGCCGACCATTATCCAGGGACTGGGTGATTGGAGTACCGCGGAGATCCAGGCATTAACTATCCCTTGCTATGCTCTCGGTGCCATTAGCTACATTGTTGTCGCGTGGTTTTCCGATCGCACCCAGCGCCGTGCGGTGTTCACAGTTCTCTTTGGTCTTGTTTGTGCCGCTGGATATGCCATCCTCGTGAGTCCCGCCCCGGGCGGGGTCAAGTATTTTGGCTGCTTCCTTGCCGCGATGGGGTTATATGTTATCGTTGGCCTTCCTCTCGCGTGGCTCCCAAGTAACAATCCCCGCTACGGGAAGCGAACAGTAGCTACTGGTCTCCAATTAACCATCGGAAATTCGGCGGGAATACCTGCTCCATTCGTAAGTCTCCATTTGGGTACTATCTTCCCGGACGTACATCTTTGCTAATCTAATTTTCAGTTATACAAATCAAGCGATGGCCCCCTTTTTGTGAAGGGGCATGCCATTTCGATGGCCCTAGTTGCCATGTCTGCGGTTATATACTTAGCATTTTGGGCTTGGTTCCGCCATCAAAACCGGAGGAAAATCGCTGGGAAGGAGGACTACCGAACTCAGGGCCTGACGGAAGAAGAGGTCGAGGAGCTGGGAGAGCATAACCCACGATTCCATTACACTTACTAGGTGCGATTGTAGCTTACAATAGAGAAGAAGCTGGGAGTTTTAATCGACCTACTACATTCAGTGTCATTTGGATGGTGGTCTGGTTTGGTGTTAATAGGTAGAATATTTCACGAGCTCACAGGCTGCATCAATGAATACAAAAGACAGCAGTCTGGACAACTCATGTCCTACTATAACTCTATGTCATGCATGTAAATGTTCTGTAGGTTTGCATCTCGCTCCTGGACGGTCCAGGGTACAGAAAGGGAAAAAAAAAAAAAAGAAAAAAAGAAAAAAGAAAAAAGAAAACAACAAGCTGAATACCGTCAACTCAAGATCAAGTCTTCAGCTACGCGGCATTTTCGGACATGAGCTTCACATTGACTAACTCTAAAATGATCCACGGGCGTTGCGTTGTACCCTACCGCCAGAGACAATAAAACCAATCAGAAGCGATCTGTCGTCCCTGTCTTTCCATTATTTTGTTTTGTTATTTCATTGGAAAATTGAGCTGAGCAGCTCAAAAGATTCAAGAAAATAGCAGAAAAGTCCAATCACCAATATTATGAATGGTGCCACAATGTGTGACTTCCTATGACTTATGATGAGTGCGTCCCAATTCAAGTCAGCCGTAACCATTCGCATTTGGGAAACAAGAGCACCCAGATTTTGGATTTAATCTACCTAGCAAAAGCTAACGTAGACGCGGCCTCGCATGTGCCATAGGCCCACGTGAGACGGGAGTAAGCATTCTTCTGACGTGAGAATAAGCTCTGACTAGATGAACCTGAGCGTCCGAAGTGGATTGGACTGATGAAGGATTGTTGCGCTTATATAGAATAGTACTATTTCAGGTTCCTAGTTCAAAGACCCGTAAAGTAGGCATTGATATCCATGTAGTGAGGTGGTGAAGTAGATATAGACTCCTGACCCTTATCAATCTAATTAGCCGCGGCACAGTGTGATGTCGTTTCCTAAATTATCAGTGCCCTACTTTAAATCGCTCCTGTCCCTGTTGGATTGGAGGACTTGCAACATTATTTATGTGGACGGGAGTATTAATTCATGTTACTGTCATACTTGTAAAGCCCTGTAGCCAGAAATGATTGCTCAATCTCATAGCATGATTATCTGCAAACTTTAGCACCTAATAAGGTGCAGAATACTGCCTACCTGTAGTACCTAGGTACGTCCTGTGGAGTATATGCAGCCAATTAGGGGTGGAAGAAACATGGTATCCACACAGCCCCGCTGCGCCCCCCTCTCCCCGCGCCCGTGGCTGTACAGGAACTATGCTGATACAATATATACCGATTCCCAGTCCACCACGTCAACTGGCTTTAACTCCTTCACCTTTCAAATGAACACTTTCGTGCTGTTATTCTCCTTCTTCCGAATAAGTCATGCCATGCACAACACATAAGGGCGGTTCCCTGCTTCAGATCGACCTAGCGTCCCACCCAGCCTGGATTTTCGCCCCCGGAGATACCATCATCGGCACCATCACCAGGCGGATGCCGATCGTCACTCCATCGGCCACAATAACAGTGACATTAATTGGGCGTGTCAAAACTAAAATCTCCGTCCGTAGACAGAGCGGCCAGAGGTCCCGCACGGATCACTATCGGGGCCGATGGCTTCTTGTAGGGAGGGAGACACAACAGGTTCTCCATCAAGGGCCCCTGCACCTCGCTCAGAGCCAGCATACTGGCAGTGAAGTTCTGTCATGGCCCTTTTCCGTACAGATCCCCACTAGACCAGCGAGCTCCCTCGTACAGCAACAGCAAGTTCAGAGCTTTCTTCCCCTCAGTACCATCGCCACGCACCCTCTACCAGGGACATTCTACTGCCATTCACCCGGTTTGAGAACCAGCTCCGAGGGCTTCATCGAATACTATCTCGAGTCCGTACTCCAGTACAGTCGCGGCGGCTCATTTGAGACATGCACAGCCACGTACCCTTTCACCATGCAACAGCCGTCCTTGGAGACCCTCTCACCCACCCCAGCGCTCCATCAAAGTCGGTTTCCAGCGATGGCCCGGACTCAGCGACTCTTCCCCGGCATGGATCAAGCCGAGTTATCCCTCAAGCAGAAAACACAGAAATTTTTCCACTCCTCCAAAGTTCCCACCTTCGGGTATGCAATCGAAGTATGCACACCCCAAGCCATGCAGCTAGAGAACCCACATCCCATCCCCTTGATTGTCCAAGTCATTCAAAATCCCGAAACCACCAGCCCCGAAATTCGCGACACTCCGCAGAAGATTCAACTAGACTGGGTCCGCATGTTACTCAAGTCGACCACCGATGTGATCGCCCCAGGTAATTTTATGGAAAGCCATACGCATGACGATCACAACTCAAGCAGCCGCAACCTAGGGCTAGAGATGGCGTTCCGCAGTCTCGAGAAAGCGATCGTCTTTGAATCAAATCAGGAAAACCAACGGGTCGATCTGGGAGAGGCTCTTCAGCTCATTCTTCGTCCAGAGGGTTTGTATGCGAGGAACCGCTTGCTCTCTCAGGGAGCCCCGATTTATCCTGATTTCGTCACGTATAACATCAAGTACGCGCACCAAGTGGCGTTGGAGATCTCGGTTACCGTTGCCGGTGAAACGACATGCACGAAAGTACAGTTCTCAACTCGGATATTACCCCCAGTTCGAGTCGTTGTACCGGAACCCCAACCACCAGAGTACTCTCAAAAGTAGCCACTGGGTTGGTATATGTGGAAGCATAGGGATGGAGGCTGGCCCGCTCTACGTTTTTGGTTTATGTTCACGAGAGAATAATGTAGTAATGTATTATTATGCTGTCCCGTCTCACTCTCCGGGAGCAGTTTCCGAAGAGAAAGCCAGAACGGGTATGTGAGTTTTTATAGATACTCATTAATTTTATTCATAAGATGAGAATACGAATGCTTCCAGTAGTTGTAGGACGTCAATAACCAGAAAAAAATCTTTAACGCTAATTTCAATAAGCTTGAATTTCCCATAAAACCGAATGCTCCCCCAACAATCCATTTGTAATCTACCAAGTCTAATTGTCATAGGTAATAACTCCAAAAAAGCATCGTTTCTAGGTATTACTTAGCAAAAAATACTCTTTATTGGCACTATACCTCTGATAACTGTTTGACTCTTTAGGGAAACCAACCCTACAATAAGAACATATATAGATATACGTATAAGTGCCTTTCTCCCAGAGGGCTACCCATTACTTGCATCAACCAACAACTTGAAAATTTCCAATAGAAAATTACTACTGAGCATTCATTTGACAATTCAGAGTATCTAGAATCTACATATGTTCCCGGATTGCCAATGGCCGTAGTTGTTCTCTCTTTTACCGTTGTGGACTGCACCACCATCTCTGTCCAGAGAGGGTTTCCCTCGCTCCCTGGCGTAAAATACCTAGGCTATCATTTTACCCCTTGCAAATCACCTTAACTTCTCTTCACTTCTTGGCCTCTTCCACATATTCTATAAAGAATAGGATAGTCTTATCAAAACTAATTCGTATCAAATATTCTTACATCCATTTTTTTCCCTTTCTTTCTTCCTTACTCTTGACGAGTGTTACCTACCAAAGAGAGATATCAGCGCTGCTCTCGATATATGTATTGAAGTAACTCCCAAGGACCCCGACTTATCCATTTGAATTCTTCTGATATAACCACATCACGCGACAACATGAAAACGCTGAAGAATACTTTTTCAGTCGACCTAGATTCAACTTGACTAGCAATTCATCATACGAGGCTGGGCCCGCGGAGCCTGGGGATATCGTTGGTCCGACATCCTCCGTAATCGCCATGATTTGATAGATATCATCAATACCCTTAAATGCCTATTCCGGTCGGGAAAAGGACCCCAACGGACCACAATCATTTATCCTTGATTTAGGGCGCTGGAGTGCTTTTGATAGTTAGGTGCCCATTCTAGGTACGAGTGAACCTTGGAAGTCGATATACATTCCTCCCTACCTAAAGCAATAGATAAGGTAGGTAAGGTAGGTACCTAGTACTTACTCGCCTAAACAACCAATCATGCTCACTATTATATACTCGGCCGGGCCCTTTTCGAGATTCAAAAGCTGATGAACACCAGCAACCTTTCTTGATAGGAACCAGCTAAGCGAACAACATCTTGTCAACCAACGGCATGTTTGAACACGATTTTTAAACACAACACCCACTTGCTTGACTAGGAGGGTTGCTAGAGTTATTGAGTTCTTTCAAATATCCATCAACATGAGCTCCTTCAGGAGCCATACATATGCTAATCACACAAAACACTAACCAATCAATAAGAGAACCTCCACCCTACTTACAAAAGTGGCCACTGGTTATAGCCACCTATGCAATACATCCCTGTTAGTTCTCATATTTTTCCCTAACGTCACAATTTGATTGTTGCTCTCTCCCCCTTATCCTACTATGCAGATGGTCAGGGGTAAGGGTACCCTTCTCACGTCAGAATATCTTTAACAAATTAAAACCCATGTTACATCCAGTTTCCTTAGCTAAATTTTAGTATTAGCTGTACGTAAAAAGCTCAGAGACTATCTTGAACTTGAAGCTCTCCTTCTGTAAAGGTAACCTGTAATTATAAAAGAAGAGCACTTGTTTTTTCTGGAGGTAGAGGAGTATCGCGCCGGACAGTGGCACTATATCATCTATTTATAAGGAGTAAAGAGAGGTTTGACCTTCAATGAAGTGGCAGGAGGAACTGGGTATTTTTTTTTTTTTTTTTTTTTTTTGATTAGTTAATGTATAGATTCTTCATACAATCCGGCCACTGCATTTCTAGCAACTGATAGGAGTAGTGTTTAGCTTTTATAATCATTTAATCCACTGCAGCGCCCTGCTCCAGCAGCAGCCTGGCTATTGCCTTATACCCATTCTCAGAAGTCCAGGAGAGTGGTGTTTGTCCATTCCTATCTTTCTCATCCACAGCACCCTTCTCCAGCAGCAGCCTGACTACTGCCTGATGCCCATTCTCAGCAGCCCTGGAGAGTGGTGTTAGGCCACCATTATCTTTATCATCCACTGCAGCACCCTTCTCCAGCAGCAGCCTGACTACTGCCTCATGCCCACTCTCAGCAGCCCAGGAGAGTGGTGTTCACTTATAAGCATCCTTTTCATCCACAGCAGCACCCTTCTCCAGCAGCAGCCTGACTATTGCCTTATAACCCTTCTTAGCAGCCCTAGAGAGTGGTGTTTGGCCATAATTACTTTTAACATCCACTGCAGCACCCTTCTCCAGCAGCAGTCTGACTACTGCCTCATGCCCATTCTGAGCAGCCCAGAAGAGTGGTGTTTGGCCATACTTACATTTATCATCCACAGCAGCACCCTTCTCCAGTAGCAGCTTGATTACTGCTTCATGCCCATTCTCAGCCGCCCAGATGAGTGGTGTTTGGCCATACTTACATTTATCATCCACAGCAGCACCCTTCTCCAGTAGCAGCTTGATTACTGCTTCATGCCCATTCCCAGCAGCCAAGGAGAGTGGTGTTCGCTCATAATCATCCTTTTCATCCACAGCAGTACCCTTCTCCAGCAGCAGCCTGACTACTGCCTCATGCCCATTCTTAGCAGCCCAGGAGAGTGGTGTTAGGCCATTGTTATCTTTACCATCCACAGCAGCACCCTTCTCCAGCAGCAGTCTGACTACTGCCTCATGCCCATTCTTAGCAGCCCAGGAGAGTATTATTTTTCTGTTATATTGATCCACTGCAGCACCCTTCTCCAGCAGCAGTCTGACTACTGCCTCATGCCCATTCTTAACAGCCCAGGAGAGTGGTGTTAGGCCATCATAATCTTTATCATCCACTTCAGCACCCTTCTCCAGCAGCAGCCTGACTACTGCCTCATGCCCATTCTCAGCAGCCGTGCAGAGTGGTGTTAGGCCAAAATTATAGTTATTATTCACTTTAGCACCCTTCTCCACCAGCAGCCTGACTACTGCCTCATGCCCGTTCTCAGCAGCCTGGAAGAGAAGTGTTTGCCTAGCTACTGCACCCTTCTCCAGTAGCAGCCTGACTACTGCCTCATGCCCATTCTTAGCAGCCCAGGAGAGTGGTGTTAGGCCATCATTATCTTTATCATTCATAGCAGCACCCTTCTCCAGCAGCAGTCTGACTACTGCCTCATGCCCATTCTTAGCAGCCCAGGAGAGTGGTGTTAGGCCATCATTATCTTTATCATTCACAGCAGCACCCTTCTCCAGTAGCAGCTTGACTACTGCCTCATGCCCATTCTTAGCAGCCTGTAAGAGAGGCGTTTGCTCAGCTACTGCACCCTTCTCTAGTAGCAGCCTGACTACTGCCTCATGCCCATTCTTAGCAGCCCAGGAGAGTGGTGTTAGGCCATCATTATCTTTATCATTCACAGCAGCACCCTTCTCCAGCAGCAGCTTGACTACTGCTTCATGCCCATTCTTAGCCGCCCAGAAGAGTGGTGTTTGCTCAGCTACTGCACCTTTCTCCAGCAGCAGACTGACTACTGCGTCATGCCCATTCTTAGCTGCCCAGATGAGTGGTGTTTGTTCATCTTTATCCTTCCCATCCACCACAGCACCTTTCTCCAGCAGCAGCTTGACTACTGCTTCATCCCCATTCTCAGCTGCCTGTAAGAGTGCTGTTTGCCCAGCTACAGCACCCTTCTTCAGCAGCAGTCTGACCACTGCTTCATGTCCATTCTTAGCAGCCTGTAAGATTGGTGTTTGTTCAGCTACTGCACCCTTCTCCAGCAGCAGCCTGACTACTGCTTCATGCCCATTCTTAGCTGCCCAGATGAGCGGCATTTGCCCAGCTACTGCACCTTCCTCCAGCAGCAGACTGACTACTGCCCCATGCCCATTCTTAGCTGCCCAGATGAGTGGTGTTTGTTCATCTTTATCCTTCCCATCCACCACAGCACCTTTCTCCAGCAGCAGCTTGACTACTGCTTCATGCCCATTCTCAGCCGCCCAGATGAGTGGTGTTTGTTCATCTTTATCCTTCCCATCCACCACAGCACCTTTCTCCAGCAGCAGCTTGACTACTGCTTCATGCCCATTCTTAGCCGCCCAGATGAGTGGTGTTTGTTCATCTTTATCCTTCCCATCCACCACAGCACCTTTCTCCAGCAGCAGCTTGACTACTGCTTCATGCCCATTCTTAGCTGCCCAGAAGAGTGGTGTTTGCTCAGCTACTGCACCTTTCTCCAGCAGCAGACTGACTACTGCTTCATGCCCATTCTTAGCTGCCCAGATGAGTGGTGTTTGTTCATCTTTATCCTTCCCATCCACCACAGCACCTTTCTCCAGCAGCAGCTTGACTACTGCCTCATGCCCATTTTCAACCACCCAAGAGAGAGGCGTTCGCCCAGTATCATCTTTCTCATCCGCTGTAGCACCCTTTTCTAGCAGCAGCCTAGCCACTACCTCATGCCCATTACCAACAGCCCAAGAGAGTGGAGTTCGTCCATGATTATCCTTTTTATCAGGGAAGGCATTTGGGCACTCCAGAAGCATTCTGACTATAGACTCATGTCCAATTTCCGAAGCGTATGATAGAGATACCCGGTTCTTTTTTCCTGGTATATTTGCCGATGCGCTTGCACGAACAAGCATTTCCACAACTTTTACATCGCCTTTCTGAGCGGCACAAGATAATGCAGTGGATGAATCTGAAGAGATGTAGTCAACCTTCACCCCGAGCTCAATCAAAGTTGAAACTACCTCTGGCCATCCTTTTTCTGCTGCAAGAACAAGAGCCTCTCCCATTTCTTCTTCAGTAAGCTTCGGAGAATGCCGGGTGAGATATATTAGAGTTGCCATGAGGTTATTGTCGTTCATCGAGTGAAGGATGCCGCCATTACTGTCGTAGGTTACTTTCCTTACCCCCTCTTCAATGCCCTTGTAACGCTCTGCAATTGCCAGTAAAGCTTCTTGACCTTGGTAAGATACTTGCGATGAGAGCCAGTTGATTCCAGTAGACCCAAATGGCATATCTCCATCGTCGCGAAGGGCCCATCGATATAGCTCTCCGAGTGCTATTGCGGCAGATTCTTGAATCGCCGTGCAGTTCGTGTGATTTCGATAGTCAAGATCTGGTGACCTTGTACACACTGACCACGCCCATTTAAGAAATGTTTCAGCTTTATTCCATTCCCGACGCCTCCGACACTGGTTGGCGCTATTCTTGGCAGCCTTCAGAGTGGCTTCGGATGAGCTGACTTGTAAACGCGGGAGTATAGCAGGCAAAATACAAAATAGAGCTTCGTTGCTAGACCCTAATTGATTCTCCGTGAAAGCCTTTGCATTTTCGGTCACCAGGACATTGCCAAGTCGGAAATATGGCTCTTCTAAAATTTCGACACGCCCGACATCATGCACGACATCAAGTATACTCTTGAAAAACGAACCAAAAAGCTCTTGAGCACAGAGAGACACCAGTGTTCCATTGACGGTAACCGACCAAACTTTCACGCTATCGAGGTTCTTGAGGTCCGCCATGTGCCATCCGAAAAACCGAGTTATGTCGTCAAGCTCTAAGGGACATTTGTCCTTCAAAGACATATATTCTTTCTCTCTTGAACTTTTCCATATTGTGCTAGGGCCGCGCTTTTCGTTCGGCTCTAATTGAAGATCTGTCTCCATTATGCTGAACGTCGTACCAGCAAGCCACAACTTGAGGTCTGATCCTGTTGTTTCGCGGCCAATTGAGATAATTCGCTTTGTTGGTATTTCCGACGCCCTAGACTGTATGAGGCCACTATTTTGGTCCTGTACCTCCACGATGGGATCAGACTTCAGGGACCAAACCCACAAACCAAGAATTCCTTCAAGGTCTGCGGGGTTTTGCAATTTCCAGGGTGTTTCAAGTTTTCGTTCGAACGTCAGCTTCAATATGTGGGTGTTTTCACATATTTCCCTTTGGGCTGGTGTCTGTGTATCCGATGATGGGTCGTCCTCTGAAATAATAGGGAGGCTATTGGAGATAGAACAAGCAAATCTCCAGTTCAAAATTTCGGCATCTTTCCATTCTGGCCGAATGGCCGCTTTTGAAAAGATTGCATTAAGTGAAGCTTCCATGGCAAGACGTAAATTCTGAGCGTCGCGTCGGCCTTCAACCATCCCAACTTCAAAATTTCTAGCACCGACAGCTAAGCTAGCCTCACGAGTAATTGACTTGGTGAGCTCAGAAAGGCGGCTCCGGTAAGACAAAACTCGAGACGCAATGTTCGGCCCCACTGGCGAAGCCTCCACTGGGGGAGCCTTGTTATCGTCTACATCTAGTCCTCCGTAGAATTTCCAGCGATATCGCGGCCCATCCACTCCCTGGGGTGGTGGAGGAATTTGTTCGGATAGCAGATGGTTTTGGTTTCTGGGATTCTGATCTACTTCAATTTGAAGTGCCAACCAGTCAAGCTCATGCCCAATGACCTCATCCGGACGGTCAGCAAGAGCATTGTTAGATGGCCGTAGGCGCTGCATCCGGAGAGCCGCTCGGAGCATGCTCATCGCCATTATTGCGCCAAGCTGGGTAACGGATACTGCTGAGTGCAAGCCTCTTAACCCTATGAATTGCAGCACGAAGCCCGATATTGTAGTGATCACTGTCACCCACAGTGGAGCGGGTGAATTTTTCTGCTGGCTTTTCCACGAGGTGATATATTCCTCAAGGGGCTGCTGCGAGTCATTCCAACAGAAAGCATCAAATGTTTGATCACCAAGAACTTGCCCTCCAGGTTGGATCCAGTAGATCGTCGATTGCGCGTCCTTGCGGCCTCTTCTAGAATAAGATTCCTCATTTGTGCTCTGGCCAACGAGAAAAGCACATAGGTAGATACCCCCACAAACAAGAATGGTCCCAGTGATAGTTAGTGGGAAGGCGTATGGATCTGGAGTACTTCCGTCCTTTTGCCATCGTAGGTAATATGTCACGACGGCTGCAAAGGCCAAAACACCCGCCTGTAGGGTGAAACCGGCGATGGCAACCGCCACAAAAACAGCGTATGGTTTTCTTTGGATGCCAATGTTGAGGGACAGATTTGGTGCAAAGGGTTCAGTTAAGGATTCTGTATCAGCTGTGCTCTTTTTTGCCCCGTTAAGTCTCCATTCGCTCTCGTCATCACTACTAGAGTTTTTTTGTTTCGAGACGTACTCAGTAAATGTATAGATTCCGTGGTTTTTATCCGACGTTTTAGATTTCTCAACAACAATTTCCAAGATCTTAGGGCGGCCGAAAACTCTCGCAATACCCCCGTTGTTGTAGAGTTCACACACATCTCGGCTAGTTGAAGAGCACAGCTCAGCCTCTGCGTTTCCTCTCCCTTCCTGTGCTCGACCGATGAAGGCTCGCAATGATGGACTTCCACAGACTCGAATGGCCGAGACAACAGCAGTAAGGATACCCATTGGCGCCATCGCGAAGATGAAATAGTCTAGGTAGGTAATACTTTCGCTCAAGTATTGTTTCGTGATTTGCTCCCCGAAAAGTGAGAGAAAAGGTGCCAGGTCGGTCGCAAGGTTGTTGGAAAAGTCATCCCAACCTGCTGCCTGGGCCGTGGGGAGGCTGTAGAGTGTGACGAACAAAATCAAGATGATCGATTTGGCCATCTTGTTAATGAGGTTATATCTCGGCTACACCAGATGGATGGAGGGATTGTTGTAAGAACAGAGCATCTCTACGAGCATGCCAACTCTGGCATCTTTGGGCATCAGTTCTCTGCGGGGTATCGCCAAGGTATTTTGCCTTTTTTTTTTACTTTTTGTAATTTCAGAGAATTCAGAATAAGAAAACATAAGGAACTAAGAAGGAAAATATGTATGCTTCTTTGATTGGCAATCACGAGAGCCACGGGTGATCAAATACTACTTTCTCAAGTTCCAGTCTATCCTCCAAAAAAATAATCAGCTCCTATGACATCCAATGCTTGAGTTACGCTAAGTGATTTACGACTAGCTCTGGGATGATCGACAAACGATTGCTAGTTCTGAAGGCTTGACTATTGGCGGTCAGGCTGCAGGCAAGGCTGCAGTTCACGGACATAAGAACAGGACAAACCATCACCAAGCAAAGGATCTCCTCCATACAAAATTCTCTCCTCATAACAGAAGTCTGTAGACCAGCTTTATCACACGATCACATTACTGATGCAAATAGGCAGGTAGGTAGATACCTCACTCATCCTTGATACTTTCAACCGACTAAGTCGTCAAAGCAGGTCCTATATTTAGGGTGCTCAAATTTCCAGAGAGGTGCAGATGCTGACATGGCTGAATCTGGACTAAAATGGCAATAGATGGACCAACTCGTAATGATCCCTCCATCGAGTGTTAATTGGCTAGTTCATAGGCCTCCATACCCAATAGGAAGAACCGACAGTTCAATGAGACGAACCTACCCCTCTTTCTCTGCATGTTAGGCATTCTGTTCCAGCCTCCGGTAAATAGCATTCCCTTTTGTCAATAGAATCCGGATATCTAGAAGTAGGATAATTCAGATTAGGAAATCTCCGGGTGAAAGTCTCGCCGAATCCTTAATGATGACACTCTATTGGATGACATCCCCTCAGCAACACCAGATCTGCCTACAGATAACTGCATTGAGGTAAAGAAATTCTTGAGAGAAGGGGGAAATTGAGCAAGAGGATTTTAAACTATGAGAATATCTAACCTAATCACCAATCTAAGTATGCTCTTAAAACAAAGATTTGTCATCAATCTGAGAACCAATGATGCTAAAACGGTTTTGTTTGGTTGGGTGCTTGCAATGCAGCTTTGGATTGTAACCACTTTTCTACCAATAGACGGTCAACGCGTTTATCAAGGTCATGCTCATAGTAAAGATAATAGATACTCCCACCCCAGTGACCTCCATACACTTGCAGCCAAGGTTTTTTTTGGCGCAAACCGTGATATTTGATCAGTATTTTGACCTCACACTTCCATAGGAAACTCCGTTGAATTCCAACTCGAAAAGGAGAGAGGCCGAGGTTGGATTCATGGCAAGCGTGAAAAAAATCCTGTAGTATTCTACACCACGCGAATTGCGCTTCTTTTCAAACAGCTCACGAGGTATGCGACTCAGATCCGCACTCAAGGAACATAGCTGTAGGACTCCTACACTTTGTGAATAATAGATTGATGCTCCAAGATGGTAGGTAAACTCACTCTTGTTCTTCATCTTCGGTGCCTGTTCATCATTGCAAAAGTGGAGTTTCTCCTTAAATAAGAGGCCAGCCTCATCTCCCACCTTGATTGACCGATAAAAGTTCATTTTGATCGGCTTATTTTCGTATAGGCTTGAGAACTAAACCCTTGAGGTTAGGAAATACGGTGCAGAAATATAAGGGCTTGCAGCCGAACCTTGTTAATGTACCATTGCATATCATCGTAGACTCTATACTTCTCCTCAAGAGAGTCCCAGAATTTCTTTCGCGATCCATGGATGCTTGGGTCATACGTTGGTGTACATACAATCCCATAATGACGGCGGGCAATTCGACTCTCAACTCGGTTTCCTTCGAGTCCACGGTGAACCGCACCACTGAGCACGTCCATTAGGAGGCTACGAGTCAACCTTGAGCTAGAGATACGTACCTTACAACAGCTGACCATCTACAGTTTCACGTCAGCTGTCTTTCTATATGGTAATGGTGTTTTGTGGAACTTACGCATTCGGTGGCTGGATGACCAAACTCGTCGGGTTTGCCTTTTGCACACGACGAAAAAGATATTCGGAGGAACCAAACCCACCCACCAGTAAAATAGCCTAATCAAAATCAGTGGAGTCCTTCTCTCTGGTTTTTATAGGAGAGCTAACTTTTGCTTCAAGTCTGTTTTTCTTAACACTCTCGATCTGTTCGGCAATGAGTTCTTCAATATCCTGAACTACAGGCTCGAAAATGTCTTCAACATCGTCACTATCGATTGGTCAGAACGTGTCGACGCCGCCATGTCTTCATAGCTTGAGATTACGCCGTCAGCATACGCACCTGCTGATCTGGAAGAATCCTTCCTCAATTGGTACCTTTCTGTTGTCTTTGGCCCCCGGGACTGGGATAAAATAATCCACATCTGTAAAGTCATCGTCGAATTTCCCCATAAAATTAGGTTTCACTCGGTCTTGCCAGTAGACTATCGCGGCTTCTTTTGACTTATTCGATAGCAACCCATAGTCACGTTCTCCCATTCTCCGACGGAGAAGGTCTTCAAATCTCAAGTCTAAGATCATTGATCCACACACGCGGCCTATTGCATGTGTCAGTGCTGAGAATACACCAGTTTCCAAGACGAAACACACCTGTTCCTTTGGCTACTTCGACGAGATTCAGGGGCTCCAGATTTTTAACTTGATATGTAATAAGATCCTAGCCTAAATCAGTTTCATCTTCCTTTTTTTTTTTTTTCCCTTAGGGCAAAGCGAACCACCGTCCCTCCTCCAGCGTCACACACGACAAATACGTCATTTTTCTACCAGCAGTTAGAGAGTGACAAAAATTATCACAGGGCCAGGAGGAAAGTACATACAGTAGTCGAGTTCGGCTGTATGGCGCGCAGCGCGTAGAGCGCCGCAGCTTCTGGCTCTGAAATGAGAGATATCTCCGACTGTTTTATTCCGGCTTTGATGGCGGCCGTCAATGTGTGATCCTTGGCTTTGTCAGACCAGACCGCTGGTACGGTGAGGGTATATTGCAAGTTCATTTCATTCGCACGCATGCCGAATCGTCGTTGAAGAACCTCCCTGATATGTCCGAGAAGCCGTCCAAAGTAGTCTGACGCAACCCGTGTCACATCCTTGTTGTACTTGACTAAAAGTCCTTTGGACGCAATCGAAGGCTGGTATTTGGTCTCCTGGCTTTCGTCCAGCAGCAGTTTGATGCCCCGAAACGCCTCCATCAATGAACCAACCTGGTAGCCCCACAAGATATTCGCGTTTTGATACGTGATGGCCGACGGGACTTTAACAGAGGTTCCTATTCCGCTGTCAGAAATTGAACTGGAGAGGGCGATATAGAGAGCTGTTCACATACGGTTGCCACCACCCGGCCAACTGGAAATCACCTCAATGTCATCGATTGAGCCCTCTAGGCCCCAGGCGATCCTAGATATTTACTATGGTTACCCCCTGTTGAAGCGATTATATTAAAATCAAGCTTCCATACCCACTAAAGGTCGTCCCAAAATCTATCCCGATAACTATGGATGGTCCTTGTGCCATGTTGTCAGTATTAAACAGCCAAGCTTGAAATTGATTCAGTTGCCGGTGTGAATCTGCCCGAGCTGAGGTTTTCGTTTCGCTATTATACCTTTGCCGTTGTTCACTTCCGCAATGATCAAATGATGAGTTGAGGATGATGGGAATTCATGAATAGAGGATATTTCATCCAGACGTCACTGTTTTATCATGTCTCTGAGAGAAAGTTTCCCATTCTGCCTATATGAGGATATTCCACCTATTCAACCTACAAGCACCGCTTCTTTTGTAAAGCTGTGTAGTGTACACACTACACTTGTGAGTCAGAAAAATGTACTACTGGTCGTGGCTAAGTGAGAGAGAATCAAGTTTCAACGGGGGTAAGTTTTCACGCCCACCCAAAATAAACCAGGATACATCTGACAATATTCAGGTTTCTTCAGCACACTGGACCAGATTGAGCGTCAAAATTATGAACTGAGCCAACTCCGTCAGGCAAGTCGCCTCAACACCCAACAACTAAACAAAGAAAGAAAAAGAAAAGAAAAGAAAAAAAGCATCTATACCTATCCCTCAACCGCCAAAACTAACTCCCCCGCAGGCTAACCAGAACTACGCAAATCAACTAGAAAGTCTGGAAAAAATACATCTAGCCAATACCGAAAAGATCCGTAAACAGGATGATCTCCTCGCCAAAGCACGTACCGAAATCTCACGAAGAGACCAACGCCACCATCGACAACTAAGCGAGCTATACACCAGAATCAACTCACTGCAAACAACAACCCAGGTCCTCTTCAGCGACGAGCAGGTCGTAAACGAGATGCGCAAACTATGCCAAAATCTCGAGAGCTGGATCAAATCCAATTTCAAATATATCAGCACCCTCGCCACCGCAGAAGAAATTCCACGTAGCACTCCGCAGCGACGCGCCTACATCCAAGATTACATTTGTAGCCTAGTCTACCGCAAGGTCTTCGCCCCCTACCATATCAACATTGAAGACAATCCACTGGGGAAATTTCTAACAGAATTCGAAAACCAAGTCCAATATCATTGCCAGAGTGCTGGCTTAGAGATGATTTATAAGCACTGGAAAGTAGGAACTAGTATCGCCCTCGGCGAAATGAGCAAGCCATTCCAGGATACCCTACTCATAGATATTATCGACTCTGTTGAGCGAAAATTCCAATTAATGCCGTCCACGGTACGCCAGTTACACGCCCGCCAGTTATTACGTCAGTTTCTGCAGCAATGCATCGATTTCAAGATCAAGCTCGCGCAACAACCGACAGTTCTTCGCTTTTATTGTAGCGATAGAGGTGGGGATTATATGCCTGGTTCTATGACGTTCGCAGGCGGGGAAGAAGTAGAAGGGGGAGGAGAAGGAGAAGACGAGTCAAATATAAAAGTGAAATATCGTCTCTGGCCTGGGATTGAGAAGTACGACCAGGATAACTTGCCCGTAGCTCTCGAGACGGAACTCGTCTGGACGACAAAAAAAGTTTGAATAGATTTCCAAGATTAGGTAGGCTACTACCATCTGGAGGTGATTAAGTATTCTTACCTACTTCTGATATAAGTCTTCGGAGAGACATTAGTTGCTTCTACCTAGTACAAAATATGCTCCTTGGGGAATAAATAACAAGTCCTTGCTTTGTTTGTCGTGTTGTATCCGATAGCGAAAGGAGTATTGTAGTTCTGGGAGTAAACCACTTACTGATAGATCAAGAATCGATAATCGCCTTATCAGTTCTCCAAGGCTTGAAGGCCAAAGCCAGGTATTATGGGCGCGGCTCAAATGGCCCTCTACCTAATCTCTTATTCTGAATGGCTTTGACTGCACGAATGGACCAGAGCCAATCCGGATGTGCTGATCTTGTGCCCAACCCACCCCGCACACGATAACATGCGTCAAACAACCACCACATCAGTCCGGGCTCGAATCATTCAGGTCCAATACCAAAAGAAAGCCAGAATTCTCCATTTTGATAATGCCTTCACGGAAGCCCTTCTGCTGTGATCGTTGCCACAAAGGCTTCTCTTCAACTTGGGCGAAGCAGCAGCACGAATCAGACTCCCTTAACCATCACATCTGCCGTCTTTGCTCCTGGAGGCCGGATTATGAAACAAAAGAAGAGCTCGACGAGCACCTCCAGGAAGATCATAACATATGCACAGTTTGTAATCGTCAATTTAGCAAGCCTCAAGATCTTATCCAGCATGATGTTGCGAAGCATAATATGTGCGCGACATGTCATCGATATTTTCGCAACCCATCAGATTTGAGAAAAGTTCGTTCATTCTCCACCTCACCTCATCATGTTTATATGTTTCGTGCTACTACTACTACTACTACTACTACTACTACTACTACTACTACTACTACTACTACTACTACTACTAACGGTATATCCTATAGCACAAGGTCGCTCTTTCTAGTAGGGATGTTAATTGCCCTGGGTGCTCGCGTCGGTTTCATTACAACTCCGCCCTGGTACTGCACCTTAAAGCTGGAACATGCGGGCACATTCAGAGGTTAATCAGCACGAAATAAACCCATCATCAAGGCCTTGTTTTTATTATTATTATTATGTGCCTTACAGGGCATATGACATATCCTCATAGAGCGCATCAAGCTGGGAGGGGGGCCGGCGTGAGTGACTGTGTCAGATTTGTCCAGTCGAGTTACATAGGGTTGAAGTTGAACTTATGTACTATGTGTATGTGCGAGCTATCATTCCACTCAGTCAGACATCGGGATCCTGGAAAGAAACTGTCTGGTATAGGCTTCTCTCTCTCTCTTGTTTTTATTTCAGTTGTAAAAGGCTGGGAAAAAAAAATAAATTAATTATCTGACGTATTCACGGAATTCTACCTCCTCTCTATAACATACTTCAAAATTTTGTACGTTGCACTAGGGAGAACATGGCATCTTTCATCCTCTCTTTCCCATACATCCTATAAGTAAATCCCCATTATTATACCTAAGAATACTCGCCTCCTCAATACCAATCTAAACAGAGATCAGACATGTTCTGCAAGCCACCTTTCAGCTAATAGCCGGGTACTAGCATGCATAGTTTCTGCTCCCACTCGGTTCAACACTTACAGTGAATATATGGGGGTGGTCACTCTATAGTTTTCCTGTAGAATACCCTACATACACGAACGTTGAGGAATATGGGTTCTCTTTTTTTTTCCTACAAATATGCTAGACATTGTTACATAATTAAAATAATGTTTGTGTGCTAGTAGTCAGTATTTTTGATTTTTTTTTTTTTTTGTATCATTATCAAAAACACAAAATCTAGCAAAATAGAAAGCTAATGTTCTACTAGACTTCATATTGAATGATTGCTAAGACATAACGGCCGTCCAACGTATAGCAATACCCCCACTCATTCTCCATCAGTACAAACATCCATCTCGGCTCCATGGCGTAATGCCTTTGTCCTTACTTTATCGCCGCCTTTCTGTTGATATTTGGTTCTAATCTTCGAGAAACCTGTAGCAAAAGTCTCCATCGCAGAATTTCTTCCTAATGTCCCGGCGTGCTTGTCTCTTACTTCTTGTAACACGGGATCTTCTTTCTTCAATTCGCTCCAGCTCAGTCCGAATGCGCGGAGAAAGATTGGCGCTAGATCATGTGAAGCACAAATTTCATCCTCCAATTCACTTTCACCTTTTCTCTGCAGTAAATCAACCAAGTGGCCGTTCAAGGTAGAGGGTGGTATAGGAAGGGCCAATATTCTTTCCACGGCTGCTGCTGAGAAATATGGCTTTCCTAGGAAAAACTGGTGGTCCGTTGATCCAAGCCGCGCTCTCGAATCGTGTTTTGTCCCAAAAGATCTAAGATCTCTTATGAAGACTCTCATATTTGTGTAAACATATGGGAATTCCTGGTATAGGGCCTTGAGTGCGTCGGTTCTCGCTACTTGGCTCTCGGCGAATGAGTCCCAAATCTTCAGGAATTCACCCTTGTTTGTCCCACGAAGGAGGCTCCGCGCCCAGACATCTCTATCCAGTTTGATACGAGATGGTCGTCCCTTCGGCGTAAAGTTCGTGACAATTATGTTGTCCAGGGGCGTTCCTCTAGCAACTTCGGCCATGATCCAACCTAGGAAAATGACGAGTTAGCTGCAGTATGTTGAGTTAGGGGGCATTTTCAGTTACCTCTAAGATATGATGCGGAAAAAACCTCAATTCTTCCTTTTCCAAGGTCTAGGAAAACTTTCTCACTTTCGGGCAGCTCATTTATAGGGAAGCGAGTTTCAGCATCCAGATTCTTTGTCTCCACCCCCACCACTGGGCGTACAAAAACATCTTGCAATTGATGTCTTCCACTGAGCTTTCGTCTCTCACGAAGCGAGTTTGGAGCACTAGGACATTGACTCGAGTTCGGAGAGGGGTCAGATACTGGCCGTACAATCAAGGTCACAGTGTGGTCATCTTCGCAATAGAGCCTGTATGTCACAATAAGGCTTTTATCTGTGAGTAGTTGAACAGCAGCCTTCATCGAGCCACTAAATAAGAAGAAGCTAAAATCGTCTGCGTTTGTTTCTTCAAGATCGAGGAATGTCAAGATACTTCTAAAGGAAAATCCGGCAAGAGCAAAGTCTTCGAAGCCTTTGCTCACAACCTTGAAATCCACTGAGCTCTTTTCCTCATAGAGAAACAGCCACATCTGTTCAGAAGTCGATGCCATCTTTCTCAATAAGAATTACCTTACCGTAGTAAAGATTCTGTTGATTTTGTTGGTTTCTCGAGATAGTAGAATCAAGTAACGGGGTATATCAACTGGCAAAATGAGTTATGCAGGGATAATACCTATGAGTTTTAGTGTGGAATAGAATAAAAGCAGATTGTAGTTAGAAGTAAATACCAGGTAAAAGAAAGTCAGTGCCCGTAGAGTTATAGTTCCAATGAGGCAGGTGCCCACATGCCTGGGGTAATAGAGGAGTCACTCTTTCGGCTCAAACAACCTTCATTTACATCATCCTGATCCTCACCCTATCCAACTTGAGTCAGAGGTTTAGGCAGCAAGCATCTATATTCGATCCTTTTCTCCGAACCCATACAAATCAAGCTGCAACTCCTATAAGTACATCGATCTATCGTAATATCAATATGTCTGAGGAAGCTCAGACTCCTCCAGCCCCAGGGCTCAATCCGGCAATGCATTCTTTATCCGATCTACAGAATGGAGCTATTTCTCTCACCCTTTGGTACCGACTCCATGTCCTCCTCTTCGATCTGCAGCACTTCGGCCACAAACCTGACTCCATGAGCCGTCTTGAAGCCGTTACGGACGCATCCTACATAGGCTCTCCTTACTTTACACCTGACGAAGCCGAGGTCATCAAAAATACTGCCATCCGTGAGAAAACGTCGCTCTCAAAAATCATCGAGGAACAACTCCAGGAACGGCTCGAGCGTCGTATCAAGAAACGAGTCAACAGCGGTGACTTTCGGGTTTGCGCTGCACACGATCTAGCCCCGATAATTGGGACCGCTTTGGGAATCGATTTTAAACGATTAGACAAAGATAAACGGTTTCTAGGGCTTCTTGAAACAAAGGGTTTAGATCTGGGCGAGGAAACCTGGAGTGGTTTAACAGCAAAGTCGTATTCCCCTGGGAATAAGGGGCGAGGGCGAAAAGGGAAACATTAGGAGTGTTGCTGGAGGGTTAGAGGGAAATTCCGTATACGCTCTTTTGCGTCAATCGGATGTTAGGAACGAAGAAATATCCTATCTAGTAACAAAGCATGAGGATAAAGATGAGGATATGGGGTGTTCCCAGGATAGTTAGAGGGAAATGGAATTGCTTTTCGTATACGCTCTTTCTGCGTCAATCGGATGTTAGTAAAGACGAGGATGTGGACATGGCTTGGAAGCTCTATTCTTCCTAAGAAAGATTAAAATTATTTGCCATAGCTATGTTTAATTTGAGGAACACAAACCTACCTTCTGTCTCCCCTTTACAAAAGCTTAAGCAATTCTACACTCACTTTCAGCATTCGTCTTTAGTCAAACACAATACAGCCATAAGGTTGTTTTTTCAAGTTTCTAGAATCCCTTTCACTTCCTCTCCAGCGACTCACTATATGATACAAAATGTTTGTTATTTCAAGGGACATACCTAAGGGCCTTAGGAAAAATAATAATAATTTTGCATCCAAGATTAATAGAAAATTCTATATATGTTGATCCAATTACACTACTGCCTCTCCAAAGACTTGTACGTGCGGAGTATTCTGAGCGATATCATTCGCTCAGAATTTAAGCCTTCATATATATATGACTTGTTTAAAGATTAGAAATGAGGCTTCGCTAGGTATCCCCATTTCCACATTCCTGCCCGCCATGTACGGAGACGTTTGGCGAAGAGTTAAATTATAAATCAACTATATTTAGTTGCCAATCTCTGCCTAACCGTGGAGGAGGAAGCTAATTCTAGTGCTAAGAAGGGAACTAGAGCGAAAGAGTGGTTGGAATCTTCGCTGCCTAGACTCATCGATGGCCTTGCCACGATGCTTGACTCGATTTGACTTGACTCGGTTAGAGTAGCCGAACTGGCCTACTATCGTAAAATAAAGTAATATTCAATGACTTAGAATATCACGTCAGATCATTGACTGCATGTCCGCAAATGGAACTCTCTACACTGCCCCTTCCATTCACTCCGTTCCTTCGCATAGACTAACGCTGAGCTTCTTAATTGTGAGCCTTGTTTAGTCTAAGCATACATACTTTGGTTGTAATGGCTCTTGTCCTGAATTCAATTTCCAATCCAATCCTTCAATTAGTCCATCATGCTGCTGCCTGCTTTGCTGCGATCGATATCTCCGATCCAGATATCTCACGGCAGGTCTATATAAGAAGCCCGATTATCCAATGTAGCCCTATCTTCAATTGAGTCTCCAACAGTTATCTTTCTTCTATTCTATTTTCCATTTCTCTTCATACCCCTCAGACACCGAGGAAATAATCTCTTCTTCATGTCAACCACCACAGCGACAATCGCGACGACAACCCTGTCGGCATCGGGCTCCCCAACCCAAACCTGTACTAACCCGCAACCTGGCAAGCATGGCTATCTACCGCCAGAAGCATGCAATGTGATCCTATACTATGTGCCATCCACTGCAGCCGCAATCCTTTTTGTGGTGCTATTCAGCCTGACACTGATCACGCACATTATCCAAGCATTTCTTTTCAAAAAGGTACCCAACGATAATAAACACGATCCCCCCTTCTTATCTGTTGCCCCTACTCTTTCATGCAACATGACTTTCCCTGACCAAGCCTAGAGATATGCATGGGTCATCATCATGGGCGCGACGTGGGAACTGCTCGCCTTCGTCCTCCGCACCCTCCTCACTTTCCACCAGGATAGCGATGGCTACGATACAGGGCATGTCTTACTATTTCTTCTTGCCCCCCTATGTAAGGACCTAATACTACCTCTTTTCTTATCCAAACAGTGACTACAACATAAAATAACACACTGACCACTAACGCAAAACCCTCATAGGGATAAACGCCTTCGTCTACATGACCCTCGGTCGCATGATATACTACTTCCTTCCCGACCGACGACTCGCCAACATCTCCGCGAGCAGATACGGCACCGTTTTCATCTGGCTCGACATATTCGCCTTCATCATCCAAGCAGCCGGCGCAGTGCTCACAACCGACACCGACGCCTCTACAAGTCTCATCATGACCGGTATCCACATCTACATGGGCGGAATAGGGGTCCAACAATTCTTCATTCTCACCTTCGGCGGGCTTGCAATCCGTCTACATCTTCGGGTTTTACAACTTGAGCGTCAAGGCGAGCTCCGCCAGGGTCAAGACATGACTCCGATACGTCACTGGCGAAGACTATTTTACTCATTATACTTTGTCCTTATCATGATCACGGTATTTATTTCTATTTTTTTTTTTTTTTTTTCCTCTTTCCCCTTTCCATCACAGTAGTAATAAAACGAGCCACTATAATAACCAATCACTAACAAAAAACGAAATCACTCAAAAGATCCGAATCATTTTCCGCTTATGCCAATACAGCAGAGGCACAGACCCCAACAACCCCATCCTCACTCACGAAGCATATGAATACGTCCTAGACGCTGTCCCTATGTTCCTTGCATTAGCGGCCGTCAACCTCATTCATCCAGGAATGATCCTACGGGGACCAAACTCCGAATTCCCTCGACTTAGTCGAAAGGAGAAAAGGCAGCTCAAGCGGGACAAGAAGGAGCAGAAGAAGGAGCGAAAGGAGCAGCGGCGAAAGGCGAAAGAGGACTTGGAATTGGTTGATCCTGTTTTACAGGAGCAGCAGCAGCATCAACAGCCGGGGGCTGGCTGGGGGGGAGATAATGAAGGGAACTACCGGGGAACAATGCAGGTGTAGGTTGGGTAGATAAAGTTAGGGTTGGGGGCTTGATTTGCTTCTACATTGGACAAATTCTCATATTTTATACGTGTATACGATTAACGAGGTATTAGACGACAGCAATTTACTATTACTAGAAAATATCACCGTCAGAGGTAAGGTAGAGCTATTTGAAGAAAAAAAAAAAAAGGCTTCGTAAGTGTTTGGACAACCAACCTTCTCCTTTTCATTTCTTTACTATTGTTTTTCCCCTTCCTCCCCTACTGCTTGAATCTTCATTTTACCCAATATTATAATCGCGAGTAATAGGCACAGAAAACTAGCCAGCAATAGTCCCCAATCTCAACTCACAGCCGAAGAATCATCAAGCTTATAAGTACCTAATCAGAGGGCACCCAAGGTGATTCTTATTAATCTTAAATCCAGGAGCTACCCCACTAACTGTCTCAATTCAAATCAAAGTGTGCATGCAAGGGGGGCAAATGGTCAAGCAAGGCGGTCTAAACAGCCATTTAGAATAAATTCTTTCCCTATTTATTCTTTCTCCCTCCAGGCCCAATACCTATCATAGACATACTTAGATACTACCAAAAACTTGTGGCTTATTTCAAAGGAGCCTTTTTTTTTTCTTTTCGACAGACGATAATAATATGACTCAAAAAAAAAGAAAGAAAAAAGGAACCAATTCAGTCATTCATCACTCATTATCTATAGCTACTTACACAAGAAAAGCCAATACAAAGCTCCACAGTAATAAGATTACCGTACCTATTATTCTATTCTACCTAGGTACTTAGATCATTCACTTCTTCTCGGGGAACATCATAATCACTTGTTTTGACATCCATCAGAAGGACGACAAATCGAAGGGGAAAAGAAAAAGGTCAAGGTCTAGCCTCAAACAGCCAGAATTCCTTGTGTTCTTATTTATGAGAGCCCCAGACTTTAGGTTCCACGGTTAATGAACATTTCAGGAGGATAATAAGAAAAATGTCTTGTAGTGGGGTTAGCCAAGCAGATGTTCCTCAGGTATCAACATTGGCGGATCTCTACATCCTACCTTATCTGACTTATCGCCACCGTTCTCAAGCCTGAATTTCAAAAAAGGATTGGTACAATGAATGGCAATGCCAATGCCAATTGAATCCACTCTATCCTACCAAGGATTGCATATAAATTTAAACCAATAGCTAAACAGACAAGAATAGTTTGAAAGTCCTTTAGAACCAATTCCATGAAAAATCAAGGGAGATTGCTTCGGAATGTTTCAAGCACACCTCTCTCTGAAGCATTCTAATTGGTCAATATTTTTTCCCGAAGTGTCTTTCTTGATCAATACTTTTAACAAATAAATCGCCCGAAAGAGTAATGACTGGCGCTTTTCCTCCTTGCAAAACAAGTATTGTTATGGTACAATGTGGATACTCATCACCCTTCTATCCTACTCATTGGCTCTTCCCCCTCTCTCTTTTAAGGATTGACCCTGTTCCTGAGATGGATATCCACAATGATACCAATAATTCCTTTTCCAGTGCTTTAGCACATGTGCCTCCCCTATTCAACAGCCAAGTCAAGAAAAAAAATTGGCGAATAATGTATCTTCTATCTCCTAGTCGCTATCTAAGTAGGAAGTCATTACCAAGAGGCTTAGCTGCTCTTTTGTCATTTCATCTTTTCCTATAATTTAATCAGAGCCCCCTGGGGAAATGCTCGGGCCATCCAATTTTGTATGAACCAGTGCTATCAAACACGAAGGGGTACATTGTTATCCAGAATATACCAGTTGCCATGGGATCATGGAACTTTCTTCTCCTACTGGCCCTCCTCAATTCATTTGCCCAAAGTCGAAACCTAACTACATATGTAAATTTATTGTGAGTGCAAAATTCACATCCAGAGAAATTTCCACGTTCTTTTAACTCAGATAATGCAGCCAGGGTACAGAAAATGGTGGAAATAACTTTCCAGGAGTCGCACGGCCATTTGGTATGGTCAAATTAGGCCCTGATCTCCTCAGTCCGGGAACAGATTCTTATTCTGGCTATCTTCCCCATGGTGAATTTTCTGGGTTCAGCATGATGCACGAACAAGGCACCGGTGGCGCCCCTAAATATGGTACTGTTTCTCAGCTACCTCTCTTAGGTAATATCACAAATCCACTGTCAAATATCACAGTAGCTCGTTCAGGTACCGATGAGGCATCTGTTGGGTATTATAAAGCTCAGACCGCAGAGGGTATCGTGGTTGAATTAGCTGCTACAGCCCACGCTGGGATGTATCAGTATACTTTCCCCAGTGGATCTGAGGGAAACATCCTTGTTGATGTCTCGCATGTCCTCCCTTCATTCAGAGGCCAAGGCCTAAGCCAGAGATATAAAGGTGGCAGCTTCATCATTTCCTCTGATGGCCATTATGAGGGGTACGGTGTTTATGATAATGGGTGGAACCGTTCTCCAGATTGGAAGATTTATTTCTGTTAGTAGCCTCCCTTGCTGGGCTGAACCATATTCCAAACTTTTGTCACTGAGATTCTAACAGTACGGTATTAGGTGGATATTTCAATTCTACTCCTATTAGTAGCCAGTCGTATGTTGGGACCGATTCCACAGGAAGTGTTCCACAACGTAACAGGTCTGCGTTTTCGTCTTCTTCATCGGTCCGTGTTGGAGGATTGTTTTCCTTCAGCGATCCTGTGGTGACTTCCCGAGTAGGGATCTCATGGCTCTCAGCAAGTAAAGCTTGTGAGCACGTTGCGGATGAAATTCCCGCCGAAGCTTCTTTTCTCTCTGTTGTTCATGGTACCCAATCGGAATGGGAGACTTCAGTCTTATCCAAGGTAACCACGTCAAACACCAATGAGAGCAGTTTAGCCTTACTATACACCTCTTTGTATTTCATGCATCTCATTCCTACAAATCAGACTGGAGAAAACCCCAGCTGGGAATCATCGGAGCCTTATTATCAGGATATCTTCACTTTTTGGGTAAGAATACTTTTTGTGGAAATTCCCATGTTCAACTGTCCACACTCACAGCTGTCTGTTTTAATGTAGGATCTTTTTCGATGCTCTACTGCGCTTATGCAGATCCTACAACCAACGGCGTATGAAGAGCAAATTCGGTCTCTGATCGACATCTGGCGATTCGAGGGATATCTTCCTGATGGCCGATCATCCAATTATAACGGTCGTACTCAGGGCGGTTCGAATGCTGACAACATCCTTGCGGATGCCTACGTAAAAGGGGTTCGTGGTAAAGTAAACTGGGACGACGCATACCGCGCGATGCTCAAAGACGCCGAAGTTACTCCAATGAACTACCCAGTGGACCCTATGGCCCCTGATTCATCGACAAAGGAGGGAAGAGGTGCTCTTCCCGACTGGCTTCTCTTAGGGTACATCACACCCACTTACAGCCGTGCTGTGAGTCGGGCGGTTGAATATGCTTGCAACGATTTTGGATTGTATCAGGTCGCCCACGGCTTAGGACGATACAACGACGCTGTCAAATATTTGAATCGTTCCAGAAACTGGCGCAACCATTGGAATGCCAACCAAACCTCCCTTGGGTTTTCTGGCTTTGTTGTCCCCCGTGATACTTCTGGGTTCATTGAAACAGACCCTCTAAATGATAGCGGCTATTGGGGAGATCCATATTACCAGGCCAACTCATGGGCGTACTCTTGGTCGAGTGTTCATGACATGCAAGAAATCATCCAAATGATGGGAGGCGCTGAGAGAGCTCTTGATCGATTGAATACGATGTTCACTGAAGGTGCTACTGGCTCCAATGGGATGATTTTTGATCCAACAAATGAACCGTCAGTTGTTATTCCCCCCTCAAGATAAAGTGCATAAAATCTAACCTCGAAGGCAGAATGTTCAATATCCCGTATCTTTATAATTACATCGGCAGACAAGATTTATCGGTTGCCCAGTCTCGAAAAATTGCCAAGCTCTATTACAATACGGGTGTGTCAGGACTTCCAGGTAACAGTGATGCCGGAGCCATGCAAACGTGGTTGTTGTGGAATATGATCGGTCTCTACCCCATCACTGGTCAGACCACCTTTTTAATTCACTCCCCTTGGTTTGAATCAATGACTCTTGACTTAGGCTGTGGTAAGAAACTCCACATTACGGCCACGGGAGGTGATGGGAATGGGGATGCAAAGATCTATGTGCAGAGACTTCGGGTAAATGGAAGGGATTGGAGAAAGAATTGGCTAACATGGGATGACATTTTTGCTCACGGAGGAACATTAGAGTACGAGCTTGGAGGAAATCCCAGTGATTGGTTTACTGGAGACTTACCTCCCAGCCCTGCCTCCTGAATCCTATCATGGAAGATTGCAAAAGTCTTACTCACGGAGAAAACCATTTAGACACCTCCAAATAAGTTCCAGGAGTGATATCACCCACAAATGTACATAAAGAAAGATATTCTAGATTCCCCAATGAATCATAAACCAGAGATGCTCATTCTGCTCACCCAACTTATATTTAGTATTTAGTCGAGGTTCATAGGCTTCTTCCAATAGAGCCTTCATTCGTCATCGTGATCATTGCCTAAGCCCATGTAAACCTTGAGACTCTCATAGTCTGTGACTTGATAGCGCCAACAATAGGGGGGTAGAGAGTGAAACAGTGCTCCTGTAGGCAGGTAGAAGATAGAGTGGAGAATGGAAGAAAATCACACATAGTGAGGTGATAATTTCCGAAGCAAAACAAAGCCAAACTATAAAATTTAAAGTTAGGCAATCCGTATCCACCTTTTTCCCAGCACACTTTCCTCGTCCCGATGATCTCCCAAATTTCTTCCCCATCGAGAAAACAATCGTTGGCTGTGAAAACTATCGCACATTACAAGCCCAAAAGTGCTCCACATGATGTTTCCAGTCTGGAGTATTTTTTCTGTTTTTCTTTTTTTCCCTTCCTTTCTTTTCTTTTTTTTCTTTTTTTTTTTTCCCCTCGCATCTTCTCGCGTGCGAAGCTAGATTCAGCTCAGAGCCTTTTTCTACAAACGTCCTTGCCCCCTACATCAACGATTCTGCACCCTACCATGCAGTCTCCACCATCTTAGCAGCATTAGATCGAGAGATCACCTAAGAAGCCCCACAAAAAACTTATAGTGCAGGTTCTTATTAACCACGCCACCTAACAGGGAGACCTTCTTCCAGAGTTTAAAGTTTTGCACTGATTAGTCTACCCCAAGGATGGGCCTTCTTAGGAGGGTGATGTTATGAACTTTTGAGACTATTGGATAATAACCCTCCGTCTCAATCTGGAACCAGTATTATAAAATGAGGATTGGCAAAGTTTCCATTTGTTCCCGCGGTTTATCGTGCATTAGTCAACGCAACCCTATATTCCATTCTTCAAAGTTTGGGTAAAGAAGATATGCGCGAGTATGCATACATACATGTGCTTCCAACATGCATCAACTTTGACGAAACCATAATTCGACTCTATCCCACATTAATACATTGGGTAGGGGCATGATTTTCATGGGTTTAATTTCCTCCAAAGAAGGGAGCAAGCTACTGGCTTTGCTTTATTCCTCAACACCAAGCCTTGCATAGGTAGGCAGGTATCCAATTCAGAAATTACCAAATCAAATATACAACAAACATTACAACCAATCAGAGTATTGAGAGATGGTTACCACTGTTCTCATAGGAAATACTCACAGCAAGAACCCTACTAGCTATGCTATTGATACTAGCCCGTAAGGGTCCCAGTCCGGGGATTCAAGCTCACGTTGATTCGCCGAAGACTCCCGATATCGCACCTGTTAACATAGTATAAATGATAATTGGAGAACTTTTCCTGTAAAGCCGGTCGAGAAAATGATGCAGATCGCAATGTGGAAGCTGCTTGCAAATCTTAAAGCGCCCCAGCTATCGAAATCTCATATTGGACAACATATCTTTATTTCGGAATTCCAATCCGATAGCAAATGAAGTTGGTCGCATAACACCCTCTAGGAGATATTATTTTCTGAGTATGTCCAACGCTGCAGTATCTTACAACGAAATGTAAGTGGAACAGAAGATCTGGAGAGCCATCTCGCATCGGCTGGAGTGAAGTGAGAGGGAGAAGCAGAAGGGAGCGAAAGCAGAAACTTTAATTTCCTCCTACCTACAGTACCCCACTGTCCAGTCTGTATTACTACCACTCATTAAGATTGCGTCTTTACTCCCTTGAGTCGGACTACAGCCTGAGAAATGAGGGTTGTTGTCTGCCCCGCTATCTAATTACCCATCCAGTAGCTATAGTAGCTCCACCGGGGACATTAGATTAATCACGATCCCAAGTAGTTTAGAATATAAAAGACCTAGATATCCTTGTCCAACTTTTGTTTTTTCTAATTCCATCAAGCATTCAGTTCTCATAGCCTTTCGTTTCCTCTCTTATTCTCTCTCACCCTCGTCATTCATTCTTTGTCTTTTAATATATACACTCTTTCGATTCAATCCAATCCTCATCATGAAGGCAACCTTTATCACTGCTATCGCTGCAATGGCGGCCTCCGTGCTAGCTGCCCCGACCAATCTACTACCTGGTCTCAACTCTGTGTCCAATGCTCTCCCCGCAGACGCAGTCTCCGCTCCCTCCACCTTAGGTTCTACCGTTTCAAACCTGCCTTCTCCAAGTTCCGAAGGGCATATTGTCCAGGATCTAGCGCCTGAAGTCCGAGATATTCTTGAGGTCACTGGTCCCAATGCCAAGCGCCTCCTTATCCAGCTCAGCCCTGAGGTTGCTGCACTCGTATCCGGTCTTGGACTGCCTCAGGTCGGTGTGCCCATCGGTGCTGTTGTCGCGTCCGCCAGCACCGTTGGCGACCTTGTGAAGGATCTCGGTGCTCCTGTCGAGGGTCTTTTGATTGTTGTCGGGCAGGACACTGGCTACCTCCTCATCCGACTGTCTCCTGAAGTTGCTGCACTCCTCGCTGGTCTTAGCCTCCCTGAAGTCGGTGTTCCCGTTGGCGCTGTCGTTGGTACTGTTGGAGCAAACTTGAAACGCTCCAACGGCAAAATCGTGCAAGATCTTGCTCCTGAGGTTCGAGACGTGCTTGAAGTGACTGGCCCCAATGCCAAGCGTCTCCTCATCCAGCTCAGCCCTGAGGTTGCCGCTCTCGTGTCTGGTCTTGGACTGCCTCAGGTCGGTGTGCCCGTCGGTGCTGTTGTCGCGTCTGCCAGCACCGTTGGCGACCTTGTGAAGGATCTCGGTGCTCCTGTCGAGGGTCTTTTGACTGTTGTTGGTCAAGATACTGGCTACCTTCTCATTCAGCTATCCCCCAATGTTGCTGCACTTCTTGTCGGTCTGAGCCTCCCTCAGGTGGGTGTGCCTGTCGGTGCTGTTGTTGCCACCCTTGGCTCGAATTTGTAAAGTATGGTCCCAGTCAAGCCTATCATTTTTCCCAAGCACAGTTGAATTAATCTTTCCTTCTTACAGATTTCACAAATACCCCTCCTTTTTCTCAGATTAATTCTTTCTTGATTCTCCTTCCAAACCCATTCTAATGTTACGAATCTTTTTTCCCTGTTGTGGAGGGTTAATGAGGCGAGAATACTATCAGTACAATCTTGCTAGGCCCGGACATTACCAGGATTATTATATTCTTATGTGACATAATTTATTTACTATTTAAATACCATTTATCTTCTAATTAAGAATTTGTGTGTGTATGTTTGGCCAGTAGGGTCGGATTAGCAGTACTTTCAGACTGGATTTGCCACTGAAGAACCCCGATCATCGAAGAAATCCAATCCTTAATCGTGTTAGTGGAAAACAGGTATCTTGCTGATAAGCCCAGATAAACTCCCTAAGTCGCAATCGTTGACCGGTTTTTACCACTAAATCTTCCCAACGGAAATTCCCCAATCGACATGCAAAACAGAGAGCCATCCCATCCTTAATCAATTAATCCCGGTCAATTATTCTTAGTGAGACATTCCATCCTCCTATTTTTATACAAGATAGCAAGAATTTATCAGAAATCGACCCGGCTGGAACCATGCAGACAAGAGGAGGTTGGGAGGGGAAAGTAAAAACAGCGTCCGGACAGGGGAGAAATGGAGGGGTGATGTCACATGGAGAGGGGGGGAACTTGGGCCTCTTTTCGCCCCTCAGGAACAAATAGAGCTCTAAACCAGTCAACTTACCTTTTCCAAGCTCCTCCTCTTCTCTAGCTTGATTTCGTTTTTCTTTTTTTTTTTTCTTTTGCCTTTTTTCTTCAACCATCACTAAAATCAATTTCTTTTGACATCAGAGAAAAAGACAAAAATTTTCAATCAGCTAGCCCTCAGTCTTCCTTCCAGCTCAACCAGTCGCGGCTTATCGTCGCTGTGCTTTTAAGCAATTACCACCAATGGCTTCGACGGAAACGTCAACCAACGTACCATCCGACGGCACAGGTGGGTTAACATCGCAGAACTGCATCAATGCCTCTGATTTTTCGCTGATTTACATTTACTAGGTATTATCAACCTCGATCCATGGCTGGAACCTTTTCGCGAATCTATTAAACATAGATTCAGCCTCGTAGATGGCTGGATTAAAACTATCAATGAGACTGAAGGTGGCTTGGAGAAATTCAGTCGAGTAAGTGGTTGCTGTTTTCTCCTCAATTAAAGCACAAGAGTTACGCAAGGAAGGGTAGGACAGGAAGAAAAAGAAGTCAGTTAGCTAAATACAATTCCATTGGGTCTCTAGGGTTATGAAAAATACGGGTTCAATGTCAGTGACAATGGCGACATCACCTACCGCGAATGGGCTCCCAATGCTGTAGAAGCATCACTCGTTGGAGAATTCAGTATGTTCGCTAAGTTTGAGGAATTTCAGTCGGTGAAACCTGACTGACAGGCTGGCAGACAATTGGGACACCGCAGCCCACCCGATGAAGAAGGACAACTTTGGTGTTTGGGAGATTACCCTACCCGGAGAAAATGGTATTCCTGTGATACCACATGAAAGCAAAGTCAAGGTATGCGCCATGGCCATACGATGTATCCCGATGAGTTTTTCATCGTTCCGGATCATTTACATATACATATGTCAAGAAAGCAACAACCCGACCTTTTGCTAATGGTGCAGGCAGATATCTATGGTTACCCCCAGTGGTGAGCGGATATTCCGTATTCCCGCCTGGATAAAGCGAGTTGTGCAGGACTTGGATGTGTCCCCGATCTATGAATCAGTGTTCTGGCATCCGCCCAAAGAGGAACGGTACACAGCTCAACATCCTCGCCCCCCACGGCCTGAAAGTCTGCGTATTTACGAAGCTCATGTGGGCATTTCCTCGCCCGAGACCAGAGTGGCAACGTACAAAGAGTTTACTGCCCATATGTTGTCCCGAATCAAATATCTAGGTTACAACGCAATTCAGCTCATGGCCATCATGGAGCATGCTTACTATGCTAGTTTCGGGTACCAAGTCAACAACTTTTTCGCCGCAAGCAGCCGATATGGTACACCCGAGGATCTAAAAGAGCTTGTTGACACAGCCCACAGCATGGGCTTAGTAGTTCTTCTCGATGTCGTACACAGCCATGCTTCGAAGAATGTTGAGGATGGATTGAACATGTTCGATGGCACAGACCATCTATACTTTCATTCCGGGGGCAAAGGTCAACATGACCTGTGGGACAGTCGACTCTTCAACTACGGGAACCATGAAGTTCTACGATTCCTCCTTAGTAATCTGCGCTTCTGGATGGAAGAATATCGCTTCGACGGTTTCCGCTTTGATGGTGTCACGAGCATGCTGTACACACATCACGGCATTGGAACGTATGTAAATTGCTAGCACCTCAAAAACCAAACACTCTTCTCCCACAATTGACTTCAGCTAACAAGCAAATTCAGTGGGTTTTCTGGCGGATACCACGAATACTTTGGGCCTGCAGTGGATGACGACGGTGTGATGTATCTCGCCCTTGCTAACGAAATGTTGCACAATATCTATCCCAACTGCATAACTGTGGCGGAAGATGTTTCGGGGATGCCAGCTCTTTGTTTGCCCCACAAGATTGGTGGAGTTGGGTTTGACTACCGTCTCGCCATGGCAATCCCAGACATGTATATCAAACTTCTCAAGGAGAAGTCCGATGACGAGTGGGACATGGGAAATCTAGCATTTACCCTGACAAACAGACGCCATGGCGAGAAAACAATTGCCTACGCCGAAAGTCACGATCAAGCGTAAGTTTCCAATTTTTCTCCCATCAACAGACCCTTAGCGAAATAGAGCGAGTTAAAATTAATTCCGATGACCAGCCTCGTGGGAGACAAGTCACTCATGATGTGGCTCTGCGATAAAGAAATGTACACCCACATGTCTGTCCTGACCGAATTAACGCCGATAATCGAGCGCGGCTTAAGCCTTCACAAAATGATCCGACTAGTCACCCACACGCTCGGTGGCGAGGGCTATCTCAACTTCGAAGGCAATGAATTCGGCCATCCGGAATGGCTCGATTTCCCACGCGCCGGGAACAACAACTCCTTCTGGTACGCACGTCGTCAACTCAACCTCACCGAGGATCATCTCCTACGATATAAGTTCCTCAACGAGTTTGACCGTGCCATGCAGCTCACCGAGGAGAAATATGGCTGGCTACATTCCCCGCAAGCCTACGTCAGTCTGAAGCACGAGGTCGATAAGGTTCTCGTCTTCGAGCGGGCAGGTCTTCTCTGGATCTTCAATTTCCATCCTACCAACAGCTTCACAGATTATCGAGTCGGTGTTGAGCAGGCGGGCACTTATCGCATCGTCCTCGACACCGACGATAAGGAGTTCGGAGGTTACGGGAGAAACCTCAAGGAGACCAGATTCTTCACGACGGATTTTGAGTGGAATGGACGCAAGAATTATCTTCAGGTCTATATTCCAACCAGAACAGCGCTGGTAAGATTATTCATCTCCCCTTTCCACTATTTTTATTCCTCCTTTATTATAAGACAGAAAAAAATTCTTCACTACAATAACTTTTTAAACAACAAAAGCTAATCATCTTTACACTATCACTAGGCCCTAGCACTGGAAGAAACTTTGTAAGAACTGTAATTATTATTATTCTTCTTCCTCTGCAGCTTCTTTCCTTCTTTCCTTCTTATTATATCTACTCTTACCTACATGGCCGATATCAGCAATAATTACAAATACGTTATATTTATTTCTCTATCTTCTATCTCTACATATCACTACAACAAAATTAAATTGAAACAACAATCACATCCCTTGAGGTTAAAAAACGAAAATAATAATAATGCCATCATTCAACTCTCTTTATAGGATCTCCTTGCTACTATTAATACTTCCTAGATACCTAATTAATTTTGTAGTAGATATGTAAATTTCTTTCATCCTTTTCATAGGGAGTGTGAACACATGAATGTAAATTATATTTCATCTAAAATAATGAAGCATCTATTCATTGTAAGTGACAATTTTATGCGAGGACAAAGAACAATCTATAAGATAAGAAATAACCAAATAAAAATACCTAGGTAGGTTAAATACATAGGTAATCCACATAATATATATACCCAGGCAGGCAGGCAGGCAGGCCAGCATAGCATGGCATACAGAGCCTAGATAGCTAGCAAGCAAAGGAAGGAGGGGAAAATATATAAACTATGTTAATCGTTTCTAGTTACATTTCCTTCATCCCTTTGTTTTTTTAACCATTTTATATCTGTCTTTGACGTATCGAAGAGTATCTATTTATATTTATTTTGCTCCCATCCCTTCAACCACAAGATTATTTTCATCACCTCAAGACACCTTATTAGGATATACGTATATTGAATATGTAAATGCCAACGATTTATTATTTTCTACACCAAGAGGTCGTCAATACACGTCTAACCTAGTAAGCTAGGAGATTGGACTGGGGGTTTACAAATGAAGACCCAATATTGTGATGGACACAGTACATGGGAAGGTCCATAATTGCATGATAAGCAGGTTACAAATAAAAAAAAAATCAAATACACAACATAGATAGGTTCACAGAACAAATTCCAGGTTATTATTGTCTACAAATCTACAAGAGCGAAACAGAAGATGGTAATTTGCAAACCGTTTTTCCAATCCAACAAAAGAAAATGAGTACAGAAAGTTCCAGCCCCAGGGTATCAGGCCGGTTTGTGGTCATTTTAAATTTACTTACATGAGCACATATTGTCACACAAGCCCCAGATGTCTCCACCTGGGACTTAAAGGGCAGTCTTAATAGTGCTCTTTTCCTTTTAAGTGAAAAAAGAAGATATCCTTTCTTTCAAACTTCCCTTTCTCAATTCGGGTACTGTACACGCATTGATGGAAAATGGAACACGGAGGAAAGGAAGTCCATGTCTAACAATTAAAAAGGAAAAGGGCGCTTTAAAACAATATTACATTTAGGCCTTGTTCTCGAGCTCGGCCAAGATCTGCTCACCCTTGGCGCGGGCAGAAGCAAAGTCACCAACCATGTAGAAAGCAGCTAGATTACGCCGTTAGCCTTTATTTACTTATGAGCGTTAATTGAAGGGGAAAGAACTTACCCTCAGGGAGGTCATCACCTTCACCGTTGATGATAGCCTGGAAACTGCTGATGGTGTCCTTGAGGTCGACCAGCTTACCCTCAATACCAGTGAAAACCTGGGCAACGGTGAAAGGCTGGCTCAGGAAACGCTGGAGCTTACGAGCACGCTCGACGGTGAGCTTATCAGCTTCAGAAAGTTCGTCCATACCAAGAATGGCAATGATATCCTGGAGAGACTTGTACTCCTGGAGCATCTGCTGGACGCGGGTGGCGGTGTTGTAGTGCTCCTCACCGACGATACGGGGGTCGAGCATACGAGACTTGGAATCGAGGGGATCGACAGCAGGGTAGATACCCAACTCAGAGATACCACGAGACAAGACAGTGGTGGCGTCCAAGTGAGCGAAGGTGGTGGCGGGGGCGGGATCGGTCAAATCGTCAGCGGGCACGTAGACGGCCTGGACGGAAGTAATGGAACCCTTGGTGGTGGTGGTGATACGCTCCTGCATACCACCCATGTCGACGGCCAGAGTGGGCTGGTAACCGACAGCAGAGGGGATACGACCCAGAAGGGCAGACACCTCAGAACCGGCCTGGGTGAAGCGGAAAATGTTGTCAATGAAGAGCAGCACATCCTGACCCTCCTCGTCACGGAAGTACTCAGCGATGGTCAGACCGGTAAGGGCGACACGGGCACGAGCACCTGGGGGCTCGTTCATCTGACCGAACACAAGGGACACCTTGGATTCACCATCGAGCTTAATGACACCAGTCTCCTGCATTTCGTGGTACAGATCGTTACCCTCACGAGTACGCTCACCGACACCAGTGAAGACAGAGTAACCACCGTGAGCCTTAGCAATGTTGTTCTATTTTTGTAGTAAATATATTAGCTTAAGTCCCGTTTTTGTTGCGTTTTTGTTTCTTAAAAGAAACTCATGGACGTTAAGAAAAACTTACAATCAACTCCTGGATGAACACAGTCTTACCGACACCAGCACCGCCGAAGAGACCAATCTTACCACCACGAGCGTAGGGGGCAAGAAGATCGACGACCTTGATACCAGTGACGAGAATCTCAGCAGTGGTAGACTGCTCGGTGAAAGCAGGAGCTTCGGCGTGGATAGGAGCGAACTTGTCGGACTTGATAGGACCACGCTCGTCAATGGGGTCACCAGTGACGTTCACAATACGGCCAAGAGTGCCAGGGCCGACAGGGATGGTGATGGGAGCACCAGTGTCACGGGCAGCAGCACCACGAGTAAGACCCTCGGTACCTGAAAAGTAACATATATAAGTATTTTGGTCATCAAGGCAAGCCAACCACACCAAGAAAATATCGTTTGGCAGTGGTTAATACATAGGGAGTCGAACTCACCATCCATAGCAATAGTACGGACGACATTCTCTCCCAAGTGTTGCTGTTGTGTGTTAGTTAAGTTGACTTTGATGTCATCGGAGAAAATTCGGTTCGAGTGTACATACAGCAACCTCGAGAACGAGCTTCTGGCCGTTGTTGTCGGTCTCAATGGCGTTGAGAATGGCAGGCAGCTTCTCACCCTCAAATTTCACTGTATTTCCAAGTCAGATATCGTGTTTTTATATGATAATTGGGGCATTGTTGATGGTAATTGCGATGGAATCGAGGGCAGGAAAAGATTTTCGCGTAGCCGTCAGCAGGGTTTTCTGGCGGCATCGTGGGTACATACCGTCGACGACGGCACCAATGACCTGGTGAATCTTGCCAACGGAACCAGCCTCAGTGCTGGCGAACCTAGCGAGGGAAGGTAGGCCATTGATCTTGGAGGACTGGAGAGCACGGCGTGCGACGGGAGAAGGTCGAGCAAAAGCAGCCCTCCCGAAGGTCCGGGCCAGACCGCTATTAGGATAAAAAAAAAAACAACAGTTAGTCAAGGGGGGAATCGCTAAAAACTACAGTTTGGGGAAAGATTTTTTGGGAGCCAACCTCTTGAACATGATGATGGTGTTGAAGAGCGAAAAGGGTATAGATGAGGTCAAAGGAAGGGTAGGATGGGGAGAAGGAAAGAAGAGGGAAGGGAAAGGAAGAGGTTGAGGTTGAGGTGGACACGGGCGAATGTGGCCGGCTTAGCCTTTACGGGGCGGTTTTGCCGACGATCCCGTGATGTACCGAGCAACGCGCAAGAAAGAAGAAGGAAAGAAAAAGAGAAAAGGAAAAAGAAAGGAAAATAACGAGGTCTCAAATTAGTATAGAGTATATTATCAATGTCTACAGAATTATTATGGAAGAATCTATCTGTTTTTTTTTATGGCTTCCCCTGGTCTTTACTCTCTAATTCTAAGGTATGCTTGTTATTATTTTTTTTTCTTGCCTGTTCTCATTTGTTTTCCTTGGATGGTAGCGCTCGGAATTGGGGGGAACTTTTTTTTTTAACGCTTGCCCTGTCCGGGTTGTTAGGGGGGAATTCTCACACAAATGAGGAGTTGCTTGGCATCCGGATGCAAGGAAAGTCAAAAGCAGCAACCCACTGAGAAAAAGAGCTAGAGAACTAACTATTAGCACCTTTCTGACTCGGTAAGCAACCAATATAGGATATTATTTTGTACCCGTATGATAATAATAATAATAATATAATATTTAGAATAATAATATTATTATGACTTTCATACTACTAAAGCTCTTTGTACCTGACAACTGGGTAACTGGCTCCTTGGTTATCCGGTCAAATGTTTCAACAGGGATGGACTCCATTTGGCTAAATTTAATTAACCCTTTGCGGTCAAAAATACTCGGATTATCTCGTTACCCCCCAAGGAAAAAAAAGAAGGAAAAAAATTTTTAATGCTCATTGCTTTGACGTAGCCCCCGTGACCGCCCATAAATTGGGGGTTCAAACTTTCAGCAATAAATATTATAGTAACACATAATTACAAAATAACATATGGAAAAAAGTTATATATGAGAAATCTCATGCATTTTAAGAACTATTTTTAGACTAGTCGATGATCTTTTTCCATCATAACGAGTAGGAAGTCACATAAAATAAGTTTAGGATCCTTGTCGGATCAATTGCTCAGTGACCAACCAAGGCTATGCAAGTTTGTCAACACTTAATAGCTTTTCGAGGTGTGACAACTTCTCCCTATACATTCTTAGAGTAGATAAGTACTTTGTAGTACGGTCATTTATAGGGAGCGACAGAGCCACGTCGAAGTGAAATATCAAACAAAAAAGACAAGAAAACTAAGCGACAATACTCATGGGAAATTAGCTTTAAAAAAAAGAAAAAAGAAAAAGAAAACTACTACATCCATTATTTTCTTCTTTTTCTTTTTACACAAATATCTAGGTAGGGAAAACAAGAGCAAACGTAATCTATGACTACAAAGGAGATGTATTGATTATGGCACAGTACGAGATACACAGGTCTTTTAAAGCTGGGACTGACAAAACAGTAAGACATAGGCGAAGAAATTTGTCCAATAGGAATGGAGACCGTGCCAGCGCTTAGAGAGTGTAGGGTGATAGGCCATCGGTCATGGACTCCTTCACCTATCCAGCACGTCCAATTGTTATACCTGACTCTCCCAGGTTTCTCCCCCCAATAATTTATGACTTCTCAGCAGGAGGGCTTTGGACGAAGCCCTTACCCTCGTAGCCCTCGCTGCTGATACCGTAGATAGGGTTGATCTTCTCACGCTGTTGGAAGGAAAGAAAAAATATAGATATTAGTGACCAAATTCCATGCTGAAAAACACAACCTTTCCGGATCAAAAAGGACATACCAGAGCATATTCGTTGCTAGCCTCTTGCCATTCCTTAGACATAGTCTTAGGCTGGGGCTTCGCGAACAAGTGGATGACGTAGAATAGAGCAAAGGAGACCGCAGTGAGCTGGGCGACCTTAACGAAAATTTTGAGGCCCTCTCCCTTGGGAGCCTGAGCCCGAGGGCCGTGAGGGCCGAAAGCAATCCAGTAAGCTATAATTGGAGAAAAGAGAAGAAGACATGTTCAATTAGCAAAAGTTCTCCTTATGTCCGTTGTAAAAGGGATTGTAGCAGTAGATTAGCATACCAGCCTTCTTCTCCTGGAGGGTCATCTGGTGCCAGTCAACCTTCATGCGGTCCCTCAACTGCATCCACAATTCAGCTTGCTCCTGAGGAGGCATAGCTTCCCAACGCTTCTCGATACCGGCGAGTGTGGGATTGGCAATGGCATGCTCGGAAGCGGCGCGGGTTTGCTGAGGGGCAACAGCCTTCCTCTCAGCCTGAGGGCGGGCATTGAGGCAAGCCATAGGGCCAGGGATAGCGCGATAAGAGCGAATGGCAGTGGTGGGCATGGCCGAGCTGCGAGCAACGGCTCGAGAGACGGATCGAGAGAACATTGTGTGAGAAGGGGGCAGGTGATGTCTAAAAATGAGAATATTAATAGATATACACTTTCCTAGAGAGGAGAGAAAGCGTTCCTCGGAATTGAGGAAAATTAATGCTGGGGGAGTGCGGAGGGACGTGATCGAGACTCGCGATGGGAGACGAAGACGACGTTTGACTGTGGTTTGAGGTGGAAGTCGAGTTCCCGGACGGGCTAGGCTAGTCTGCTTTGCGAGCCCTCTGATTGGCCACCGTACCCATTTCTCTCCCGACTGTCCGTAGTTGGTCGCACCACCACCAAAATGATGATGTTGTTGATTATGCCTTCCTGTTCTCTCCGTAGTGCCTAAGTTGCCTCTTCGACTATACCTACTAATAGTACTTAATACTAGGTAAGGTTGTGTCCCCAATAATTAATCACCCGCAACCTCGTTTTATATGCACATTCTCCCGCCAAATCAATTTTTTATTATCTTCACTCTCTCTTTGTCCTTTTGCCTTTATCTATCCCGGAGTACCCTGCCGAGTTGATTCATCTACGAACGTCTGAAAAAGTGTCTTACCTCGCTGCTCGTTTACACCTATCGAACCATTGACCATCCAAAGGGACAAAGGGGGTGGAAGAGGGGGGATAATGGGTAAAGGCAGGGGAGGCGGATAGGGAGTAGAAACAAATGAGGGTAGAAGCAAATCAGGAAGACAAGAATCCCTGGGCATCTCTCGGAGGAAAGTGAGGTGATATCGTCTTTTCTACTCTACACTGGACTCCTGAAAGTTATCGCTCACAGCAGGCAGCAATATTCTGTACAGGCAAACGCTGACGAAAGAGGAAAATAACAAAATGAAACAGTTCCACACACTTGCTTTCGGAGAGTGCCACGATTGCAGAAGGATATAGTCACTTTCAAGGCAGTGAAGTCGTAATTATTTCATGCTGAACTAAATGCGCTCAGGGACCGCCATTAGCACTCCGTGTAGCTGAAACGGAGTGATGCAGTGCGAAATAGCACACCCACACGGTCATCTTAGCCCGGACCCAGCCGAAGCCCCTCCATCTATTTGCCAGCCTTTCCATCGCTAGCCTTGAGAAGAACGGACTTCCACTCAAGGTCGGATTTCTCATCGGCATGGATATCGATGCTGACGTTGAGCGCGCTCTTCAGGCCCTGGCGGGTACTGGCATAGATCATGGACCACTGTAACATTAGGTGTCAGCAATCAGCTTTCGGAGATTAAGGAGGTTGAATTTGTGATTTTGGAGGAGTAGGGGCGGGACATACGATAGCGCTGGTTTCTTGAGGAACCCAAGAAATGAACACAAGTTTGTTCCTGCAAAGGCAATGGAAGGCGTAAGCAAACCACGATTTGATTCCTAATAGAGAGAGAGAGGGAGAGAGAGAAAGATTTGAGTACCTCTTGCCTTCACCAGCACCTAGCTCATACTCGACATCGTAAACAGCATAGCGGGGGACAGGTCGACCAAGGCTATCCACGGCGCTAGTGAGCTTTTCGCGGAAGACTTCATAGTCCTGCTCCTGGGAGACCTCTTCGACGACAACCTGCTTCTTGTTGTCACTGATCTTGAAGATGATGTACTTGGTCTTAGCTCCCTTGGAGCCGCCGCTCTTGCGGAAATCGCTGAATGCCTCGTGGCATTCTTCGCTTACTGAGACACTAGTGAAAGAAATATGTCAATTTCTTATCAATGTTGTCGAGGAGTAATTCACTTCTATCGAAGTTCTCTCGAAGGCAATCGGAGGCAAATATATTACAACATACCCAGATGCAACCTACACAGTAAGAACGATCAGTCTTCAAAAACGCTTTTCAAGTATGAATCGGAGAAAAATGTATTACGCACAGACATGCTTCCCTATTCAAATGTAAAGGACACAAATTTACAAGGCAGTAAGGACCTGCACTAGCACACGAAGTCAGTTTGTAATTACTCCCCTATTGTTATGGGCGAGACTTGACATGTCCGGAAAAGGATCAGGTACTACTAACCACACAAGGACTAGAATGAAAAGAAAATGAAGCTTTAAAGCCGTCACAGATGCCTATCAAAGGCTGGATGATTCGAGGTGATAGAGTGAGAAAGGATGGGGATGGGAATCAAGATGGGAGATAGAGGGGCATTTAGTTGTTGTGCTTGCGTTATTGCGGCGGGCAGTGGTGGGGTGAGATGTAGCACGTGATTCGCTATCGTAACACTAAGCCACTCTTCTATTCCCCCTGAATCCTCCGGTTGAAGGTCTAGGTGATGTCAGACATAACCGTGCAGCCTGCACCATGCAGCCCTGTTTGAGGGTTGCCTACAGATATAATGACGATTTTGTGGCATTGTTTAGAGAATTAGCTGCTGAGTGGTGGGAATGTTGATAGACAGCTATTTTTATTTTTTTTTCCATTCCTTTTTTGTGATGCCTAATTATCCCCCTTCCGCCACAGTCCGCAAGTTCCCAAACTACAGCTTCTCTAGGTACAGCTTGAGTTAAATTTACTGAGCAGTCCACGGGTCAATAGGATAACAACCATGTATTTGAACCATTAAGATTGCAAATCACGAAAAGTAGCTATTGTACATACATCAATATGTACCGAACTATAAAAGGTGCCCAAGAATAAAACACCCTTAAAAAAAGAAATAAAAATCCGCTCTCTTTTACTACCGTCCAGGGTAACAAACCGTGTGGAAACAAGTGTATTCGACATGCGCTTGCATTGTTGAGACTTGAAGGCAACGGTAGGGTGAAACTTTAATATCTAAGAAATGAAGAATAAACAGGCTAGTCGCTGTAAATGGGGTATATAGAAAGGAAAGTAACGGCAGAGAGAAGAGTCGTCTCGGAGATAGGCCAGTCAACGGTCATCCAAGGTATAAGGGGTTTCGGGTACGACAGAGAGGCAGGTAAGCATAGCCCGGCTGCCACCCATACATAACAAATGAAGATCCATTCAAAATATACATTTGAGTCGCGGAGTACCCCAGGATTTTGGTAGGCTCAGTTGTCGAGAGAACCTTTCGGCACTTATTATTGATGAAGAGCAGGAAGGAGAAAAACTGTGATGAGGACGGTAAACGAAACAGGATCTAGTCCCTTCACAACCCAAAAAACAAATCGACCCGGCCTCTCGGTAACATTTGGTGGGTGGAGTAAAAACAAAAAGGGAATAAATAAAGGTGAAAGGCGTTATCGTGAAGGCATAAACCGGCATGAAAAGTCATATGCTCTTATTTAAAGAATATATGAGTCTGCTGGTTGGGGATCAAGAGCCATCATCACCTGGCCCACCGGCGTCGATAATTTTTCTCCAGTGCTGCGGAAGACAAACACAAACTAATGGAAATGCCTTTATTTCCCCCACGGGTGCTGGTGATGCGACTGGTCGTTGGGAGCCATTAGACACACCACTATCACGTTGTTCTCGGTGTCTAGCGTCATAATCTTCTGCACTCTCAGGGACGCGTATTCCAGTTGCCCACCCATCATCCCAAATGCCTATCACTTTCAGCATTTCACCACGTTCCAAGGCAAACTCATCGCCTGCTCGTGGTTGGTAAGCCCAAAGCACTGCGACCTTATCGCCGGGATGGATGTCATCTTGCGAGTAGTAATCTTGGAAAGAAGACAGTTGCTCGGACTGTCCACTCGTCAACCCTTCCGGGGAAGAATATTGCCCGATAGTACCAGAACGAGGAGATGCAGAGGTTACACTACCAACTCCAGCTAAAGCTGAGTTACTAGAAAGAGAACCTTGGCGTTTACCAGTAGTAGGTGGGATTCTTTTCGACATTGCCCCAGGGCTCGCGAATCCCTCCGAGTCAGAGGAATCACTATATTTGGCACTGCCAAAGAAGGCTGCTGAATTGCGAGAACGTGCAGGCGAGGAGCTAGGAACTTCGCGCAAAGCGGACATTCTGGCGACTCGTCCACCAGGAATATTGGTAAATCCTCTAGGGCTGTCGGGTTGTTGCATTGCGGGAGAGCCTTTCCTCTGCGGGTTTGGCTTATTCAGAGAATTATCGTCCCGGGTCTTGCGCTTTTGTCGACAATAAATCAATCCAAATGCGATTAAGGCTGCAAGAAGAGCGAAACCAGCTACCGAACCAATTACAATGCCTGCTATCTGCCCCCCGGTCAAATCGTTGTCAGAAGCTCCATCGCTTGTCGAGTTGGAAGTTGAAGATGGGGTCAAAAACGGTGAAAGTGACGTAGTTGGCGTTGGAATATTAACACCCTCACATCTACTCGAAGCATTTGCATTTACACAGCATGAGTCAGTTGCATTGGGAGAGCTTGCCGCACAGTATCCACATAGGCCGACAATGTTGGTGCGATAACCGCACTCCTCAGGCTCATTATCCGAGCCCGAAATACAGTTTCCTGTGAGCGAGGTAGCGGGCGAGGAACATATGGTGAAGTCTGAGACAATTTGCTGGAGATAATTGGCTGCTCTTTCTGGGCAGAACTCTGGATTTATAACAATCTCTTCCTCACTTGTAGCCATTAATGCCTATGAGTCCACAGTTAGAAATATGACCAATGAAAGTAGAGAGAGGGAGGAGAGGGAGAAGCAAAGCAAGAGGCGTGAAGGGGTTCCTATCAGTAGAGGGAGCACAAACACAAGAGTCAGCGCAAAGAGGTTGCGATTGTTGATCAGACAAGTGGCAATCATTCTTAGAGCTTTGGACCAGCCCGCTACAGATAGTACTTGTTGTGTAACGCGCGTAATAGCCACCAGGGTCAGTAAGGTTAATGCCTTGACAGCCGAGAAAGTCAACGTATCTAAAAGGCAAAGTGGTGGTCAGATCACGTTGTCATGTCATGAAAGGAAATCTATGGGCAGTATACTTTCGCTGGATATAGGATCCCAGCACGAAATTGCTCAGTGCGGCGTCGAACTCCTCCACATTAGAGATATTTTTCATGAACGGGCTAATTCATGGTTAGCGCATTGCATCGCATCACACTCTTTCAGGGGTGTTAGACATACAAATCAGTATGAAGAGAGGAATCTGTCGTCACCGAGGAAGCATTAAAGGCAGGGCATTGAGTTGAGCCCGCCAGCGAGATACAAGTGGGCATAGTGGTTGGGAATTGCGCTGCTCCACGGACCAAAGAGAGTAGTCGTATGATAGATGAGGAAACAGTAGCAAACGCACAGTCGAATTCTTGTTTCAGCAAACGAATCTGATGCACAACACTTTCATATTGATTCTTCGTCCTTCTGTGCCTTCAATTCAAATCTGCCGACCTTCGAGATCCAGAAAATGCTACCCACAACAATCGATTAATAACAAAGATTAGGATGAGCGCGTCAAGCCCAAAATCAAAGAACGAAACGATACCCTAAGGCTCGAAAAGAAGAAGGAAAGGCGAATGATAAGAAGCGAAAGAAAAAATTAGATAATGGCCACGAGAGTGGTGAAGAAGCGAAAGTAAACGAATGACTTGTCTCCGCAAAAGGCGATTGCGAAGGGCAAAAAATGAAGGACAAAGAAGGAGAGCAAAAAGGGAGTGACCAAGATCAAAGAGGGGAGAGAAGAAAAGAGGTGTCGATCGGAACAAGGACTAGACCGCGCAGGAAGTAACTTAAGTTGGCTGTGATTTCCCAGACAGGCTTCGTCCCGTCTCGACAAACTGCGCCGACAAAGAGGGAGGAGTAAGGTCAGATACCCGCGACAGAGCGTAAGATGAGCTGCAAGGCAACTGCTGCAGCCTCCTGGACAATATAAAATGTAGACAAAATAAAATAGAAACAAATACAGCGAATGAAATCGAATAGGGGAATAAAAAATTAATGATAAAAATAAAAAAAAAAAAAAAAAGAAGAGTTTGGGTTATGGTTCGAGACACACTTAATAGGGGGGAACGGACATTCGGTTTGTCAAGTAGGCCGGACTCTGTTCAAATTAAACTGACCTCCACTAGGCTGCGAGCTAGTTGGATAACAACTCCGCAAGGTTCGACTATATGGATAACGTATTCAGTTAGTCAGGTACGATAGTTAATTAAATTTTTCTGGCACCAAAGATCCACTCATACACTGTAAAGAGGGGTGGAAACAGCCGATCGGAAGGAGGGGAGTAAGGTACTTTCGATCGCGAGACAAAGAAATGCTCTTACCTCGAGGTTGGATGAGGCAATCAATTGCAGGGAGTCATGCGAGTCTACGTTTGTATTTTCTTTACTTTCGCAGTCCCAGACGCTTCTAGGATGTAAGGAGCCAAGGGACACGAATGACTACCAAGCATGAGGCGAGTTGGGCGAGAGAGAGAACAAGGGAAGGGAATAGGGTAGGTACTGTCGAAACCATACAAAGCCTCTCTACTCTCTGGTAACTCGTGATAGAGGTCCAATGTACATGCACTACACCTAAATTCTCTCCGTGGTTGGGGCTGACGACTGACTAAAAGATTGATGCTTATCCTTGACGTGGCAGCCAGTTGCAGAGCAGTTGGCGTTTGAAACAGGTTTTGGGTGCTTCTACAGCGTATTTTTCACTGAAATTGCTTCATGGTGTCTGCCCTTTCTAGATTTCTCCTTCCACATGTGATTTGTTATTATATTATGATTACGGAGATATTAGGATTTGATTGGGATGGACCCCACCAGAAGAGATCAGTGGAACTCAACACGGGAAGGTAGAATGAGGAACTACCTACCTAGCATTGTTCCTTGGAACTGGAGAGCTACTTACCTAGGTACTACGGCCCTATCCCAAAGCAAGGAAAAGACATTAAGCCATTCTACTTATGGTCATAATTTGTGAATAATTCGTCCACCTTTTATGATGGTTATTGTCTTTCATAAATTATGGCTGTAAGAGTTACCACCAGACTGGTAAGTTGGTAACCCTCTAACCCCCTTCCATAGGTTCGTATCGTCTCCCTTTTACCCTTTTTTTTTCCGCGCGGCTTACGGGGGAGACCGTTGTTTCGAATCCTGCGAGTTGGCCGCCCACCAACCAGTAGGAGTGTAAACGTTGAGCAAGGTCTCTTCCTTAAATCATAATCCCTAAGCTACCTGACTTTCAAGCAATAATCATCAAAGGCGAGCTGTCGTTTTGCACCCTCATGCAAAGATGAGTCCGTAAATCATCTCCTTCAGGTAATTAAATGCCTGGAGCTGCTCCTTAAGGTCTACTGTTTTTATACTTTTACTCATGTTATTTTCGGCTAACTAGCTGAGGCTGATGTGGATCACTATTGATCTCGCATGATAAGGCATCTTCTCGGTGGGTTGATTAACTGTTGAGGAACAGTCCCAGTTTTCTACTATTATGCGATAATATTTCATATTAATGACATTCCATAATTTCGACTACACTAGTGTTGGGTGATAATAATGTATTCTATGTTTTTTTATACTTATATTCGCTGTGTACAAGAGCACCATTATCTGACCACACATGTTTTTACTGCTATTATTAAATTTCAAACATTCTTCTCTTGATCGTCTTAAGATGATATTGGTACATAGTAATTACCTAACGCGAAAATTTTCATAGAACTCACGGTCCTCTTAAGGTAAATGTATGTGACATTTCTTCTATGTGTGACTTGCATCCTTTTAAGGGTTGGGGGTAGGCTGTCGTATAGAGTTCTGCCGCTAGGATTGGGGATTATCGGGGTATTTTGAATGGACGCAGTTTTCCGGTCCCCATCTTCCTCAGCACGACATTTCACAGGATTCGACTCATCAATAATACCTAATGATGAGATTTGGGTTCTTGAGTATGGCTAATCTGGAACCCTAAAGATGTACTTAAAGTTTAATGTTTGGCATTCGGTTACCCACTATTATCAGCTTTAGCTAGGCGAATATGTTGTGTGGGTCGATAGGGTCTGACACTTTATCCATCGACTGTTAAGGACGTATCATATTCTCCAGGTATAGTAACAAAGTAAGGTTTACAATGCCTATATGTGCATTGGAATACATGGTAACCTGGCTTACATGAAATCTCTTTCACTTTCTCGTCGGCTATGATTGGGCACCTTAGGAAGATATATATAATAAGATACTTCCCTAACCGAGCGTGGATGGAAATCTTAAAGAAGATTTACAGCGAACAACCTTTAGACTACTGTGCGCAATGTTTTCCGCATGGCTCAGGCCATTAAAATACACTCTTTTAGTTTGGTCTATCTTGGTTCTGATTATAATTTTGCACATGGCAATAGATGGCGGCGGCTTCATACCAATGTCCTCTAATACCCTTCTACAGAGAAATTCGAGCCAACCCTTTCGGTTCTTCGTAGAAGTAGAGAAAAATAGTTTTACATCTCTATACAATTTCCACTTTCGCCTCTACTGCGGCCGGAAGATAAATATATATAAAGCCCCCACCCCTTCCACGAAAAACTAGCGGAGTCAGGTGATACCGAGCGACGTCATCTGATCCCGGGCTAGAACAGGCATCCATCTTTGGCAACCAGACTCGACTTCATATCGTCATCTACCCAGTAACCACTTCGAGACATGCAAACATCTTCGATTGCTTTACTCATCAACTGATCTCTACCAAGTACCCAGTTTATATTACCCTCCACTCTTGTATGCTAGAAAGTTGTCCAATTCCCATTTTCTCCAATCACAACCATGTGTGGCTCAGATATCTTCATTGGCATTCTTGCGGTGTTTTTCCCACCGGTGGCAGGTGAGTTTTCTTCTAGTCTCCCTCTATAAATGTGGTGATTTCATGCTAATGTATCTTCCGTAGTATGGATTAAAGTAGGCGTCTGCACGGCCGACTCGATGATCAACCTCGCCCTGTGTTGTCTCGGCTATATCCCTGGTCTTCTCCACGCCTGGTATATCATCCTCAAGTACCCCGAGCCAGATTGGGATGACCCAGCGACATATGAGCCAATTCCCGGTCGAAGGGGGGATGTTGAAAATGGCCATGTAACATACTACTATGTTTCCCACCAACAAGCACAGCATCCTTCTCAGAGGGGCTATGGCACTCTGGAGCAACAACAAAACCCTGAATCGCATACATCACCTCAACAGCCTGCCCCCAAACCACAACGTGAGCAGCCGGTCGGTGGTGGTAGCAGTAGTCAGGCCCCCGATGACTCTCGACCACCTCCCACTTATGCCGAAGCTGTCAAAGGCGACCACAAAGTGCAAAGCGATGACTAAAGTACTTAGACTTACTCATTTCTAAAACTCTCTTAGCACAAGGACCCGTACTCGTATCCCAACCCTACCTCGCCTGTTCGAATAGCAAGACATTCTGAGACATGTCATAGCCGTTGCACACATGGCATGATAATGACTATGTATAATGATTTAATATGATTTTATTAGCTGAATGAAATTTTTTTGTAACTTCATGTCCGAAAGAAAACAAAAGGAGAAAAGGGAATTATATACATATAGAAAATCTCAAGGAAGATCTTTTCAAGCCCCAATTATCTACGGGGGAATATATCCAATAGGGCTCTATTACTAGGTATCCATCATATGCATATATTGAAAAACAGGATGGAAACAAAATGGCATTTGAATTATTTCAGAAATGTGGTTTAAAACCATGATTTTTGTCATTTTGGGGGGCTGTAGAGTTCTGACCTTGAAACCCCCTACCTACGTATTGACTAACTTAGCTACTCGGCGGAGACCGCCCACTTCCCTTTCTCCGCCTATTTTGGAACCTTCCCGATCCCAGGGAAGCAACATACCAGAAGCTGGTCCGGCACACAGATACCCTAAAGCTGACCATGCAGCCCATACCAACATTACTGAGACATTCTTTTCGGTCGAGTCTCAATTTGACAAGAGCGCATCGGCCTGTGCGGACGCCACTTCTACCGGTACCTGGTCCAAAGCCTCTTCCTCACAGGAAAGATGTTCGGCGGAACTTCTCGGTCTGTTTACAGTGCCAATTCCGAGCACAGCCTAACAGCTTGCGATCGGATGAGACAGGCAGAACACACGACCTGAAGTCCGAAAACAGAAACAAGGATGGGGAGCCTGCCATTCCTATGCCGCCGCCTGAGGGGATTCAGAACCTCGAGATGAATGTGGGGAGTCAATCTCCACGCTCCGCACCTGCCACCGAGGCCCCTACACGAAAGCCAGAGCAGTCAAGAAAGGACGAGACAAATACAAATGAAGGAACTGAGACGAGTAATGGGGGACTTCCATCGTACATCGAGAACCGCAGATCACAATTTTCGAAGCAGTTCACGGAAATGATGGACAATATTCAATCCAACGTCTTTGTAGCGGGTCAACGATTGAATGATCTGACTGGGTACTCATCAATCGAGGCACTCAAGAAAGCTATACTTGATCAAGGTATGAGAAATTTGCTTTCTTCTTGCTCTCAAACAGAACAGTTCAACGTGCGAAGATAAACTCTATCTGGCTAACCGCTTTCTTCCGGCTTGACTTGAAACTGAAAAATAGAGGAGAAACTCCGGGCTGCTCGTCTCCAGGTCCGAACAGCGAAAGATGCCTACGCAGCCGCTATAAACCGACGATCGGCATCGCAGCGTGAAGTCAATGAGCTCCTACAGCGCAAACATGCCTGGTCCCCAGCTGACCTAGAACGGTTCACGCACCTATATCGCAATGACCACACGAACGAGGTAGCCGAGAATGAAGCACAGGAGGCCTTGTCGGCAGCCGAACGTGAAGCTGAAGAGTCCGCAGCCCAACTCACCAAGAACATCCTATCCCGATACCACGAGGAGCAAGTTTGGTCTGACAAGATCCGCCGAATGAGTACATGGGGTACATGGGGTTTGATGGGAGTGAACGTGCTCCTCTTCCTCATCTTCCAGATCGGTGTGGAGCCTTGGCGACGCAAGAGACTCGTAAAAGGATTCGAAGAGAAGGTTATCGAAGCCATCGAGAAGGAAAAGGCCACAAACCAAGCCCAGCTTCTGGCAGCTGTTGGCGGCATATCTCCCCCCGCCGCCCAAGAGACCATAGCCTCTTCACCTGCCACCTCTGAAACATCCTCTTCCGTCGAGGAGAGCGCTACAAATGAAACTGTCGCTGATGTAACTGTGGCCCCTACCACCCCGATGGCCACCACCTCCGAGAACGTCGTGACTCAAGATCTAGACGCTGGCAACAATGCTATGGAACCTTCCATACCTCCTCCTTTGCAGTTTCCTCCCTCCGCCACAGGCACTTCATGGCGTGAATATCTGCACGGTATGCTCAGCGATCGCTCAGTTGTTCTGACCCAACGGGATCTCTCCACTGTTGTTATCACGAGCGCGACAGCTGGAGCTGCGTTGATGAGCTTATTTATTACTCTGATTCGCCAACAATGAAAACCCCCCCAGTCCATTATATACCTATCTACTGACACATTGGGGATTTCATTTGATATGTAATAATAGTGTACATCTCTGGAAATTTAGATGCAAAAAAAAAGGGACAATAGATATGCTGATGTAAATGACATTCAACTAGGCACTTATCCTTCTTAAGGTAGATATCAATAACTTCTGGACAGTCCACCTATGCAATCATCTACTACATATCCCCCGCATAATACCTAATTGGGTTTGAATATAACAATACCTAATTATAGTAACTGGTTACACAATTGGTTAGAGATGCGTACCTAGTATATAAGTAGGAGAGTGGTGAAAGCGTTGCGCATACGGAATCAAAGAGAGGAGACAAAAGAAAAAGGAGAAACTTGCAAAATACATGTACCTAACCCAACATACAACATCAATAGACACATCTGTATGTATGTTTCATCGTTAACCCCACCCTTCTTCACTTTTGCTCTGGAGAACTTGTACACAATGAGCGGAAGGAAGAGAGAAGGGGAAAGACGAGTGACGACAACAAAGTCTATACGTAGCCAAAAAGGAATATAAAATAAAAACGGAAAAAAGAGAAAAAGAGGACCCCGTAAACAGTGAGTGTACAGGCTCTATAAACGGAGCAGATTTGATGAGAGAGTAGTAGAACAAAAAGAAAAAAAGGCTCATTTTTTGGAGTCAATATTAAAACAAGTGTCGTCCCCCTCTAATCTCGACAAGATAGAGAGATGGAGAGGAAAGGAAAAGAAAAATAAAAGTTTCTTTTTTCCCTTTCCTCTCTTTCTCCCCTCCTCGATTCTTTCCCAGCACCTCCTTTAGTCTAAAGCTGTTCACTCAGTCGCCGGCTTTCAATAATCTAACAATTGGGTCTGCATTTATTTAACCGATGACAAGGGTGTCCTCGTCGGGGAAGTTGTACTGAGGAACCTCGAGGTTCAGAGGGGCGGGACCCTTCCTGATACGACCAGAGATATCGTAGTGGGAACCGTGGCAAGGGCAGAACCAGCCACCGAAGTCACCAGACTCACCAATGGGGACACAACCAAGGTGAGTGCAGACACCTGATTCGGCAGAGGAAATTTAAATGTTAGATGGTATTGTTTTTAGATTTCGGTTGAGTAATGATAGAGAGATAGGGAAAGTAGAAGGATTACGAAGGTCAACTCACCAAGCATGACAAGCCATTCGGCCTTCTGAACACGGTCCTCGTCGGCCTGAGGATCACGGAGGGTCTTCCAGTCGATGTTCTGAGCCTCGGCGATTTCATCCTGGGTACGGTGACGGATGAAAACGGGCTTACCACGCCATTTGATGATCACCTAGAGTGTCTCTGTGTTAGTCGCAGGATTGGCCATAGGGAGGAGGAACAAGCAAATATAAAGACGTACGTTCTTGCCCTCGGGGATGGTAGCAAGGCCAATTTCAACCTTGGCCTGAGCGAGAACGTCGGCAGAGGCGGACATGTTGACCAAGAAGTCTGTTGGTAGAATCGCGTTATCAGCAGATTGATCTCCTGTGTTATAGAATCCCGCATTCGGCTCCATTGTTCCCTCAAAATCCATCCACTTCAAGTGAATGAAGTGCTCTAGCACGTTTTCTCCAAAAAGACATATGATATCAGGATGTTCAGAGATACCTACCCTGAACAGTAGCCTTGGCACCGACGGCAGAGGCCAGGCCGAGGGAACCAGCCATGAAGTAGGAGAAGACCTGGTTGGAGCGGGGAGACTTCTTGGAGGAGTATTTGCTGAAATCAGGGATCTTCAAGGTCGAGTCCTTGGGGGTAGAGAAGGGGCTGTCGAAAGTCGATCCACTTCGCTGTTGGCAAGAAGTGATGGCGGCGCGGGAAGTGGTGGACAGTTGTTGCCGGGCGCAAGCGCGCAGCAGAGAGCTGGAAGCGGCGGAGACAGACATATTGAGAAAGCAATTGCGGTCAATTGCAGAGGAGAGCGACCGTTGAGGGGTGGAGAGGGGAGGAGATGGACGAGGACGAGGAGGAATTTCCTTAACGACTGAGGTTGAAGTCGGAGGCCCGGCATACGGAAAGTCGAACCAGAGCTTTCGCTACGACAAGCGATCGGAATCACGGGGCGCCTCATTGGCTCACGGGTCCACCCGCCAATACCTGGACTTTCTTAGTCAGTGCCTCATCAACTCTTGACGTTCTTCAATGTATATAAAATAGTTAATAACGAGTACTAGGTACTGGTTATCAAGAGCTTATTGTGGATGGGGTAGGTATTTATTTTTATTTTTATTCTTTGGGCTCGCTCTTGAGTTGCTCAATATGAAGAGTTCACGAGGGGAGGTTTGGTTGCACTGGGTACTATCTCCCTAACTACGCCTGTCCCGCAATATGGATGGATTAATAGTTACAAGGTATCTTTTGATTGCACTCTACCTATCCCAGAGGTATTTTCATCATATCATTGACAGGTACATAACAAATTTACCACAACAAAACAAGGACAATGCACCCCAGATATCCCCAGTTTTAACGCCGGAATGTAACTCCTCAAGCTATACCCATCCTAATCCAATTACTGATCTGTCATCTCTACGTCTTCATCCCCATTGTGTGTATCAGCGCTGTCATCGACCAACATTGTGATGGTCGCTGATCGAGAGCCTCTGGAGGCCAACGACTTATCCTCTCCAATTGGTGTTTCATTCATCTGTTCTCCCTCCTCTTGGGTATTTACCGCTGATGTTTGGGCTCCATTTAATGTGCGTTGGCCCTTCTCGACTTCGGCTTCTTTAATAGCCTCTTTTGCCCGCTTTTCTTTGAACTGTTTATATGTTGTCGTTTTGGGGATTACGTCTGCAAGGAATTCTAGATTATCGATTCGAGCGACCGCCGTAGCTAATTATGTGGAGGAGGAAAGTTCTTTGTTAGTGCTCCAGCGTGTTCCTAGGGAAGTGGGTTGGAAGCCAACCTAGGTCTTTGTATTGAATCGTCTTGCGTGGTTTCCGTTCGGACTTGACCACGTTATGTCCTTGCTCTGTGAGGTATTGGATGAATATTTCCTATTACACTTAGTTTGACTTGGTTTCGCAAAGACGAGAATGACGCCGAGTCACGAACAGTAGCCATTGCGACGACAAAGGTAGCGTTACTTGAGCATTGTACGATGTCCTCGTCGAGTTGAATAATCTTTTTTATGCGGGAAACTAGGTACAAACGAAACGAAACCAGATGAGAATCAGACAGCACTACAATTGAGGAGTGTGTAGTTTGTACGCACTTGGAAGAGAGCTCTGGCCTGTAATTTCATTGACAGAGGTATGATCTGGGGTGCCCTTGGTATCTTTGGTTGGCATCGCGGCGTCGCGTCGGAGGGTAACTGATGGAGATTCTGGGAGTAGCTGGGAGATTTGATAGGCAGAGGAAGACTCGAGACCTCCCTATAGTGGATGTGTATGCTGTGTCTTGTGATATTAAGAGGATGGATGGAGAAATACTGGCGCGTGCGGCGTTGAAATCTACATGTAATACAGCGCGTGGCGGGCAATAATTGAGGACGTAGGAATACGGAACAAAGCCCACACTTAGCGACCGGCTATCACGACATTATTGCCAAGAGTAGTACAATAATTCGAACCTTTTTTGTCGCGCTTTATATTTTACTTCTCTAGCTGACGTTTCTACCTATTTCTCTTTGGGATGGATTTTTAATAATATTTTTAATAATATCTCTTTTTTAATCAAACCCCCTAGATAGTGGAATTGTCCGCAAGAGATCCAACCGAAGCCGCCTTATCTCACGTGGGCGACCGCCTATCCAATGAATGGCAATCTGTGGATTTACACGGTACCTAGCTCTAAGATCCCAACTATGCTCGTCTGCTTGCAGGTTCAACGGAGGCTATGAGCTCAATGCCTGCCTCAACGACTGCTGCTGCGCATTCCCCTTATTCCCCCTCAGGCTTCTCTGAGCGACGGATTTGGAGGAGCTTCTCCGGTCGATCTTCTTCCTCGCAACCGCCGACCGATGGCAACGATAGCCATTCTCCTGTAGCCACTGAGGAAATCAGCGAAATCAAACGATACGAAGACTTTACCACCATCGACTGGGTTCAAGACGCGATCCACGAACAAGCCCGGCGGAGAGCGAAGCGACAAGCTGGTTCGGGGTTTTGGGACAAGGAAGGAATATTTAAATGGAGACATAAGGTGCGGGAGTCGTACGACGCCGGGCAAGCCTGGCTTGTGATCACTATTGTTGGGGCGACGATCGGTTTGATCTCAGCGGTTCTAAATATTGTTACGGAATGGCTGTCAGATATCAAGCTCGGCTATTGTACGACGGCCTTCTATCTCAATGAGCAGTTTTGTTGTTGGGGGGCTGAAGGAGGTAGGTGTTTGGTCTTGGTTCTTCGTTACGCGGCGAGTTCCTTTTTTAATATTCTTTTAGGCTGTCCCGAGTGGAAAAATTGGACCTCTTACTGGATTGTGAACTACTTTATATATACTTTTTATGCGGTAATATCGGCCAATCCTTGACCCCATATGAACCTGGCTAACTGCGAGTTGCGCTAGATTCTATTCGCCTTCATCGCCGCACGACTAGTCAAAACTTTCGCTCCATATGCAGCGGGATCTGGTATCTCTGAGATCAAATGTATCATTGCTGGCTTTGTTATGAAAGGGTTCTTGGGTGGATGGACCCTTCTCATCAAATCAATCGCGCTCCCGTTGGCTATCGCATCCGGACTTTCGGTCGGTAAAGAGGGACCAAGTGTGCACTTTGCTGTCTGTGTCGGCAATGTCATCTCACGGTTTTTTGCCAAATATAAACGGAATGCCTCGAAAACTAGGGAAGTCTTAACGGCAACAGCGGCAGCGGGCGTGGCTGTTGCGTTTGGTAGTCCGATTGGCGGCGTGCTCTTTTCTCTCGAGGTAGACCTCTACTAGCTCCGTAACGTGAGCTCTTGGATATTGATTTGGATATAGGAAGTCGCGTCATATTTCCCCCTCAAAACCCTTTGGCGAAGCTACTTTTGCGCTTTAGTCGCGACTGGCGTGTTGGCGGTATGACTGCTCGGTTTCTTTCGACATATGTGTACTAATAAATTCGCTAGGTCATGAACCCTTTCCGAACTGGGCAGCTGGTCATGTTCCAGGTGCAGTATGATCGCTCGTGGCATTTCTTTGAGTTGATTTTCTTTGTTGTTCTTGGTATTTTCGGGGGTTTGTATGGAGCACTTGTAATCAAGTGGAACCTTCGTGTCCAGGCATTCCGGAAGAAATACCTATCCCAACATGCTGTTGTTGAATCCGTTGTCCTGGCTGGAATTACGGCAATCATCTGTTTCCCCAACATCTTCCTGAAGATCAACATGACAGAAATGATGGAGATCCTATTCCAAGAATGTGAAGGTGGTCATGATTACCACGGTCTTTGCGAGTAAGGGCTGCCACTCTCTTATTACCCGGCATCCATTGCTAATGAAGATGTCAGGTCCAAAAATCGGTGGTCGATGGTCGCATCACTGGGGATTGCTACGGTACTCAGAGTATTGTTGGTCATCATATCTTACGGGTGCAAGGTCCCTGCTGGTATTTTCGTGCCGTCAATGGCCATCGGTGCATCATTTGGCCGCATGCTTGGTATGATCGTGCAAGCTTTACATGAATCTTTCCCGAATTCCAAGTTTTTTGCGGCCTGCGAGCCAGATCTCCCGTGTATCACACCGGGCACATACGCTTTCCTGGGAGCCGGGGCGGCTCTGAGTGGGATCATGCATCTAACTATTTCGGTGACTGTGATTATGTTTGAATTGACAGGAGCTTTGACTTATATTCTTCCCACCATGGTATGCTTACAATGTCCCCTCCTCAGACTAAACGCTGGGTTTGGCTAATGCTGTTAGATTGTGGTGGGCGTTACAAAAGCTGTTGGTGATCGTTTTGGGAATGGCGGTATTGCAGACCGCATGATCTGGGCTAATGGGTTCCCGTTTTTGGATAACAAAGAAGACCACGTATTCAACGTTCCTGTTTCTCACGCTATGACAGCGGAGCCCGTCTCGCTGCCTGCATCCGATTTCCCCGTGCGTGAGGCGGAACATCTATTGAGCGACAATAAATTCCAGGGGTTCCCTGTTGTTGAAGATCGCTCAAGTAAAACCCTCGTGGGATACATTGGCCGCACAGAGCTTCGTTATGCCATTGACCGGGCGAGGATGGGCGGCATAATGTCTCCTAGTGCTCGCTGTGTATTTACTAAGGAGGCGGCAGAGGCATCTGTCGTACGCAGAGCCTCCACGTCTTCAAGACACTTGGCCCCTGACACATTTGATACCATTCAAAACAACGTTGGGACCAGCTATGTTGACTTTAGTCGGTATGTCGATCATACTCCACTAACGGTGCATCCTCGTCTCCCACTTGAAACAGTAATGGAGATCTTCAAGAAGATGGGACCTCGTGTCATCCTAGTCGAACACCGCGGGCGACTCATGGGACTCGTTACAGTCAAGGACTGTCTTAAGTATCAGTTCAAGGTAGAAGCCGAGGAGCAAGCACTAGCTGCAACGAATGCACCGGATCTCCCATATGGGGCACACCTCGCCAAGAATCATGATACGCTTGAGGAACGGGTATGGAGTTTTATGCAGCGGGTTGGGTCCATGTTATCCCGAAGACGCAATGGTGCTCGACCGACGTCTGTAGCGGATGATCGAGCGAACGGGGCGCCATCACCCTCTGTGATACTAAGCGGAACAGAAGACGTGAATGATGATGGAATGGTAGAATTAGCGGAGAGACCATGATATGACATCACTTAGTTTTTCTTTCTTTCAACTTTTAAGGTTACCCTCATTCATTTCACCCCGTATGTATCATAACGCACAATAGATTTAGGATCCGGCATCCTCTATTTCAATTATTCTTGTTTTGCTCCTTCCCATATACCTATCCAACTCCCAATCCCTCAGCGCAAGAAACACATAAATAACCAACATCATTAGGTAGATAAATAGATCGATAATCACCAGCCAAAACAAACACGCCTCAAAAAACCTCAAACCCCAAAGCTAAGCCGACTCCTCCCTCATCCCAACCAACACACATCCCCCACCCATCATCGCAGCCCCCAGCCACCACAACCCACCAACCTTCTCCGAAAACACGATCATACCCAATAGCGCCGTAATGAGGAAATTGGCCGATGTATTGGTAATGGATACTTTTGTCGTTGAAGGGGCGGCCGTTAACGCCTTTGTGAATAAACCCCACATGATCGCGTTACATAGAAAATTAAGACCAAGGCAGATCTTTTTTTTTTATATATTATTATTATATCATCATCATCGTTATTATTATTATTTCCCCACAATTTTAATGTATATGGATATGTTGAAAAAAAAAATACCAACAATAGGGGAGGTGGGGAGGAGAACTTACACCTCGAATAATCAAGACAAAGATAGGATGGTCATCAGCGTTGGTGTTAAAGATGTGAAGAATTACATTGGCGATGGTGGTGGTTTGGGTATCTGTTGTTCTATTGTTTGGTCAATCAGGGCTAGTTAGTTTTTTTCTTTTTCTTATCCATTCTTCCTTTCTTTCTTTCCTCTTGTAGTATATACTTTAGGATACAGAAACGAAAAGGAAAGGGGGAGGAAGAGGGAGGAGTACAGTTTCGCAAAGAGGCCATTGAAGGCGGCAAAAGCACCACTGGTAATGGCAAGGGGGATCCAACGTGGTGTTTTGGATGTGGGAGGGGATTGCTGTGGTTGTGATTGACTCATATTTTGGTTTTAAAAAAAAACTAGGGAGCTAAGTAGCTGTCTTTGGTTGCTTTTTCCTTCAATTTTTTTTTGTTGTCTAGTAGATAGTATGTATTATTGAGAGGTATGATAGTTGATTTGAGGGAGAGAGTAAATACAGACTGGGTGAGAATGAGATGAGATGGAGTGGTTTGATGCCAAGTGCCTGGACCCACTAGAGCAATCAAGGTATTATGTATGCCCCGGATTCATGTATGAGCTCTCTCTATCGCAGAACCATATGAAAATTTAATAATATTATTATTATCTATATACATATATATATCCCATTATAATAAAAGGAAAGAGATTTGTCTCATTTTGTATCATTGATCGTTCATCTAGTTTATTCTTGTTTTCCCACTTCCCAATTCAAATCATCAAATGCTAATCTATACAGTCAAGAACAAGTAGAAGAAACAGGGATAAACAAATAGGTAGTCATGATAATGATAACCACCGCCATCTAGATCTAAGGCGACAACCTTTGAATCCTCCATTTATAAGCTGGCGAAGTCTTCCCATCTCCAGCTGTATCTCCCTCACCACTCTCATGCTTCACCCTCACATACCGAAATCGATCATGCAATCGACTCTTTCTACCCTGCCAAAACTCTACTGACTCAGGAATTAACCTTACTCCACCCCAGAATGGCGGTAACGGGATTTCCTTCGTATCCGCAAACCGTTTCTCCATCGCCTGTACTCTCTGCTCCAGCAACGCCCGTCCATCATCGATATCCGTCTCATTCACATCACTCGGGATATTAGGATACACAATGGAATCCATACCGGGGCCGAGGGATTGACGTCGTCGGGCAAGAAGGGTTTCCGCATCCGAAGACCAGAGCTCCTTACTTTGCCAACTCGCCCACGCTCCAATCTGAGACCCCCGCTCTCGCGTTCGCCAGTACATCTCACTTTCTTCACGGCGAAGCGGTTCGACTATCCCCTCAATACGCACCTGGCGTTCCAGCGGCGCCCACAGGAACGTCAACGCAGCCCATTTGTTCCCCTGTTGGAATTCTGTGACAAGTGGAGTGGAGTTGGTCTCGAGTTCTTCGCCTGGGGTGGGCATCGGTGTGGGCACGTTTCCATCGTCATCATGCTGGGCGGCAGTAGAATCACCAAAGACCTGTGCACCCTTCCCTTCTTTACTCCCCCAATTGCTGTATACTACCCACCCCCGTTCGTCGAGTTCCTTCAGGTACACGATCCGGGCACTTACACGACCTGACGGCAGGGAGGCAGTTGCTAATGTGCATGTCTCGGGGGCGGACGAGGGCGATAGCCGTGGATCACTGAACCAGGAATGAAATTGGTACAAGGGGTTGGTCGGGTGAAGTTGGGAGATTGTGAGGGGTGGGTTGCTCACGAATTGGTGAGCGCGAGCTGGGTGTGAAACGACCTCTTGGTCCATCGCTGTGGCTGGGGTCACCGTCTCCGCACGGAGAGCCTCCGCGATCAGACGTGAGGTAGCAGGGGTGGTTGCTGCTGTGTGAATTGGGGTGTTCGAGCCCGGGGTTTTGCTCTCGGGTGTGGGGGCGATGTCTCCAGGCGCAACTGCCTCAAGAAATGAACGTCAGTCTATATGGCTTTCCCCTTCTTTCGACTATCAAATAGGGAGTCACGAGGACGCACAAATCAGCTTCTTCGGGCGTTGCCCTTCCTCATGCTGAGGAACGACCGTGGGAATGGTCCTGGGGTGATCCATGGCAGAGTGACACAACGAACTGCGGTGAATTTGGCGTTGAGCGAGCTGGATAGTAGTATGGGCTGCGTTGGACAGCCGTTTGAGGATCATAGAAATCTAACTGGAGTTCTAGGAATCACCTAAATGGTAGACAGCTAAAGTTTAAATAAGGAGGAGCTGGTGGAACGACAGGAGTTGAGGTGGGGGTTTTCGGCGGACTCGGCGGATTACACCCTATTGCGGCTTCTCCCTGCCATGTGTATGACGCACTTGAGTGACTCAGTTACTATTTTCATTTATGTACGTCGTGAGAAAATCTTGTTTTGACAAAAAAAAATTTTTTTTCTCATGTTATTTTTGGTTTGTATATATGTACATTCTAGTCAGGTTGCTGTAAGAACAGAATCCTTGAATGCCATGAGTTGAGAGTGTCTATCGAAATGTATAAAAAAAAAAAAAAAAAAAAGATCAAAGAACCAACTATCCCCCAGGCACAAGTGGTATAGATACATTTAGTGCAAATCCATTTTCCATATAAACGCCAGTACCCGCTAAATGCTAACCAAGATGCCCGAAAGAAGGCAAACAATATATAAAAAGGAAATAGATCCAAACTAACCCTTTAACAGTCGCTTTCCCCCAATAAATTATGCAAAGACCATTAGGTAGAAAACAGCCCTAGAAAGAAGGGCCCAGCCCTAGATGAACATAATTCATTTCCACACCTTTTAGTCCACTATTCTTCTGTTCTTTTTGGGAGACTTTTGGAAGAAAAAGAGGCAACTTCTCCAAGAGTCTGTAACCGCCATATTAGAGTGCTGCAGCGGCTGCAGGAGTACCCACTAGGTCTGCAATCTTGCTCGCCACGGCACTAGGGTATCCACGAGAAAGCATCTCCTGGACTGTGCGCGAAGCAGCTTCAGGGTCCTCAGCAACCAGGAAGGCACGGGTCATTGCCTCATACGTGCTGGGTTCGCGTTTATCAAGACCGATGCTATCGTATACCGCCTTTGCTTTGGAGACATTGCCCTCGGTTGCCCATCCGTGGATGAGAGTGTTGGCAATATAGGCAGTAATCTCTACTCCGCGGCTCACCATATCTTCGACGACTGCTTCAGTCTTAGAAACCTGGTGATTGGCCACCATCGACTCAAGGAGTGCCTGGTACAGACATGGCTGCACGCGCACCTTAGGGTCTGATGTAACAGACTTGAACACCTCATGGGCACCGTCCATATCGTGCATCACGCATCCCTTAGCGTGAATGAGTGATGCGTAATGTACAGCTTCTGGCTGCTGACCAGAGGCTTTGATGGAATCAAGTACCTTTTCTGCGGCGTCCATATCGACAGGCTCTAACGAGGCATGAGCGTCAATGAGAAGCTTGTAGGTATGCATGGTGGGCTTGATATTGCGGGTCAACATGCGGTCATAGTAGGCAAGGACTTTGCTACGATCGCGTTTGGTATTAAGGAAGTATTGTATCATCGAATTATATGGTGCAGGGCGGGGTTTATAGTTGGGCATAGACTCCATCTCTTCGAACATTTCCTCGGCGAATCGCTCGTCGCTAACGCGGCAAAGTGCATTGACGATTGTTCCATAGGTGACGCTGGTGGGACGAACGTTATTGGCGCGCATTTCCGCGAAGTACTGGAGGCAATCGTCAATACGGCGGGCCTTGCCAAGCTTGCCGATCAGAGCATTATAGAGGAATGAGGTAGGTTCTACACCCTCCGCAACGGCACGGTGGAAAATCTTCAGAGCCTCAGTAGCCTCATCAAAGGTCTTGGTGGACTCCTTCAATGTAGTGATATAAAGGCCAAACGTGTTGGCTGAGGGGGCAGAGCCAAGCTCTGAGAGTTCACTATGAAACTTGGCAGCAAGACCACGGTCTCCAAGTGTCAGACAGGAGGCCACCATAGCATCGAGGATTGAGGTCCAGCCGTATTTGACAGCCTTGTACTGTGTAAGGAGAGGCACATCACGTCTAGCCATACTCAAGACTTCATGGACCAAGTCGACACGGTTGTTTTTGGCGGCAGCGGCGATGAGTTTAGCGTAGGTGATGTAGCGTGGGTGTCTGCCAGCACGTCGCATGTTGCGTAATCGAGCGAGAGCCTCATTCAAATGAGACTCAGGGCGGCCGTGGGTGCTCTCCAACTCTTCAGCGATCATTGCTGATCCTCGGAAGTCGGTGGCGTATGCATAAGGGTCAAATGCATCCTCACTGGGTGAGGGGCTGGCACTTGAAAGCTCGGAAACCGGGGTATGATGGCCAGACCTGAGAGAAGACGGGCTCGAGGTAACTCCAAGATAGCCGTGCCATCTCTTGACCATGTCAGGCCGACTGTTGAACAACTTCCCCACGGCCTGGTCAACCAAATTGACAGTGGTAGAGTCCATGGCGAGACCAGTGGCTAGAGCAATATCCAGCATATGAGAGAAACGGATTGGATGAGCGACGTCGAAAGACATGGAGGTATTGTTGATCAGCATGCCGGCCTGGACTTGAAGAGCAAGAGCGAGATCGCGGGGGGGAAGCTGAGAGATCTCGATTGGTCCAAGGCTCGCAACAGCATGTTCAGCAATAGGGGAGACCAAACCCCCGTTCTCGATCATTAACCATAGGAGCGACATCGAAACCCGAGGGGAGAATACGGTTGCACTCTGTATGAGAAGGCGACCGATGAGATGGAGACCTTCGTTAATCTGTTCGCGGACAGAGCTTGAGGAGAGATCGCTAGAAGAGGCAATGCGAATCCGAACAAACATATTGCGCGCCTCAACTAGGGCCTCCTCGGTCTGACCACTCTTCAGCAAAGCAACAGCGTACATGATGGTCGGCTGGACCATGTCCGGGGTCGCCTGACCGACAGTACTCAACATCGACCACAGAGGTCGTGCTGCTGACACATTACCCTGTCGGACGTGCAGGGCTAACATGGAAATAGCAGGTTTCTCTCGAGAGGACATGGCGGTGGGGAGGCGATCGTACGCTTCGGAAGAGACCTTCAGATTACCCGAATCAGCCGCAGCGATACAGATTTGGGACATGGCATGATCCAGCGCCCCATCGTGCAACCGAGACTTGGCCTGCTCAAGTGCCTGCTCGAGATCACCAGATGTGAGCGAATGTTGCACCAGTGCATCATGGATAATAACTGATTCCATTGCATCCTGGCGGGCTTCACGATTTTCGGTCACCCCATCAAATGATGTACGGATCCGCTCAAGGAAGCGCATCGCATTCTCCTCCTTTCCACAAGTGATATATGCCTTGATCAAGGCAGCGTAGACCTGGCCATCCAGTCGTTTGACAATGCTAAACGTGCCATTATCGTCAGAAACGGCTAGAGATCTGTATTCATTGTAACATTCGACCGCGCTCTTGAGATCTCCAGAGGCGGCGAACGCTTCGATCATGGCAGGGAAAATAGAAGCATGGGGGATCACTTTTTGGGATTCCATGTGAGCATATACACGGATCATGGCTTCCACCTGACCCTCCTTTGCACAAGCGGTGATAAAATAGCGATAGGTATTGAGAGAAAAGACGAGCCGATCATGCCTGGCAGTAGCCGTGTCAAATAGTTTGACGGCGATACCTAGAGAATCATCCTCGGCAAGTATGGCTCTCTCCAATTCACTCGAGTGAAGCATGAATTTACCAGGCTCTTCCATTCCTCCATAGCGGATCCGCTCTTGTTCCAACACTTCCATTGCCTTGATCGCATCATGGGCACGTGTAACAAAAAGCTCAACCAACATTTGGTAAGTGTGCTCGTCGGGAATTACCCTGCGACGAAGCATGTCAGAATAGACATCGAGAGCCTTGGGGATTGCCTGGGCCAAATCATCGTGGAGTTTGATAGCAGATTCTAGCAAGGCATTATAAGCCTCGACGGTTGGGGTGAGGCCATCTCTAAGCAGGGCGGCAAAGGCTCCTGGAATATCGGAATAATTTTTAGTGGAGGCCAGCTCCACGATTCCCTCAGAAGCTCGTCGGGCTTCTTCTGTGGCAAAATCTTCAACCGCAGCCAAATCTGGAGGCAGGTCGGGGAACGCCTCTGTGGCGGAATCATCTTTAGCAGCTGACGCCTCTTCCGCCTGCGCTTGTTCTTCTTGAATCTGAATTTCACGAGCCACTGCCTCCTCAACTTGAGCGCTAACATCAGCATTGGCAGAGGCTTTTGTAATATGAGGAGAAGGAGGAAAATCGGAAGTTGAGGCTAGATTCTCTTCCTCCTTTTGCTTGTTTGTCACTTCTTCCGTTGTAGGTTTCCAGCCAATTCTTCTCTTCAGCTGTAACTGTTTCCAGTCGCTGTCGTCGCCGGTCTGCTGGGCTTGCTGCCATGCCGCATAGTAGGCAGCTAACCCACCGTCTCCAGACCCAGATCCACCCTGGCTGGCCTTAGCACCAGCACCAGAGCTCGATGGCTGGAAGACATGTTGAAGCTGTTGGGCAGATCGAGAGAATTTTGCGGGTTGAGTGGACGCGAGGTGATTGAGAGTTGTGGATGAAGCGTAGGAGGACTGAGATGCGGCAACTACGGATTGAGCATAGCCATGAGTGAAGGCTTTGGTGAAACTCTGACGCGCGATGTGGGTAAACGGCTTGAAAACCATTTATCTGACGGGTGACCTCTTCAGAGGGAAGAGGTAAGGCTGTTTGAGAATTACTTAGTAAGTGATTTTTTTGGGGGGAATCCGCGCTCACCCTCGCGTGAGGGATATTCAAGCGTACCTTGTAATCAGAATGATGCAGCTGATGCAGGTTCATTTGACGACAGGTGGTCGTCAAAGGAACGCGCGAGGTTTAAGGTGTTAGAGGTGATAAAGACCACCGACGGAAAGAAAAAAAAAGTCTTTAAATTGAGATGTCAAGAAAAGATGAATCAAACCTGAGAAGGAAGATGATGGATATTTCAAGAACAGGGAAAGAACGATCTGGTCTTGTTTGCACCAGCCCAAAACAGGTTAGCGCAGATCCTACCAAGGTTTTCCCATGTTTCTGTACTTTTTCTCACGGCCAATTGCGGATGAGAAAATCAGGGGCAACGATAATAATTACCTCAATTTCTAGAATTTTATACAGAAAAAATTTTTCACTTTAAAAAAAAAAAAAAAAAAAAAAAGAAAAAACTTAGACTTGATCTATACTTTTTATCCGAATTATTAAAATATATGTAAATTTTCTTCCTTTCACAACCATCGAAAATTTCAATGTCCAGTTTCTTCGCACAGTTTTCAATGTACTGTATTAATAGGTAGCAACCAGATTCCACCAACCACACCTATGAAGAAAAAAAAAAAGTTTAACCAAGGAACGACATCATAACGTCAGCTTCTCGAATACTCTCGTTGCCTAAAACGATGTAAAATGGTCAAGTCCGTGGAAGTTTGAACTATCTAGGAATAATAACTTGATCAGGTGGCCGCACAGCCCCAGATTCTCAAGGCCGGCCAATCGGCAGGCCATCCACACTGGGGCCGTAGGGAAGAACAGGAGCGGGATCTCTGGGTTCCTGAAATCCCTTGACTAGAAGTGGAGGAAAGACGTCTCTGACTCACTTGCGTCCCGGCTCTTTTTCTTCCTTCCTTTGCGTCTGCCGGACTTTGCGCTGAAACCCCCGTCTGCGCTCCGGATTTCCGACAGCCCGAGAGCCCGAGACAAGGAGGCCTTGATGCCTCCCGTCCCATGGCCTGAGGTATCTATCCATCTTTCTATCTATCTTTTCCTTCATCTGCCCCAGCCAGGACCGAAAAGTGATACATATTCCATCATTAGATGCATAGTTTAGCCATTCCCAGCTCGCGGTCTGGTTATCTTATCTTTTTCCTCCTTTCCATCACCCCCCTTGTATCTCGAGTAATTTTTTTAGGGTTTTCTTTGTCTCCAAATCTAATACCTGATTAAATGCTCACAAATGGCATGTGCGCCGGAGCAGGCGGAAATTGCCAGGTGTCAATCACCCTATTATAATTTCACATGCCCTGCCCTCATCAGGAAGTATCAAGTAAAGGGGGGAGGATATGTACAAAGTCGTCCTCATTATTATTGGACCTTTGACCTGCATTTAAATATACTATCGACTCGATCGTATGATCAAGACAAGCCGCGGGTTATCACCCCACGGCTCCTGAAATTTTTTAGGTTTTGTGCAATCCAATAAATCTCAAGAAATTTCCAAGTCCTTTTATTTGTCTCACTTACATTTCAGCCACACATCATTGAATAGTATTGTTCAAATAATATTGTTCCAAATCATTGCAGAATGTAATCATAGTCCTGTTCCATGTAGTGACGACAATAACCAACTACCTACTATCTGGGTAGGTAGCTGTTCTGTCTGTCATGGAGCACTAAAACATTATTGGTGTACCAGCGTACTCAAATTTCAGGCATCACTAGCCACATCCGCTCTTCAGCTTCAGCCACAAAAATGAGGAACCCAAACAATAAGCACATCAAAAACACTGGAGATGATTGAGCGTCAACTGCATAACCAGTTCATCACATCTAGGCTGGATGCATTAGACATCATGCATCTTCCTTGAAATTCCTCTCTATCTCCCGTTTCCGTGTTTATTTTTTTTTCTCCCTTGCCCGCAATTCCTCCTTTTCCTTCGTCCTCTCGCCAGCTTGGGCTACAATCGTGTTATCTCCCCTCATTACCAAAGGCGGGGCTCACCGGGGCTGAATTGATGACATTGATCAGCACAAACAACTTGTCAGTACGTACATAAACTTCACCAATGCTTACTATTGTTTCTTATATAACTCTTCAGGGCTTCAATTAACCTGACACCCTTTCTTCCCCTTTTTCATTTCCGTCGTCTAGATTTTTTCCCAGCTTCCTCAAACCCCAGTTTACCAGCGACCCAGTTGATACTCAATATGGCGCCCTACAAATCCTCCGCGACGACCGCCTTGTCCGCCCCCGGAAAGGTCTTGCTCACCGGTGGTTATCTCGTGCTGGACCGAGAATATACAGGTACCGTATTTGCTCTTGATGCGAGAATCCACGCCATTGTCGAACAGCTGCGAAAGGATTACGTCAAGGGTCTATCTGGTGGATCAGAAACCCTAGAGAGTGGGAGCACTGCAAATGAAACCGAAAACGAAGACGCGATTGTTGTTCGTTCTCCTCAATTTGTGGATGCTGTGTGGGAATATAGTGTGAAGCGTTGTGAAAATGGGGGTGGAATCAAAGTCATCCAAAAAGGCGATGGGTAAGACAATATATAGAAAAAAAAAACCACCATTCTCCTCCCGCCCCCAAAACCCCAACACATCCGACAGATATGAAAGAGGAAAGCAAAATGGCTAAAATATACCAGGAGACGTAATCCATTCGTCGAAACTTCTTTGAATTACGCCCTAAGCTACATTAGCTATGTTGCTGATTCCAAAGATTTTGGGTCCCTATCCATCACCATCCTAGCTGACAACGACTACTACTCTGAGACGGCGGCGTCAAAGGCTGAAAAGCAAACCAACGCCGGGCGGTTCGTGAGCTTCGGTGTCCCTTTGCATGAAGCCCACAAAACAGGACTTGGCTCCTCTGCTGCGTTGGTCACTGCCCTCGTATCTGCCCTCGTCATCCACCGCACCATGCAACCAAACGACATCGCCGGTGCCCGTGAAAAGCTTCACAATCTAGCTCAAGCCGCTCACTGCGCTGCTCAAGGAAAGGTGGGCTCCGGCTTTGACGTTGCAGCTGCCGTCTATGGCTCCTGTCTCTACCGTCGCTTCTCCCCCTCGATCCTGGAATCCATCGGCGATCTCGACACCCCCGGCTTCGAAGAACGTCTTTTTAAGGTAGTCGAGGACGCAGACCCAAGCCATCCCTGGGACACTGAATTCTTAGATTTTGGCATGAATCTCCCCAGGGGAATGCAGATGGTCCTCTGCGACGTCGACTGCGGTTCCCAGTCCCCCGGTATGTCCAAGAAAGTCCTCGAATGGCGCAAACAAAACAAACAGGAAGCCGATCTTCTATGGGCTGCTCTCCAATCGAATAATGAACGACTCTGTCTCGAACTCAAACAACTCGCCCAAAATTCTAATAATAAGGATTACAACCTCATCCGTGACCTCATTCAACGCTCACGTTACCATCTTCGCAGCATGACCAGTAAATCTGGCGTGCCTATCGAGCCTAAAGTCCAAACGGAGCTGATCGACGCCATCTCCGAGATCGATGGCGTCGTTGGTGGCGTCGTTCCCGGTGCGGGTGGTTACGACGCCATTGCAGTCCTCATCCGAGATGAACCGGGCGTGATCGACCGATTGAATGAGCTATTCAAGAATTGGGAAAGTAAAGTGGAAGATGATTTCGGGGGTAAGATCGATAAGGTCCGACTTCTCGGCGTGCGACATGGTTCCCTAGGGTTGGAAAATGAATCTCTAGAGCAATATCGTGGTTGGGTGTAAAAAAATTTTTTTTTCAATCAATCAATTCCTGTCTCAAAAAGATGAAAATCGTTCATCCCTCCCCCAGAAAAGAAGGAAATAAAACGAAGAGGGAAAAAAAAAAAAAGACAACAGAATTCTAGACTCTACTGGGACCGATAAACTGCGCTGCTGGTTGTTTTGCTGCTGCTTCTTTTTCTTGTCTTTCGGGCTTTTTCTCTTCTTTTCTGACCTTTTTCCTTTTGCCCTGCACACCTCTCCTAGACATCTTGTTCCCTGTGAGGTATGTTCTGTGAATCAGAACAGAACAAGAATAAGGCGTGGGCTTTACAACGAAATTAATGAAGAAAATGTCTAGTATGAAATTATGAGCTTTGCCTTTCCCTCTCCCCTAGTTTATTTCTTCCAGTTCAAAAGTAAGATATACAAGTAAGATCAGTTTGAATATAATTCCCTGCCAACCTCCCTTTCTTTTTCTACTCATACGGGGAGAGAAAGAGAAAATAAAAAGAAAGACGAAGGGCGGGACCCCAGAAATAGGTTATGAGTATGAATAACTATTTATGGATCTAGAATGATCATTATTGATGATTTTCATTTATGTCATATAGATCTGCAAGACCGAGGAGACTGGGAATATCCAGATCAAAGATAGGTTCCTATTCAAAACGTTAGGAAAAGAAAACGGCAAATGCTAAGAAGAGGAAAGTAGAAAAAGTAATCACCATATCCGCATCAAAGGTAGAAAGCCCAAAATTCATTGAAGTATTGTTGGTGTCTACAGCTGACAATATTTCACCACCTGGTAGTGGCCTAGTAGGAAGAGGAGGGTCTTGCTGGAGATTGGCGCTAGAGCTAAAATTCCGCAATATATCATAGCACTCCCCCAATGTCTGCTTGAGTCTTTCATAGACGGTCCGTTGTACGCATTTGTTATCATCCTCCAAAGCGTGTATGCATGCGAGAAGTGCAGAAAGAAAACTATACCGCTTCATGCTTGGCGTGCCGAGGGTTATGATTTGGAGCAGCTGCGTGAGGATATGCTCTAGGGTTTGGAGAATAGGACCACGTGCTAACTTGGTAAGGTCGGATGGAGGGCCGGTTTGTTTGTCTTCTTCTAGTTGAGTGATGAGTTCGAAGCCAAGGGTGGAAATGATATCTAGGTTTAGAGGCCCCTTGAATGAGGCACTACCAGTGATGGAAAGGCGGCCGAGGTCGTCAAGTTCGGTGGTGGTAGATGTCGAGTGCTCGAGGTTGACGGTGTCCGCGTAGGAGGCAATAGCCATCGCGGATTCGAGGGAGGCTTTACGAGAGAAGTAATATTGTGGGTTCGTTCGGGAAGCAAGCGTGAATGGTTGATGAAGGAGCAAAATGTAGCGGTGGAGGGTGATATCGAGGTATCTTTGGTGGAATTTTGTTGGATTGAGGATACCTTGGTGGGTCTGATTGGCTTGGAAGAAATCTGCCATGCGTTTGCGGGCCCTTTGGAGCTCAGAGCTCAGCTTTAGGACATCAGGGTAGGAGGTATTGCAATTTGGAGTGAGAAGTTTAATCACTTGTCCACGTAGAAGGAGGGATTCATACAATAGGCATTGCAGGGATGTCTCGGTGAATTCGCGAGATGGTTTAGGAGTAGGCAAAGACTGGCAGTCCGGGCTCATGTCCTTGTCTTCGATATTTAATGGCATTCTATAAACAGAGTCTAAGGAAATAAAGCTTTGAGTTGCTGTGTCTAAGCAGGACTGAGCAGTCAGCTCAAGAATAGTAATCCATAGGCGAGTACGCATTTCAGACTGAAAAACCGACAGCGAAGGAAATGTTGTCGAATCGTGTTGCAATCCCATAACTGTCGCCATGCTTATTAGAGGTCCTGTGGATAGCCAAGGTGATGTGCCCAGAGAGCATGCCTTGCGAGCAACAATCAGTAAGCAAAACACTTGTAGCCCACCAATACCAACCGCTGACTTCTCCGAAGGTCCAGCGAGCCACCATTGCGCGGCATATATCCAGGTTTGGATCAGATGAATGTCATAATCTGGACCAGTCTTTCCTCGTTGTGGGTGAAACGTCGTGCCAATAGCAAGAATTAAGACAAGCTTTATGAGAAACAGCGGGGATTGGGGCTGTGACGGATCCCAAAACTGCAAATATTCCTCCCAGAATGACGGGATATGGATCACACGATAGATTAGTTCAAACGTTCGCAAATAGCAATTAATAAGTTCATCGCAGACCGACTTTGCTGGAATTGTATGACGGAGGTCAGAAAAGAGATCCGTCAGCTGCACAGCCTGTTGAGATTTGATGGACTCGCGAATATTGCGACATTTCATAATCAAAGTCCGCAACTCAGACTGGAGCTCGGGGTAGGATGGCTCTGGGTTTTTCTCTTTGAAAGGGTCGGCGAATTGCAGCTATCAAGGTGGGTTAGTCTTGAGCTTGGTTTATTGTAGTCACGAGTGCCCCATACCTTTTCCAGAACGTGAATATAATGTGTTGGCCCCAGAACTTTCATCTTTCCGGTCGATGCATGCATCCGTGGAGCAGGTAGAGCTATCGTAAGTCCATTGCTTTTTGTTGCTTCCGGAGAGAGTATCCGATCCTCAATCTTGTGAAGCCTGCGACTAATATCTTGCAACACATACTCAACAGTCCGGTTTGAACTATCTGAGGATCTATTATCATTTCGTGTTAAAAGGGAGTCTTCCAAACGTTGTAAACGCCGCTGAAGATCGCCGAACGCCGAACCACTCTGCAGTGGTGAATCTGGCAAGGGATGCGGTCTTTGATTCCCAAGTCCGGGTACTTCTAAGGAAGCCGGGGTCGGGTTATTTCTCGACGCTTCATGGAGAGCGAAATTTGCAGGAGTAACGATGTCCTCATGGTTCAAGGCAGAAGTGGAATGCGAAGATGTCTGGTCAATGTGTGATGACGGAGAGTCTCGATATGAGCAGACAATAGGCGTTTGCAGACATGAACAGGGACCGCAGGGGAAATTGCGATCGCAACGAACCTTGCGGCGACGGCACTGTTGACAGGATTTCGCTGGCCGACGGCGCTTGCGAGGTCTGTCGTTTGCCATTATGAAATATTGTGTATCATAGTTGCTGCAAGTTAAGTCGAGTTGGAACATAGTAATAAATAAAGTCCGGATGAAAAAGCCGAATAGACCGAGTATGCCGAATAGACCATGGTGATCTTCCCCCAAAATCATTGAGAAAGTTGGCGACTATGGACATTCAACGCCTCATACTTTACTTTTTTTTCTTCATTCATTTCTTTCTTTCTTTTGGGCATACAACTTTCTTCTTCTGCTATACTAAAATCCCTGTGGTATGTCCCTCATAAGCAAGACAAGGTCGAGCATGGCAGGATATCCTCATACCTAGACATGCATACCGTAAATTATAATTCCCCGAGAACAGTTGAGGGCCTTGACGAGCCTTCTTGTATTACTTTAAATTATATGCCATACGTGGGTTCAAAAATCTCATTGGGCATCGCAGCTTCGGCAGTTCGCTGCGTCGAATAGGCAGGATGTCCAATGTGAGGATCATCATGATGGAGACGTCCAAGGATGACATAGAAATAGTATGATCTCTTAAAACGTTCGTCACTTTTCATGCTTTTTTTCTTAATTCGAGCCCTTCCCTCGAAGGCGCCACAAATCTAAGCACAAAACAAAGCTGCTATGGAAGGCGGCCAGCCCACATATCCACCCAGCTCCCATGTTGTATATGGTTGTAATTATATTTTAGTATTGAATCTATCTTAGGTATGTGCAGTCAAGCTTTTTACGCTTTAATACGCTGAATATAAACAATCCCCACGCACAAACTCCTACCTAAGACGCATCCGCTTATCGGACGCGTATGTTTCCTCTTGGGGCTTAATTTATCAAGATTCTAGCGAGAATCACCCAAGAGGTCGTCTATAAATTAACCTTGGAACGGATCGTGTTTTCATAAGGTGACAGTATCTCCTTTATCCTGTCTCGGCTGCGGTGAATATCCTGTGACATGGTGGGCGGATGATGACATGTCACCCCGCGAGTGCCTAGGTGATTAGTCTTCCTGGACTATTTGTCAGTATTTCTACAGTCTAGTTGAGATAGCGAACTTACACTAAGAGCATCATTCCAAGTCTTGTTGGTTTTTATAGCTCAGAGGAGCAAGTGTTGTGGCGGTTAAAGGCCAAAACTTGCAGACGAGAGGGCTAGGATCTTGGGTATAGAGCAAGAAGTCCAGCTAGACAAAGAGCAAAAATGGAACAAAGGAAATCAGATAATACATGAAGTATCGACACCAAAGATAGTTTAAATGTTCGAGTACAACTATGTCTTGTTTGCAATTCGGGGATGCCCGTGTTGAGAGGTATCAAATTTGAGAGTCACAAGGACTTTTCTTTCTTTCTTTCTTTCTTTTTTTTTTTTTTTCTTTTCATTCTTTTTGGAAATTACTGCATCATCCAAAAGCCTCAGCGAAAAGGCGTAAGTGAGTCGAGTCATCATCTAACGATGTGGTAAATGGTATTGATAGTATGAGGATTCAAGGATAAAGAGCCAAGTCTCCAAAATATCATGATGCTTATTTTGATCTATATAAGATTCCGCTTCATAAGGGGATAATATTCCCAAAAAGGAGACTTTGAAAGGTATATGCTCGCCTTCGCATTTCTAGAAAGCGTCGGAAGTCGGCGTAAAACAAGGCTTTAGGGTTCCGTCGGAATGTATTCGGTCCATGATATGGCCTTCTAGCGATTGTTCCGGCACTTGTTGGATATTCTCGCACGACTGATCCATTCGTTCAAACAAGGGTGATCTACTTCGTGGCGTGTGAGCTCCAACAGAGCGGGTTGACCTGACTCGATTTAAAGTCTGGACTGAGATAGTCTGTCCCGCAGCTGGGGAAGCGATGACAATCGTGCCAGGTGTCGGGGTTGGAGGAGGGGACCGACTGTCTGAACGAAAGAGTGGATGGATATTGCTTTCATCAGGCAGTTTTAGTTTTGGTGGTCGTTTGTTGGGGACTAATTGAGTGGTAGATGAGCTAGGTGATGATAGCACTGACGAAGGCTGAAGCACCACGCCATCTAAAGACCTCTTGACCCCCGAATTACTTCGCTGGATTTTGAGAATAGCGCTGTAGTTATCCCCCAGAACCGTTTCATTGTCCTGATCTTCTTGGCATCCCTCAGGTCTTGTACGCGTCGCAACCGTCTCAGGGTAAGCGATAAAGGTTGGGTTCAAGTCAAGAGAGTTTGACTTGGAAGTTGGTTGGAATAATGTTTTGCCCGAATACCGATTGGAGCCCTGGGACGCTGAGCGAGATGTCGACGGCTGGATCTGGGATTGAGGCTCACAACTTGTCCTAGGATCTAGAGATTGCCGCTGTGAGTCAATGATTAATGATGGTGTTTTAGATGCTTCCTTTCCTTCGGCTCGGCATCGATCCGGAATGTATTCTAGTTCGTGGGAAATCAGGTTCGGCCACTGGCTATCCTGGTTACGTTTGGTGAGAGTTGTTAAGAGGTATCCACCCAGTATCCCCTGGCAGAGGATTGATATCGCCCATAGTACACAACGGGCAACCAGCATAGACTGCTTGTTTTCGGGCCATGATCGCTTGGTCCCTGTCATTGTTTGCACCGCACTCCATCCGATGCCACCAGCTGTTACTCCAGTAGCTACTAAGAGGTATGCTAGGGTCATTCCATATGAGATGGCCCTCCAACGTTTTTGCTGTGGCCTAAAATCTGTCCGAGCATCGTTGATCCACAACGAGAGAAGGGCAATAAGCGCAACACAGCTAATCGAGCTGAGAACAACAATGACGAACTCTATCGTAGAGTTATTCGGTATTGAGCTCTTGGATGAAGCGTAACAGATTCCGTCGAGGACTGTAACAATGAATGTGGTGGAGAAAGAGGCCCCTCCCAATAGGTAGGCCAAAGTGGCCATGGGCATGGTGGGGTGCATATAACAGTACCAACAGTAGAATTTTAGAGGGATCAATGAAGAGCTTATCCCGGTCGATGAGTGGGTAAATTAGTCGTTTATGGTAGTGAGTCAGAGAGGGTTGGACTATGAAGTGATTCACGAAGATGTTGGACAGAAAGAGCGTATACTAGCTATGAAAGAAATAGTCGAAGTATTAGAATTGGATAGGCTAAATACGGACGATTAAGTAGAGAAGGGCCTTCATGATACTCGAGAGGTTATCATTTTCGAGGGATAACAAATGGAAAAAGGACGTCATCAAAATAAAGGACTGGTAGACGAACAATGACAGGAGAATACCACTTGAACGAATGTGGACTGCTGACTTGATAGTAAATGACAGACAGCGGCGAAGGGTGATGAAACGCGCCGGGGCAAGAGATGTCAACAGGAAAGGAGGGTCGAAAGTCTTAGTATCTATTCGACAATAAAAATGGGGGATGTAGGGGGGCAAGAGGTCCTTTTAAAAAATCAATTAAAAGAAACTAGACTGCATGGAATTGTTCGTAGAAATAATCGCTTATGCAGAGTCAGGGATTCGAGTGACAGAGAGAGATTTGACGGCTCAAACAGTTGTCAGATCGCAACATTTTGTCAATAGTACCAATTGCAAGGGCTCTAGATCCCACAACTCTAATAGTAAATTAAAAAGTGTAAAAAAGAAAAAAAGAAAAGAAAAAAAGTGCACGACAGCCCAGTCGAGCTCGCAAATCCAGGATATCCCGCGCTCACCAACAATTGGAAGACCAACACTAAAACAATACTAATGAAAAATAAAAAGTGAAAAAACAAGAGGGAGAAAAAAAGAACTAAAAACACAAATACAATCAAATAGACTAAAGGTCTCCTGGGGTTTCGTACAGACTTGGAAAACGCAGGCGAACCACTCAGCGTGGCAAAGATGCATCAAACTCAACATCCATGCAGTCTCGCGGTGTCCACGCACTAGGTACGGGATGGAGGGGAAGTTCCAGTCCTGTGGGTTCCTGGCATATCATGTCGCCTGCGGGTTGATCCGTTGGATGGATCTTGGGGTCCCTTGGAGAGTGAGGATGAAACTATTGACTTATCGCTGCCAATTGGAAGGCATGATCTCCTTCATCTTCCTAAGGGGCATCCTTCTCGCATGGGACAGGTCTTGGAGGGGGACACATTGTCAACCCCCAAAGACGTAGCGGCCGCAGTGGCTCCGTCCAAGCAAGATGAGACCACCGGGACGATCTCCAGTGATCCGGGATGGCCTTAATTTTTGGATCATCCTTTTTAATTCCAAAGTAGGACACGGGATGTGGTCGAACAAATAAAATCTCCGATCCACAATGTGACGTGTCGATAGATGCTTTGAGGGTCAGTAGCTGGCGAACAGAGGAGTGGACGATACGACGGCAAAAACAAATTTGACAATAACCAACTCATACATAAGCTAAGAGAACAGGGGAGAGGACAAAAGGATGATAGAGCGACCGAGTAAACTTCTTCAGACGTAGGTACGGGGGAAAATCCTCGACGAGTACCGACTCCGAAAAGCTACATGTACATACCTAGGTACCTAGGTGGGTAAGTATACGGCGACAGGACCGACAGAGGTCCCTGTGAGTAGTATGCACGTACAGTACCTCCGTCCTTCTCCATAGTTCCTCAGAAGAGGACGATGAGTCCGGTGGTGTTTGTTCTCTCAATGAACTATTGATATGTGACATATCGATCAGATATGTCCAAGGGAACCTACATAATAATCAGCTCTCTAGTTCGTTATATGTTAGGTAACGCCAATGGATTGAATAATTTCAACCTAAAGCGGGAAGAGTACCGAATTAGGTAAGAAGACAGGAAAGCCACCACCCCAAAAAAAATTATCACTAGCATGGTGGTTATTTTGGTCCCTTCTGATATATACTATATTGTTGTTGTTGTTTTTATCATTCCATGATCTGTTTGATTTAATATCATCCAGGGACTTAGGTAGGTTAACTACACCCCCGTCCGGAGGTGATGGTCGGAGTTGAGACAATTGATACCTAGAGCTTCCCGATCGTTTGTTCTATATTTGGGTGGTGTAGTCACTCTTTCTCTAATTATATATATTTCCAGGAGAACCACTTAGGTAAGACAGGTATATTCGGACAAAGGAAACACAAGGAGGAAATCAGAACTGATAACTAAAACGTAATAAAGTGTGAGGTTGTAAGAGCCTTATTGAATCATAGCTAGGTCATGACCAACCAATGAAGGTAGATGTATGACTTGATTTTTCTTCGTTCATACCTAGTTATGAACAAACTGTGGCTGGTATTGACTTAGCGAGGGGAAATCGCCGTGGCGTGGAGAATGAGATGAGGCGGTTGTTTTATTAGGTAGGTTAGTGGTAATAGTAGTTAGTTTGTGACCGCCTCCAGTATCTTCTTTCTCCTCCCTCCCCCAGCATCATATTCCTCACTACCGCCTAGTTTCTGCTCACATCCTTCATTATTGATTTTCTTTTAACCCAAATCCTCCTGGGCTTATTCTTCTTCCATCCATATTGGCGAAGAAGAGAATTTGCACCCTACTCTCTCGATCCTTACTGTCTTCTACCCTCACCACCTTCCCCGCCTCATCGACCCTCTCAGGTGGCGCAAGATGAAGCTCACTTTCAAAGTATGTGCCCCCCCACCCTATTTTGGGAACCCCCGCTCCTCTCCTCTTATTTCTAACTTTCCTTTCTTCTCGTAGGATCTGAAGCAGCAGAAGTTCGTCATCGATGCAGAACCATCGGAATCTGTAAGTTGTCTCGCTCCTTTAACATCAATGAGCTGCCCGTTTTAGTGCGGGGCTAACTGAATTCTCCGCTAGGTCGGACAAGTGAAGGAAAAGATCTCAAATGAGAAAGGATGGGAGGTTCCTCAGTTGAAACTAATTTACTCTGGTTAGTTTATTCCGCTACTGCTTTGGTGTTTTGATTATTTTCTTTTCGTGGATAGATTGCGTTGCAAGTTGGCCCCAAGCAAAAGGGGAAAAAAAAAAAAAATAAAAGATAAAAAATTTAGCGTCTGACAAACTCGCCTCCGCAATAGGTAAGATTCTTCAAGATGATAAGACGATCGAGTCATACAACATTGAAGAGAAGGGGTTTATTGTATGCATGGTATCCAAGGTATGTCGGACTGGCACTCTTCATCGAGATGTGTATCTATCGCTACTTGGTTCTTTCGCTAATTCTTATTCCTGTTTAGCCCAAGGCTTCGTCGGCCGCTGCCGCTTCTGCACAGGGTCCTTCTACTCCTTCAAGAGCAGTAGCCTCAACTCCTGCTGCTCCTCCTGCTCCTGCTCCAGCTCAGCCCACTACCACCCCCCTCGCCGCCGCCGCTCCGCCTGCAACCCCCACTCCTGCCTCCTCCGGTGTCCAACCTGGAAATGCCTTCAATGACCCTTCAGCGTTACTCAGTGGCAACCAAGGCGAGCAGGTTATTGCTCAGATGGAGAGCATGGGTTTTCCTAGAAGCGATATCACTCGTGCCATGAGGGCCGCTTTCTTCAACCCCGATCGTGCTATTGAATATCTTTTGAATGTAGGTTATCACTAGTTGATTATCCGACCAACCCGTTTTCTAATTACTCCATCTTTTTAAACCAATAGGGTATCCCAGACGATATCCATCAGGAACCACAACAACAAGCTGCCCCTACGCCTGCCGCTGTACCCCAGGCTCCTGCTGCCCCCGCCGCCGCTGCAGCTACAGATGAGGAGCCGGTCAACCTTTTCGAAGCAGCTGCCCAAGCCGGTAATCCCGAAGGTGCACGCGGAGCTCGCGCTAGTGGCACTGGAGGTGCAGGCGGAGAAGGGCTTGCAAATCTGGATTTCCTCCGCAATAACCCTCACTTTCAGCAACTTCGCCAACTCGTCCAGCAGAACCCCCAGATGCTCGAAGCCATTCTCCAACAAGTTGGTGCTGGCAATCCTCAGATTGCGCAGCTTATTGGACAGAATGAGGAACAATTTCTACAGCTCCTAAGCGAGGAAGACGATTCAGGCGTCGCTCCAGGTACTACACAGATTCATGTCACAGAAGAGGAGAGAGATGCCATTGAACGAGTATGTAACTGCTTCTGTTGATAACGTTGATCACAAAGCTAATAGTGAACCAGCTTTGCCGACTTGGCTTTTCCCGCGACTTGGTCATCCAGGCTTATTTCGCGTGCGACAAGAACGAAGAGCTTGCCGCGAACTACTTATTTGAGAATTCTGACGACGGTGATGATGTATGATTCAAACGCCCAGCCCTTCCGGTTGGGAGCTTCCCGACGATACGCTGCTATAACTTACCTATCCTTTATGCCCATTACCATAATGAATCTCTCTCTCTCTTTTACTCTCCATATCTCCAATCTATCCTCTTTTCCTTTTGTAGACTTGGCTGGTTATTCATATGTTTAAGTTCCAATTATTGAAGTGATACATTGAGCCGTACTTTCGCAACTCCTCTAAACTCACTGGTTCTCTCCATACCGACATATCAATCACTGGAACTCTTAGTAGTCCCGTGCTCTCAATTACGTTAATTTTGCAGTTCTATTTTTACTCTTATATATCTTTTTGATATCTTATTTCCTCCTGAAATGGGATATTCTAGTTATGTATCTAACTTACGGGGCAAAATGTAGGCACTTTGAATTTGATTCAAAATTCTTTTTCTTTTCACCCTCACTAATAGTGTGGTATAGTATCTGGTTAGATAGGCAAGTAGGTAGGGTAGTACTATCCCAAGTCTAGGTGGCTTTTAAATGTTCTAAGATATATGCTCCTTAAAAGGAATTATCTATATGAACTAGCGAAAGATATTTATTCTTGGAAGAATATTGGAAATCATCATAAGAAGATAGCTGGCATGAGGGGGTATAATTGTTTATAATTAGAAGAAAAGTCAATGACATAGATATTCCGGAAGGGGGTTTTTTTCTGAAAAAAAAAAAAAAAAGAAAGAAAAAAGGAAAAGAAAACCAAAGCGTCCATATTATGGGGAACGGAAAATGAGAGCAAGGTAAAAAGGATGATAAGAAGAATAAAAAAGGGTTAGGGAAGGGAGAAAATAGAACATATATACCGAGAAATGAAGAAAGAAGAAAAGATAAATATGAGAATAAAAAGCTGGAGAAGTATGAAACATTAATAGGTGTGAACTGAATAGAATAATAAGTAGAGTATAAATAAGAAACACCGCATTACTTATTGTGGCCGTTAATCTTCTTGTCTTATAGTCAACTGGAATCAGCTGGTGGGAAATTATGAAAGCGATATTCACTTGCACTGGGTCCTCTGGGCAATCCAAACGCCCAGCCCGCGCCTCCCAATGACCCTTTTGAGAGTGGGAAATATGCCGTCGGAGCCAAAGTCTAGATCATCAAGGCCGATATGTTTTCTATATGCCCATAACTGGTGTAGCTCAAAGTGCGAGTCCGAGCTTTGTGGGGCGACATATTTGTCGAGAAACGTAACAGACGTAGGCGCAACTAGAAACACTGCGACTGGCATGTTTGATTGCTGTTCCTTATTCGAGTCCCATGCGCCATTTTTCATGGAAGAGCATGGAGGGATCGATTTTTCAAGTTCAGTGATCATATTCGGACCGGGAATACCCATCAAGTCCACAGTTTCAATATTCAAAGGAAGACTGGTATTATCACCTAGGAGCCACAACGGAGGGGAATAGGTCTTCCACCAGAAGACGGCAGCGGAATGGACGCCTTGCTCATCCACGGGAGGCACTTCCCATCTATCAGTACTGGCGGATATGATAGACGGCATTGCAAGTTGAGTTGGCACAACCCCACCCTGATGGTATACGCCCATCAGAAACCCCAGTGCAACATTGAATGCTATCCAGGCGGTTAAGAACAAGCGTGACTTTCGCACATTCAGGCAGCTGAGGACCAGGGGGACACAGGGGATCAAGAATCGGGGTTCTTGATGCGGGAAAATTGATAACATGGCGGTGGCCGAAAACGCGGAAATGGCTCGCGAGTTCTTTAACCAAGGTGGGATGGCTTGTAGGCTGTAAATGGAGACACCTATCGAAACAAGTGCCGGCCCGAGGAGTTGGGGCAGATTGACTAGGAAGTGTTGGTAGTTGGGATGGAGTCCATGGAGAGCCAAATTTGAGTTATCCGTGTTATATCGGAGATTATTGAGGGGGGTGATTATAGGCGAAGAAAGGATGTCCCAGAATGATGTCGACGGCCGGTAAAATGCTGTATCTACGACGACGGCAACGCAAAAGAAGATGAGGCCAAAGGCAACGAAGGAAAAGAAGGATAGCGGCCTAATACAAGGTTAATGATCGGAGGGGGCGGAAGAACAGAGGTCTCAAGGGAACACTGACTTGCGCCAAAAGTGAGGTAGTAGCTGTAGACCGGGAAGAGCGAGAAAAGCAGGGAATGTTATCCTGTTGAAGATGCCAGCCACGCAAATAAAAGCTAGCACAGCGCAGGAAAATAAAGAGGACCGCCGCTGCCAATGGCCATCAGCTTGTATATTCTTCCCACACTTGTCAACAGTCCTAACCTTATTCTCAAGAATACGACGAATCAATACCAGGCCCCAGGCGACTAGAAGGGTTTCAAGGGAGTTGGAAAAGGTGTGCGTCTGATAAGTCCAGGTGACGTACGACGAGGCCACTAGCACCACAGCCGCCCGTCGATGACGCGGGAGAGGTACTAGCTCATGCACGGCCCAGTCTTCTAGTACGAAGCTCAAAAGAAACATCACACCTCGCGCGACATAGTATACCAGCTGTGGAGGGGGGCTTTCCGTTCCAGTCTCAGTGTAGAACCATTTCAAGAAGTTCATCGGCACATCGTAAATCGGCCATAGCGGAAAGATGCTACGAATCGGGCGGTCGGCGGTAAACTCCCATGTTAGTCGGGATGGGAATGCGAGAGTACGACCTAGAAGGAAAGCTGTAAGTCATCGGGAAAGTCAAGGTTCACTGTTGTTGAGTTCATAATGTGGTGGGATTCAGTTGCACAATGCAGATAAGAATCCGTCGTCAGGTTGTCAAATGACCCCACACGAGAGAAGCAACCAAGTCCAAGAGTTAAAAAAAAAAAAAGATGTACAGCAAAAGCTAAGCCAACGTACCTGCGAAAACCTCAAGACCTTGGAAATTTTCATCAGGGTGGAGGTAACTTGGGCTCAGCGCAAAATACACACGGATTAAAAGTAGAAGCAAATATGTACGTCTCCACATGACTTGGAAAATCGATGGATGATGGAGGGTTGAAGGAGAGACAGAAGCAAAGCAGAAGCAGAAGTGGTATTATGTTAGAGTATGTCTAGTATTGCACATGCCTACTGCATCAGAAGGAGATTCTTAGCGATCAAGGATCATTGCGCGATGACATGAGGAAGATGTTTCCCAAGAGAGAAAACCCAAAATTGAAGAAGAAGTAAAATGAAAATAAAAACAAAAACAGAGGAATGACGGGTATGGAATCAGAAAAAAACTTTTGTCAAAGTAAGAGAAAAAGAAAAAAAAAAAAAGGAAAAAAAAAAGGGAAATAAGATGAGCTGAGGGATTGGAATTCATAGGTGAGAATAAGATTTGTTCCTTGCAAGTTGTCTTTGAGGGATTCTCAGTGGACCAACAACACGTTGAGGGATGAGGGAGAGGGGTGATATCACTGCCAACAAACACTACTATTGGAATTTCATGGGGATAGTTGAAGAAGATCAGACCAGAGTGGGTCACTTTAATCAGTCCAGTTAGTGATGGGAATTATTCACATTATTACCTGTTATTATTGTGTCTGAATAGGTACTGACTCCCCCTTTTTGATTATTTCACAAGGAAAAAAAAATTCCCCCCTTCTTTCAACAGGAAAGCTTCTGGAACTGGGTAGTACATGATCTTGTCTTTCCTTTTTCTTTCCATCTATTTCTCCACCCCCAGAGCCGCAACGCACGACTTATACTTCATACTATTATTGTAACACACCTTGGCATAACAATTTCATAGAACGCCTCAATTCCCGTCTCTTCCCCGTATTTTTCTCAAATATTGAGCAAGGTGGTTTTTTTTTTTTTTTTTTTTTTTTCTTTATTCCAGCCCCTTCTCTAGGTGGCAATGTCAATTCTACGCTCCCTAGGTCATCCATGTTCTCGCCCTTGCTCAACATTGGATCAGGAGAGGACCATCTAGCAATGAAAGTGTGCCCCATGATTTACGGCAGTAAATCACGTCGATCGGGCAACAAATAAATACGAGTAAGTTCGCTTAGCATCGTAGACCCGAGTTGAAAACTCCTTAAATGTAAAAATGAAACAAATAAACAAATAAATAATATAAGAATAATAAAAGAATGAATGACATATTGTGATAGATAATTGGAATTATGACAGAGGAGGTGGTGAACTTTATAAAGAGTGAGTTTAGAGTTGGCAGGAGCTAGATAAGATATAAGTCACCCTATATAATTAAGAATCTAATATTATTAAATACTAAATAATAACTAGATCAAGCTCACTAGACAAGGCAGACATGAAGGCCGAACGTTTGCCTGGAGTGGGGAATAGAAGAAACGGAAGATTCACCTCTGAATCCGGAGAAGAAGAGCGTCTCCATCCGGAGTTCAATGAATTGGTAGGTATTATTAAGAAATAGTATACAGTGTATTACACCAGGATTACCCACCTGCCAAGGAGCAGCACAACAAAATTAGCCTAGTGTATGCCTGCCTAGGAGCAGTTGGTCATTACCTATTACCTGCCTACGATATCACAATTCTGTTATTATTGCCTTTTAATCCTCTCTCTCTTCTCTTCTCCTGAAAACCAGTCCTTTTCGATCCACCACCACCTTTTCTGCCAGAAGATTCTACATTCCTGTATATCAATACATTCATACCCACATTGCTTGTATCTCTGACTTTGTGCTTGAAATCACATCTTCAGTAAGTCCCTTTGTCCCTCTCCCCGCTCAGTGCCTACCCCTCATATCTGGACTCGAGCCAGCTACACCGTTCCCCATCCCCCCCGTACCAGATTTTGAGTGCGATTGAATCCAAAAAAGATTCTAATCATATATGATCATTATTTCTAGATACTCAAGATGTCTAGCGCCTCTACCCTTGTTCTCACTAGTTCTGATGGTGTTGATTTGACTGTCGGTAAGTACTGCATGTTGAAAGGACATTCTACCAGAAGTACAAACGCGGCATTAGTCAAAAACAAAACCGACAAGATATTTTTTTGAGACAGCGGACTAACACCTCCTCACTCCCTATTTTAGACCGGGATGTCGCTGAGCGCTCCCTCCTCATCAAAAACATGCTTGAGGATCTTGGTGACGCCACCGAGGCTATTCCTATCCCCAATGTCAGTCATGCGCCCTGAAAGCCTCAGCTCCCATCGCGAGCTACTCACTAATTTTTTTAACCCATCCAGGTCAATGAAGCTGTCTTGAAGAAGGTCATCGAATGGTGCACCCAGCACAAGAATGATCCCCCTAGCGCCAGTGACGATGATGACTCGCGTCGCAAGACCACTGATATCGATGAGTGGGATCAGAAGTTTATGCAGGTGGACCAGGAAATGCTATTTGAGATCATTCTTGTGCGTATGGCTGTAAAAATTATTTCTTGACCTTGCGGGCTAACAGTTATTACAAACAGGCTGCGAACTATCTTGATATTAAGGCGCTTCTAGACGTTGGCTGCAAGACTGTTGCCAACATGATCAAGGGCAAATCCCCCGAAGAAATCCGTAAGACCTTTAACATTCAGAATGACTTTACTCCAGAGGAGGAGGATCAGATTCGTCGCGAGAATGAATGGGCTGAAGAGTAAGCTTTCCTCCTAAACTCATTGTAATTCTCTCCCCCGCCTTTCAACACTAACCTCTTCTCTTTTTTTTAACTATAGCCGCTAAATTTTTTTCAATGACTTCACTGTTACTTCATTTATACCCGCCATCTGGACGATGTCGGACTCCGGTTAGTGAAGAACATGCTGGCAGTTCAACGGCGTTTGGTTTATTTTCTCTTTTCTCTATTTTCTTCTTTTTTTCTCAGCAGCTTTTTCCCCCCTCCCTTTTTTTTGCCAGTTGTTTCAACTTCTGGTTACAAGTCGAGGGAAGAACGAAGGAGCTTAAGAAGATAGGTGGCTTGTTTAGTTAATGCCAAAGGATGAGACTTCGATGCGAGGATCACATTCTGAGTCCCCAAAATTCGACACTCAAAAATTGATATTTGAGATATACATTTCTTTGCTCTACTTTCATTTTTTTACTCATATCACCTCTGCTCCCGCTATTCAGAGATCAATGAAGGGAATAGACAAGGGGAGCACTCCTGTTGACGAGAGAGGGGTAACTGCAATAGCCGGAATTTGCTACTGACAGTAAGGTGGTATCAGTGCTGGTGGGCTTCAATAGACAAATAGAGGGTTACGAGAAACCTTTTCCCAAATGCCACACCTACCTACTTACACCTCCTAGAAACTTAAACCAATGAAGATTGACAATATCTAAGTGGGGGAAAAAAACCCTTAATGAAATAATTTTCGTTCAATGCTCATTATCCATCATAATTTTCGATTTGTATCCTTTTTTTTAGAATGAGGAAAAAAAAGCTCGTATACATAATTTGCAAGTTCATGTGGGAGGAAAATAAAACATAAAAACGAGTTTTCATCACAGAACATCCCCTCTCTCCACTAAGAATATCTTTAATCTTCTGTCCCAACTACCTTAGAATGATATTAGCTTGGTTGCTTGATCGAGAGCAATACATTCCGAGATGACTCAAAAAAAATGGGAGAGGTTGAGGTAATTGTCGGATAGAGATAGCAAAGAGAAAAAAGAGTCCATGATGTGCAAATTATTGATAGCGAGCTTAAGAAAAGGATATGCGGTATCACAATTGAACGAAATAATCCCGGGGAAACGTAGACATCTCGATCGGCCGGAAGGGATGGACAACCGTGCACATATTTAGATACCGAGACGGGTCTTGCGCCAGTGCCTGCGCTTGGCGTTGTATCTGGAGTGAGAAAGACAAGTGATTAGCTATAGTTCCTGTTTCCGTTGCATAAATCATTCACAAATCTCCTCCTGGAATTTTCTTTTCCTTTTCTTTGGGTAGGGAAATTTGATACGAAATATCAGATGAGAAGTTGCGGTGGTAGTTGTCATCTCCACGACTCTCCCCTTGTCTCGTCTCAATTTTCATCCGGGCTAGAAATGTGCGTTCTCCGGAGAGGGATGTGAATAAGAAGTTCCAAAATATTTACCTGATGGTGTTGCCGGTCCTCAGACGAATCCACTGGGGGATAGGACGGTTCTGGCGCTGCGCTTTGGCAAGCTTCTGCTTGGTGCGGAAACTCTTGTGGCTCTATATTTTCAAAAAAAGAAAAGACATGTACTGCGTTAGCCAAAAATGTTTCTCTCTTCTTTTTCGACGTCTGTCATGATTTTTTCCATCTTAAGGGTTCCCTCCTGCTAAACACCCCCCCGTCTCTGACGAAAGGTAAAACAAGATCCCTTTGCTCGGAAGTAATAACAAGAACATCGCAGTGTTGGAATGGGAAGAGGAAGGACTGCTAACCGGCATCTTGATGACTTGTCGCGACGGCGAGCTTGATGTGTGGACTGGCGATAGTAGGTTTGTCAACCGGCTTCACGGGTCTATGATAGTGATGGTTTTTTGTGCGGGCAGGGTTTAGCGCTTCGCTTCGTTGTGGTCACGTGCAACTTTTACTGCCTAAGGCTCAAATATTTCCAGCCTTAGTTTTTGAGAAAAAAAAAATTATTGATTTGGATCAGCAACAGTTTTTGGATCGTTAAGATCTAACTTCAGATCTATGCTTTATGGATTAATTTTAACTTTAGATGATTTTATTTATTATTTGTGCCTAATTTACAGGATCGTTATGTAGCACTTTTTAGGCTTACAGCATCATATTTCCCTGAGTAGAGTAGTGACTCGTTATTGAAGATGAAATCGAGATTGAGGATTGTTCATACATTCGGATTTTTCCGAGAGTGGGTCGGATTGTTTTAGACAGTGGACTACTATTCTTCATCAACTTGTTGGGGAATAAATGATGATATAGATTTAATAATAACGCTTGCTTTATTTGATTTACCCAACAAGACGGCTATAAAAAGTATGCTCGATGATACCAATCTACTACCGTAGGCTGAAAGCCTCAAGCGGAAAGTAAAACAAAGTGTGAAGCATTTACGATGGCACATATTCTTATTATGTACCTGACATCTGGAAACTATCCACGATGTTTATCTACCTAATACCTCTCTCATCTTAAACAGCGGTGACAGATCCCCGTTCAGATCAAGATATTGAGAAAATGATGCGTCTTTCTTCGGGTTCCTGTGCCTGGTCATCATTAAAGATAACCCCCCCAATCGGCTGGGGAAGCGATGCCACCTCGTATTTTTTTTTTTTTTTTTTTTTTTTTAGGGGGGGGTTTCTCTTTGAAAAATAGGAACTAGTTTCATTAGCTTATGTTGGAGCTAGTTTTCATCTAGATGCCATGGCTGGTTTTGTTTGCATGCCTTCAATCTTGTATGCAGGTGGCGGTACCTAACAAGTTAAACTAGGTGGCAATTTTAACAACTTCGACTCTACTAGTCGTGGAGGAGAGGTCTTGTTGAATGTGTATAACGATCGGCCTTTTTAAGTTTGAGCCTACACCATCTCGGGGCCCGCGGGTTTCGGCCAGTTCCAAAGTTGCGATCCAACGTTAAATCCATCGAATGCTGCCTGGCTTAGGCACGGCGCGTACGTAGAGTAGGTTAAAGATTTCCCAAGACAAGCTTCGTCATCATTAATATTGCTTAGGTTGGGAGTGAGGACACGTTTCTCGCCTTGTTCAAACCTAGGCAGCTATGGAGTACTCATATGTAGACCCTCTCGGAGCCTAAGAATATTTTCAGGCTACCTAGTTTGCGTTTTTAATTTTTTTTCCTGAGCTTTTTTGAATTGTTTTTAAAAACCTGGGCAAAAGCTGGTATCCAAATCAAGTATATCAAACTAACCTAGGCTCAAATGACTACAGGTGTGTATATCGTTCCCCACCATACACAGGCTAGTTATTTCATTGTTACAATCGTAGTTAGCGTACCTACTTGTCGGTTAATGAGTTGAAAGTTCCTTGCTGGAAAAGTTAAGAGAAGGGGCTTGGAGTGTTTCGTCAAAAATTATTTCGTCTATGATAGGATTAGCGATCCATGATGTACATGTCTAGATGCTTTCCTTCGGTCCTCCTAGTTCCCATCTGGGAGTTTTAGATGAACCAATGAAGTTCGAGAGGATCCCACGTATTATCGATTTGGGAGGACACTAATAATGGGACCGGTGCCTATAAGTGCCGATGCACCGACATCGTGGGGCATAACTATCTAACAGACGTTTTATGACTTGGCTTTTAAAAGAGCTTGTAACAATATTAATACCATGTACCTGAGAGGACCCGTCCCCAGAATCTTACGGAACATTAATGGAAACATAAGGTAGTAGTCAGTGGCTGCTGCATCATCCATTATTACCCGATGTACTCAAGACTTAATTAGGCAAAAGGCGCTATCTAGGAACTAATCTAAGGGGGGTCATGAGGAAACTGTTTGCTACAGTGATTTGCTTTTGAGTATGGGAATTTGATTGACATTGAATTATCATTGTAGGTAGATATCGTTGTGTGTACATGGTTTTGTTAAAGCTAAATCTACACCAGTTATTACATCATTCTTTCTCTCCTTATCATTCTGCTTTCTGGATCTTTTTTTTTTTTTTTGTTCATTCATTCTTTCTCATTCTCTTTCGTTCTATTATAATCGGGCGCTATCGATAGCGGAATTACCCTTGTAAAATTAAGAACAATATGATCGGGGTCTCTATCTTATTGGGTATCCCTGACTTTAAAATGCATCTCGCTACCAAAGTGAGACCTGAGAATTAGTAGTACTAAGGCGAAGAATAATTCTTAGCTTCAAGCCATCTACAAAAACAAAAAGAAATCCCCCCAAAAAATTTGAATATATAAATAACTAATAATAATAATAATAATAATAATAATAATATGAACGAAAAGACTAGATGATTTGACTCATTTTTTTATGCAAAATCATGACTCATACCTAGGCACCTAGGTAATGATGCCTTGCCTTGTACCCTTGAATGTACGTGTCACGGTCAGCAAATTAGTTACCCGATTCATCAAAGAACTCAAATCAAAGCCTTGCCTCAGTCACCTTTCGGATGTCCCGAATAGGGTTTTCAAATTCCAGGGTCGGAGTCGGTCGACAACGAGTGGCGGCTTTGATCCCGCCTTTACATGAATGATACAGCAACCTAAGTACATCATTTCTTCTGGTCGTCCATGGATTCGAATAAATTATCCTAGTTGAAATAGGAGGGGAAGAATAAATAGTTAATGCAATATCGGAAAATTTTACCACGAGGATGATAGCAGCAATGAGTTTAGATCAAGGATACTAATCATAATATTCCTGTGACTATCACCTTGAAAGAGTCTAAGAAAAAAAAAATAGAATAAAATAACTAAAGGCCTGAGAGACCAGATGCTGTGTTGCGCAGGTAACTATGGAAGGAAATGTTACAAAACCTTGTATTTGAGATGGAGTTGATCATTTGCACAAAATAAGGCATCGGAATATGGGAATTCCGGGGCGAGTGGGCTAAAAAAAAGGAAAAAGAAAAAAAGCCTAATAATAAAATAATAAATACCAGAAGCTAACTAATTTGATGGACCAAATGTACGGAGTAAGAAAGATCATTTACGTTTTCGGGACTAAGCAGGGACTAAGTTATTATTATTACCTCCTCCTAACGAGAGATAGAATTAAAAGGAAAGAAAAAAAAAATAATTCTTACATTAGAGTAACAGATCCCCCTTTCAATTGCTCCAATCTTCCTGATAGTCTTCTCGTCTCCGGCCATTATTATATCACTCTCCTTCAACCTTACATTCTGTGGCCTTCCCGAAACCTGTCCGTAAACATCGGGCTCCTTATCGGATCCATTTGCGCCTGAGGTCGCATTTTTGACAAGCACGATTATCATCTTGTCGGCTTGTCTCTCCTCCACCATTGTGGTTTGAGGTAGATCAAATCAAATTTCTTTTTCTTCAAATATAATTTAATATTATTATTATTTTTTACCATTTTTGGTCACTCTTTTCCACATTGGTTTCAGTCCTTCATGGCGCCTTGAGATACATACAACCTTGTATAAGCCCTGTTCGTTCGTCTACCCCAGGAAGCTTCGATAACTTCTAGTTTCATACAACATGTCAAAACCAGAGGATGATACCCCTCCCATGGGGAGCGTGAGCGAAACCGCCCAGGTATCCGAGAAGGAGAGCACCATTTCTCCGCCAGCCGTTACCGAAAAGCGGAACTCCCAAGACCATTCATCAGTCTCAGGTTCAACGGCTATTCCAGCAGATCACAAGAATGAAACTCCTCCCCAAACATCTTCTAGCAATAATGCGGTTGGTGTTAACGATGTTGAAGCTCTTTTAGCCCACTTACCTGAGGAGGAAAGACAAATATTGAAAAAGCAACTCGACGAGAAAAAATCGAATGTGTCTTTCTTTGGACTTTATCGGTATGCTTCGAGAACTGACTTGCTCATCCTCGCAGTGAGCAGCATTTGCTCAATTGCTGCTGGGGCAGCATTGCCTCTCTTCACGGTGGGTTCAACTCATATTCTATTCTCTAACTTGTGTTGACTAATTCTTCATAGATTCTTTTTGGTTCCTTAGCCTCCGTCTTTCAAGATATCATGCTAGACAGGATCAGTTATGATGCCTTCTATGACAAATTGGTAGAGAATGTATTATATTTCATTTATCTCGGCATTGGCGAGTTTGTTACTGTGTATATCAGTACCGTCGGCTTCATCTACACCGGAGAACATGTCACCCAAAAGATCCGCGAGCATTATCTTGAATCCATTTTAAGACAAAACATTGCTTATTTCGACAAACTAGGTGCCGGCGAGGTCACAACTCGTATCACTGGTGACACGAACCTCATCCAAGATGGCGTCTCGGAGAAGGTTGGTCTGACTCTGACGGCTATCTCAACTTTTATTACCGCCTTTATCATTGCATACGTCAAATATTGGAAGTTGGCATTGATATGCAGTTCGACAATTGTCGCCCTGGTTGTGACAATGGGAGGCGGGTCGCGATTTATCATCAAATACAGCAAAAGGGCCCTCGAAAGTACCGGCGCTGGTGGAACTGTTGCAGAGGAGGTTATTAGCTCTATTCGAAATGCCACGGCCTTCGGTACCCAAGACAAACTCGCCAAACAATATGAAGTTCACCTGGCTGAAGCCGAGAAGTGGGGAATAAAGAATCAAACAATTCTTGGCATCATGGTTGGTGCCATGTTCGGGCTTATGTTCTCTAACTATGGTCTTGGTTTCTGGATGGGCTCCCGTTTCCTTGTCAATGGTGAGCTCGATGTCGGAGATGTCCTTACTGTGCTCATGTCTATCCTGATTGGTTCGTTTAGCTTGGGAAATGTTAGTCCCAACGGGCAAGCATTTACCAATGCCGTGGCCGCCGCTGTGAAGATTTTCGGAACGATTGACCGCCAGTCGCCATTAGATCCATATTCAGAAGAGGGAGCCAGGCTCGAAAATTGTGAAGGAAACATCGAGTTCCGCCATGTCAAACATATCTATCCCTCGCGACCAGAGGTAACTGTGATGGAGGATGTGTCCCTGAAAATGCCTGCAGGTAAAACCACTGCGCTTGTTGGTCCCTCTGGTTCTGGAAAGAGTACTGTGGTTGGACTTGTAGAGCGCTTCTACTTTCCCGTGCGAGGTACTGTCCTCTTAGACGGCCATGATATTCAAGATCTCAACCTTCGTTGGTTACGCCAGCAGGTCTCTTTGGTCAGTCAGGAACCTGTTCTTTTTGGCACTACTATCTATAAGAACATTCGATACGGTCTTATTGGCACAAAGTTCGAGAATGAGCCAGAGGAGAAGATCCGGGAGCTTATCGAAAATGCAGCAAAAATGGCCAATGCCCATGACTTTATCACAGGTCTACCTGAGGGCTACGAAACTAATGTTGGTCAGCGGGGATTCCTCCTCTCTGGCGGCCAAAAGCAGCGCATTGCTATTGCTCGTGCTGTTGTTAGCGACCCAAAGATTCTGCTACTTGACGAAGCTACATCAGCATTGGATACCAAGTCCGAAGGTGTTGTCCAAGCCGCCCTCGAAAAGGCTGCCGAAGGTCGCACAACGATTGTCATTGCTCACCGTTTATCCACAATCAAATCATCCCACAACATTGTTTGCTTGGTCGAGGGCAAGATTGTTGAGCAGGGCACTCATGATCAACTGGTTGACCGCAAGGGCACCTACTACAAGCTTGTAGAGGCCCAACGTATCAATGAAGAAAAGGAGGCTGCAGCTCTTGATGCCGATGAGGATGTTGGAGGTGATGACATCGCCAAGGAGGATATTGCCAAAGTTAAAACCGCTAGCAGCGACACTGACTCTCTTGATGAAAAGGCGGAATTCGGCCGCATTGGTACCCAAAAATCGGTTTCAAGCGCAATTCTTGCGAAACGAGAGCCAGAAGTAACCAAGAAATATTCACTTTGGACACTGATCAAATTCATTGCCTCTTTCAACCGTCCTGAGATTGGATATATGCTTGTCGGCTTTGTTTTCTCCTTCCTAGCTGGTGGTGGTCAACCAACCCAGGCTGTGCTGTACGCCAAAGCAATCAGCACGCTTTCGATGCCCGAGTCGCAGTTTCACCAACTTCGTCATGATGCGAATTTCTGGTCCCTTATGTTCTTTGTGGTTGGAATTGTCCAGTTTATCACCCTCTCTATCAACGGAACTGCCTTCGCAATCAGCTCGGAGAGGCTTATTCGGCGTGCACGAGGTGAAGCCTTCCGGTCCATCCTCCGTCAAGATATCTCCTTCTTTGACAAGGAGGAAAATAGTACCGGTGCTTTGACATCGTTTCTATCAACAGAAACAAAGCATCTGTCCGGCGTTAGTGGAGTGACATTGGGAACCATATTGATGACCGCCACCACGCTAGGTGCGTCAATTGTCATCGCTCTTGCTATCGGCTGGAAGCTAGCATTAGTCTGTATTTCTGTCGTGCCTGTTCTTTTGGCTTGTGGGTTTTATCGCTTCTACATGCTTGCACAATTTCAGCAGCGATCCAAACTCGCCTATGAAGGATCTGCCGGTTTTGCTTGTGAGGCAACATCATCTATCCGCACAGTCGCCTCTCTCACTCGCGAAGTCGATGTTTGGGAGATGTACCATGAACAACTTGAGGACCAAGGCAGGAAAAGTCTAATTTCTGTTTTGAAATCATCTATTTTATACGCATCCTCACAGGCCCTTGTGTTTTTCTGCGTTGCGCTCGGCTTTTGGTATGGAGGTACTCTTCTGGGTCACCATGAATACACAATTTTCCGCTTCTTTGTTTGCTTCTCAGAGATTCTTTTTGGAGCCCAATCCGCAGGAACCGTCTTCTCTTTCTCACCAGACATGGGAAAGGCGAAGAATGCGGCTGCTGAATTCCGAAGGCTATTTGACAGACGACCTACCATTGATGTCTGGTCTGAAGAGGGTGAGAAGCTTGAGTCCGTGGAAGGACACGTTGAATTCCGAGATGTGCATTTCAGATATCCAACTCGCCCTGAGCAACCTGTCCTCCGTGGCTTGAACTTAACCGTGAAACCCGGCCAGTATATTGCCTTAGTCGGGCCTAGTGGATGCGGTAAGAGCACCACTATTGCACTCCTCGAGCGCTTTTATGACGCAATTGCCGGAAATATCTTTGTGGATGGGAAGGACATCAGCAAACTAAATGTCAACTCTTATCGATCGTTTTTGTCCCTTGTCAGCCAAGAGCCAACTTTGTATCAAGGCACAATCAGAGATAATATCCTTCTGGGTATTGCTGAGGACGATGCGCCGGAAGAGGCTCTGATTCAGGCCTGCAAGGACGCCAATATTTATGATTTTATCATGTCCCTTCCGTAAGTTCTATTTCCATTTCCCTCTCCGTCCTGCTAATCAGTCAACTAACAAGTGCGATGCCTTAGGGACGGATTTAATACCGTTGTCGGTAGCAAGGGAGGTATGCTTTCAGGAGGACAGAAACAACGTGTTGCCATTGCTCGAGCTCTCCTGCGCGATCCCAAGATCCTCCTCCTCGATGAAGCCACGTCTGCTCTCGACTCTGAATCAGAAAAGGTTGTGCAAGCAGCACTGGATGCTGCCGCTCAGGGACGGACGACGATTGCCGTGGCTCACCGACTAAGCACAATCCAGAAGGCCGATATCATCTATGTCTTCGACCAAGGCAGGATCGTTGAGAGCGGAAATCACCACGAATTGATTCGAAGCAAGGGCCGTTATTACGAACTGGTCAACCTGCAGAGCCTAGGTAAAGGCCATTAATTCTTTTTTTTTTTGTAGTATTTTTTTTTAAATAAAATCCTTCTCTCTTCCCCCCCTTTTCTCTCTATACTCGTCCTCTTTTCTACTGTTTTGCATATATTTCTCATAACCCATACATCGCTCACATATTTCCTCTTCATAATGTATTTTTTATTTCCACCTCCCTCCATTTTATCCCCTCTCTGGCCGCATCTCTTTTATACTGTTGTTCTATTTTCCAGGGATAAGTTTTCACTGGGAATATTGGTTCTATGTTAGATTTTCACATTATCTCACGATCTCATCTCGCGATCTCGCTTGGCAGAATCTCTGCTCTACCATAGATTTGAAAATAATTTAAAACAATATTTCGCTCCAGTATATAGTACAATTTTGTGTAAGAAGTTAGTATTGCCCACTTACCCTATGAATGTTCCACTTGCAAACATCAATGCCATCAATCTCGGTCGCCCACCCCGAATTCCCTCTGTACATCGATTTGTCGGACACCCCGCGCATCAGCAAGGAGGCCCATGAGACCTTGACCGATATCTTTGATCTCATTGTACTCATGAAGAAGACGGATATGTCGCTGGACTGTGTCGGCGGGGTCGTTTCTAGGTAATTTTAGCTTTGATGCACTTTTTTTTTTGCAAAAAAAAAAAAAAAAAAAAAAAAAAAAGAGGCACCCCGGTCTAGGGGTTGGGTTTATTATATATTAATATTTGATTTGAATCATAATATAAAACCGGCGTAGGATGGGAACAGGAAAAAAGAAAAAAATGCCCCTTTAATTAAAAAAAAAATTATAGGGGGCAATTTAACCCAAACCCAAACCCCACACATTAATTAATTATTAGGTATTTGGAGTTACG